>CAWUFW010009870.1:0-746972 GCA_963921515.1 Calotriton arnoldi
TGTCTCCCTAATATGTGTCACGTTGCCTTTACTCACATGCCTGTGTTGTACTTGCTGTTGCAGTTCGCATACACAGTGTAATTTTGCAGTTCATCATCCCCATAACAGCACCCACGTTGGAATCACAACAGAGGCAAGTATGGTGTATTAGTGTGTTTATTGTGATACATTTGTGTGAATAGTGCATAGGATGGGTAGTGCTGTACATATATCTTGCAATCAGAAGTTCCTAGGTGAATTGAAAGTCCTGGTAGACAAAATCCCCGGTATCGGGCCACAGTTGTCTGAGACATTGGTCCAACTTGTACTCCCCATGCAATGTGTGGGAGTTGTGTTGCCGTCAACAGGGTGAACAGTCTGTGCACAAAGGTGAACATCCAGAACAGGTTCAGGCTTCCTGGGAGTTGCGCTTGGCCATCGGCCTCTCACTTGCCCCTCCTCGGACGACCCCTCTTCTTTGGGGGGGGCCCTCAAGTACAGGCTGCTCCGGTGCAGGGGACTCTCCGCCAGAGTCATCCTCCCTCCCTGTGGCAGTTGCAGTTTGTTCAGCACCAGATGTTGTTGGCACACAGGGAGGTGTGGACTGGTTGCTATTCATCTGGCGGAGGCATTGTAAAATGTCCCTGTGCACCGCCGTCATCTCATGCAGTGCGTCCCACTTGGACTCCACGCGGGACATGTGTGAGTCCATGCGGGACATGTGTGCGTCCAAGCGGGCATGATGGGCAGCCTGCTGCTGTTTCATGTCTCTGAGGAGCCCCACTACCTGGCTGAGATCTCCGGTGCTGGACTGGTACGCATCAGCTATGCGTACCAGTTGTGGGTCATCATGCACACCAGCAACCTCTGCAAGCAGCGACCTCTGTCTCCCACCCCTCCCACCACCCCTGCCGACATGTGCAGTGCGTGCAGTGGCACGCACAGATGACCCTGGTCCACCTTGGGGGTTGGTGGTGGTGGTGTCCATGGCCCCACGTTGGTCCAGGGTCCCTGTGCTGGTGTTGCTCCTTGTTCTGTCCATGTCGGCGGGGATGGTATTTGTGGTGACAGTCGTTGGAGGGGTGGGTGCAGGGGGTGCAGTTGGTGGTCCTGCTGGTGCTGCAGCTGGTGGTCCTGCTGGTGCTGCAGCTGGTGGTCCTGCTGGTGCTGCATGTAGACTTGCACCGGATGTGCCAGGTTGGTCTTCTTCGTCCGAGGAGGGCAGAGGCTGTACGACACCAGTGAGCTCCGCATCATCTTGAGCCTGGGACTGGGACTCCTCAGCGTCTGCTGCTGTGTCCCCATCATCACCTGTTTTTGGGAGACACACACAATGTATGTTATGTTTCTGCAGGCATCAATGGTTGACACACCTGACAGTTGTGACTGTGCCTCTGGGTGCGGGCCTGTACATTGCATTGTCCTAAGTCGTCACAGTCAGGGGTTGATATTGGTGTGGCACATTGTCCTGCATTATTTGGGCATTACTATGTATTTGTTGGGGTGTGAACATGGACTGCATTGGTTGTATTTGGTTGACAGCCGGCCCTCCTTCCCACCCAGCTAGTCAGTTATCCCACCATGGACTGTGCTTGCATTGCAGGGAGTGGAAGTTGTCTCTCAGGATGTCAGTCAGTGGTGTCCTGCTGTTTGTTGGTGCACAGTTGCCAGCAGGGCCTTGTGCTCCCCACAGCAGTAGCCAGTGTCAGCCATCTTGTGAGTCCTTCTCCACTCCCTGTGATGTGAGCATTGTTCAGGGTGGTGTTGATGGGACAGTTGTGGGGGTGAGCTATGTCTGTGACTGTGACTCCCATCATGCTATTGCCTCCACCCCACTTCCCAGCATTCCCATACTTACTTGCTTTTGTGGGGAGTTCAGTGTGTGTGGGTGTGAGAGCAATGGCAAGATGGCTGACAGTGGTGTCCTGCTGTTGGTTGGTGTGCAGTTCCCAGCATGCCCTTGTGCTCCCCACAGCAGTAGCCAGTGTCAGCCATCTTGTGTGGCCTTCTCCACTCCCTGTGATGTGAGCATGGTTCAGGGTGGTGTTGATGGGCCAGTTGTGAGGCTGAGCAATATCTGTGACTACTACTCCCATCATGCTATTGCCTCCACCCCCTTCCCAGCATGCCCATGCTTCCTTCCTTTTGACTCTGCTTCCCTGTGGGGTTTTGCTGCCTGTGCTGACAGGATGGCTGGGAGTGTTGTCCTGGCAGTTGTTTGGCTAAAAGTCCCAAGAGTGCCCCTGTGCTTCACACAACATAACCCAGGGTGGTGGTTCTTTGTGGGATCTTGAGTTAGGATGTGAGGCATTGCATTCTCCCAGGTGGGTTCTGTGGAGTTTGTGTTGAGGGGGTGTGTGAGGGGAGGTGCTTGTGACTATGGTCAGTGCTGCAAGTCCTCCTTCCCACCCAGCCAGCCAGATATCCCACCATGGAACGTGCTTCCATTGCAGGGAGTGGAAGTTGTCTCTCAGGATGTCAGTCAGTGGTGTCCTGCTGTTGGTTGTTGCACAGTTGCCAGCAGGGCCTTGTGCTCCCCACAGCAGTAGCCAGTGTCAGCCATCTTGTCAGTCCTTCTCCACTCCCTGTGATGTGAGCATGGTTCAGGGTGGTGTTGATGGGCCAGTTGTGAGGCTGAGCAATGTCTGTGACTACTACTCCCATCATGCTATTGCCTCCACCCCCTTCCCAGCATGCCCATGCTTCCTTCCTTTTGACTCTGCTTCCCTGTGGGGTTTTGCTGCCTGTGCTGACAGGATGGCTGGGAGTGTTGTCCTGGCAGTTGTTTGGCTAAAAGTCCCAAGAGTGTCCCTGTGCTTCACACAACATAACCCAGGGTGGTGGTTCTTTGTGGGATCTTGAGTTAGGATGTGAGGCATTGCATTCTCCCAGGTGGGTTCTGTTGATTTTGTGTTGAGGGGGGGTGTGAGGGGAGGTGCTTGTGACTATGGTCAGTGCTGCAAGTCCTCCTTCCCACCCAGCCAGCCAGATATCCCACCATGGAACGTGCTTCCATTGCAGGGAGTGGAAGTTGTCTCTCAGGATGTCAGTCAGTGGTGTCCTGCTGTTTGTTGGTGCACAGTTCCCAGCAGGGCCTTGTGCTCCCCACAGCAGTAGCCAGTGTCAGCCATCTTGTGAGTCCTTCTCCACTCCCTGTGATGTGAGCATGGTTCAGGGTGGTGTTGATGGGACAGTTGTGGGGGTGAGCTATGTCTGTGACTGTGACTCCCATCATGCTATTACCTCCACCCCACTTCCCAGCATTCCCATACTTACTTGCTTTTGTGGGGAGTTCAGTGTGTGTGGGTGTGAGAGCAATGGCAAGATGGCTGACAGTGGTGTCCTGCTGTTGGTTGGTGTGCAGTTCCCAGCATGCCCTTGTGCTCCCCACGACACAGCAACAGTGTCAGACATCTTTGATGGGCCTTTCCACTCTCTGTGGGATGTGCATGCGTGAGTGTGAGCTTGCTGGGCCATGTGGTGGGGGATGTAGAGCTGTGACTACGACTCCCATCATGCTATTGCCTCCACCCCCTTCCCAGCATGCCCATCCTTCCTTCCTTTTGACTCTGCTTCCCTGTGGGGTGGGCTGCCTGTGCTGACAGGATGGCTGGGAGTGTTGTCCTGGCAGTTGTTTGGCTGAAAGTCCCAAGAGTGTCCCTGTGCTTCACACGACATAACCCAGGGTGGAGGTTCTTTGTGGGATCTTGAGTTAGGATGTGTGGCATTGCATTCTCCCAGGTGGGTTATGTGGAGTATGTGTTGAGGGTGTGTGTGAGGGGAGGTGCTTGTGACTATGGTCAGTGGTGCGAGTCCTCCTTCCCACCCAGCCAGCCAGATATCCCACCATGGAACGTGCTTCCATTGCAGGGAGTGGAAGTTGTCTCTCAGGATGTCAGTCAGTGGTGTCCTGCTGTTGGTTGTTGCACAGTTGCCAGCAGGGCCTTGTGCTCCCCACAGCAGTAGCCAGTGTCAGCCATCTTGTGAGTCCTTTTCCACTCCCTGTGATGTGCGCATGGTTCATGGTGGTGTTGATGGGACAGTTGTGGGGGGCAATATGTGTGACTACGACTCCCATGATGCTATTGGCTACACTGACTTGCCCAGCATACACAGAATTCCTTTCTTTCAGTGGTCTTCACTGTGTGTTGGTGTTGTAGTGGTGGCTACATGTCTGGATGTGTTTGTTAGTTCTATTTGTGCCACTGCCTAGCTGTAGTTGTAGTTGTGTTTGTACATGTGATGACACGGTTAAATGTAACTTTGAGATGGCATGTGTTGTGTTTATCTGACTGACATACACATTTTGGGATGATTCTGTTCTTGTTGCTGTGTAATTGCTATGAGTCCATGGTTTGACTCTCCCCTTGACAGTGATGTGTGTGTGTATTGTGGCAGAATATTGTGTACATTTGTTGTGTACTCACCAGGCTCTGGGATGTTCTCTAGTCCATATACGCTCACTGGCGGAAGGATGGCCCGCACCTTCTCCTCCCAGGGCCTGAGGTATACTGGCTTGGCAGGAGGGCCACTGCCGGTGTATTGGCTCAGGAGGTAGTCTTTCTTGAGCAGGTCCCGTACCCTCCTGCGCACGTCATACCACCTGTTCTGGATGTCGGTCTTTGTGCGCAGACATGGTGATTGTGCGTTCACCCTGTTGATGATCCTCTCCCACATCTTGGTTTTCTGGGAGATGGGGGTCTGTTGGACCAGTGTGCCAAACAGCTGTGGCTCTACCCTGAGGATCTCGTCTACCATGACTTCCAATTCACAATCTAGGAACTTGTGATTCTTCTTGGGGGGCATGGTGATGGGTGGTGATGGTGAGTGATGTGTGTGTTGGTGTGCAGGTGAGGGTGTGTGAGTGTGTGTTTTGCTAGGTGTATGTGAGGTAGGTATTTGTTGGTGTGCTGATGGTGTGTGGCTTGTGTGAGGGATGAGCTGTGGGTGTATGGTTGCTGTCTGTTGGGTGCTGGCAGTAGAATGGCATTTGCAAAGGATCATGGTTGGGATTTGTGTCCTTTATATGGGTGGAGTTGTGGGTGTGTCTTTGTTCTCTGTCCCCACCCCCACAGTATTTATTGGCTTTGTAATTGCTTGTTTGGCCTTTTTTTGTGTAATTTTTCCTTTGTACTGTCTGTGCATGTTGGAAACGTTCTTGTGACCGAGTCGGACCCTGCATTTGTCTCGTACGGTGTTCTCCGTTTCGTTCACGCTGTGTTTGTGCAGTTTTCTATGCTGCGTACGCGTCGGTCGCGGTGTTTTGTGTTACTTCGGCTCGGTTTTGTATGCGTGTCGGTCGTACGGCTTGTCCTCCATACGACTCGGTCGTGGTTTTCGTGCCTTGCATCGTACTTACCGGTTTGGAGTTCGCGTGTACGTTTCGGTTGAATTTGTTCCGGGTGCGTGTCGGTCGGTTCGATTCGCGTGTTTTTCCGGCCGGATTGCTGTTTTCCGTGCGGCTCGGTCGTTCGGCTTGGGTTTGGTACGTGTCGGTCAGATTTTGCACGCCTTGCATCGTAGTTGGCGTGTCGGGCGCCACAGGTACGTGTCGGTCGGAATAAATTCCGGCTCCGAGTCGGTCGGTGCTTTTTCCGGCCCGAATCGGAATCGACCCCTATGTGTGGTAAGTCCGAGGACCATTAGGTATATTTAAAAGACCCCTCACACACCAACCTAGTTGGTGTCATGCTTCATCATTGGGGTCCCAACCGGGTGGCCTAATGCCCCCCGGTTGTGCTACGACGCCTGATTACAGCGGAGCAGGTGTGGTGTGAAAATGTGATGTGAATGTTAAAAATACCTCTGAGAATCCTTGCCAGATAAATTTATTAGTGGCGGCTCAGGGTATGGTTAAAAACTATGTGAAGTCAACTACCAAGGAATAGTAATCTGTAGTTGTTGTTAGGTGATGTGGTCTACATGTTTCAGCCCGTTAAACCATTAAAATGGGCTTTCTTCAGGATTGAGAGTAAAAGTGAGTGGCAAAGTGAAGGCCACGTGAGAAAAGTGAAGAACCAACACACGCACTAAGGTGTGTGGACAAGGTGTCGGTATACTTACAGACACCACTTCAAAAAAACCTGTTAAGGAGAGAAATAGACAAAACAAGACATATAACGTTGAGCAACATAAAATGCAATCTTTAAAAGCAACTCAGAATTGCAATCTTCAACATGTCGTAAAGATCAGCCTAACCACCACCGTGACAGTGATAGAATAATGATAATTAAGCATACACGTATCTATGGCATGCTTCGCAGTTAGATGAGACTAGATGATCACGTGGGGACATCAAGTACTGAGGCGTGTATTATGTGAAAACATGTGCCCACGCTGAGGAGTGAATTGAATGACCACATCGGGGTATCGTAAAGGTGGCCAAAATGACAGCCACATGCTTGTACAATGCCGAGCAACGAGTAAAAAGTGCGCGCTGCATGCTTGTATATTACCGAGCAGCGAGTGAAAAATGCGTACTGCATGCCAAGTGCTGGTAAAATAATGCGGCACGCCAGTGGCAAATAGCGCCTGCAAATGCATATGTTACAAATTATGTAAAATAGCATGTGTTAAAATAGTAGAAACAACTATGACAGCGTAAATCAAAAGGGTCATAATTACAATTAAGTAAAAGAATAAGCAGCTAATCGGGGCATGGGAGGGGTTTCGTCCGGTCAACCGATCTGTAGAGAATAAGAAAAAGAGGGGAGCGGCTTTTAATAGAAAGCCATAAGTCGTGGGGCGGTAAGCCCGTGGACCACAACTACAAAGCCTTACTTGGTTCCGTGAGGATTCCCATCAGACAACCTACTGCGGTCTCCCGGTGTCCCGGCTGGTAAGGGACGTGGTGCGAGAGCCGTGTTAAATCCCTACTGAAGGCGTCAGACACGGAAGTGACGACGCCACGTAAGGGGATGTCGTGTACAGACAACAACTAGTCTGCAAGTAATACATGAGGAAGAAAAGCAGCGGCCATATTGGAAAACTCGCGGTATGAGCGAGATGGAGAGCGGCGGCCATCATTGAGTATTGGGAAATCACAGTGTAGACATAAAAGAGCCATAGTAAGTGCTCTGAGATAATTATAACAAAAAAGCCATAGTAAGTGCTCTAAGATAATTCTAACAAAAATAGACAAAAGTATAGATATTATCCAAAAGGCATATTAGAAGGTAGTGCACCAAACATAGATAAAGACAGACAGTGCTGGGCATAGGATGTACTCAGTGTTTTAACCTGAAGAGTATGAAGAAAGGGTAACACAATATGCACAATTGGGCAGAATTGCTGAGACAGATATCAGTGGATCTATATTCTATTAGGTAAGTTACTGTTAAGTGAATCTTCTACGCTGATAAGGGTATGGAGAATGGTCTACTGTCTTCTGAGACTTTGCCAGGGAATGTTATCATTGAGTCCTGTCAGATGACTAGATAGGCGATAAACCCATCTTTGTTCTTTCTCCAGTAGACGATTTTGTATGTTAGGTAAGTTGGGATCTAGGGCCTCGATGACCACCCAGCTGATGTCATTAGTGATATGTCCAGCTTCAAGAAAATGGCTTGTCAGTCTTGTTGTTGATTTTTTACATCTGATTGTGCTACGAGTCTCGCAGATCCTAGTCTTCACTTTGCGATTAGTCATCCCAATGTACGTGAGATTACAAGGACAGGTGATACGATATACGACATGTGCTGTATTACAGTTCGTATGTGTCCTTAAATGCCAGGTCTTGCCAGGTTCCAGTTTCAGACTCCTAGTAGTCATAGTTATATGACATACACTACAATCTCCACACGGATAGTGGCCCACAATGTTAGGGAGTCCCCACGCATTGAGAATTGTATTAGTGGGTTTCCTATGTGGAACTGGTCGTGTGGAAACCAAGGCGTCCTTGATTGATCTAGCTTTTCTGTGAGACATCAGCGGAAGTTCCCAGTTCAGTTTGCCTGTCTTAAGAATCCGCCAGTGTCGTTTTATAATCTCAGACACCTCATGGGAGACAGCGTTGTACGTAGTGACGCATGTGAGTGGGATGGAGGTAGGTGCACACTTCTGTGCTTCAATGAGACCCTCTCGATTTTGATTGCGAGCACGTTTGCTTGCTTTATTGGTGATCCGCTGGGGGTAACCTCGCTGTCGTAATCTATTGCTGAGATCAGATGCTTGTTGTTTGTAATCTTTTATGTCACTACAGTTCCTACGGAGGCGAAGGTATTGTCCATAGGGAAGATTCTCCCGCAGGGGTCTGGGGTGAAAGCTGGAGAAATGGAGGAGAGAATTGCGAGCCGAAGGTTTGAAATGAGTTTTGCTTTTCAAAAAGCCTCCTTCTGCTTCGATGTCCAGATCAAGGAACGTGGCCTTATAGTGGTCGAAGCTATGTGTAAACTTGAGATTGGGATCGCATGTGTTCAGCCAAGCGCAAAATGACAACAAAGATTCTGTGTCTCCTTCCCAGATCATTAGGATGTCGTCAATATACCGTTTGTAGAATTTGATCTGAGGGATGCGTGGCGTCTGATTGTCCAGTAAATATATTGTTTCAAAGTGGTACACATAGAGTCCCGCTATACTGGGGGCGAAAACATTCCCCATTGAAGTTCCATATTTCTGCAAGTAGAGTTGGCCTTCATATTCAAAGAAATTCTCTTTGAGTGCTAAAGTAGCACACTCCAGAACAAATATCTTCGGGGTCTGATATTGCCAGTCTGATTCATTAAGAGCTATTTTCAATACTTCAAGGGTATCGTCTTGTGGGAGGCTGGTGTAAAGGCTCTCCACGTCAAGACTCACCAGGAAGGAATCATCAGGATTGAAAGCTAGAGTGTCAATTAATCTCAATAGATCCTTTGTATCCTTGAGATACGTACTAGTGGACTGTACCATTGGTTGAAAGAAAAAGTCACAATAACGTGACAAGGGTTCCAATAAGGACCCAATGCCCGATACAATGGGACGTCCCGGAGGTGGAAACTTGTTTTTATGAGTTTTAGGCAAAATGTAAAAGTATGGTATATTACCAGGAGTCGTAACCAAAAATTTTGCTTCCTTGGGTGTGATTTGACCCGAAAGTTCTGCATCTTCAACCAGTGTTTGAATGCGTGTTTTGAGTTTTGCACTCGGATCTTGTGCCAATTTTTCATAATTCTTAGGATCATTGAGAAGGCGGGCACATTCCTGTCGATAGTCCTCAAGATCAAGGACCACTGTGCCCCCGCCCATGTCCGCCGGTTTAATGATGATTGTATCATTAGTTCTTAGTGATTCTAGGGCCTGACGTTCCTTGCTGCTGAAATTCTGAAAAATATGTTTTTCTTGGAGATTTTCCACGTCTTTGAAAACCGCTTGTTCGTAAACAGTAATTTCTGGTGGTATGGCACATGGTGGTGGCATATAAGTAGATTTAACTCGAAAATGGGTGTCACCCGATTGCTCAATAGTAAGTTGTGGTATACTTTCGAAACAAGCTTTTAATCTAAGTTTACGAAAGAATTCTGCTAATTCGCAGTGTAGTCGAAATTTGTCAAGTTGTCTAAGAACTAATGATACAATCATCATTAAACTGGCGGACAAGGGCGGGGGCACAGTGGTCCTTGATCTTGAGGACTATCGACAGGAATGTGCCCGCCTTCTCAATGATCCTAAGAATTATGAAAAATTGGCACAAGATCCGAGTGCAAAACTCAAAACACGCATTCAAACACTGGTTGAAGATGCAGAACATTCGGGTCAAATCACACCCAAGGAAGCAAAATTTTTGGTTACGACTCCTGGTAATATACCATACTTTTACATTTTGCCTAAAACTCATAAAAACAAGTTTCCACCTCCGGGACGTCCCATTGTATCGGGCATTGGGTCCTTATTGGAACCCTTGTCACGTTATTGTGACTTTTTCTTTCAACCAATGGTACAGTCCACTAGTACGTATCTCAAGGATACAAAGGATCTATTGAGATTAATTGACACTCTAGCTTTCAATCCTGATGATTCCTTCCTGGTGAGTCTTGACGTGGAGAGCCTTTACACCAGCCTCCCGCAAGACGATACCCTTGAAGTATTGAAAATAGCTCTTAATGAATCAGACTGGCAATATCAGACCCCGAAGATATTTGTTCTGGAGTGTGCTACTTTAGCACTCAAAGAGAATTTCTTTGAATATGAAGGCCAACTCTACTTGCAGAAATATGGAACTTCAATGGGGAGTGTTTTCGCCCCAGTATAGCGGGACTCTATGTGTACCACTTTGAAACAATATATTTACTGGACAATCAGACGCCACGCATCCCTCAGATCAAATTCTACAAACGGTATATTGACGACATCCTAATGATCTGGGAAAGAGACACAGAATCTTTGTTGTCATTTTGCGCTTGGCTGAACACATGCGATCCCAATCTCAAGTTTACACATAGCTTCGACCACTATAAGGCCACGTTCCTTGATCTGGACATCGAAGCAGAAGGAGGCTTTTTGAAAAGCAAAACTAATTTCAAACCTACGGCTCGCAATTCTCTCCTCCATTTCTCCAGCTTTCACCCCAGACCCCTGCGGGAGAATCTTCCCTATGGACAATACCATCGCCTCCGTAGGAACTGTAGTGACATAAAAGATTACAAACAACAAGCATCTGATCTCAGCAATAGATTACGACAGCGAGGTTACCCCCAGCGGATCACCGATAACGCAAGCAAACGTGCTCGCAATCAAAATCGAGAGGGTCTCATTGAAGCACAGAAGTGTGCACCTACCTCCATCCCACTCACATGCATCACTACATACAACGCTGTCTCCCATGAGGTGTCTGAGATTATAAAACGACACTGGCGGATTCTTAAGACAGGCAAACTGAACTGGGAACTTCCGCTGATGTCTCACAGAAAAGCTAGATCAATCAAGGACGCCTTGGTTTCCACACGACCAGTTCCACATAGGAAACCCACTAATACAATTCTCAATGCGTGGGGACTCCCTAACATTGTGGGCCACTATCCGTGTGGAGATTGTAGTGTATGTCATATAACTATGACTACTAGGAGTCTGAAACTGGAACCTGGCAAGACCTGGCATTTAAGGACACATACGAACTGTAATACAGCACATGTTGTATATCGTATCACCTGTCCTTGTAATCTCACGTACATTGGGATGACTAATCGCAAAGTGAAGACTAGGATCTGCGAGCATCGTAGCACAATCAGATGTAAAAAATCAACAACAAGACTGACAAGCCATTTTCTTGAAGCTGGACATATCACTAATGACATCAGCTGGGTGGTCATCGAGGCCCTAGATCCCAACTTACCTAACATACAAAATCGTCTACTGGAGAAAGAACAAAGATGGGTTTATCGCCTATCTAGTCATCTGACAGGACTCAATGATAACATTCCCTGGCAAAGTCTCAGAAGACAGTAGACCATTCTCCATACCCTTATCAGCGTAGAAGATTCACTTAACAGTAACTTACCTAATAGAATATAGATCCACTGATATCTGTCTCAGCAATTCTGCCCAATTGTGCATATTGTGTTACCCTTTCTTCATACTCTTCAGGTTAAAACACTGAGTACATCCTATGCCCAGCACTGTCTGTCTTTATCTATGTTTGGTGCACTACCTTCTAATATGCCTTTTGGATAATATCTATACTTTTGTCTATTTTTGTTAGAATTATCTTAGAGCACTTACTATGGCTTTTTTGTTATAATTATCTCAGAGCACTTACTATGGCTCTTTTATGTCTACACTGTGATTTCCCAATACTCAATGATGGCCGCCGCTCTCCATCTCGCTCATACCGCGAGTTTTCCAATATGGCCGCTGCTTTTCTTCCTCATGTATTACTTGCAGACTAGTTGTTGTCTGTACACGACATCCCCTTACGTGGTGTCGTCACTTCCGTGTCTGACGCCTTCAGTAGGGATTTAACACGGCTCTCGCACCACGTCCCTTACCAGCCGGGACACCGGGAGACCGCAGTAGGTTGTCTGATGGGAATCCTCACGGAACCAAGTAAGGCTTTGTAGTTGTGGTCCACAGGCTTACCGCCCCACGACTTATGGCTTTCTATTAAAAGCCGCTCCCCTCTTTTTCTTATTCTCTACAGATCGGTTGACCGGACGAAACCCCTCCCATGCCCCGATTAGCTGCTTATTCTTTTACTTAATTGTAATTATGACCCTTTTGATTTACGCTGTCATAGTTGTTTCTACTATTTTAACACATGCTATTTTACATAATTTGTAATGTATGCATTTGCAGGCGCTATTTGCCACTGGCGTGCCGCATTATTTTACCAGCACTTGGCATGCAGTACGCATTTTTCACTCGCTACTCGGTAATATACAAGCATGCAGCGCGCATTTTTTACTTTTTGCTCGGCATTGTACAAGCATGTGGCTGTCATTTTGGCCACCTTTACGATACCCCGATGTGGTCATTCAATTCACTCCTCGGCGTGGGCACATGTTTTCACATAATATACGCCTCAGTACTTGATGTCCCCACGTGATCATCTAGTCTCATCTAACTGCGAAGCATGCCATAGATACGTGTATGCTTAATTATCATTATTCTATCACTGTCACGGTGGTGGTTAGGCTGATCTTTACGACATGTTGAAGATTGCAATTCTGAGTTGCTTTTAAAGATTGCATTTTATGTTGCTCAACGTTATATGTCTTGTTTTGTCTATTTCTCTCCTTAACAGGTTTTTTGAAGTGGTGTCTGTAAGTATACTGACACCTTGTCCACACACCTTAGTGCGTGTGTTGGTACTTCACTTTTCTCACGTGGCCTTCACTTTGCCACTCACTTTTACTCTCGGTCCTGAAGAAAGCCCATTTTAATGGTTTAACGGGCTGAAACATGTAGACCACATCACCTAACAACAACTACAGATTACTATTCCTTAGTAGTTGACTTCACATAGTTTTTAACCATACCCTGAGCCGCCACTAATAAATTTATCTGGCAAGGATTCTCAGAGGTATTTTTAACATTCACATCACATTTTCACACCACACCTGCTCCGCTGTAATCAGGCGTCGTAGCACAACCGGGGGCATTAGGCCACCCGGTTGGGACCCCAATGATGAAGCATGACACCAACTAGGTTGGTGTGTGAGGGGTCTTTTAAATATACCTAATGGTCCTCGGACTTACCACACATAGTGATTGATAGATCTCCACTATTTTCAGGGTCCGTCCATATTGTTTCTTCGTAACTTTATCCAGGGGATCAGGACGTATCCCAAAATCCTCGCTCTCTTTTTGTTTTTTGTAATATATTTGTTACACTTCTTTACATTTTTCGGTTTTCCGGGAGCGTTTTTTACTATTTTATACATTTTCGGGTTTTTTATGGTTTTCTTATGGACCTTTGCTAAATGGATTATTAATTTTTGCTACAGTTGTATTTTTCCATTTTTTGGGGGGAAAATGTTTTTTTTATATTTGGATTGTGTTAGCAGAAAATGGATTTTACAGCATTTGGAATAAACTTGGTAAGTTTATTTATTATTATTTATTGTGGGTGGGTAATGTTTTTTATTATTATTGTTGTATTTTATTTTATTACAAATATCATTAATGTGTGAATATATTTTATTAAAAATTAAAAATATGTTACACACAGTAATTATTTTTGTGATAAAATAAATAAATTTGACTTCTATGGTATGTTTGAAAGATGAGTAATTTGTAATTTATTTGTATTAATGTTTTAAAGAAGAGTTTTGGCTATTATGTTTAGATATTCCAGGCCTTTTGTACTAGGGTACAATTTTACTTGTTGTTCTAGATATTTATGCATTTGTTTAGTTTGTTTTGATGTTTTTGGAGTTAATTGAGTTATGGATTGTTCCATTCGGAACTCTTGATAACGCTGTTCTTTTTGTAGGCATGATATAAATTTTTCTAGTGTTGGTTTGGTTCTGCCTGTTGATTGAAGGAAGGCATTATGCCATCCTTCGACTGCGTTATTAGTTTTGGATTCCCCATTTAATGTGCTTCTGTATACGTTCCACCAGGGTATTAAGAATTTAGGGTTTCTTCTGTGGCCAGATCTGTGTAGTCTGCCGACCCATGTATCCTCAAAATAGTCTAATAGTGGACTTAGTTTTGCTTCATGTTGTTTGTAGAAGGTGCTGTCTATTAAGATGTTGTAATGTTCTGTGACGTCTGTGTCAGGCACATAAGCTAGTGCTGTTAATTTTTTTATTTGATATGCAAAAGAAGAATTAGTTGCATATTCAATGCTTAGTGCTGATTTTTGCATGTGTCTCCATAAGCACTGATTAAAATGATAGTAACAGCCTTGGATGCAGGTATGGGGGTGTGTTTTTAATATAGTATTAATCATTGACCGTTCAAAATCTAGGATGATTTTTTGTGGAGAAAAGTCATTAGTTTTTTGTTTTATTGTATTTAATAGTTCCATGTATGTGGAGTTTTGTTTGTTTGGTAATAATGCGTAAATTACTGGTATATTGCAATTCTGATGTAGCCCATGTATTGTATACAGTTGGAAAAAGGGCTTGGGACATATAGTAAAAGTCCCATCCATCATCCAGTATTGACATTCTTGTAGTTTTAAGAGATTAGTTGCAGTTCCAAAAATTATTAATCTTTTGTCATTGCTTTTATTATCAAAAATGACAAATGGTTCTTTGTTTAAAGTGATTCTTTGTTCAGGACTTATTATAACTTCGCTATATGTTCTAGGAATTGGGGTGGAAGTAGTAGTAGTTTTTTTAGTACGTGCTATAGTCCTCTTTAGTGACGCTACAGATGGCATTTGTGTAGTAGCAGTTTTAGGAATTTTGGGAAGCTGCTCTTTTAAAATTACACTTGTAGGTTTTTGAGAACTTGTACTAGCTTCCTTTATTAATTCCAATGCAGATCTGACTTCTATTTCTGTCACGTTTGGTGGGTGGTTATGTTCTCTAGTATACAGAACTGTTGTTTAACTAGTTGTAGCACGCCCGTAGCATTTATTAGAGTAGTATTTACAGCATTTCCAGTTAACTTTTAATCCAAATTGTTTTTCTTGTGTGTAAGTGTATCCCATATAGCATAGTAACATTTTCCCTTTCTGGCTTGTTATAAATTCGGCTCCTTCAGTCATTTTGATGTAGGTTAATCTTTGAAAAATATTTATTATTGTTATTAAATATGTTGTTCTATGTATTTTAATTTAAGCAAAAAAACATTTATTTACAATATACTTACAAAGTTGGTCTTTATGTATTTGAGTTCGATGACGTTTACTCTTTAGTTGTGGAATGTTCTTTCTGTATTTTCTTTGTCTGAAAAATAAAAGTACATTTGTTTTATTATTTGTTTCTATATTTTTTATAGGGGGTTGGTAGGGGGTTTGGTATTGGTTTTGAGTTTGGGTTGTTGTTTAATCTATTTGTTTAAGATCGGTTGGTAAATACTTACTTTGGGGCCTATTACGATGGCGGGCGGAGGCACCACCGCGGCGCTGGCAGTGCGGAAAAATGCAATTTACCGCGCGCCGGCAGCGGTCCTCACGCCCGCCATATTAGGATGGCCACACATTGCCCATTTCCCGCCCGCTGCGGTGCGACGCCGACCGCCATCAAAGTGCGCCCGCCACCGCGGCGGAGTGAGCCAATCACCACACACCGCCGTGCGGAATGACGTCCCGTACGCCGAAGATATCACGATGCCAGAAACATGGCAGCGGAACGCGACGGAGAAACCGCACAGCGAAAGACGGCGGAGACACCATAGCGGAGACAGAAAAGAGACACCCGGGACACACCGCGATGGATCCTGCCCTACACGCCTTCCCGGTGCTGTACATGATACACCACCTGCAAGTCATCGTCCGCTGCGGACGCTACCGCAGGTACGTACAGACACAACAGTGCAAGTAACACAATACACAGCTCCAGGGTGGAAAAACTTCGCTTGGGAACACCACACACCCCTGTGGGGACAGGCACACAGCCATCACTGCACACACACATGTTCCACCTGTGACAAACACACATCGCCACATACTGCCCACCCATATACCGCCATCATGAACAAATGTCCCGGTCACGTCACCGCCGCGGTCAGTGTGCATGAAACCATGCACACAACGCAGAGCTCAGGGCCAGCGCATGCCAAGGGTACCGTACAAATCGCACAGAGCCACAACTCCATCCACAACACACCAGCTACCTCCCTGAAGGGACACAACATGTGCCTCCCAAGTGCCACTCCTGCACAACAACCACACAACTACAGCCACACCATGCCCCACGTCCCAACAACTGCATATACAGCCACAGCAGGACCCTTTGCACAGGAACACATAGCACAGAAGCCCAGTCCCCAGCCAACACACACACCACAACAACATCACACACAAGCCAAGAACACTGAGGCCAGGCACAAAATGTACACACACACAGATGAGGATCAAACACTTCACTGCACACACTACCTGACAAGTCACACACACACACACCACCCTGACTCACAGCTACATACACACACCACATGCCAGCAGTAATGGAGGACAACCAATAGGAAAGCCAAAGTGAGGTGCCCACAAATGGAAGGGCAGTGACACAACCATCAAGCATGTGTGATGCTCATGCAAGACAAGACACATGTGAGAACACACACAGCCCATCACAGCACACATGGCTGACACAGTCAGTCAACACAAACCACGGTCACCCCAATGCAACAACTCCTGGAGACAGCAAGGACACCCATGTATAGGCACAGGGATGTAAGGAAGGCCCTGAACTCAAACACTGACCAGACACACATAGGCATCCAAATACTGGACAAGAGAATGTCTGCTGCACAACACACAGGGCCCAGTGACACACTACATGACAGCCAAGCACAAGTAGGATATGTCACACATACCTCCTCCCACAACAGCAACACACAATACTGCCATGTGCACAAAACCCAACCACAGGGCTCAACAAGTACACATACAGGCACACCACTCCAGGGTGACACATGGCAGTAGTTGACAATGCAGGTGCACACACATCCCCAGTCACAACAAAGTCACCCCCTTCACACCATACACTTCTCCACCACCCAAGTGCACACATTGGAAGTAAGCCATGGGACCTGGATAACTCCTCACCACAAGATGTCCATACACCGACACTGATTGGCACACAGAAAGGAAGCTCACACAGACCCCATGACCCTGGCCTGCCTGCCTGTAAGCCTGTGCCCAAACTCCCACCCTGTGCTGCCATTGCCCACAAACCTGACATGTGTCCACCATAGATAACATGAGCAAAGAAGGAAGATGACAACAATAATTCATTGCCAACCACCTGCACTGCACCCATAAGTATCACAGTCAGGTACAAATGAAGTGCCTCCCACCCCTGCAAAAAAAATGAAATGTGAGACAACCCATTGGCAATGTTGAAGTGGCATACTGAGCATGTGACACAGTAAACCATGCACACACAGAAATAACTTTATTCAGGAAGGACACTGACACAACTCACAGCAGGACCAACTGTGTTTATTCACAATTTGCATATTGAGACAACAAATTTGGGCAACAGCAAAGCCAGTGGGCATTTCAATATGCACAGTATTTACATGAGAAGCTGCACAGGCAGGGGGCAAACAGCAGTGAAACACAAGGCAAGTACAATGTGCAGAGTAGTTACATCAGAAGCTGCACAGGCAAGGGGCAAACAGCAGTGAACAGCAAGGCCAGTGGCCAGGACACAGTGCAGGTGAGGTACATGAGAAGCTGCACAGGCAAGGGGCACACAGCAGTGAACAACAAGGCCAGTGGCCAGTCCAAAGTGCAGGTGAGGTACATGAGAAGCTGCACAGGCAAGGGGCACACAGCAGTGAACAACAAGGCCAGTGGCCAGGACACAGTGCAGGTGAGGTACATGAGAAGCTGCACAGGCAAGGGGCACACAGCAGTGAACAGCAAGGCCAGTGGCCAGTCCAATGTGCAGATTAAGTCCATGAGAAGATGCACAGGCAGGGGGCACACAGCAGTGAACAGCAAGGCCAGTGGCCAGTCCAAAGTGCAGGTGAGGTACATGAGAAGCTGCACAGGAAAGGGGCAAACAGCAGTGAACAGCAAGGCCAGTGGCCAGTCCAATGTGCAGATTAAGTCCATGAGAAGATGCACAGGCAGGGGGCACACAGCAGTGAACAGCAAGGCCAGTGGCCAGTCCAAAGTGCAGGTGAGGTACATGAGAAGCTGCACAGGCAAGGGGCAAACAGCAGTGAACAACAAGGCCAGTGGCCAGGACACAGTGCAGGTGAGGTACATGAGAAGCTGCACAGGCAAGGGGCAAACAGCAGTGAACAACAAGGCCAGTGGCCAGGACACAGTGCAGGTGAGGTACATGAGAAGCTGCACAGGCAAGGCGCAAACAGCAGTGAACAACAAGGCCAGTGGCCAGGACACAGTGCAGGTGAGGTACATGAGAAGCTGCACAGGCAAGGGGCAAACGGCAGTGAACAACAAGGCCAGTGGCCAGTCCAAAGTGCAGGTGAGGTACATGAGAAGCTGCACAGGCAAGGGGCAAACAGCAGTGAACAACAAGGCCAGTGGCCAGGACACAGTGCAGGTGAGGTACATGAGAAGCTGCACAGGCAAGGGGCAAACAGCACTGAAGAACAAGGCAAAGACATTGTGCAGAGTAGTGACATCAGAAGCTACACAGGGAATGTATGCAACTCTACCATGCCATGCCCAGCAACAGAGTAATGGGCCTGACAATGGGCATCACACGCACCCCTGTGGACAGACAGGTGTGTGAGGGTGACCACCACTCAGATGGGGCTGTCTGTCGGACTTGGAGCTGACTGTGTGTTGGGGTCAGTTGGAGGGCTGCCCTGGGCAGTGGGAGTAACAACTGTGGAAGAGCCAACTGTCCTTGTGGGAGCTGGGGGCTGCTTGGACCAGGTCGGGTGGTGGCCCGGGGAGGTGGACTCATGCCCTGGTGAGACACAGTGTGTGCCGGAGATTGTGGAGGGGTGCCTCTCCACTTCTTGGGGATCCTGAAAGGCTTCCCTGTCTGGGGATTGAGGGGAACTGGGGCAGACACAACAGGTGACCCCACTACCAAAGCTGATTCTGGTGTGGATGTTGACCCTCCCTCTGGGGACATGCTCGATCCCGCTGTGCGCTTGCCTGGTGTTTGCTGCCGCCCTGCCTCCCTCTGTCCACCAGCTTTGCCCCCTACAGTGTCCTCCCGTGCTGGCTTCACAGGGCTTGGGATGGGAGTGGAGGTCAAGGATGGATTATCCATGGGGCACTCATCCTGTGTAATGTTTGCAGGCAACACCTTCTCAGTGGGTGTGGAAACTGTCTTTTTGCCTCTGCGAGACGTCTTTGGGACAGGGGAGTCTTTGGCGGGGGAGGAAGGTGAGGCCTGTGACCCTGATGCTTGTTTCTTTGCTTTGTGGCCCTTGCTGTCGCCTGATGGGCTTTTCTCTCTGCGCTCTAGGGTAGCCTTACTCTTATGTGGGGATGGTGTCTGTGCCCTAGTACGTTTGGGCTGCTGCTGCTCCTGTGTGCTGCGGGTTCTGTATCGGGACTTTGGGGTCCGTTGAGCATTGTCACTGTCGTCAGAGGTGCACAGTGACATGGGGCCGGACCGAGTGCTGGGAGCCGCTCCCTGACTATGTGCCTGTTGCAGGGCTGCTGTCACAGTTGATGACAAGGACTGCACAGACCGGTGTAGCCCACCTACGTCGGAATGTATGCCCTCCATGAAAGCTATAACCTGCCCCAACTTTTTGTCGTGCTCTTGGAAGGCATTGAGAAGTGCTGTCTGCCCCACACACAGCTGGTGCAATAGCTCGACTGCTTCTGCACTGAGGGCAGCAGGGCTGACATGGGCTGGGGCAGCTGTGCCTGGGGTGAAGGTGACTCTTCCCTTCCTACTCGTGCGGACACGGGCAGCACCAGTGGAGGTTGAAGGGAGGCTGGGCACTGGACGCTGTGTGGTGGAGGAGGCAGAGTCCCCGTTCCCTGTACCCCCCAACATGGATACGTCACCGCTGGCGTCAGATGAGGTAGAGCTTTGTGTCTCCGGCTGTGAATCCTCTAGCAGACTCCTGTCCCCCTCCTCGGCGCTGGTCACATCTGTGTCAGTCTGCTCCGGTCCGGCTGTTGCACTGGAAGCCTCACCACTGGTGTCCGTCCCCTCTCCCTCTGCACATACGGGAGCTGCTGCACAGGAGAGAGAAGTACTGTGAGATGAGTGGCATCAACAGAACTAACACGTGCCAATACATCTGCATCCTAGAAGAGGTGTGCAGCACATCGCATGCCACCCTGTGCACACATATATCTTGCCACCCAAAATATCAACCCAACGGTGCATGTCCGACACACATCCTGCCATAAGTGCCCCAGGTGACTCACACAGCACACCATCCTGCTGTTGGCTCACATCAGACACAGCCACAAAATGGCCTGTGCGCACACACTGTCCCGATGTTGGCAAGGATGAACACCACAACATGGTGCACATCACCTACATGTATGGAGCAGTAGGGGACCACACAGACCACAACATACCAGCCCACAATGACCCTGCACACATGCCATCCACCATATCGAGTTCATGGGCACATCTACTGGTGCACATTGGCCTCAGATGTCTGACTGGTAGACATCTGAGGTCTGACTCTGGAATAGCACGCATTCATTGAAACGCATTCACAGTTGGCACACTGGCATTCCCATCCATCTGAATACACACACTACCCCACAGCAGAAGGTACCTGAAGGCCACAACTCCAAATGTAAGAGAGATGCACAGTGCTAAAACTGACTTCATGAAGCACCATTTGGGCAAATGCATGGCACATACACCCAGCACAGAGGCCACTCACAAAACATTGCAACACACAACCAACGTCACACAGCTGACAATTTGCATACTCTGTAGACACATGCACCCACTCCCATCCAAAGGCAGCCTGCAACACATACTCACCCCTGGCTTGCTGCTGATGCTCCTTCAGTTGTCTGTCCAGCTCAGGTTGTGTGACAGCCAGGATGCGGGCCATTAGTGGTGTCATGCTGTGCCTAGCCAACCTGCCAGTCCGAGGGAGCAGCCCCAGCGTCATCTCGGCACGTTCTTGCTCAGCCGGCAGATGTCGTCCCACCTTTTATGACAGTGGGTGCGCCTTCGGTTTGACACACCCAGATCTCGGACTCTGGAGGCAATGGCCCTCCACACGGCTTTACGCTGGTGAACCTTCAGCTGCAGGCATGGGAGACAAGAGGGGTGAGGTTCCTGTGACATAGTGCACAATGACAACACAACAAAAATGCAGTAGCACGACAGTGACTCATCCAAAACTCCAGCTACAACTGTAACAGAGCCAACAATTGCTGTGAACATGGTACATTGTCATTGGTCAATCAGACGTACAGGCATGCATGTTCGATGGTGGACACAGTACCTCCACATCCCATTCACATGCAGGATACCAACACAGCCAGCAACATGTAGTCTGGCCGCAGCTACTGTCTGCAGTTACCTACAACTACACATAGAGAAGATAGCAATACATGTGTCTTGTTGTTGGACTCACTGTGTCCAACACTGCGCAGACCTAAGTGTACTAGCTCAGTGAAAGCCTCACTGTGTCCTGGAACTCACATAGAGTGACAACAACTGTCATACACACACCCTTCTCCCACGGCTGCTCCTGTGCAATCTACATGGCAGAGATGGGACTTAGATGAAGAGGCGTGAACCAAACACACTTGGAACACACTGTACATGCAGTGATGTGGACATGTGGCATTCGGCGGGGACTGTGCAGGGCAGGTGGACTGACACTGAGTGGGTAAATTGGGAGCAACACAGCCATTCACACAAACGATAACTGGCCAGACTCCTCCATCACCAAAATGCAGCTGCACTGTATGGCTGACACTACAGAACATGTCCCTCCACTCAGGATAGGCATGCAGGGTAACGTGTGAAAGAGCCCACCAAGCCCTTCCCGCTGTATTAAACATGATAGGCAGTGCATGTCAGAGCCCCACAACCACTGACACATACCTAAGCACCTCCACCTCACGTGTGCCCACCCTGCACCCTCACTCACAGTCTGGGAGACTTACCACGACATTAGGGCCGCCATAAAGCCTTGGGTACTGTACAAGCACCCCTTCTACCAGGACCCCAAGCTCCTCGCTGGTGAAGGGACTGGCACGGATCTTCTGAGTCCTCGGCATTCACAATGGACATGTGGCAGCAGCAGCAGGTGCACGGTGGCAGCCAGCAGTCCCTTGAGGCAGCAGGTGCAGGGTGACAGCCAGCAGTCCCTTGAGGCATCAGCAGCAGGTGCAGGGTGACAGCCAGAAGTCCCTTGAGGCAGCAGGTGCAGGGTGGCAGCCAGCAGTCCCTTGAGGCAGCAGCAACAGGTGAGGGTTGTCAGTCAGCAGTCCCTGGTAGCTGTGGGAATGTGGTGCACCCTCCCACACATATATAGGCCCCTGGGGCTGTGTCAGTGGTCCCAGGGTGCTGCAATTGGTGTACCAGGTCTGCCTCATTCAAATACATCCAATGTCTGCCTCCGCGGTGGCGGTGCACGCCTACCGCGATTTTCAAACTCGCATCAGGCTACCGCGAGGCTGCTTCCCATTGGCTGCAAGGGCATGGTCCATGGCGGTGACTCACCGTAGGGGCCAGGCGCGCGCTACCGCGGTGGTGCATCTTTTGAATGCCTCCAGTGACCACCTACGCGGGGGTGGTGGACGCCTACTGCGATTTTCAAACTCACATCAGGCTACCGTGGAGTTGCTTCACATTGGCTGCAAGGGCATGGTCCATGGCGGTGACACACCTCTGGGGCCAGGCGGTAGGCACCGCCATATGTCTGGCAGACAGTGCCTGGAGTGACCGTGATTTGGGTAGCGGTGCATGGTGACCGCTATTGTCACATACATATCTGGCGGTGTCTCCCGCGATCGTGCATGGGTTATGGTCGGTGACACACCTCAGGGGCCAGGCGGTAGGCACCGCCATATGTCTGGCAGACAGTGCCTGGAGTGACCGTGATTTGGGTAGCGGTGCATGGTGACCGCTATTGTCACATACATATCTGGCGGTGACTCCCGCAATCGTGCATGGGTTATGGGCGGTGACACACCTCAGGGGCCAGGCGGTAGGCACCGCCATATGTCTGGCAGACAGTGCCTGGAGTGACCGTGATTTGGGTAGCGGTGCATGGTGACCGCTATTGTCACATACATATCTGGCGGTGACTCCCACAATCGTGCATGGGTTATGGGCGGTGACACATGTAGGAAGGTGGAATCTGACTATATGGTTGCCCCCACTTTTTTCCTGGTGTTTTGCTGGTTTATGACTTAGTTGGACTGGGATCCTGCTATTCAGGGCCCCAGTCTATCTGCTTCCTCTATAAAATGGTTTCCATGTGCCCTAGGCACATCTCTGATTGGAATCTGGAGTGCCCTTATAAGTCCCTAGTATATGGTATACTATGTACCCAGGGCATAGGTACCTCAGAGGCCTACCAGGGGCTGCAGCATGTATTGTGCCACCCCTGGAAGGCCATCCAAAATGACACCACAGGTCTGCTACTGCAGCCTGGGTAAGGTGGTGCATGCACCCCTTACAGTGGTATAGGCTACCTATATCACTACCATTGCACACACATATAAACCTATAAGTCACTCCTATGGCAGGCCTTACCAATCCTGAAGGCAGAGTGCTTGGTTCTTATGTGAGAGGGGGCCCCTTCATGAGCAGAGTCCCTTCTCTGTCTGATGCTGTTTGTGGTACAGCCTGACCATATACTCTTAAGCGCATTATATCCTCGCGGTACAATGCTAACTTTGGACTGGCTGCACCAAAACATGTCGTGTTTGGTGTCAAACATCTTGGAATACTACCCCCGCCAGTTCTGGTGGCGGGGGTAGCATTCCACCCTTCTAGAGGGAGAGACATGTACACACCGGGCTACCCGGTAACTTCTTTCCAGAGCCCTGGCATCACAAAATGGATGCTGCTGCCACAGACACGGGTCTGGCCTCCTGCTGCTGACTGAAACTCTGGCAGGGGAGGCCTGGACAATAGGTTTCCTGGGCGGGAGCACTCTCTGGTGCTCAGAAGTCCTGCACTGGGGGCACATTTGGTGTCCCTGTGCATATGCCAGTTCAAACCGGTTGCAGGGGCTACCTGCCCCTGCTCTGGCGTGAAACTGGACAAAGGGAATGGGTGTAACCACCCCTCTTCCCTGACCCTCCCATAGGTGGGTCCCCAGAGTATGTCCAACTTAGTATAAGTATGGGACCCCAGTCCATAGGACTTTAGATTTTACCTGGATGAAACTCTGATACAGAATCCTGGACCTTCGACGCTCTACTTTAAGATTAGAGGACTGAAGAATCTCCCTTGGGGTCAAGGAGTGACTCCCCTGCTTGGCAGGCACCTAAGAAGCAATTGTCCGGTCTGCATCGCCGAAGCTCCCGCTGGACGCCGAAGTCTTTGCATCACCAGAGGTGGATTTCCAGACTTCCCCGAGGCTGCCCTGAGTCCCCAGCAAAGCTGAGGCCCGTAGCTGTCGTGGGTAACGTGGAACCGTGACCCCTGGACACCAAGAACTTTTGCAAGTGCATCCTCTTCCTGGGCTCCCACGAAATTGTGCTTTGGGCTCCGAGTAGCCCCCGCCTCCAGCACCATCTGCACTGAAGATCACTGGCCTCCACTCCACGAGTGTCCTGTGAGCCAGCTCCAAGTGCATCCACTCGAGGCTCCTTCGCAGTCGCTAGTCCATTGGCTAGTGGGCCATCCCAAAGGCAACTCTTCTTCTTATTGGGCTTCCCTGGTTGCTCCAGACGTGCCCTGACTTACCCTCGCTGGGTGAGTCTCTCAGACCTTGCTGGTCTGTACCACCGTCCTTTTTCTATTTCCACAAGACTTGCCATTGCCAAGGCTTGTTGGGTCCAATCCGGTCGCCGACACCCCTGCAATCGACAGACGTTGTGGGACAGCTCGAATCCAGCTCCTGTTTGTTGTCGACGCCTCCTGGACCTCGTGGCTGAAGAGTCAAGATGACCGTCAACCTACCTGAAGCACCCGACATCGGTGGGCATCTGCTCATCGTCTTCCTGGTCACTGGCTAGTGACCCAGACTCTGTCCCCTCTGCTTTCAGGTTCTTCAGATCTTCGATCCACCTTGGGATCCACCCGAACACTTTCGACTTGGTCGCCAGCAGCACTTTGCAGCAGATCGCCATTGAAAACGACGACGAAACCCGACCCCGAAAGACACCTATGCACCCGGCTTCCCTGGGTGAGGTAACTCGAGTACTCTGGTGCTCCCATGGGTATAGACTCTAGAACAACCTAGTTCTAAAGGGGTTTGCTCCAAGTCCTCCTCTAAGTGTCCTTTTTCTTTAAAACTCCAACCGCGACATTCCCCATAGAAGTCAACGGCGGCTCGCGGCTGTGTTCTCACACTGCACGCGTCCCCCGTGGGTCCCCTGTGTCACTACCTTGGGTGGTTCCTTGAGGGCCAAGCACTTCTACAGGCTCTAGGCCCTGTGTCTAGCTCAGTCGTGGTTCTTATACCACTTTATTGGTATATGGTTTGGTACGCCCCTAGGGCTCAAACGTGTATTTGTGCTATTACTGTTGATAACTGACTTGTAACTTATGTATTTCAAACTCTAGCCTCATAAAGAGACTAGAGGGGTGTGTTTAAGACTAAATACATATATTTTAAAAATATACCTGGTGTGGTCCTCTTTCATTTGGTCACTCAAGAGATTATAGACTGGTAAAACAAGCTGCTTTACATTCCTTCAAGACTTAGCCTGAAGGCTGCTCTCCATAGCTACCACTAGGATAGCTTCCAATAAAGGTTGTCTTTAACCTATCTCCAATAAGGGGTTGTTTGGACTGGTGCAAGGTGCCCACTATAATTAGTGGACAGCATATGCCAGGCCAACTTCTCACAACACACCTCAGGGGCCAGGCGGTAGGCACCGCCATATGTCTGGCAGACAGTGCCTGGAGTGACCGTGATTTGGGTAGCGGTGCATGTTGACCGCTATTGTCACATACATATCTGGCGGTGACTCCCGCAATCGTGCATGGGTTAAGGGTGGTGACAAACCTCAGGGGCCAGGCGGTAGACACCGCCATATGTCTGGCAGGCAGTGCCTGGAGTGAGCGTTAATGGAGTTGTGGAGTAGCTGTGCTGCACCTAACGTGTCCTCCAGCTCTCTGCATAGGCCAACATGTACAGTGCCCAGTGTCTCAACAATTGAAGGGTCCTCATGAGGGCAAATGCACAAAAGGGACATGTCACTCCACGTCACCAACACATACCATATATGGGTCGCCAATACATTGCATGGGCACATACACTTGCACATGTCACATGTGCTGTGTAATGAAATGTAGACTGTCCAGTTTATGTGTTGCATAGCATATGAGATAATGGTCAATGTCTGTGTGTGCAATGTAACGCACAATGTCGTCTCATTGACTGAACTAGGGGCATCAGCAACTGGCACATTGTCCAATGCACATGCACACACGTGTCCCCCACGCCCAGCCGGTGGTCATTGTGTAGTTGATGTGTGCCATGTGCAACCTGTGTTGGGAGGTGTATCAGGGCCAGCAACATGGTGTGTTCGGGTAGTATTGCAATTAGTAACATATGCTGGGGGTCATACTCACAGGTATGCACACATATCTGTTAGTATATCACACTGTGCATGCGAATGAGCCGGAGGGGTGCACAGATAATTGCTGCTGGTAAGGGGACAGGTGTACGAGTAGTGTGCCTGATGTGTACCTACTTGTGAAGTGCCCTGTCGGTTAATGGTGCATGTTGTAAGACTTGGGAATGTGTCTGTAGAAACAATGGATGTGATGCACATTTCATGGTCTTCTGCATTGACATCTGTGCACTTTGATCTGTCCTAGGAGGAGGAGGCCCAATATCCATCGTCCGTTCACAGTCCTGGCAGACATGGAGAATGAGGATATAATCCGCAAATTCAGGCTGGACCGACAAACCCTGCAGAACCTATGTGCCATGTTGGAGCCCCACCTGCAGCCACGTCGGACATATCCAACAGCTTTCACCGCAACATCTAAGGTGATGGCATGCCTGCATTTCTTTGCAACAGGCTCATTCCAGCACACGGTCGCAAGTGCAGGCGGGATGTCACAGCCGATGTTCAGCATGGTGCTGAGGGATGTCCTGTCGTCCATGATGCTCTACAAAGACAGATATATCCATTTTCCCAGGGGGCCTGAGTTGGTGGCTGTGAAGGGCGATTTCTATGCCCTTGGACATATCCCCCATGTCATTGGTGCAATTGATTGCACACATGTTGGGCTTGTGCCACCACAGGCACGTGAACAGGTTTACCGCAATAGGAAGCATTCACACTCGGTAAATGTTCAAGTGGTGTGCCTGGCGGACATGATCATCTCACACGTGTGTGTGCCAAGTTTCCTGGCTCAGCCCATGATGCCCACATCTTGCACAGCAGCATCGTTCCTCAGTTGATGGCCAATCTGCTTCCGGAGCGTGCATGGCTTGTGGGTGAGTATGCATAGTGGATTAGAGTGGTGTGTGTGTGACATGCTGTCGTGTGGCATTTTGGGACTGCAAGGTTAATCTGTGTCTCTCACACCCAGGTGACTCGGCATATCCGAACCGCCCGTGGTTGCTGAGCCCATTGCGGAATCCCGTCACGCCAGCTGATGTGTGATACAATGATGCCCATGGGAGGACACGGCGTGTGATAGAGTGGACATTTGGTCTCCTAAAATCAAGATTTCGGTGCCTGGACCGTACTGGAGGTGCCCTTATGTACTCGCCAGGGAAGGTGTGTCAGATAGTGGTGGCATGCTGCATGCTCCACAACCTGGCCATTCGCAAGGCAATACCCCTGATCCTGGATGACGATGATGAGCAGCCAAGGCCCCCGCCTGCAAATCAACCCGGATCCAGTGACGAGGGCAGTGGAGAGGAGGAAGGGGTCGACATGCGTCGACAGCTCATCACCCGCTACTTCACTTGAAGGTGAGTGACGATGTAGAAGGGACAAAATGGGCTGATGGTGTTGCAGTTGCTGTGTGGGTGTATGTGAGCTTGCTGACTGCAGCTTTGTGTTGACTCATTGCTGCCTGCCAATGTATGTGTGATTGGTTAGTGTGATACAGAATGTCTCTATGGTGACTGTTGCTCTGTGTAAAGTTTGTAGATCTGAGTACCTTGTTGACAAGTGTTGTGTGATGTGTGCGGTGCCACACCCATACAAGTGACTCTTGTTCTGCGGTTTTCCCTAGGTCCCTTCAGCATCTCACTGCCTACCTACATTCCATTCCCCTGGACCATGTCCTACACGGTGAAGGTTGCACATCCTGTATTAGAGACGGAGCAAGACACAACAACATGTGTGTAAGGTGTATTTATTTACAATTGTGACATGCGAGGGTGGAGAAAATGTGAAGGGGGAAATTGAAGAAGTGAGTTGACAGTCATGGTAGATGAGATACTTGAGTAGTCCCCACAATGATGTGGAGACCCAGTCCAACAGATAGATGCCATTCACATGGCAGTGTGGTGAAGGATAGTCCAAAAGGTCAATGCAGTGGTGCAGTGGTCTGCCATCATGGCTGGCTCAGGGACTAGCGTTTGGCAGGTGCTTTGGCACGTGAGGTCCCCTGGCCTTTCCTTGGACGGCCCCTTTTGCGCTTGACTGGAGGGGCCACTGCTGCAGGGACAGTGGTGTCTGAGGACTCACCCCCTCTGTGGACGCAGGGGAGGATGATGAAGTGTCATCCTGCTGCCCAACAGGGGAGGCGGAGGGGTAGAATGTTGCGCTGGCCTGTCCCTCAGAACCGCCACTAGCTGCCCCAAGAGGTCCACAATCTGTCCCATGCGTGTGTCCATGGACCTCAGCAGCAGGAGGTGCTCCCGAGATTCTTCCTCTAACCGGCCCATTCGTCCCTGGGCCTGTTGGTAGGCCCCAAGGACTCTGTCGATGTGGCCCAGGGCTTCCGTCCCAGGATCAGTTCCCCTCTGCATGACCCTGTCCCGACCACCTGCACTGCTGCCACGGTCCTGTCCGGTCCTCACATTGGGTCACTGCATCCTCTCCCTGGCCTCCGCAGTCGATGTAGTGGGCTGCTCAACCCCTGGGGCAGGGAGGGTGTTGCGGCCAGCTGTGGTGGTGGTGGTGGGTGGTGGTAGTGGTTGACACACAGGCCGTGACAGCAGCTGTCAGAGGATGGTCATGGGCTGCAGCTGATGTGGTTGGGGGGACAATGGGTGCCTGGGACTGGTTGCGGCCTGCCACACCAGATGGGCCAGCGTGGAGCTCCTCATCCAAGGAATCCAGGGAGTCCTCATCCAGTTGTCTCTGTTCCGGGGGGGACTGGCTCTGCAGGGTGGTGTCATCCTCTGCAGTGAGTTCTTGGTCACCTGTGGGTCAGATGAGAAATGGTCATTGTGTTGCACCCAGCAAAGTTTGTGTTAGCAGTGTTACATCAACTGTTTGTACATCCAGCAGTTGTTCACTGTACAAATTTGCATTGACCGACATCCAGTGATGCATTACAAGCTGTTGTGGTACATGCATTACTTGTCCATATTGGGAGTTGTCAAGACATGACATGCACAATATAATTGTTTAACATTGACAGTCTCATGTTGGCATACAGTTATTGATCAATCATATGTCATCCATTTACGCGTATGTGTCACTTGTTGAGCCCTTGCAGCGGTTTACTCTGCACATTGAGTGAACATTGTAGTCTCAAGCATACCTATTCAATGTGGTGTACATATCTGTATTTGCAATTCCAGACATGCTTAAGTTTGCTTTAATTAGATCCTAGGTGGTCTGGACCACTGCTACTGTCAGATGGCATGTAGTGGTGTGCATGGTTGTGCTCGGAGTTCCATCTACATGTGTTTCAGACTTTCACACTTTGGTTGCTGTCACAGTTTCATTTTCTTAGGTGTGTGCACACTATAGTTGCCAATGCTATCTGGGTGTGCAGTTGTGCATTGAGAGGCCTGGTGTCCTATGCCAACATGTTTTTTTAAATGCATATCTGGCTGCATGTTGTGGCTGTTGATATGTTGTGTTTGCTGTTTTTTCCTTGTATTTGAGTGACCTCTCTGTGTGTGTATGATGAGGGCTTCCATCTTGGTGCAGTGTGGGACAAGTCAGCATGATATGTCCACATGCCAGTTCTTTTGAAGTGTACATTGCAATGACTGACACATGCATGTTGGTGCCAGGAAGTAATGGGTCTTGTGTGCTGGCGGTCAGGTGGGCCCGTGTGAGTTGTTGTGCAAGCTTCCCAGCCCCACACACCCCGACCTGTGAGATGCGGTTACCTACCTGTGAGTTGGGTGGGTAGCATACATTGCCTGCACATGATTCTTATTGGCGGTGTAGTGTCCCATCATCCATAGTGGTGGAACAGCATGCATGTTGCACTTTGTGGGACGGATAGCCAAACACACTACACCGTCTCACTGTGAAGATGGCTAACTACCGTTTGAGGTGAAGGTGAGCAATGACATGGCTATGTGACTTGGTAGAAATCTTTGGATGGAATGTGCGTGTGGTGAGCATAATGTGTGTGTGGCTTTTTGTACCCATTGATTTCAGATTACATTTGGTCATGGGGTATAGCCCCCATCACTGTTGTCCCACCTATCTGGCTGTGGGGTTCAGTCCCCCAACATTTGAAGGCAGAATAGGGCATGGGGTATAGCCCCCCCATCACTGTTGTCCCTCCTATCTGGCTGTGGGGTTCACTCCCCCGACATTTGAAGGCACAATAGGGCAAGGGGTATAGTCTCGTAGCACAGTGGTGACAGACAGCAGGGTGAACATCTCACCCAGCATACATTTCCACACTGTCATGGTTTCATGGTATTTGTGGACCTGAGAACATGAGCACAGTACTGGTGAAGCAGTTGTTCCAGGGCATCCATACACTGACATGTTGTGGTCAACAGTGGTGTGTGTGTGAGATGTACTCAGCCCTGTGCAGACAATGTGTGCTTTTGGGGCCAGACTATACCAGCACTGTTCAGACAGACAGTGTGAGATGTGAACATTGTCAATGCATACACACATTGGTGGTCCAAACAAGACACCTTTGACAATTTAATCAGACGAGGTGCTGTTCTGCAATTCAGTGCAGCACTGTGGTAGCTGGGTGTGTTGCAGGACATTTGGGATGTGCTTAGTTTAGCATTGTGAGTCCCAGCTGCAGTGTAGTTTTTGGGTACAGTGCACTTCCACTGTTTACATTGCAACACTGTGGTATGACATGGGTGATTTGCACTTTGCAAACAAAATGGCCAGACACTGCTGCAGGGCAGCATGATCGTTGTTAGTGTTGCAGTGTGTGATGCCTGGCACAGTGTACACAATGTGGGTCAATTTTGAACAGAGACTTGTGCATGGTGACTACAACACAACTGTTTTGCATTATTTGTGTCGGTGACTGTGGACTAAGTGGCATGGTGTCATGTGCGGCTGCACAGACGTCACATGCCTATGAGTGGGACAAGTGCTCCATCCTGCTCAGCTGTGGGACAAGGGGGCCTGGTGGGAGTTGTAGTGCAGGCCTCCCTATTCCACAGAACACCTCCCTGTTAAAGATGGCTACCTACCTGTTAGGTGATGGGTGAAGCACACAATGGCTGAGGCATGCTTCTGGGTGGGACAAGTGCTCCATCCTGCTCAGCTGTGGGCCAAGGGGGCCTGGTGGGAGTTGTAGTGCAGGCTTCCCAAACACCCACCCACTTCCCTGTAGGGATGGCTACCTACCTGTTAGGTTCAGGTGAGCAATGCTATGGTTGGCACATGGGTTGTGGTGGAGGGCTACATCTTGCGCAGCTGTAGGACAAGGGGCCTGGTGGGAGTTGTAGTGCAGGCCTCCCTATTCCACAGACACCTCCCTGTAAAGATGGCTACCTACCTGTTAGGTGAGGGTGAAGCACACAATGGCTGAGGCATGCTTCTGGGTGGGACAAGTGCTCCATCCTGCTCAGCTGTGGGCCAAGGGGGCCTGGTGGGAGTTGTAGTGCAGGCTTCCCAAACACCCACCCAACTCCCTGTAGGGATGGCTACCTACCTGTTAGGTTCAGGTAAGCAATGCTATGGTTGGCACATGGGTTGTGGTGGAGGGCTACATCTTGCGCAGCTGTAGGACAAGGGGGCCTGGTGGGAGTTGTAGTGCAGGCCTCCCTATTCCACAGACACCTCCCTGTAAAGATGGCTACCTACCTGTTAGGTGAGGGTGAAGCACACAATGGCTGAGGCATGCTTCTGGGTGGGGACAAGTGCTCCATCCTGCTCAGCTGTGGGACAAGGGGGCCTGGTGGGAGTTGTAGTGCAGGCCTCCCTATTCCACAGACACCTCCCTGTAAAGATGGCTACCTACCTGTTAGGTGAGGGTGAAGCACACAATGGCTGAGGCATGCTTCTGGGTGGGGGAGGGCTCCTTCCTGCTCAGCTGTGGGACAAGGGGGCCTGGTGGGAGTTGTAGTGCAGGCCTCCCTATTCCACAGACACCTCCCTGTAAAGATGGCTACCTACCTGTTAGGTGAGGGTGAAGCACACAATGGCTGAGGCATGCTTCTGGGTGGGGGAGGGCTCCTTCCTGCTCAGCTGTGGGACAAGGGGCCCTGGTGGGAGTTGTAGTGCTGGCAGCATGTACACATGTACCCATGGTGATGTTGCTAGCTACCTTTGGGGGCTTCAGGGGGAGTGTCTGTTGAATCTGTGAGAGATGTGTTGGGGGAGTGTTGTGCACATGAATGACATTTGTACCTAGGAGCTATTACTTTGTAGTAGTGCAAGATAGTACATTTGTGTGATGTTAGGCATTTGTTTGTACTTACCAGCCTCCACTCCCCTGGGTATTCCTGAGAGACTCTCTGGATGTAGAATGCCAAGCACCTTCTCCTCCCATTCAGTGAATGTTTTGAGTGGAACGGGAGGGCCACTGCCTGTCCTGTGAGCCAGCTCATGGTTCTTGGCTCTCTTCTTTTTGACCACTGCCTTCAGATCGTGCCACCTCTTCACGATTTCATCTCTATTGTGTGGCACGGTCCCTACTGCATTTACCTTCTCTACTATCCTTCTCCACATTAGCGTTCTTGTTGCTAGTGGTGTCTGTTGGACCTGGTTACCAAACAATTGTGGTTCTACCCTGATTATCTCATCAACCATGACCCTCAACTCACTCTCAGTGAATTTGGGCATTCTCTGTGGTGACATGGTGTGTGATGTATCAAGGTCATTAAGGTGCAGGTTTGGAAGTGGTAGTGGTGGTTGTGATGTGTATGGTGTGTGCTGTGCAAAGGTGTTAGAGGTGCAGGTGTGGAAGTGGTGGTGGTGGTGATGATGTGTGTGTGTTGTGCAGATTTGCCTCTCCTGTCATCTGTGGTGGATGTCCCCTCAGTTGTGGAGTTTTGCAAAGGATTGTGGTCTGTTGGGGGCTGGATTTATACTGGTGTCTGTGGGTGTGTCAGGATGGGGTATTGGTAGCAGGTGTGGTGTGTGTGTGAACCTGGTATTTGTAGTTTTGGAGTTTCCCATGGGGGTGTGTCTTTGGGCTGTGTTAGGTATTTTTGGGTGCATGCCTTGTTTGGTTGGTGCACTTTGTGGCCATGTTGTGTGATTTTCTCGCGACCGCCATTTTTTTAACGGAGCGTCCGCAGCGGTGGCTCGGCTACGGCGCTTCCGCCTGTCTCACTGATTCATCAATGTTGTCGACCGCGGCGGGCGGCAACAGCGCACTGCACCGCGGGGATGTCGGGAATATCATAATTTCGATGGCGGTGTCTCCGCTGTGGTTGTGGTCGTTTGGGCTGTTTCCGCTGCGAGACTGACCGCCGCGGACGGGTTTGGGCCTTCTCCGCAGGCGAACGGCGGTTTCTCGGGTCTCCTTTCCGCCGCGGTTGGATTTTTACCGCCGAAGATCCTAATCTAGCCGTCGGTTTTCCCGCGGTAGCGGCGGGCGGTGATTTCCCGCTACCATGGCGGTCGGTTGTTTTTCCGTCCGCCATCGTAATGACCTCCTTTGTTAGTTGTATCTTTTTTGGGGCTTTTCTGTAGTTTGTTCGTTTCCTCTAGAGTTTCCTGTAGTGGTAATATAAAATAGAAAGAGGACATTGATTAATTTATAGGTTATGTATATTATTTATTAAAGTTTTTTACTTTTAATATTATTGAGTTTAATTTAGTTTACTTACTTTTGATAGAGTTAATTATTGGGTATATGTTGATCTTCTTATATCTGTAGTTGAATTCCTGTAGAGTTTCTCCTTCTTTAGTTTTCTTTTTTTTGGGTGTGGAATAGAAATGAAGTTTAACTGTTTATATAGTGTTTTCGATGTTGTAATTTCGATGTTATTGGTTAGTTTGAATTTGGAGTGTTTCTATTGGTTAATTTGTATTTTTTTTTAAATGTTTTGGTAGTTAGTTTCCAAATAAGGAAAACGCTAATTAGTAGTAAGTTATGTATAATTTTGTATATATATTTAAATAGCTTTTATTATATATTATATTATATAATTGAATTGTAATAGTAATATTTAATATTATTCATGTTTAATGTAGTAATGTTGTTAATAATATTTTAGTAATTTTATTGCTGTGTTAATTGATTTTTAAATGTAGTAAAACTGTTATTGTTATTTATTAATTTAGTATTGTGTTTTTAGTAATTTATTTATTTTTATGTATTTTTATTTTTATATTTATTATACTTTTATATAGTCGATATAATTAAATTTACGATATTAGGGGCCTATTAGGATGGCGGGTGGACTTTCATCCGCCCGCCACCCTAGCGGTGCTGGGACCGGCCGCCAGTGGTGCGGCGGTCCCGCACCAGCGATTACGATGCCACCACCACCGTGGCGGTGGCATCCTCCATTCCCAGCATTGTGGCGGGCGGTGCACACAGCACCGCCCGCCACTATGCTGGGAATGCACTGTGTGCATTGTCATGCACAAGGTGACAGGCACCGCGCGGTGCCTGCCACCTTGTCCATGACAATGTAGGGGGGTACCATAGGTAGTTGAATTCCTGTAGAGTTTCTCCTTCTTTAGTTTTCTTTTTTTTGGGTGTGGAATAGAAATTAAGTTTAACTGTTTATATAGTGTTTTCGATGTTGTAATTTCGATTTTATTGGTTAGTTTGAATTTGGAGTTTTTCTATTGGTTAATTTGTATTTTTTGAAAAATGTTTTGGTAGTTAGTTTTCAAATAAGGAAAACGCTAATTAGTAGTAAGTTATGTATAATTTTGTATATATATTTAAATAGCTTTTATTATATATTATATTATATAATTGAATTGTAATAGTAATATTTAATATTATTCATGTTTAATGTAGTAATGTTGTTAATAATATTTTAGTAATTTTATTGCTGTTTTAATTGATTTTTAAATGTAGTAAAACTGTTATTGTATTTATTAATTTAGTATTGTGTTTTTAGTAATTTATTTATTTTTATGTATTTTTATTTTTATATTTATTATACTTTTATATAGTCGATATAATTAAATTTACGATATTAGGGGCCTATTAGGATGGCGGGCGGACTTTCATCCGCCCGCCACCCTAGCGGTGCTGGGACCGGCCGCCAGTGGTGCGGCGGTCCCGCACCAGCGATTAGGATGCCACCACGGCGGTGGCATCCTCCATTCCCAGCATTGTGGCGGGCGGTGCACACAGCACCGCCCGCCACTATGCTGTAAATGCACTGTGTGCATTGTCATGCACAAGGTGACAGGCACCACGCGGTGCCTGCCACCTTGTCCATGACAATGTAGGGGGTACCATGGTACCCCCATCTGCACCCCCCACCCCCCACATCCCTGGGGGCCCGCAACGGGCCCCCAACAGCAAACTCCGCATGCCTTTTCGTGGTGGCATCGCCGCCACGGAAAGGCTGCTTCCCGCACCCATGCTAATATGGATGGCGGTGTCTAGCCCCTTTTCCGCCCGGTCGACTGGTCGACCGGCGGAAAACCGGCAGACGGTCTCTCCGTCTGCCGGGGGTCCCCCCCGCCATACTAATATGGCGGGGGAAAATGGGCCATGCGGGCGGTGGCGATCCGCCCTACATCGTAATGACCCCCTTACTGTTGTCGATGTTTTTGTGTACGATATTTTTAACCTAGTCAATGTTTTTTAATGAAGGTCGATATTTTAGAATTTCGATAAGTATGTAAGCGATATTAGTGATATCGATATTTATGTACTTCGATATTGTATCTTCGATATTTTTGTAAGTTCTTAAATAAGTATATAATGTCGATATTAATGTTATCGATATTTTTGTATCGATATAATTGTAGCTCGATAATATGTCTTTAGATATTTTGTCAGTGATTCCTCACACCCTAATATAACCTTTGATACACCCACTCTAAAATACAGACTGCCATTTTCGAAACCATAGACACACCAATACCAGTTACTACATACCCACTCACTGATTCCTAGGTCTATACACACATCTACTCATTCACCCATACAGTCACTCATACATGCAGTCACTCATCAATACAGCACTATCATATGCACTCATACACCTATACAGACACTCACACACCGCCACTCATCCATAGAGTTACTCACACACCTAGTCAGTCATGCAAAGAATCAATCACACTCCCATTTACTCACCTATATAGTTATACACACACCACCTCACTTATTCATACAGATACTAACACATACTTACTCTCTTAAACAATCACTGATACAAGCACACACTCATCCATACAGCCACTCTCACAATCACTCACTCTGACATATAGTCATTTATATACTCCAACACTCACATATACTGCCTTTCACATATGTAGTTACTCACACATGTACCACTGAGACATCCATTCACTCACCAACACACCCATACACACACTCACCCAACCATACGGCCCTACACAGATGCACTCTTGAACCCATACACCCAGTGAATCACCCACTCACACATCTATGCACAGAGTCACATACCCCCACACACCCACACAGACACTCAGGCACCCATACAGATACTCAGACAACCAATCAATAATCCATTTAGTCACTCATGTAGCTACTCACCAACCCATGCTGCCGCCTACACACTAACTGACAAACTGATACAGAAATTCACACCGTTTGGTCACTAACCCATGCATTCAGTAAGACACATTTAATCACTCACTTATACAGTCAGTCACGCACCTACTAAATCATCCATTCAGACACTTATACACCCACTCATTCTTCAATACACCGTGGCATATATATATATATATAAAACATATTTAAACTTCACAGAAACACACAGTCACTGGATGATGTCAACAGTGATGTCATTTGAGAGGTCATCAGTGAAGTCATCAGTGATGTCACTGACCATGTCATGAATGATGTAATATGTGACATCATCAGCAGTGCATTGAGGGGGCGCGAGTTATAGTTAGCGCAACTAACTATAACGGCCAAATTTCTCTGGTTTTGTACGAGTGAAATGTCCAACTAACTATAACGTCCCTGAAACCTGTGGTTTTTTCTGGGAATATATATATATATATATATATATATATTCACACATCAGCCACACATCGACGGGCGTTGGTCCCCCGCTTTCGCAGGATGCGTCTGGGGGGTCACTCCCTCTCCGGTAAAGCAGCGGTGTGAGAAGTTGGCCTGGCATATGCTGTCCACTAATTATAGTGGGCACCTTGCACCAGTCCAAACAACCCCTTATTGGAGATAGGTTAAAGACAACCTTATTGAAAGCTATCCTAGTGGTAGCTATGGAGAGCAGCCTTCAGGCTAAGTCTTGAAGGAATGTAAAGCAGCTTGTTTTACCAGTCTATAATCTCTTGAGTGACCAAATGAAAGAGCACCACACCAGGTATATATTCAAAATATATGTATTTATTGCTAAACACACCCTCTAGTCTCTTTATGAGGCTAGAGTTCGAAGTACATAAGTTATAAGTTATCAAATCACAGTAATAGCACAAATACACGTTTGGGCCCTAGGGGCGTACCAAACCATATACCAATAAAGTGGTATGCGAACCACGACTGAACTAGACACTAGGCCTAGAGCCTCTAGAAGTGCTTGGACCACAAGGAACCACCCAAGGTAGTGACACAGGGGACCTACGGGAGACGCGTGCAGTGTAAATACACAACCGCGATACGCCGTTGACTTCTATGGAGAAAGTCGGGATCGGGAAAGTATAGAAAAGGGACACTTAAAAGAGGACTAGGACAAAACCCCTTGAGATCTAGGACTTTGAAGAGTCTCTACCCACGGGAGCACCGGAGTACTCGTGTTACCTCACCCAGGGAAGCCGGGTGCATAGGTGCCTTTCGGGGTCGGGTTTCGTCATCGATTCGAATGGCGATCTGCTGCAAAGTGCTGCTGGCGGCCAAGAGAAAAGTGTCCGGGTGGATCCAAGAGTGGATCGGAGTTCTGAAGAACCTGAAAGCAGAGGGGACAGAGTCTGGGTCACTAGCCAGTGACCAGGGAGGCGATGGACAGATGCCCACCGATGTCGAGTGCTTCAGGTGCATTGATGGTCATCTTGACTCTTCAGCCACGAGGTCCAGGAGGCGTTGTCGGCAACCAGGAGCAGGATTCAGGCTGGTACATGATGTCTGTCGAGTGCTGAGGTGTCGACGACCAGATTGGAACCAACAAGCCTTGGCAACGGCAAGTCTCGATGAAGATGTAGATCGTCGATGGTGCAGACCAGCAAGGTCTGTGGAACTCACGCAGCGAGGGTAAGTGAGGGCATGCCCGGAGCAACCAGGATGCCAAGTAAGAAAAGGATTGGCCTTCGTTCAGGGCTACTAGCCAACGGGCTAGCGACCGCGAAGGAGCCTCGTGACGCCGCACGTGGAGCTGGCTTACAGGACACTCGTGGAGTGGGGGCCAGGGATCTTCGGTGCAGGTGGTGCGGGAGGAAAGGGCTACTCGGAGCCCAAAGCACGACTTCTTGGGAGACCCAGAAGATGGTGCACTTGCAAATGTGCTCGGTGTCCAGGGGTCACAGTCTCAAGTCACCCACGATAGCCACGGGCCTCAGCTTTTCTGGGGACTCAGGGTAGCTTCGGGGAAGTCTGAGAATCCACCTCTGGTGATGCGATGACTTCGGCGTCCGACGGGAGCTTCAGAAATGCGAACCGGACAGATGCTTCTTTGGTGCCTGCCAAGCAGGGGAGTCACTCCTTGACCCCAAGGGAGATTCTTCAGTCCTCTAATCTTGTCGTAGAGCGTCGAAGGTCCAGGATTCAGTTTCAGAGTTTCGTCCAGGTATAATCTAAAGTCCTAAGGACTGGGTTCCTACCTTTATTCTAAAAATAGGGGTTGGACTACTCTGTGGCCCCACCTATGGGTGGGTCAGGGCAGAGGGGTGGCTACACCCCTTTCCCTTTGTCCAGTTCGCGCCAAAGCAGGGGCTGCAAGCCCCTGATCCGGTTTGAACTGGGGTATGCACAGGGACACCAAATGTGCCCCCAGTGCAGGACTTCAAAGCACACAGATGGTGCTCCCGCCCAGCCCCAATACACATTATCCTGTCTGGGGAGGTGGTCACACCTCCCTGGGACAGGAAACCTATTGTCCAGGCCTCCCCTGCCGGAGTTTCGTCCAGCAGCAGGAGGCCAGACTCGTGTCTGTGGCAGCAGCATCCATTTTGTGATGCCAGGGCTTTGGAGAGAAGTTACCGGGTTAGTCAGAGTTAACATGTCTTTCCCTCTAGAAGGGTGGAATGCTACCCCCGCCACCAGAATTGGCGGGGGGGTAGTATTCCAAGATGTTTGACACCAAACACGACATGTTTAGGTGCAGCCATTCCAAAGTTAGCATTTTACCGCGAGGATATAATGCGCTTAAGAGTATATGGTCAGGCTGCACTACAAACAGCATCAGAGAGGGTCTCCGAACGCTGCAGAGGGGCCCTGCTCATGCAGGGGCACCCTCTCACATAGGAACCATGCACTCTGCCTTTAGGATTGATAAGGCCTGCCTTAGGAGTGACTTATAGGTTTATATGTGTGTATGTATTTCGTGATATAGGTAACCTATATCACAGTAAGGGTGCATGCACCACCTTACCCAGGCTGCAGTAGCAGACCTGTGGTGTCAGTTTGGATGGCCTTCCAGGGGTGGCATAATACATGCTGCAGCCCCTGGTAGGCCTCTGAGATACCTATGCCCTTGGTACATAGTATACCATATACTAGGGACTTATAAGGGCACTCCAGATTCCAATCAGAGATGTGCCTAAGGCACATGGAAACCTTTTTACAGAGAAAGCAGATAGACTGGGGCCCTGAATAGCAGGATCCCAGTCCAACTAAGTCATAAACCAGCAAAACACCATAAAAAAGTGGGGGCAACCATATAGTCAGATTCCACCTTCCTACAAGCGGTAGCATGGAACTCCCTTCCCGTGGAACTGCGGAACACTCAGGACCCTAGGCTCTTCAAAAAACAATTAAAAACCCTTCTTTTTAATCTGCCCATCTAAATCTCAGCTTCACACTGCTACGGTCACTTCCCGCGCCGGGACACTCTTGAGTATCTGTGCGCGTTATAAGTGTATTATAACATATAACATATATATATATATATATTATCTACTGGCGGTCGCCAGTAGATAGTTATAGTTAGGAACTATTTTCCATAGGAAATCCGCAACATTCTATTTGAAATAACTTTGGCGTCGGTTGACGAATCTTCGCGAAATTTTCCAACTTGTTGGGGCTCTCCGGTCCGCTACTATCCTGAAAGTCTCGGGGTGATTCGTCAAGCGGGGGCCAAGAAAAAAGGGGGGTCCCAAAACGTGTTTTCCCCATTCATTTTTCCATAGGAACCTTTAGTCGCAGCTACAGCCCGAACTGCTGAACGGAATTACACCAAATTTGCCAAAAAGGTAGCCCTTGGTTCAGAGTCGTGCCTTTTCGTTAAATGGTGTAAATCCGTTCAGTAGTTCCTGAGAAAATCAAAAGTAAAATCACATATATATCTGGGCGGAGCCTAACCACACATGTCATCGTGAGATCTAATTGGCTGTCAGCACTTCATCCTGGAATTGCTGGCAGCCATCTTGGGACCAATATACATGATAGTACCCCATTGAAATGCATTGTAGTGAATCAAAGATTTTGAGGGTTACCAAAAGGAGAACTATAAAGGGTGATAACAGACTTTAGTTACATTAGAATTCATTTGTTGATGGTACCATACTAATTTCAGGAATTGTGGTGTGTTCTAAGGTGATTTTACCCTGTGAAAAACCTTCTGCTGGGATAACATGAATCATGTTTGAGAGAAAACTATTTTCACATGCTTGTCCCATAGAGTTTTGGAAGATGCTCCAGAAGCTAAAATGAGAGCATATTTTCTGTAAATTCACATTATCTTTCTCAGTCATGTGAGAATGAAGTCTGACATTCTCAGTAAAACATGTACATCCAACAAGGGCAGAGACTGTCAGTTGATTCCTTTGTGTTCTACTGCAGCTTCCCAGAGTGTTCTAAAGAACAACTAGAGTGCTAACAGCCTTGATTGGAATAAACTGGTAACACTTAAAACATTTAATTTAAAAAGGAACAAAATGATGGGGTTCATTTTGTCATAGAAATTATGGTTAGTGCTGTAGAAAGAAAAATTTGGACATGTTTCAAGTGTGATCTCAAATATCTTCCTGTTATATTTCAACAGGAGCAGCCTGCCAGTTGATGACTTTGTGTTCTACTGCAGCTTCCCAGAGTGTTCTAAAGAACAACTAGAGCGCTAACAGCCTTACTTATGACAAAAGTATGGCACACCGGAAGCCATCTTGATTGGAATAAACCGGTAACACTTAAAACATTTAATTTAAAAAGGAACAAAATGAGGGGGTTCTTTTGAAATAGAAATTATGGTTAGTGCTGCAGAAAGAAAAATTAGGGCATGTTTTAAGTGAGATCTCAAATCCTCTTCTATTTCATTAGAAAATTCTGACATGCAGACTGAAACAATCACTTTCAATACCAGCAGCAGACTTCCAGTTAACTCTCTGGTGAGCAGTAGCTTTACTACAGTGATCTAATGAGCAACTAGAGTGCTAACATTCTGAATTTATGGCAAATGTGAGACACATCTGAATGCCTTCTTGATGGAATCAAAGTAAAAACTGAAAGCATTTCCTACTGAGGAGACTGCAGTAAATGAGAAAATTAGGAAACTTCATAACAAAGAAGTCTTCCAAGATGGCCACCAGAGAAAAAAGAGCCCAAATGTAGCACAAATATTACCCAGATGTAGCCCACATATAGCCCAATGACAAAAGTGTGCTAAACCCTAAAACACTACCCCCAGCACGACCCCCTACACTACCCAAACACCACTGCACTACCCGAAACCATGGCCCCCTACACTACACAAACACCACTGCACTACCCTAAACCCTAAAACACTACCCCCAGCACGCCCCCTACACAACACAAGCACAACTGCACTACCCTAAACCCTAAACCACTACCCCCAGCACGACCCCCTACACTGCCCAAACACCACTGCACTGCCCTGAACCCTGAAACACCAGCCCCTGCACGATCCCCTACACTGCCTGAACACCACTGCACTGCCCTAAACCCTGAAACACCACCCCAGCACGACCCCCTATACTGCCTGAACACCACTGCACTGCCCTAAACCCTGAAACACCACCCCCAGCACGACCCCCTACACTGCCCGAACACCACTGCACTGCCCTAAACCCTGAAACACCATCCCCAACACGACCCCTACACTGCCCGAACACCACTGCACTGCCCTAAACCCTGAAACACCACCCCCTGCACGACCCCTACACTGCCCGAACACTACTGCACTGCCCTAAACCCTGAAACACCATCCCCAGCACGACCCCCTACACTGCACGAACACCACTGCACTGCACTAAACCCTGAAACACTACCCCCAGCAAGACCCCCTACACTGCATGAACACCACTGCACTGCCCTAAACCCTGAAACATCACCCCCAGCAAGACCCCCTACACTGCCCGAACACCACTGCCCTAAACCCTGAAACACCACCCCCAGCAAGACCCCCTACACTGCCCGAACACCACTGTACTGCCCTAAACCCTGAAACACCAGCCCCAGCATGACCCCCTACACTGCCCGAACACCACTGCACTGCCCTAAACCCTGAAACACCACCCCTGCACGACCCACTACACTGCCCGAACACCACTGCACTGCCCTAAACCCTGAAACACCACCCCCAGCACGACCCCCTACACAGCCCAAACACCACTACACTGCCCTAAACCCTGAAACACCACCCTCTGCACGACCCCTACACTGCCTGAACACTACTGCACTGCCCTAAACCCTGAAACACCACCCCCAGCACGACCCCCTACACTGCACGAACACCACTGCACTGCCCAAAACCCTGAAACACTACCCCCAGCAAGACCCCCTACACTGCCCGAACACCACTGCACTGCCCTAAACCCTGAAACACCACCCCCAGCAAGACCCCCTACACTGCCCGAACACCACTGCACTGCCCTAAACCCTGAAACACCACACCCAGCACGACCCCCTACACTGCCCGAACACTACTGCTCTGCCCAAAACCCTGAAACACCAGCCCCAGCACGACCCCCTACACTGCCCGAACACCACTGAACTGCCCTAAACCCTGAAACACCACCCCCAGCATGACCCCCTACACTGCCCAAACACCACTGCACTGCCCTAAACCCTGAAACACCAGCCCCAGCACAACCCCGCACACTGCCCGAACACCACTGCACTGCCTAAACCCTGAAACACCAGCCCCAGCACGACCGCCTACACTGCCCGAAAACCACTGCACTGCCCTAAACCCTGAAACACCAGCCCCAGCACAACCCCGTACACTGCCCGAAAACCACTGCAATGCCCTAAACCCTGAAACACCAGCCCCAGCACGACCGCCTACACTGCCCGAAAACCACTGCACTGCCCTAAACCCTGAAACACCAGCCCCAGCAAGACCCCCTACACTGCCCGAACACCACTGCACTAAACCCTGAAACACCACCCCCAGCAAGACCACCTACACTGGCCGAACACCACTGCACTGCCCTAAACCCTGAAACACCACCCCCTGCACGACCCCCTACACTGCCTGAACACCACTGCACTGCCCTAAACCCTGAAACACCACCCCCAGCATGACACCCTACACTGCCCGAACACCACTGCACTACCCTAAACCCTGAAACACCACCCCAGCACGACACCCTACACTGCCCGAACACCACTGCACTGCCCTAAACCCTGAAACACCACCCCCTGCATGACCCCCTACACTGCCGGAACACCACTGCACTGCCCTAAACCCTGAAACACCACCCCCAGCATGACCCCTACACTGCCCGAACACCACTGCACTGCCCTAAACCCTGAAACACCACCCCCAGCACGACTCACCTACAATGCCCGAATACCACTGTACTGCCATAAACCCTGAAACACTACCCCCAGCGAGACCCCCTACACTGCCCGAACACCACTGCATTGCCCTAAACCCTGAAACATCACCCCCAGCAAGACTCCCTACACTGCCTGAACACCACTGCCCTAAACCCTGAAACACCACCCCCAGCAAGACCCCCTACACTGCCCGAACACCACTGCACTGCCCTAAACCCTGAAACACCACCTCCAGCACAACCCCTACGCTGCCTGAACACCATTGCTCTGCCCTAAACCCTGAAACACTAGCCCCAAAATGACCCCCTACACTGCCCGAACACCACTGCACTGCCCTAAACCCTGAAACACCACCCCCAGCATGACCCCCTACACTGCCCGAACACCACTGCACTGCCCTAAACCCTGAAACACAAGCCCCAGCAAGATCCCCTACACTTCCCGAACACCACTGCACTGCCCTAGACTCTGAAACACAAGCCCCAGCAAGACCCCCTACACTGCTCGACACCACTGCACTGCCCTAAACCCTAAAACACCGGCCCCAGCATGACCCCCTACACTGCCCGAACACCACTGCACTGCCCTAAACCCTGAAACACCTGCCCCAGCATGACCACCTACACTGCCCAAACACCACTGCACTGCCCTAAACCCTGAAACACCAGCCCCAGCACGATCCCCTACACTGCCCAAACACCACTGCACTGCCATAAACCCTGAAACACCAGCCCCAGCACGACCCCCTACACTGCCCGATCACCACTGCACTGCCCTAAACCCTGAAACACCAGCCCCAGCACGACCCCCTACACTGCCCGAACACCACTGCACTGCCCTAAACCCTGAAACACCACCCCCTGCACCACCCCCTACACTGCCCAAACACCACTGCACTGCCCTAAACCCTGAAACACCACCCCCTGCACCACCCCCTACACTGCCCAAACACCACTGCACTGCCCTAAACCCTGAAACACCACCCCCAGCACCACCCCCTACACTGCCCGAACACCACTGCACTGCCCTAAACCCTGAAACACCACAACCCTGCACGACCCCTACACTGCCCGAACACCACTGCACTGCCCTAAAGTCTGAAACACCACCCCGCATGACCCCCTACACTGCCCGAACACCACTGCACTGCCCAAAACCCTGAAGCACGACCCCCTTTACTGCCCGAACACCACTGCACCTCCCCAAACCCTGAAACACCACCCCCAGCATGACCCCCTACACTGCCCGAACACCACTGCCTCAAACCCTGAAACACCACCCCCAGCACGACCCCCTACACTGCCCGAACACCACTGCTCTGCCCTAAACCCTAAAACACCCCCAGCACAACCCCTACACTGCCCGAACACCACTGCACTGCCCTAAACCCTAAAACACCACCCCCAGCATTACCCCCTACACTGCCCAAACACCACTGTACTGCCCTAAACCCTAGAACACTTCCCCCAGCACGACCCCCTACACTACCCGAACACCACTGCACTACCTTAAACCCTAAAACACTCCCCCAGCACGACCCCCTACACTACCCGAACACGACTGCACTGCCCTAAACCCTCAAACACTCCCCCATCACGACTCCCCTACACTACCTGAACACCACTGCACTGTCCTAAACCCTAAAACACTCCCCCATCACGACCCTCTACACTACCCAAACACCACTGCACTGCCCTACACCCCAAAACACTCCCCCCAGCACGACCCCCTACACTACCCAAACACCACTGCACTGCCCTAAACCCTAAAACACTACCCCCCGCATGACCCCCTACACTACCCAAACACCAATGCACTACCCTAAACCCTAAAACACTACCCCCCGCACGACCACCTACACTACCCAAAGACCACTGCACTACCCTAAACCCTAAAACACTACCCCCGCACGACTCCCTACACTACCCAAAGACCACTGCACTACCCTAAACCCTAAAACACGACCTCCTACACTACACAAACACCACTGCACTACCCTAAACCCTAAAACACTACCCCCAGCACGACCCCCTACACTACACAAACACCACTGCACTACCCTAAACCCTAAAACACTACCCCCTACACTACACAAACACCACTGCACTACCCTAAACCTTAAAACTCTACCCCCAGCAGTACCCCTTACACTACGCAAACACCACTGCACTACCCTAAACCCTAAAACACTACCCCCTACACTACCCAAACACCATTGCACTACCCTAAACCCTAAAACACTACCCCCAGCAGTACCCCCTACACTACCCAAACACCACTGCACTACCCTAAACCCTAAACCACTACCCCCAGCACGACCCCCTACACTACCCAAACACCACTGCACTACCCTAAACCCTAAAACACTACCCCCAGCACGACCCCCCACACTACCCAAACACCACTGCACTACCCTAAACCCTAAAACACTCCCCCCAGCACGACTCCCTACACTACCCAAACACCACTTCACTACCCTAAATCTACCCCCAGCATGACCCCCTACACTACACAAACACCACTGCACTACCATAAATCCTAAAACACTACCCCCAGCATGACCCCCTTCACTACCTAAACACAACTGCACAATTTGTTACAGGCGTTGCAACGCAGGCCTGTGGTGCTTACTGGAAGTACCTTGTGGGCTAGTTGGGCCCCAGGGACCCTCAGGATTCAAGGTGACCTAATCCCCCAACTTAAAACGCGCCACGGGGTGCGTTTGCACAGTGGTGAAGGGAGGGGGCGGGGCCTCAGGTGACATGTGCACAAACACGCCCTGTGGTGCATTTTAAGTTGGGGAATTAATTCCCCTTGAATCCTGAGGGACCCTGGAGCCAACTAGCCCACCAGGTACCTTCAGTAAGCACAACAGAGTTGCGTTGCAGAGAGGTGAAAAAAGGTGCGTGGCCTCGGAACGCCTCTCTGCAACTCAGCTCTGTGGTCCTAACTGTAGGTACCTGGGGGCTAGTTGGGCCCCAGGGACCCTCAGGATTCAAGGGGACTTAGTCCCGCAGCTTAAAACGCGCCATGGGTCGCGTTTGCACACATGTCACCTCAGGCCCCCCCTCCCTTCACCACTGTGCAAACGCGCCCTGTAGCGCGTTTTAAGAGGTAGTTTTAATCCCCCTGCCCTATTATGTACTAGGGTCTTACAGAGGAGGTCATGCTAATCACAGGGGCACCCCAACGCATAGTGTTCCCTAGTGTATGTAGGTGTTTTCACTGTATTCTAAGTGTCTTTTAGCATAGCAGCGGCTCTGGTTAGTCAGAGTCAGTTACCACCAGTACCCGTCTGAAAAAGTTGTGGGCACAGGATGATTTTGCAACAAGGCCTCTTTCTGCTCCTCTGTTGGTTCTTTCTGCACATCTTTTGCTTCTTCCTGCACTTTTCTTCGTCTTTGTGGACTTCTGTTGCTTTTTTCTGCATTTCTTTTGCTTCTTTCTGTGCGTTTTTTCTTCTTTCTTCACATGTCCTACCTCTGTAGGCATAGTTAGAAACTAGCATTTAAAAAACCTTTGAAATTCACTTAAAAAATCATAGGTTTCAGGCACATTATAGTTAGAAATTAGCATTTAAAAACCTTTGAAATTCACTGAAAAAACCATAGGTTTCAGACACGTTATAGTTAGAAATTAGCATTTAAAAACCTTTGAAATTCACTGAAAAAACCATAGGTTTTAGGGACAGTTATAGTTAGTTGGACATTTCACTCGTACAAAACCATAGAAATTCCCCCGTTATAGTTAGTTCAGCTAACTATAACTCGCGCCCCGTAATGCACTGCTGATGACGTCACATATTACATCACTCATGACATGGTCAGTGACATCACTGATGACATCACTGATGACATCTCAAATGACATCACTGATGACATCACTGATGACATCATCCATGTGATAATTTCATGCATCTTCTCACACCCTAATATAACTTTTGATACACCCACTCTAAATTACAGACTGCCATTCTCAAAACCATACACACTCCAATACCAATAACTACATACCCACTCACTGATTCTTAGGTCTACACACACACATCTACTCACTCACCCGTACAGTCACTCAGTACAGGACTATCATATGCACTCATACACCTATATAAACACTCACACACCGCCACTCATCCATAGAGGTACTCACACACCTAGTCAGTCATGCAAAAAATTAATCACACACCCATTTACTCACCTATACAGTTATACACACACCAGCTCACTTACTCATACAAATACTAGCACATTCTTACGCTCTTATACAATAACTGATACAAGCACACACTCATCCATACAGCCACTCTCACAATCACACACTCTCACTTATAGCCATTTAAATACTCTAACACACATATATACTGCCTTTTACATATGTAGTTACTTGCACATGTACCACTGAGATATACATTCACTCACTAACACACCCATACACACACTCACCCACCCAAGCAGTCCATCACAGATGCACTCTTGAAATCATGCACCCAGTGAATCACCCACTCACACATCTATGTACAGAGTCACACACACCCCACCCACACAAACACTCAGGCAGCCATACAGATACTCAGAGAACCAATCAATAACCCATATAGACACTCATGTAGCTATTCGCAAATCCATGCATCCACTTACACACTAACAAACAGACGGATACAGACATTCACACAGTTTAGTCACTAACCCATGCATTCAGTAAGATACGTTTAATCACTCACTTGTAGAGTCAGTCACGCACGTACTAAATCATCCATTCAGACACTTATACACCCACTCATTCTTCAATACGCCTTTCCCTATATATAATAAATATATTTAAACTTTACAGAAACACACAGTCACTGGATGATGTCATCAGTGATGTCATCAGTGATGTCATTTGAGATGTCATCAGTGATGTCACTGACCATGTCATGAGTGATGTAATATGTGACGTCATCAGCAGTGCATTGCAGGGCGCGAGTTATAGTTAGCTGAACTAACTATAACGGGGGAATTTCTATGGTTTTGTACGAGTGAAATGTCCAAATAACTATAACTGTCCCTAAAACCTATGGTTTTTTCAGTGAATATATATATATATATATATAGTATAACAATGTATATAAAAATACAGTACATTACTATATGCAATAGAATACAAGTAAACTGCATTTGAGATACATTTAAAATTGAACAATACTGTGTACAGGAATACAAAGCCCAGGAAGTAAACTGACGAATTATGATTTGTGACCATCAAAACCTTCCCAACTCACAAAATCTTCCAGACACTTAGGCCTGCATCTTAATCTTTTATAATGTGCCTCTTCCCTATTTAGTTTGTCAATCCCCTGAAACTTATCTTCACCACCTACTTGAAGAGTTTGTTCAGTATTACAGTCATCAAAACAGTCAACACTCTGCTGGGAATTTCCTGACTAAAGCCCTTCCTTATTTAGTCCGCCACACACATGAGAATTATCTTTTTCATATACTTGAGGAGCTTGTTCAGTATTGCCGTCATCACACTGCTGGAAGTCTTCCGACTGAAGCCCTCTAATAGAATCATCCCTCAACTCTCCATTCCTTTCACTTCCTTGACCCATTTGTGGTTTGATACACTCCCTTTCATCCCAATCTATATGTGTTCTACCGGTACCCTCCTTATATATTCCACTTTCACCTTTAAGAACTGCAATCCTTTTCAAATTCCACACTTTTCCATCACTCAACAATCAAGCACTCCAGAGTATCTTAGTTATGTTCAAAGGAGCAGAATGCTGACTTTCTCCATTCCGTGCCTTCCATGTCTTTTTTACTTTGACCCCCATTCCAGTTTCTACATCCACCCTAGCAGAGCCTCTCCATGAATAAAATTGTTTCGTATAGTTACTGTGGGCTTTACTAATCCTTTCCCTTACTTCCTCCAAAGGTATTTCAATGCACTTTCCATCCATTAAGCAATCAGGGTTAATTTTAGTCCTAGCACATCTACCACGCATAACTTCAAATGGAGTAATTCCCAACACACTATTCACAGAAGTACTATAAATCCATACCGTTTTCCTTACTCTCAGTTCCCAATCCTCATTATTACTATTAGCTAATTGAATGGCTCCTTTGGGTACTCTATTAAAATGCTCAATCAAGACATTGCCACTAGGTTTATATAGAGAAGTGGTGCCGTGGAGAATGCCCACTCTTGACAAATGCTCCCTTGCTTTATCAGAAGTGAACCTCACTTCATTATCGGTTATTATTTGTGCAGTAAGAACTTCATCCACAAATATACCATCAATGAAATTTAAATCAGTATCCACTTTACTTACTATTTTAATTACTGGTCACCTTGAAAAAACACCAATCAAAGCAATGATGTACTTAGACTGGAGTCTTATAGGTGCTATGATGTGAATAGCTACAGTATCCCATTACTTGGAACGATGGGTTCACACATATTAGGTCTCAACGTGGATAAAGATTTATCCGTGTTCACACATCCAGTACAGTCCCTTACTAACCTTTCAATACATACATCCATTCCCGGCCACCAAAATCATTTTTCACATCTTGTTTAGTTTTGACAATACCATAATGGTCTTCGTGGCACAGTCACTTTGTCACCTCTTTTGAGCCAAAACCCATCCACTGACCTTTCATTCACCATCTCCCACATGTGCTTCAATTTAGGGTAAGAAAACTCTTATTAGACCAGCCATGTAAAACATGACCAATAGTTTCCTGCAAAAGAAATGTTTAGCATATTCTTCCTTCCACTCTGTTTCCTTAATGGCTGGCACACCTTGATCATGCATGAAGGCAATATGGAAATCATCCCAAACACTCACTACAGTTTCTTCAATATCCAGAGGCATCCCAGACAATAAATCTGCGGTTCTTCTTTCCAGGAACATACTACACTGTATAAATAAAATCTTGCAACCTCATAGACATTCTAGAAATCCTAGTAGAGGCCTTGACCATACCTTCAGTGGTCAGTCATTTCACCAATGGTTTGTGGTCTGTGTGTAATAGACATTGTTTTCTTCTATATAAATTGTCTGAAGTGTTCTAAAGCTCACACAGAGGCTAGTGTCTCTCTTTCAATGGTAGAAGACTTTTCTTCAGCTGGGGGGTTAAGGCTTGCTAAGCAAATGCAATAGTGAGTTCTTTACCATCACTATTTTGTTGTGTCAATACACCACCTAAACCCTTATTACTGGCATCAGTGGTGACAATACTTAATAATTCAGGATCAATACTATTCAGTGTAGGTGCATTAGCTCTAGCTCTTTTTATATCGTTCTTTAATAGTTGTCTAATATAAAAAATTGTTGTCTAATATGAAAAGTGTTATGTGTAAAATCCTTAACTTGTATTTATACAACCCTAAAAAGTATCTTATCTCATCCATGTTCAAAGATGCAGGTGCTCTTAATATTGCTTCCACCAATGATGGTTTAGGTTTGATACCTTCTTCACATAGCACATGTCCCAAATAGGTGACAGATTGTACCGCAAACTCACTATCATGACAGGATTAGGACTATTAGGGTGTAAAACTATGGGGTCGATTCCGATGTCGCCAAAAGTGCCTTCCCAATGCTATTCGTAGGCTTACCTTACGTCCGACCCGTATCCGGAGCTTTTTCCTACAAACTACAAGTACGATGCGTATAACAGGCAAATCTCCGACCGAATCGTCTGCTCCGATTCGTGCACTATGTCAGTAGCGAACAGGCTCAGGAAACACGGAAAGCGAGTCGTACGGAGGTGCAACCTAACCAATTTCCGGATACGCAAGTACGATGCGTCCCCAATACGCGTCGCACAGGGCGCCAGCTCCAGCACGTCACAGCATCCGGACAAGGCGTATGAATGAAAGCTCCGAGTCGCACCAGACCACGATCAACGGGGACGAGACGGAGCAGCCATGTATCCAATTGCGCATGTCTTCCCTATACTGTACGCCCATAGTTACCGACGCGCATGACGCAGAAGGTAAGTTAGACACCTACCACACACCAAAATGTCACGAGTACACAAAAGGAAACACCACCATAGGGGGGTGGATGCTTATCCCAAATAGCATATCCCACCCATAGGGGGGTGGATGCCCATCACTCACCGCATATCCTACCCCATAGGGGGGTGGATGCCTATCACTCACAGTATTGTCCACCCCATAGGGGGGTGGATGCCTATCACTCCCAGCATATCCCACCCATAGGGGGTGGATGCCTATCACTCCCATTATTGTCCACCCCATAGGGGGGTGGATGCCTATCACTCCCAGCATATCCCACCCATAGGGGGTGGATGCCTATCACTCACAGTATTGTCCACCCCATAGGGGGGTGGATGCCTATCACTCCCAGCATATCCCACCCATAGGAGGGTGGATGCCTATCACTCACAGTATTGTCCACCCCATAGGGGGGTGGGTGCCTAACACTCACAGTATTGTCCACCCCATAGGGGGTGGATGCCCATCACTCACAGCATATCCCACCCATAGGGGTGGATGCCTATCACTCCCATTATTGTCCACCCCATAGGGGGTGGATGCCTATCACTCCCAGCATATCCCACCCATAGGGGTGGATGCCTATCACTCCCAGTATTGTCCACCCCATAGGGGGTGGATGCCTATCACTCCCAGCATATCCCACCCATAGGGGGTGGATGCCTAACACTCACAGTAATGTCCACCCCATAGGGGGTGGATGCCTATCAGAATGACCATCCCCACTCATAGGGGGCAGGATGCCCATCAACACCAGGATACACACACATAGGGAGACTAAGCAAACCACCCCTCTACCATCTTTGCAACATTGCATGTTTGTATGTGAAAAATGCTCACAACACAGATCGTGGCAGTGGACATACAATGTGACTCACAACACATGTGTGCCCAAAATGTTAATGTGTGTCACTAATATCCTGCAGCAACTGATCACTGTGGTAATGGGGTCTAAACCCCCATCACCACAGTGACCAAAAGCTGATTGTGTGCATCAGAATCCCTGCATCTACTGATCATTGTGGTAATGGGGTCTAAACCCCCCATCACTACAGTGACCAAAAGGTGATTGCGGTGTTCAAAATTCCTGCATCTACTGTTCATTGTGGTAATGGGGTCTAAACCCCCCATCACCACAGTGACCAAAAGCTGATTGTGGGGTTCAAATTTCCTGCATCAAATGATCATTGTGGTAATGGGACATAAACTCCCCATCACCACAGTGACCAAAAGGTCATTGTGTACATGAAAATACCAGTATCTTAAAAACAGCATGCATGAGTCCGTGTCCAAATTGCACAAGCAATGTTGTGGCAATGTAGTGGTTGTGTCACATACAAACATAGAATTGGTTTGGCAAATATTGCCGTGTATCACAAGAACACCCTCTGCCATGTGCAGACAAGCAATGGCCATGACCCTTGACAATGGCTCCAGTGAACAGTCAGACAATGTGCAAAGTGAGCACTATGTGGAATACACACATATCTACACCAACAGACACACACACTAAGGAATCCTGTGGAGACTGTAGATGTTATGTGAACAAGTCACATACCATGTCAGCAATGGGAGATACCAAACATGATGAATGTGCAGGCCGATGAGCCAGGAGACACAGGGACACTAGGGTAAAACCTCCCAAAACATACTGCCAATGGCCTGGAAAAGACATAACAGTGCAGTGGTGCCGTAGCACAAACACAGACACCATTACAATAGCAAGTTCATGATACACATCATCAACATCATGTACATAATATGTGTTAGAACTGGGGGTCTCTAGTTGGCAATGGTTTGCACCTTTGTCCAAATAGGGACCCTTGCTTCTAGTCAGGATAAGGGGGAAACACTCCTAAAATAACCCCTGCTCACCCCCTGGTAGCTTGGCACGAGCAGACAGGCCTATCTCAGAGGCAGTGTGTAAAGCATTTGTGAACACATACAGTAATACAGTGAAAACACTACAGATGGACACCACACAGGTTGTTTATGTAAAAATAAGTAATCTTTATATAGACTTATCACAAGACCCCAATAGCAAAAATCCACAATACTGTACTCAAAAATAGGCTTAAAATGATAGAGACAGTTCACGTTATCTTCAAAAATAGGATAGTCAATCAAATAAAGCTTGTAGCAACAAATAACTCCACTTGGAGTTATCACGACGTCGTGGCCGGTGGAAATCCCAAAGTACGGCGCCGACCGCGAGGTGCGCGGCGTCGGGCCCGGAGTCGAGCAGACCCACAAAGAACAGTACCTGGAATTCGATGAAAACAAAGACGGTGCACGGCGTCGGGGAGGTGATGCTTCGTTGGCGCCGGCGGCGTCGGTTCCTTACGACCCCAGGGGAGGTGATGTCTCGGTTCCTTACTGCAGCGCAGGGAGGTGAGGCGTCGGTTCCTTACTGTGTCGGGGAGGTGACGTCACGGATGGCGGCGAGGCGTCGGTTCCTTACGATGGTGCGGCGTCGATGGATTCGGGGGTCACCCACGTCGAGGATCGGCTCCGCGATGATGAAGCCCTGGCGTCGGTGAAGTCGGGGCTGCGGTGCGAGTCGGGACGGTGCGTCGTGAGCGTCACGAGCGGTGTCCTCGGCTCCGGTGCAGGCAGCGGCCTCGATGACGGCTTCGGAGTCGATGTCGCACGGCGTCGGCAGGCGTCGGGCCTACGGTGCAAGTCGGGGCGGTGCGTCGTGCTCTTCACGAGCGGTGCCCACGGCTTCGGTGCAGGTTACGGCGTCGCTCGCCGGCGTCGGTGTTGCAATTTCCCTCTGTTAGCAGCTAAAACAGCAGTTCCAGATGCAGGCAAACAGAAGGGGTGAAGTCTTTGTGTCCCTGTGACTTCAGGCAGGAGGCAAGCTCAGTTCAAGCCCTTGGAGATTCCCTTCTTCAAGATGACAAAGCACAGCAAAGTCTTTTCTCCTGTCCTTGGCAGAAAGCAACCACTGCAGGCCAACCCCAATCAGCAAAACAGCACAGGGGCAGTACTCCTCCTTCAGCTTCTCCGGTTCTTCTCCTTGGCAACAGGTTTTCTTGATTTCCCAGAAGTGATCTAATTTCCTAGGGGTCTGGGTCCCCTTTTATACACCTTTTCCCTTTGTTCTCTGAAGGCAGAGAGGCCTCTGCCTAGTCCAAAACCAGTTCTGGTCAGTCCTGGAGCACTTTGTTTTTCTGACTCCTTCTTTCCTTTGTGAGTGAGGGGCAGAGCCATCAGACGCCCGGCAGGAGGTGGAGCCAGCATTGTGGAAGGCAGGCACAGCCCTATTCAGACCCAGGTGCAACTCCTCCCTCCACTCTGGATGCAGGCCTTCCTATTCAGCCCTGTGCTGACTCACCCTGTCTCCTGTAGCCACCCCCAGCCCCTGTCACTCAATCTCTAGACAAGGAATACACAACCTAGCAGAGGCAGGCTTGGAAGTTTAGGCAAGAAAATACCCACTTTCTAAAAGTGGTATTTTCAAACAAAGAATGTTAAAACCAACTTCACTAAAAGATGTATTTTATCATTCTGAGTTCAGGCATACTAAATTCGTTTTTCTACCATGTTCCCTGGGTCAGTTCTGACTATAAGGTGTAATAGTCAGTCTGCCCATTCTGGCCTATGGGGAGCAGGTAGCCTTGCAATAGTGAAAACGAAAATGGCTGTAATTCACTATTAGGACATGCCACACACACCAGGGCATGTCCTACCTTATACTTACAATGTACCCTGCCCTAGGGCCTACTTTAGGGGTGACCAACATGCAGTAAAGGGAAGGTTTAGGGACTGGTAAGTGGGTGCACTCACCAAGTCGACATGGCAGCCCTAGGCTGCACACAGGCTCTGCAATGGCAGGCCTGAGACACATTTTACAAGCCGCTTCTGTGGGTGGCACAACCAGTGCTGCAATCCCACCAGCGGCATTGGATTTACAAGCCCTGGGCACACTCCGTGCACTGTACTAGGGACTGACAAGTAAACCAATCATCCAATCATGGAGTCACTAATCCATAACACAATTTATCATGGGGAGAGCATATGCACTTTAGCACTGATCAGCAGTGGTAAAGTGCCCAGAGTCATAAAACCAACAAAAACAGGTCAGAGAAAATATAGGAGGAAGGCAAAAAGTTCAGGGATGACCCTGCAAAAAGGGCCAAGTCCAACACAACCCCCTTCCAGCCAAAACGCAGGGGAGACCAATCACTACCCTGATGGGCTTCTCTGCTTTGGGCGATAGAACCTGGACCCTGGCCCACAACAGCAGGGGCATACTCCAGTTCTACGCCAATCTGAACCTATTTGGATCCCTCTGTCCATACTCTCAGGGCCCACCCAGCTAACCCATGGGGAACCCTTCTCCTCACCTGTGGACACCACCTGTGCAGCACCTAACCTTAGCTTGCTCACAGGTGTGTCCCAACCGACAGACAGTACCCACATGGCCAACACAGATGTGTGGCCTAGTCCACCCCGAGGTGTGACTTCTGTCCCCCTCCCAGGGGCAACTCTGTCCACCAGGACAGCAAGCCACAGTGGCCACTGACAGCCGTCAGTGATGAGAGCCAGGCCCCAGGCCTTTCATGGCTCTCCAACCTCTGTGGTGTCAGAGAGCGGGGGGCAGTAGCCCCAGGTGCCTGGCACCCTTTGTCCACTCTCCCAACCGTCAGGTCAGGTATGACATCCTGACACTGACCCACCAGCCCCGGGCCTGTAACCGGCGGCTGGACAGGAGACTGGGGTGGGCTCTCCCACACCTGGTCCTCCTCCTTGGGGCTCTGCACCCTCCCACCTGGAGCTGTACCCCCTTCCAGAATTGTCAGGGCACCTGTGGCAGGGGTCCTGCACAATTCGCCCACCAGTTCAGGGGTTCTATCCTGCAACTGGGATCCCAGCATAGGGTCTGTACCCTTAGACTGGGCAGAGGCCAGGGGTGAGGCTGTCCTCTCCCCGCCCCCTTGCTGGGGTCCTGCACCCTCCCACCTGGAGCGGTGCCCCCAGAAGACAAACTGGTAGGGGCACTGTTAGCAGCTGCCCCTTCCTCCAGGTCAGGGGGACACCCTGAACCTGGTCCTTCAACCCAGGGTCTGTACCCTTAGGCTGGACCTGTGCCTGGCAACCCAGGACTTCCGGGAGGGTACACCAACCCCCCAAGGGAAACACACTCCTCTAGAGTTGTGTAATAATCTGCCTGGCGCACCAGGACTTCCTGGGAGCACGCATGCCCCCAGAGGGTAACACATCTCTCATGTGTTGTGTGACAGTCCGCCTGGCGCAGATCTCCCGACCCCTGTCCATCTGACAGCGCGAAGATCCCCCAGGACAGAAGTGGTGTCACCATGGTCATTCACTGGTGACTCAGCCCTTCTGGCTGGTCCCTGACCCACTGGTTCTTCCACTGGGGACTCTCTCCCCCTCTCACCCCTCACTCTGGACTTCTGCACCCTCCCAAGTGGAGCGGCACTGCCAGATACCAGAAACACTGGAGCTCCATTTACAGATGCTCCAGGTTCTCTAGACACTAGGAGATCCTCCTCAACAGGCGGCCCATCAGGACAGCCTAGGCTCCCTACCTGGTGTTCCCTTAAAGAACCATCCAGGCTCTGAGACTGGGTTTCGGGCACCTTGGGACACGCAGCCCCACACTCACTCCTTCTCCACTGAGACAGGACGTGAGCCCCTACACCCCTCCCACTACACCGGGACCTAGCTGGGCTACTCTGAACCACTTCCACCACTCTGGGCTGGAAGATACCTGAGCCACTCCTCTTAGGGTCACTCCCCAATGCCTTTTCAGACCCTCTGGAAACCACCAAAAGGTCTTCCTCTCTCGTGAGCTCCCTGGGGTCAGAGAACTCACTCTCCAACAGGCGTTGGCATAGCTCTGGAAAACAGGGACTTACAATATGCTCTCCCACAATTGGATCACACAACCCCTCACAGGTGTTAACCAAGTTATCCTTCACCTCACCATCCAGTGCCTCACACATGTACCCCACACCACTCTGCTGAGATTGGCAAGACAGTATCTGACTGTCTCTGTCACTCAACCCACACTCTTCTGGGCGGTCTTCACACTCACACCCCAGGAATTCAAACATGGGGGAACCACTCTCCCTGCACCTCCCATCTAGAGTCAGTAGAGTGTCCCTCCTGCTACTAGGACCATGAATCCCTGCGTCAGTTTCCCTATTCCTCTCAGGGACACTGCGCACTACTGGAGACTACCTCATGTCCTTGAACCTCCTGGTGTATATTAACCCCCTCCAAGTCAGGCACCACATCTCTGGGTGTGTGTACTACTCCCTCAGCACTAGGTAATACAATTTTGCTGCCACCAGAGGGAGGAATCCCTAAGCCCCTGGCTTTGAACTCCAACACCCTCATCATTCTCTCATGCTCTAAAAGCATCTTCCTTTCTTCCATGGCCAACCTCTTACTTTCCAACTCCAATTTCTTATGCTCAAGGCTATCATGGCTTCCCTGTTTTAGTTTGGCCATTTCCATTTCATGCATCCTGCTTTTGTCCCTGTCCTCCAGCTCCTCTGGAGACAGGCCCTTTTGAGAAACACTGCTGCCCTCCCTGGAAGGCGCTCTCCTCCCAGTTAAGCCCAATGGCCCCTCAAGCTGCCCATCTAAATTCTCTGCCTCCTCCACAGGCTCCTCGGACTGCCCACTGGCATTCCGTGCTTCCAACCAGGCTCTCAGTGCCTTGTGAAACTCCTCCTTCCTGGTGAGGCCTCTCATAGAGATTTTAAACTTTTTGCAAACAGCTTTGAGTTCTGGCACAGTGTAGGTATCAACCCTATCTTCTTCAAATTCAATATCTGCAGGTGCAATGGATCCTTTTTGCTCATGGTGAAAATTGGCAGTTCTCAACAAAAATAAAGGTTCTAAGGAAAAAAAGTCCTATCAAAAGGTATGTGGTCGCGTATTGGTCTGCACTCACTAGTAGTGTACACCAATCACTGTATATGAATCACAAATGCAAGTCCAAATCCTCACCGCTGACCACCAATGTTAGAACTGGGGGTCTCTAGTTGGCAATGGTTTGCACCTTTGTCCAAATAGGGACCCTTGCTTCTAGTCAGGATAAGGGGGAAACACTCCTAAAATAACCCCTGCTCACCCCCTGGTAGCTTGGCACGAGCAGACAGGCCTATCTCAGAGGCAGTGTGTAAAGCATTTGTGAACACATACAGTAATACAGTGAAAACACTACAGATGGACACCACACAGGTTGTTTATGTAAAAATAAGTAATCTTTATATAGACTTATCACAAGACCCCAATAGCAAAAATCCACAATACTGTACTCAAAAATAGGCTTAAAATGATAGAGACAGTTCACGTTATCTTCAAAAATAGGATAGTCAATCAAATAAAGCTTGTAGCAACAAATAACTCCACTTGGAGTTATCACGACGTCGTGGCCGGTGGAAATCCCAAAGTACGGCGCCGACCGCGAGGTGCGCGGCGTCGGGCCCGGAGTCGAGCAGACCCACAAAGAACAGTACCTGGAATTCGATGAAAACAAAGACGGTGCACGGCGTCGGGGAGGTGATGCTTCGTTGGCGCCGGCGGCGCCGGTTCCTTACGACCCCAGGGGAGGTGATGTCTCGGTTCCTTACTGCAGCGCAGGGGAGGTGAGGCGTCGGTTCCTTACTGTGTCGGGGAGGTGACGTCACGGATGGCGGCGAGGCGTCGGTTCCTTACGATGGTGCGGCGTCGATGGATTCGGGGTCACCCACGTCGAGGATCGGCTCCGCGATGATGAAGCCCTGGCGTCGGTGAAGTCGGGGCTGCGGTGCGAGTCGGGACGGTGCGTCGTGAGCGTCACGAGCGGTGTCCTCGGCTCCGGTGCAGGCAGCGGCCTCGATGACGGCTTCGGAGTCGATGTCGCACGGCGTCGGCAGGCGTCGGGCCTACGGTGCAAGTCGGGCGGTGCGTCGTGCTCTTCACGAGCGGTGCCCACGGCTTCGGTGCAGGTTACGGCGTCGCTCGCCGGCGTCGGTGTTGCAATTTCCCTCTGTTAGCAGCTAAAACAGCAGTTCCAGATGCAGGCAAACAGAAGGGGTGAAGTCTTTGTGTCCCTGTGACTTCAGGCAGGAGGCAAGCTCAGTTCAAGCCCTTGGAGATTCCCTTCTTCAAGATGACAAAGCACAGCAAAGTCTTTTCTCCTGTCCTTGGCAGAAAGCAACCACTGCAGGCCAACCCCAATCAGCAAAACAGCACAGGGGCAGTACTCCTCCTTCAGCTTCTCCGGTTCTTCTCCTTGGCAACAGGTTTTCTTGATTTCCCAGAAGTGATCTAATTTCCTAGGGGTCTGGGTCCCCTTTTATACACCTTTTCCCTTTGTTCTCTGAAGGCAGAGAGGCCTCTGCCTAGTCCAAAACCAGTTCTGGTCAGTCCTGGAGCACTTTGTTTTTCTGACTCCTTCTTTCCTTTGTGAGTGAGGGGCAGAGCCATCAGACGCCCGGCAGGAGGTGGAGCCAGCATTGTGGAAGGCAGGCACAGCCCTATTCAGACCCAGGTGCAACTCCTCCCTCCACTCTGGATGCAGGCCTTCCTATTCAGCCCTGTGCTGACTCACCCTGTCTCCTGTAGCCACCCCCAGCCCCTGTCACTCAATCTCTAGACAAGGAATACACAACCTAGCAGAGGCAGGCTTGGAAGTTTAGGCAAGAAAATACCCACTTTCTAAAAGTGGTATTTTCAAACAAAGAATGTTAAAACCAACTTCACTAAAAGATGTATTTTATCATTCTGAGTTCAGGCATACTAAATTCGTTTTTCTACCATGTTCCCTGGGTCAGTTCTGACTATAAGGTGTAATAGTCAGTCTGCCCATTCTGGCCTATGGGGAGCAGGTAGCCTTGCAATAGTGAAAAACGAAAATGGCTGTAATTCACTATTAGGACATGCCACACACACCAGGGCATGTCCTACCTTATACTTACAATGCACCCTGCCCTAGGGCCTACTTTAGGGGTGACCAACATGCAGTAAAGGGAAGGTTTAGGGACTGGTAAGTGGGTGCACTCACCAAGTCGACATGGCAGCCCTAGGCTGCACACAGGCTCTGCAATGGCAGGCCTGAGACACATTTTACAAGCCGCTTCTGTGGGTGGCACAACCAGTGCTGCAATCCCACCAGCGGCATTGGATTTACAAGCCCTGGGCACACTCCGTGCACTGTACTAGGGACTGACAAGTAAACCAATCATCCAATCATGGAGTCACTAATCCATAACACAATTTATCATGGGGAGAGCATATGCACTTTAGCACTGATCAGCAGTGGTAAAGTGCCCAGAGTCATAAAACCAACAAAAACAGGTCAGAGAAAATATAGGAGGAAGGCAAAAAGTTCAGGGATGACCCTGCAAAAAGGGCCAAGTCCAACAATATGCAACACCACTGGATAACAAAAATGGCTTTATTCAGCAATAAAATATATATGAATGTTCATGCCACGATGCAAAAAGGCCAATGGCCAGTCCATCAAAGAGTCCAACCAGGGTAACAGGTGAAAGCTTGTCATCCATTTATTGCCTGCACTGCTATGGACCAGGGACATCTCACACCTTGGAGGGGCATACATAGTGGCAGGCCAGGCACCGCAGGGACAGGATCAGGGGACAGGAGAATGGGGCAGGGGAGGTGTGGTGGGTGCAGGAGTGACGCCAGCAACTGCAGTGGAGGGGTCTGACACAGTGTGCGCCGTCACCACTGCTGGGCACAAGTCAGATGTGGGGTTTACCTGCACCACTGCAGTGTGCAGGACAGATGTGGTGGACGGGCTCTCAACTGCAGTGCCCAAATCAGACGGGTGGGATGTCCCTCCTACTGCAGTGCCAACATCAAGAGGAGTGAAATGGGGTTCAGATGAGGTGGGCAGAACATAGGGGGGAGACACGGTTTCCACACCAGTGGCAGGAACAGGCTGAGCATGGGATGCGGGGGTGGAAGTGCATGTGGAAGGGGGGGAGGGCCTAAGCATCCTGGGTATGCGGTATGGGTGTGTGGGTGAACCTGGTGCAGGGAATGGTCGTAGGACCTGTGTATTTGCGTCCGGGGTGCTGCAGGATGGAGAGTGTAAGGTGGAAGCCTGTGCCTTTGGTGGTGTCTTACCCTTCCTGGTCCGGGGAGACTTGCGGGTGGGGGCCTCAGTGTCCATGCGCCTGGGGGAGGGTGTCCGTTTTGCAGGGGAACTCCCCTCTGTGCGTGCTGACTTCCTCTTCCCCCTGTAAGTTGGACCAGATGGTTCTGTGGGGAAGAGGCCAAGGTCACAGAGGAAGAGCTGCTTGGAAGTGGGGGCAGTAGGTGAGGCAAGGGAAGGTGTTTTGGAGGGAGAGGCATCTGAGGAATGCGGAGTGTTGTGGATGCCTGTATGTGTGTCTGTGACCCATCCCCTGTGTGTGTGCCATCAGTCCCCGGAGTGTGCGTGCTTGTGGATCGAGACTTTGGCTTGCGTGTCTGTGTGGTGTCATTGCCTGATGTGGTGCGTGCATGTGCGGGTGTGTGTGTCTATTGGACAGGCAGGGGAGTGGTGACTGTGGATGTGGCAGAGGTAGCAGGGGTGAGGGCCTGTTGGAGGAGGGACACTGCTGCCGTCTGTGTGGAGGCCATGGCCTGAATGGTCCGATGTAGGGCAGACATGCTTGATGAGATGCCCTCCATGAAGGACACCAGTTGTGTCAACAGACTGGTGTGGGAATGGAGGACACTCAGCATCGCTGTCTGACCTACATGGAGCTCCTTCAGTAAGTCCACAGACTCCACACTCAGGGCAGCAGGGGAGACAGGGCAGGTGGTGCGGTGCCTGGCACGAAGGAGACATGCTCCCTTACACGGGAGCCTCCACGGACATCTGGAATGGGAACAGAAGGCAGGGTGGAGATGGTGGTGGTGGTGGCGGGGCCAGACCTGCTAGGTGTTGTCTGGGGGCTGCTGGCACCCGCCTCCACAAGGGAGTCATCACTGAAGCTGGCGTGTTCCTCAGCCGAGGTGGACGTAGCCGAGGTCTCCTCAGTGTGGCCCCCATCACCCTCCGTTCCACTGGGTCCCTCTGAATCCTCCGCAGCGGACCCTGTCTGGCGCTCTGGCTCCTCATGGTCCGTGGAGCTGTCTCCTCCAGTGTCCGTAGATGTAACTGCAAATCAACATGGTAAACAGAGAAACATCAGTCACCTGTATAGACATCACACATCACAGTCAGAACAGCACATGACAACACACGTTTGTGCATCATTTGCAGTAAATACTCTTAAGTGCAGACACATATTTGCAAAACACACATGTCAGTCTGCCAGCAAACCATGCCCCTCATATCCTACATGTCCATGGAGACATCAGTCTGGTGCATGTAGCCAGACATGACTCATTTGTGCACACATGCACCACATAGACAGTTGCCTGAACGGCAGGATTTGTGTTGGAAATGTGTCACTACACACATATACCATCTCCTGCCACTGAGTTTGTACATGTGTCAGGTAAAGGGATGGCCAAAGTAATAGTCAGTAATATGTATATGCTTCCTTCACCACACACCATGATGTGCTCATGTTTTGCTGGACGATGCCACAATTGAGTGCATGCAGGACAACTTCCAGCACTGCAGGATACACTAGAGCAAATTAAACAACATGCTACAGGGCAGTCTGGGTAATCAGTCATTGCTGCCTTCTGTCACTGGGGCAGTGCATCACAAAACAAACAGTCTGCACTGTATTTCAATCATGTAGTTGTGGGGAATATAAGCCCTGCATCTGTCAAGTGCACATGTTGCCCCACTGCTACCCACATGTTAAGGCAAATGATGATCCCACTTCCAACATATGCCACAGTACAGTGACAGCAAGCACAAGTCTGGCAACATGAGCACATCACAGTCTGATGACAATGAAGTATAGCTGCCTGCACTTAAATGTTGGAAACACCATCAGGCACAGTCAAGTGATTACACACCGATGTTTGACCCCATCGTGAAGATCCAACAGCCACATGTCAGCTGTCTGACCACCCAAAAATAATTGACACCCCAGGAGTCTAAAAAGCTAGCCCACTCCACAATGAGACAGAGGCTGACACCTGATTGCACATTGCACATTGCACAATGCATTCAATTTACTTTGACACACATGATTAGGAAAACTGAGTGTACACCATGTCCAGAGTAGACATACCTGACCTGGTCCATGTGCAACATGGGATTAGCCCGAACAGTAGGCATGTGTCCATGCATGTGTGACACACATGATGGACATACTTCAGAGACCACAACATTGTCACACATGCTGCATGTGTGTGTGGGTAACACCCCAGACACATATGGCGAGGCAGAGCATCAACTAGGACACGTATGTATGGCCCATACAGAGTGCATGTCACATATTTGTCAATGTGCAGATACATGTCAATAAATTCCACACTCATGAAGGCCAATAAATACTGCCAGTAGCAGATGCGGTCCCCCACATCAACCTTGGACAACAGCAGGCCCCCCCGTGAGACATGTCACTGACTGAAAGGGACACACCTGTGTATCATATGAGGAAGGGCCATTACAGAAATAATGGACATGATTCTAGTTCAAGCAGACAGACAAACTGTGGTAGCGTAACCAGGCTGAAGGAATGCAAAGATCATGTTAGACACAGTTCACAGACAAGGCATGCACTTACCCCCTCCTTGCTGCTGTCTGGCCTTTAACAGCCCAACCAGGTCAAGGAAGACCACTGGCAGAATCCGGCACATGTAGGGGGTCAGGGTCCGGTGTCCGCCCCTACTGCGAGTACGCGACAGCTTCAGCAGGACTCTAGCAATGCGTCTGCTCCAGCCACGTAGGTCCTGCCACCTCTTCTGGCAGCTGCGGATGTGACGCCTGTGGACCCCCACAGATCGAACTGCCCTGGCAATGGTCAGCCAGATCTCCTGTTTCTGATGGGCATCAACCTGTGAGGATGACAAAGTTAAAGGGCCATTAATACACATACAACATGTTTGTGCATCACACAGTTGGATAAACATGTGCTGTTCACAAGGGCATCTGATGTACACAGGTAGTGCAACTATGTGGATGGACACTTGTCCTGCATCACCAACATGGAAACATTGCCTGGGTAGTATGACCGTCTCTAAATGCACTCTCACAGCACAGTACCTGTTCAGTGCAGGTACCTGCACACTTTGCGTGTGACAACTACTGAGTGAACATGCTAGCCAATGCTTCACACAATGTCATTAGTGCTAGTCAGACAAGATGCACAATGAGAGAGGATGTGGACTGCACACTCACCTGCTCCCCTGGTTTCCCATACAGCTTGCTGTACTGTGGTAGGAGGCTGTCCAGCAGGGCCTGGTTTTCCTCCTCTGTGAAGGCTGGGGCCCTCTCCACAGTACGTGCCATCCTTGGAGCCAGAGGATACAGAGACAGCAGCAGTGGTAGCAGAGATGTCTATATGGAGCATTCAGTGCGGGCAAGTGAGCTCTCAGGGCAAGACACAGCCTTATATTTGTGCTGCAGAGGCAGAATCGGTCCCATGCGTACAAAGCGATAGGTCCGACTCGTTCGCATCCTATCAATTAGTCCAATCCATGAGATGGGACGCATCGGACACGCCTACCGCAACTTTCAAAATACCTGCATCATGACAGTTTAGATTTTGATACATTTGTACTAAAAGTTAACCGAATCGTACCCTACGCGAATCGTGCACGATGCAAAATGCGCGTCTGTCACCATGACGACCAACAGGAAACCAGTGCGTCCGGCTCGGTCAGGATGTGTCAGACGCGTGTATTGAAAACTCACCCACGTCGAACAGCATTGAATCTAGCATGCAATCGGTCAGTCCGGCTCGGTCAGGAGGTGTCAGACGCGTGTATTGAAAACTCACCCGCGTCGAACAGCATTGAATCTAGCATGCAATTGGTCAGTCCGGCTCGGTCAGGAGGTGTCAGACGCGTGTATTGAAAACTCACACGCGTCGAACAGCATTGAATCAAGCATGCAATCAGTCAGTCCGGCTCGGTCAGGAGGTGTCAGACGCGTGTATTGAAAACTCACACGCATCGAACAGCATTGAATCTAGCATGCAATCGGTCAGTCCGGCTCGGTCAGGAGGTGTCAGACGCGTGTATTGAAAACTCACACGCGTCGAACAGCATTGAATCTAGCATGCAATCGGTCAGTCCGGCTCGGTCAGGAGGTGTCAGACGCGTGTATTGAAAACTCACACGCGTCGAACAGCATTGAATCTAGCATGCAATCTGTCAGTCCGGCTCGGTCAGGAGGTGGCAGACGCGTGCATGCAATGCCCACTCATCAACTCAGACAATGTATGTATGAATAATGGCATGCTGTATGCCCTGTGTGGATGGAGTTCTGCACATGTCAAATGGGACAGACACAATAGACAAGACTACTCACATTATGATCCTAGCTTACAGTGCAACTATAGCAGTGTTTGTGAGGGACATGACTAGTGTGAATGACCACTTCACAGATCATCCTCCTATGCTTGGCCACTGTCCCAGGGGATCATTGTGTTGTGTAGGTCATACAGCACATCAAGACAATGTCCAGACCATGACAGTGTTGTGCATGGTGACAAGCTGTCTGTATGTAGTGTTGTTGCTAGGTCGTAATACCTTGTCCATGTCTGTGTACATTCAATGCATGTGCTATTTGACCTAAGAATCTATGGCTGATACTTAATTGTGTGTGTGTTGTGCATGTTACAATTGATCACATGGAGAGTGTCAGAGAACAGTGAGTAGTCACAGTACTACACAGGAGTATTTGGTAATACATTAAATAATTGTGTGTATGTTCATGCTCACATTGCTGTAATTTCTGGATTAGGTCAACCTCAGACATCTGACTTCACTGTGTCATCATTGTAAGTGCCACGCAATCTGTTGATACTGTATTACTTGAAGTTTAAATCATATAGTAATATGTGTACATACTTTGTCATGTGTTCCTCAGGGCACCAAATGTCCACAGACCCTTCCCGGATTTTGAAACCATGGTGGAGCGTGAGTGCATGAGGAAATACAGGTTCACAAGGGCATTAATTTTGGAATTGACAGACCAGATGTCACCACACTTGCTACCTGGACGCACATATCCCTTTGCCCTGACCCCCAAGGTGAAGGTGATGGCGGCACTACATTTTTTTGCCACTGGTTCGTTCCAGTTTACTGTGTCTGATGCTGGTGGGATGTCCCAGACGATGTTCAGTCGAGTGCTCCGGGATGTGTGTGAGACCATGTTGAGGTTCCTCGACCTGTACATACATTTCCCCACACCGCCACAGTTCCGTGCCATTAAGGATGACTTTTATGCCCTGGGACACATGCCACATGTGATTGGATCGATTGATGGGACACATGTGGGTTTGGTTGCACCACGAGCCCATGAACAGGTTTACAGGAATCGTAAACACTTTCATTCAATCAATGCCCTTGTGTTATGTCTGGCGGACCAGATCATCTCCCATGTATGTGTGTGTTTCCCGGGATCTGCACACGACGCATACATAATGAGGATGAGTCGGATCCCCCAGCTGATGTCCCAGTTCATGAATGAGCGTGCCTGGCTTGTTGGTGAGTCAAGTTGTCAGTGTCAGTTGTGTGATCATTGTTTGTCAGGTTGTACCCTGTTGTTGCTCAATTGATCCTTCATATTTGATCATTTTAGGAGACTCTGGATACCCAAACATGCCCTGGTTGCTGACACCACTCAGGAACCTGGTCACACCTGCTGATGTCCGTTACAACGGGGCACATGGGCGGACCAGGCGTGTGATTGAGCGCACATTTGGGCTGCTGAAGACCAGATTCCGCTGCCTTGACCGGACAGGAGGTGCTCTTCAATATTCCCCAGAGAAGGTGTGCAAAATCATTATAGTGTGCTGCATGCTTCACAACAAGGCTGTGAGGAATAAGCTACCGCTCATTCAGGATGACAGGGACCAACGTCCTCCCTCATGGGAGGATCCAGGCCTGGGGAACGTTGCCAGTGAGGAGGAGGAGAAAGAGGAGGTGGATGTCAGGAGACAGCTCATTGACAACTTCTTTGCTTGCGTGTAAGTATGCATATATGTCTGATGATGCCTTTCCTAAGCGTGATGTGTGTATGTAGGACAATATGTTGTGATATGTGTGTGGGTCAGCTAATTTACAGGCTCATTGCCGTTGTACAGTGTATGTTAAGTTATGATGGTCTCCACTACATTGTTGTATTCACTTCTAGCAATTGGTCAGAATTTACAATGGACAATAGTGAGTCAATGATTGGATATGTCCTCATGGCAAGTTGTATTTAAGACTGTACTATGTCTCTCCTTCACAGGCTCCTTTGGCTGTTGTGTGGATACACACAACGCTGTTCCATAATGGATTTTCAATTTGAACCAGTACTCTCTGACAGCCAATCTATTTGGTCAGATTTGTCTTTTCTTTGTTTTATTTGGATACTTGGAACTGTCATCAGTTTGCTTTTGTGTTGAGCAGAGCTTCTGCCTGTGTAATAAACCTGTTACACACATTGATGTTTGCCTTCGTAGCAAAAACATGCTACAACCGTTCATATCATGTTTTTCTGCCATGGTGTTCATTTCATTAGACAATGGTCTTTGTTTGTGCGGTTCAATGGTTTTTATTTGACAACAGTGTGTGCAATGTTTAATGTTGCATGTGCTATGTGTGTTGTGCTGACCTTGCGTGGCTATCTCTGGTATGTGTCATGTGACATTTCTTCGTGAGGCGGTAGATGAATTGTAAGCTGGTCCCTAGGATCATGCTGTATTATGCTAAAGTTACCAGAGCCAAGCTGACATAATAGCTTTGTGTGTGACATTTTAGCACACATTCTTTCTGTGATTGTAGTGCAAGATGCCTTTGAGTCCACATGAGATCATTTTGGTACTGTTGAAGCGCTGCGCCACAAGGTTGAAAAACAGGACTCTTTGTAATGGTAGAACTAGTCAGCACGGATAGTTTCGCCATGAACGGCTACACTTTGTTACACATAAGTGGAATACTTGCATTACATTGACGCACAGGGCAATAATCTACACAGATGGAAGATCTACGTATACGCACCAGCGCTTTGCTGTGCATATGCTGTGACCAGTACTCCTACTGTCTGAGGTGAGCGGTTGACCCGTATTGCCACAGAGTTCTTCAATGGTTTGTAGAATCTGTCACCATCCCAGGGAGGGTGGTGCTTTCCACACTGAGGTTGTAAACACATTTCACCTGTACTATTATGTTTGAATATGGAATTGTAGGTTGTTTGAGAATCATGTTTACTGCTGCTGGGGCTAGCTCGTATGCTGCATTGTAGGACAACAGTCAGAGATTGTTTTTTCTCACACGTGAATTATTGAACATTACACACACTCTGATTCCTGATTTGGTGGACAAGCATGGGTGAGTGAGCGTGAATGTGTGCATTGCTACCTTGCTTCGGAGATGTTGTTGGTGCTGGCTACTGGGTGGTAGAATCATTGGGTGTCTTCTGCATATATTTTGTAGAGATGATGAGACTCCAGAGGTAGTAGGTCATTGAATTGTGTGTTCTGATGTGCAACTTATGTCCAGCCATCCTTCGACAACGGCCTATTTTTCCGTGCATACTTCTGTATGAGAAGAATCACTACCGCAGAACTCATGCACCTCAGTGTGAGACAGTGCCAGGTGATACAGATCATGAGCTAATAAGTGGGTACAGTGTACAATTCACAGATGACACAGGGATTGTGTGAATATCCACAGTTCATAGAGGAGTTGGAAGTGTTGTCAGATGAAAATCCTTCTGAGCGAAATCCACAGTCCATTTGGCATTTAGTCCAACTTACATGCTCCATCCCATGTGGGAGAGTCCAGGGACTGTCAACAAAGTGAATGATTTGCACACAATGGAGGATATCCAGAGCATTTCTTTGGTTCCGGGGGGGATGCATGTCCATCAGTCTCTCACTTGCCATCCTTACTTGGACGGTCCCTCCTCTTCTTTGTTGTGGGTGGACCCTCAGTATCAGGCTGCAGCAGCGGAGGGGACTCTACGCCAGACTCCTCATCCCTCCCTGTGGCAGTTGCCGATGTAGAGGCAACAGGTGTGGAGTGCACACGGGGAGGTGGGGTAATGTTGGTGGTTATCTGGCGTAGGCATGTAAGTATGTCCCTATGCACCGCCGTGAGATTGTCTATTTTCGACCAGTTGGACTCCATACGGTCCATGTGTTGGTCCATACGGTCCATGTTTTGGTCCACACGGTCCATATGGTTGTCCATCCGGTCGAAATGTGCAGCCTGCTGATGTTTTATATCCCTGAGGATCCCGACAACCTGGCCAAAGTCTCCGGTGCATTCGCGATATACATCGAAAATGCGTTGTAACTCGGGGTCAGCTTGTTGTCCGACACCAGCTGTGGGACGTGTCCTCCCACCACGCACCCTCACACCATTCCTTTCCCTACCCGCACGGACATTGCCTGGCGTAGCACGCACTGACAGCTCCTGTCCTCCTTCATTGTTGACAGGGCTGGTATTTCCTGCCAAATCCAGATTGGGCTGTCTTGCTGTGCTCCCAGGGTTTTGTTGTCTGGGTGTGTCCGTGGGGATCCGGGGTGTCTGGATGTTAATGGACGTTGCAGGAGTGGTCGCTGGGGCTGCTTATCGTACTGGTGCCGCATGCTGACCCACACCGGAGGTGCCAGGTTGGTTCCCATCGCCCGAGGAGTGTGAGAGTCATCCACACTGGAGGTCTCAGTGTCCGACGTTGTGCTGGAGCTGCTGGTGGACTCTGAATCTTCTCCAGATGATGCCCTCTGTTCTGGAGTGCCTGTGGATAGTAGAGAGACACAATGTTAGTTGTGTATTTTCAGATGTTATGTTGTCATGCACAGCCTAATGTGAAGATGTTGTGGATAATGTTGCGTTTCCTTCTTATTTCTACTCATCAATCGTCACAGACACTGAGATATTTTGTAATCGGACATTGCTATTTTGGAGACATGTGGTTTACTGAGCATGTCCAGCTCTGTGCATCAATGTACATGTATTGTTATCCTTGACTGTTCGTATTAATTTTTTGGCAAGTGTCACACTGTGCATGAGCCAGGTGTGTTGTTATTTCACACATCAGGGTTTTCACTATGACATACATACTGTAACTAATCTTATGTGTGGCAGGAATTGTGCATCTGTGCTTGCCTTTGTGGATTTTCTCACAGTTACATTGCTGGGGTGACATGCAAACTCACTCTCCTGAATATGTGTCATCATTAGATGATTTTGCTTGGATGTATGTGTTGATGTGAACAATCAATGACATCACATGTGTAACCTCGTATGCAATAGCAACGCGTTTCTTATGACAAATGCATTGTTACATGGCTGTCCTTGTAACACAGCTCATTACATTGGCATGCAGTAGGGGAGTAACTGACATGAGTAGTTGTATTATGCGATAATGGTATGATCTGACATTCCCTAATGTTGCCCACACTGGACTTGTAATGGTGAATAGTATAAGTTTGTACTCCTGCGCAGAGCCTACAGCAAGTTTGTGTGATGTTTCGCATTGTGCTGTTCTGCTATGTCCCAACATGGTTGTTGTTATGCGTGTGTATTTTTTGCATTGTTTGTGAACGTATGCAATGTGAGTAGTCATATTTATGTCAATATTTTTCATCACTTTGCACACATGTGTATATCTTGATGTGGTGCATTTTGTAGCTGCATACTTTTGCACATGATCACTTCATGTACATTCTACTTGTTCTCCATGGACAGAGAGATCTTTCCCAGGGATGGTCTTTTGCCTTTTCATGGTCAGAGCTGTGAGGTACAGTGTGTTTAGTGCTTGAGTTAGGCTGTGTTGACTTCTACCTCACTTTCCAATGGCTAACAGACCAGCTTACTCATCATTGTCAGAGGAGCAATGACAGTGAGGGTGGTATTTTTGAAGGATGCTGAGACCGCTGACTGATGTTGAATTACAATGCTACACACAACAATGCCTTGTGCACATGACACAACGCAAGAGTGTCAGCCGTCTTGCATTACACCTCACATCTACTGTCCTTGGGCATTGTCCCGGATGTGTGTTTATCTGTGTGTGTTTTGTGTTATGTGGTGTGACAGCTACTTAGAGTGTGTCCTGTCCTCCACACACATTTGTAGCATGCACATTGAGGGCACATGTGACTGATCTATACCTGTCAGTGTGTGTAATGTGCAGTTAAGGTTATGGTCTGTAGTTGTGTGAGTAGGCCAAGAACTGGCAGTAGATATTTCCAGATTTCGTACAGGATGGCCCAGTGTAGCCATCTTGACAGGGCATTTGCATTCACTCTCAGGGACAGCATAGTGACAGATGTGTTTTTGTGGGACTGGGGGTGACTAGTGTGTGCTGGTGGCAGTAGTCATTGCTTCCACTCCTCCTCCCACCCAGGACAAATGGTCCAGCATGTTCCAGGGTTCCATGACAGTGTGTACAAAGTTACATTCAAGATGTCTGACAGTGGTGCCTGCAGTCATGCTGTACAGGACTGCCTACAGGGCCTTGTGTTCCCCACACCGTGGCCAGTGTCAGCCATCTTGACAGGGCATTTGCATTCACTCTCAGGGACAGCATAGTGACAGATGTGTTTTTGTGGGGGGGGACTAGTGTGTGCTGGTGGCAGTAGTCATTGCTTCCACTCCTCCTCCCACCCAGGACAAATGGGCCAGCATGTTCCAGGGTTCCATGACAGTGTGTACAAAGTTACATTCAAGATGTCTGACAGTGGTGCCTTCAGTCATGCTGTACAGGACTGCCTACAGGGCCTTGTGTTCCCCACACCGTGGCCAGTGTCAGCCATCTTGACAGGGCATTTGCATTCACTCTCAGGGACAGCATAGTGACAGATGTGTTCTTGTGGGACTGGGGGGGACTAGTGTGTGCTGGTGGCAGTAGTCATTGCTTCCACTCCTCCTCCCACCCAGGACAAATGGGCCAGCATGTTCCAGGGTTCCATGACAGTGTGTACATAGTTACATTAAAGATGTGTTGCTATGATGTCTGTGGCTGTGTATTTGGGGTGAATTTAGACAATTTGTACATGTACTCACCAGATTCAGGGATTCCAGCTAGTCCAGTTATGGCCTCCTGTGGGAGGAGGTCCCGCACCTTCACCTCCCAGGTGGTGAAATGCACCGGTTTATGACGTCCACCGCCAGTCTTGGTGCTCAGGGCATGTTCTCTGGAAATGAGCCTCTTTACCCTCCTGCGAACGTCATAATACCGGTTCCGGATATCCTCCTTTGTGCGCAGGGTAGGTGAATGGGCATTCACCTTGTTAACAATCCTCACCCACATCTTGGTTCTCTGGGACTGGGAGGTCTGTTGGGCCAAGCTGCCAAATAACTGTGGCTCAACTCGGATGATTTAATCTATCATCACTTCCAACTCAGCAGCTAAGAACTGTGGAATCTTCTTTGGGGGCTTGGCGATGGGTGTTGGTGGAGATGTGTGTGTGTGTGAAGGTGAGGGTGAGTGTGTGTGAGTGGAGGTGTGTTTCTTTGGTGCTAGTTGTGTGGATGTTGTTTGGTGGATGGGATGTGTGTGTTTGTGGTAGCTAGATGAGTTGTCTGTCTAGTGGTGTGGTGTGCTTGCATGTCTGTCGAAGTAGCAAATGGTGTTGGGAACTTTTGGCTCCCTTTATATTGGTTGTGTTGTGGGTGTGTCTTGTTATTTGAAAATGTGTTTTTTTGGAGATGACAATGCGTTTTTTGGTAGTCTTCTTTCTGTTTCCATTGTTTTTTTTTCTTTTCATTTTGTAAGTCGTTTTGACAGCACTTGATGCTTGTTCTTGTGTAATTTGTTTTGGACGAGTCTGTTCCATTCATACTGGGCTATGTGGCATCGTTGGCGTCCGATTCTGTCGGGTCGTGTTGATGCTTGGCTATGTGGCATCGTTGGCGTCCGAGTCTGTCGTGTCGTGTTGATGCTTGCCTATGTGGCATCGTTGGCGTCCGAGTCTGTCGGGTCGTGTTGATGCTTGGCTATGTGGCATCGTTGGCGTCCGAGTCTGTCGTGTCGTGTTGATGCTTGCCTATGTGGCATCGTTGGCGTCCGAGTCTGTCGTGTCGTGTTGATGCTTGGCTATGTGGCATCGTTGGCGTCCGAGTCTGTCGGGTCGTGTTGATGCTTGGCTATGTGGCATCGTTGGCGTCCGAGTCTGTCGGGTCGTGTTGATGCTTGGCTATGTGGCATCGTTGGCGTCCGAGTCTGTCAGGTCGTGTTGATGTTTGGCTATGTGGCATCGTTGGCGTCCGAGTCTGTCGTGTCGTGTTGATGATTGCCTATGTGGCATCGTGGGCGTCTGAGTCTGTCGGGTCGTGTTGATGCTTGGCTATGTGGCATCGTTGGCGTCCGAGTCTGTCGGGTCGTGTTGATGCTTGGCTATGTGGCATCGTTCGCGTCCGAGTCTGTCGGGTCGTGTTGATGCTTGGCTATGTGGCATCGTTCGCGTCCGAGTCTGTCGGGTCGTGTTGATGCTTGCCTATGTGGCATCGTTCGCATCCGAGTCTGTCGGGTCGTGTTGATGCTTGGCTATGTGGCATCGTTCGCGTCCGAGTCTGTCGGGTCGTGTTGATGCTTGCCTATGTGGCATCATTCGCGTCCGAGTCTGTCGGGTCGTGTTGATGCTTGGCTACATGGAGTCGTTCGCGTACGTGTCTGTGGGTTGACGCTTGGCTATCTCAAATTTTGCGCGTACGAGTCTATCGCGTCAGGCTCTTTTCCTGCTGACTCGGACGTATAATATATTTTCTGGCCGAGTCGGTCATAAATTTCAAGCTTCGCATCGTACTCAGCTATTTGTAAGGCGTGTGTACGGTTTGGTCGGAAAAATTGACGGGTCCGTGTCGGGTAGTACGTTTTCCGGCCAAAATCGGAATCGACACCTATGTGTAAGATCCCTTGATCATGCCAGCCTAAGACTGACAAGCCTTTCTTAGCCACATATAGTTTGCTACAGCCTCATGGGGCCAGATGTACGACCATTTGCAATTGCGACTCGCAAATTGCACCAAATTGCGAGTCGCAATATGCAAGTCGCAATTGCCAATGTACAACAGTGTCTGAGACACTGTTTGCGATTCCCAATGGGGTCGCAAATTGCATGCCTCATGCATATTCATGAGGCTGTCGCAATTTGCGACCCCATTGGGAATGACTGGCACTCCCAGGGATGGTGGCCTGCTGGAGTCAGCAGACTTCTATGTCTGGGACTGCTTTTAAATAAAACAGTTTTTTTTTAAAAATGCAGCCCGTTTTCCTTAACCCTTTTGGTGCTTGCGTCGGCCAATGGCCGACGCAAGCACTACCTCCCTGGTGCTGCGCACGTCCATTGGACGTCACCAGGGAGGGCAATAATAAATCGTACGGTGCATCGCACCGGATTTATTTATTTATTTAATTTTTACTGGGGGAGACGCGAAAGGCTTTCCGCGTCTTCCCCCGCCCCCCCTCCCGCCCATCTGTGACGTCAGCGCGCCGCGGCGCTCTGCAGCGTCACTGATTTCCCACCGGAGCCGAGGACAGCAGCAGGTAAGGCCGCGCTCGACTCCGATGGGGAAATCTGGCTGGAAACAGCCTCCCCAGCTTTCAGGGAGGCCTCGTTTGAAAGGGAGAGTCTCCCCTTTCAAACGAGGCCTTCCTGAAAGGGTTTCCTGGCCGTGGATCGCAGCGCTGCTGCGATCCACGGCCAGGAAGCCCCACTAGACACCAGGGATGTCTTTGGGGGTCGGCCCTCGTGGTGATGGGTCGCCCCCCCCCCCGGGGGCACATTTAAACATTTATTTACCTGGTTTTCCCTGGGGCGCGATCGCCCCTAAAAAAATAAAAAAAAGGCATTTTTTTTTTTTTTAAATGGCGGCGATATTGGCAGGGGGTCGGTCCTTCTGCTCAGTGGCCGACCCCCTCATAGCTGCCAAGGTTTCAGCTTGCTTATGAGTGACAGTTTCATTTTTTCAGTGTACTTATGAGTGACATTCAACAACTATGAGTGACTGTTGGAAACGGGGTTACCGAGACCTTTACGGTAGCATGGCGCAAAGCGGGGAAAGGCACGCGAAGGCAATGTGTAAGGCAGTTGTGCAGCACACTCTCACTTTAACTCAGAAATGCGAAGCAATAACCGGACACCACACCAGGCTTAGATAAGTAAAAATCAGGTTCCTTTATCTTAATCAAGATGGCATTCAATTATTCAAATTATACATTCGGGTAACTAGTGCGCGTTCATTTAAAAAGACCCTTCACAATTCTGGCCACTAAAAGGCCGCATTAAAATCACAGCACCACTGCTCATTCGGGTGCTCTTTACCAACTAGGGCCTAGAACAGGCGCAACACGGTTTATACATCAACATATATACAGTAGGCCTAGGTACTCTATACAGCCTATGATACACTAGGCGGGAGGGAATCCTACCGGGAACCCCTCAACAAGTCCAGCAGCTGGGGGCTTCCAAAAAGGGGGAACTTCTTTATCTCCCCGGGGAGGCTAGGGTCATAGGATGTGCCTGGCCTGTAATCCCAAAGTCATTAAAGGCCCCCTCCCTCCGTGATCCCTCCTCAAGGGTGGCCCCCGGCCCCAGGGGCTTAACCTAGAGCCCTAGGGGCCTCCTGGGCTCACCTGCGGTGTTCTTGCTGGCTGTGGGGCCTTACGGCGGACTCCTCTCTGGCCCGGCCCTCTGTGGTGGGGGCGGGGCCCGGCGCGAGTCTTGCGGCCCTCCGGCCGGTGCTGATGGCTTGCTCGAGGCTATGGAGCCTCTCGCGATGTTGTTCCCTTCGTTGGGGGGCCGGTATGCTCCTCCTCCGGCCCCCGTGGAGTCCAGGGAGTGAGTGGGGACTTGGTGCGGGAGCCGGCGGTCCTGCCAGTCGGCTCCGGCGTCCCGAGAGGTGAGGAGGTCCTTCCTTACCTCCCGGCGTGCTGGGCGGAGGCGGGCTCTTCACGGCGCCCAATCCGGGCGCGGCGGCGATTCTTCGCGGGGCTCCCGTTGGCAGTGGAGCCCCGGGGACGTCCTCCCGATTGGCTCCGGCTGAGCCAATCGCGTCGCGGCCTTCTCTTCCTCCGGGGGCTCCCGATGACAGTGGAGCCCCTCTGACGTCGATGTTCGGCTCTGCTGGGCCAATCACGTCGCGGCTTCTGGTGGTTGCCAGGCGACGCCCTCTTCTCCGGCGATTGGCTTTGGCGGGCCAATCCCGTCGCGGCCTTTTCGGGGCGCGACCTGTGACGCGGTCAGCGTCCCCGGCCCCTCGGCGACAGCGTCCACGGGCCGGGAGGCCGCAGCAGGCCTCAATTCACTTCACGCGGCCCACGGGGCTGCGGCGGCGGTATTCTTGGCCGCGCTGGCAGCGGCAGGGGTCTCGGGCCCGGCGGTGACTTGTGGTGATTTCGGTGAGGGCGCGGACGGCGCCCCTCACCACTACTATGAATAGGGGAGAGATCCCCCGGCCTCAGTTCCCTTCTTCCAGCGGCGGCGGCCGCGGCGGTGATCCGGTCACCAGGTCAGTGACCGAGGGGGGGGTCAAGTTCTCTCCGCACTTGGGGGTTGCAGCGCAGGCGCGCTGACAGCCTTATGCTCAGGCTGTGAAGGGATGGTTCTAGGGGGACAGTCCAGCTGTCTGTATAGGTAGATAGGGGGTGGAGGCCTAGCGCTTAGGACGCAGCGCTTCGCCTCCTGATCCCCTCTCAATGGTTTTCACTTCAGGTCCTGCCGGTCATGGATTCAGCAAAGTCTTTTGATGAACAGGGGGGGGTTTGTGAGTTGGTGATTCTTGGAGGGTTGGATGTTCCTCCTGGCACGCTGGCGATGGTTCCCTGGGTCCCCTCACACTGGGCAAGATCAGTGGGTGGTGGGTGTTCCTCATCTATCTTACGGCAGCAGGGCCTTGACCCTGTCAGCGGCAGTAGTGTAGGTCTCCCCCTAGGCCCTAAAGTCTGTACTCCAGTGCAGGTTCTCCCAGGTTCAGCGGTGCCTCAACCTAACTAACTCCAGGTTTTCCCTCCAAGCCTCTTATACCCCTAGGTCAGGTGACCCTCCCAAAGGCGGCAAAGTGTAACTCCTCCCACAGCCCGGAAGGTTCTGGAACCTTCCACCTACCTAGCTATGGGGCCCAGAGGCGGGGACGGGATGGCTACTGTATCCCTCGTCCCAGCCTGACTCTGGCTACTAGCGTGTATGTGTGGAAGGCCCTCTGCAGTAGCAGGGGCCTATGGCAGCCATCTTTGGGGAGAGAGCACCTGCACCTCAGCACTGACCAGCAGTGGCAAGGCGCCCGGAGACCTAGGTCCAGTAAAAATATGGTGGCAAAAATGAGGCGCAGAAAGGGAAAAAAACAGGGTAAGACCACCCTAGGGCTGACAGGTCTAACACACGTCCCCCCAGCCGAAAGAGGGGAGAGCTTCCCAACCTCTAGGGAGTTCTCTTCACTAAGGCGGAAAAACCGGGAGAGACCGTCAGCGTTGGCGTGGTCTACACCGGGTCGATGTTCCACCCGAAAGTCCATCCCCTGGAGGGAAATGGACCACCTCAACAATTTGGGATTTTCGCCTCTCATCTGCATGAGCCAGCGAAGGGGTCGGTGGTCGGTCTGGACCAAGAAGTGACAACCAAAAAGGTATGGCCTCAACTTCTTCACCGCCCAAACCACAGCAAAGGCTTCCCGCTCGATGGTACTCCACCGCTGTTCCCGGGGGAGTAGTCGTCGGGAGATAAAGGCCACTGGCTGGTCTTGGCCATCGTCATTCAGCTGCGAGAGCACAGCTCCTATGCCATGCTCAGAAGCGTCTGTCTGCACGATAAATTCCCGGCCGAAGTCGGGGTCCGGAGCACCGGTGCGGTGCACATGGCACGTTTAAGAGTCTCAAAGGCATCTTGGCAGGCAGCCGTCCAGATTACTCTGCGTGGCTGTTTCTTGGAAGTCAATTCCGTCAATGGGCCCACGATGGTTCCATATCCCTTGACGAACCGGCGGTAGTATCCCGTGAGGCCGAGAAAAGCTCGGACCTCTGTTTGGGTCTTGGGGGGCTCCCAGGCCATGATGGTCTCAATCTTGGCTTGGAGGGGTTGCACCTTACCTCCGCCCACCAGATGTCCCAGGTACACGACAGATCCCTGTCCAATCTGGCACTTGCTGGCCTTGATGGTTAGACCAGCCCTTTGCAAAGCCTGCAGCACCTCCTGGAGATGCTGCAGATGGTCCTCCCAGCTGCTACTGAAGACAGCTATGTCATCCAGGTAGGCAGCAGAGAAGGCCTCTAGGCCAGACAGCACCTGGTTCACCAACCGCTGGAAAGTGGCGGGAGCATTTTTCAACCCGAAGGGCATCACCTGGAATTGAAAGTGGCCCTCGGGGGTGGAGAACGCAGTCTTCTCCCTTGCTCCTTCCGCCATGGCGATCTGCCAATATCCTGATGTTAAATCAATGGTACTCAAATACCGGGCTGCTCCCAGCCGGTCAATGAGCTCATCCGCCCGAGGGATCGGGTGAGCGTCGGTCTTGGTGACCGAGTTGAGTCCACGATAATCCACACAGAACCGAAGTTCTGGTGTGGTGCCCGGGGGGCCGCTTTCGGCACCAACACTACCGGACTAGCCCAAGGGCTACTGGAAGGCTCAATCACCCCCAGTTCTAGCATCTTTACCACCTCACTCTGGATACTAGCCTTGACCTTATCGGACAGCCGGTAAGACTTGTTCTTCACTGGCGGACTGTCCCCTGTGTCCACATCATGGGTACACAGGTGCGTGATTCCAGGCGTGAGGGAAAACAACGAGGCGTACTGCCCCAAGACCTGGCGGCAGTCCCTCTGTTGCTCTGGGGTCAAGGATGGGGCGAGGACTACTCCCTCTACCGAACCATCCTTCTCGTGGACCGCCAGAAGGTCTGGCAGAGGCTCACTCTCCTCCTCCTCACTTCCATCCGTTATCATCAAGAGAGTGAGCTCGGAACGCTCCTGGTGTGGCTTCAGGCGGTTGACGTGGAGCACCCTGTGGGGTTGACGGGGGGTCTTCATGTCGACGACATACGTGGTCTGGCCTTTTCGTTCTAAGATCTCAAACGGCCCAGTCCATCGGTCCTGGAGGGCGCTAAGCTCTCCTGGCTCCATGACCCACACCTTCTGTCCAGCGTCTAACTCTACCGTCCGCGCGTTCCGGTCATACCATTGCTTCATGACGGCCTGACTTGCCTCTAAGTTGTCCGAGGCCTCCTTCCACAGCTTGGCCACTTGGCTGCGGAACGCCAGCATATAGCTGACCACATCACGGGGAAGCTTCGAGGAAGACTTCTCCCACCCCTCTTTGACAAGACTGAGGGGCCCCCGAACGGGGTGGCCATAGAGCAGCTCAAAGGGGCTGAAACCGACCCCCTTCTGCGGCACCTCTCGGTAGGAGAAGAGCAGACAGGGTAAGAGGACGTCCCACTTTCTTCTCAAGTCCTCGGGTAGGCTCCTGATCATCCCCTTCAAGGTTTTGTTGAAGCGCTCCACGAGCCCGTTCGTCTGGGGGTGGTAAGGAGTGGAGAACCGGTAGGTCACTCCACACTCCTTCCACATGGCCTGCATGTAGGCCGACATGAAATTCGTGCCCCTATCTGACACCACGACCTTGGGGAATCCCACTCGGGTAAAAATCCCCATGAGGGCCCGCGCCACCACCGGTGCTGTGATGGTCCTCAGAGGGATTGCCTCTGGGTACCGGGTGGCGTGGTCTACTAGCACCAAAATGAACCTATGCCCAGCTGAAGTCGGCGGATCCAACGGCCCGACAATGTCAATCCCCACTCGCTCAAAGGGGTATCGACCACTGGGAGAGGTTCTAGAGGGACCTTCACCTTAGTCCCTGTCTTGCCGCTTGCTTGGCAAGTGGTGCAGGTCTTGCAATAAGTGTCAGAAGTGACGCGCATCCTGGGCCAGTAAAAATGTGGGACCAAGCGCGCAAACGTCTTGTCCTGGCCCAGGTGTCCTGCTAGTGGTATCTCATGCGCCAACTCTAGCAGAAAGGCTCGGTGGCATTGGGGGACCACCACGGCCCTTGAGGACCCATGCACCGGAGCCTTAGGCTCACTGTAGAGGAGACCATCCTCCCAGTAGACATGGTAATTACCAGTCTCTGTTCCAGCTGCTTGGGCGTCGGCCTGTTGCCGTATGCCAACAAGCGTAGGGCACTCCCTCTGTGCCCGGCAAAATTCTTCCCGGGTAGGCCCTCCTTCCACCTGCCACTCTGCAGGGGTCGGCAGGTCCCCCACGGGAAAACCAACCACCTCAGCGGACTCCGGGGTCACCTCCGCGGGCTCCCCATCCATCTCACCGGGTGTTTCCTCCCGGACATCTCCTCGTCCAGCAGTGGGCTGGGCCCTTCTTTCAGGCTCCAACCCGGGCTGAGTTCCTTGTCGGGCAGCCATGGACCGCGTGATAACGCAAGTCCATCCTGGTAACCCCAACATCTCAGCATGGGCATTGAACTCTACCTCTCTCCAGGCAGTATGTTCTAAATCGTTGCCCAGCAGACAGTCAACTGGCATGGCAGGGCTCACCGCAACCTTCATCAGACCTGACACTCCTCCCCACTCAAAGGGAACTTGGGCCACGGGGTAATGACCCAGGCTATTATCTGCCATCACAACCGGGTGGAACTCCTCAGGAATCACCTGCTCTGGGGACACCAGCTGACGTTTCACCATTGTCATACTGGCACCTGTGTCCCTCAGAGCCTCCACCTCCTCCCCGTTCACCAGGACCCTCTGCCGATACTTGGCAGTGTTCTCGGGTACCTGCACCCTTGGGATGATCTCCCTATCCCCCAGGGAAACTAAGGTCAAGCCTGTCCACTCACCTCCCCTACCTAGGGACAACTCCTCCCCAAGCGCTACACTGGCCACCCCGGGGTCTTACCTCCTGTGGGGGCTGGGGCTCTCTTGCGACACTGGGCATCCCCCTTGTAGTGTCCAACCTCCCCGCACTCGTAGCACCGGACAGTTCTGGGCTGCTGACTCCTGTCAGGGTAAGTGGGTTTCTGGTATCCAGATTGGGATGGGAAACCTACCCCTCTCCCAGGCGGTCTATTTTGGGGACCTTTAAAGAACTCCCTCTTTTTATCTCCCCCTCTTTCTTCTGGGGGAACACCTGTCCACCCTTCGGGGGATCCGCCCCGGCTCCCTTGTGGGACACCCGAGTGCTGACCCACGTGTCTGCCTCCTCTGCAAGCTCCCTTGGGTTGGTCAGCTTGCGGTCCACCAAGTACTGGCGCAGCTCCGGAAAACATTTCTCGAGGAGGTGCTCTCTTAAAAACAGGTCGTACAGCCCAGTGTAATTGTCAACCTCGCTGCCACGCACCCAACCCTCTAATGCCTTCCGGGCATAATCATAAAAATCTACCCAGTTTTGTGTGGTGAGCTTGTGGCTGTTGCGAAACTTTTGGCGGTACTTCTCAGGGGTGAGGCCAAACTTCCTGAGCAGGGCCTCCCTCATGATAGGGTAGTTGGTTCGATCCCCCTTTTCTAAGGTTAGAAGTGTGTCCCTGACTAGTGGAGGTATGTATCTATAAAGTCCTCCTCCCCAGTAGCTCTCAGGAACTCTATGGGCCACCAAAGCTACCTCGTACGCCGTCAACCACTTGTCTATGTCATCACCCACACTAAAGCTGGCCATCACCTCCCTGGGTAGGTAAAATTTGGGCTCCTGTGGAACCCCAGTAGGTACGCTGCCACCATTTCCTTTGCCTTCCATTTCCATTTGCAAGGCTCGGAGCTCCAGTTCTTTCAGGCTAAGCTCATGTACAAGCCTTCTTTCCTCCATGGCTAGCCTTGCCTGTTCTCTTTCCCTCTCCATCTTAGCCAATTCTAATGTCAATTGCCTTTGCTGCCTTCTGTCCTCGAATTCCTCTGCTGACACACTCCCCCTGACGCACTACTGCCTGCCCTGGAACGTCTTCCTGGCAACACATTCTCGCTGACGTCAATGTTCAGTAGGCTCAGTTCTCCTGGGTCGTCTGTCTCCCTCTGCTCCTCCTCCCCTCTTCCCTCCGGGTGGGCCATGACCCATGCCCTCAAAGCCTTCTGAAGTACCTCCTTCTTGGCACCTCGCTTGACGGCCACCCCCTCTCTAGGCAGAACTCCTTGAGCTGGCTCACCGTGTACCTCTCTAGGTCGGCTAGCTCAAACTCCATCCTCCTAGGTGGGGTCCCAGACAACTTAAGGAAGGGGTCCTAAATGGAAGGCAGCAGGTCTAACACAGGACTAATACAACCGGCAATTTACAATAGAATTCCTCCTACTTATTATTTTCCTAGGTGTCCAATTGCGGCGCACACTGAGTCACTGTAGGGTGCTGCACAAATACCAGTCCTTATCCCACCGCTGAACACCAATGTTGGAAACGGGGTTACCGAGACCTTTACGGTAGCATGGCGCAAAGCGGGGAAAGGCACGCGAAGGCAATGTGTAAGGCAGTTGTGCAGCACACTCTCACTTTAACTCAGAAATGCGAAGCAATAACCGGACACCACACCAGGCTTAGATAAGTAAAAATCAGGTTCCTTTATCTTAATCAAGATGGCATTCAATTATTCAAATTATACATTCGGGTAACTAGTGCGCGTTCATTTAAAAAGACCCTTCACAATTCTGGCCACTAAAAGGCCGCATTAAAATCACAGCACCACTGCTCATTCGGGTGCTCTTTACCAACTAGGGCCTAGAACAGGCGCAACACGGTTTATACATCAACATATATACAGTAGGCCTAGGTACTCTATACAGCCTATGATACACTAGGCGGGAGGGAATCCTACCGGGAACCCCTCAACAAGTCCAGCAGCTGGGGGCTTCCAAAAGGGGGAACTTCTTTATCTCCCCGGGGAGGCTAGGGTCATAGGATGTGCCTGGCCTGTAATCCCAAAGTCATTAAAGGCCCCCTCCCTCCGTGATCCCTCCTCAAGGGTGGCCCCCGGCCCCAGGGGCTTAACCTAGAGCCCTAGGGGCCTCCTGGGCTCACCTGCGGTGTTCTTGCTGGCTGTGGGGCCTTACGGCGGACTCCTCTCTGGCCCGGCCCTCTGTGGTGGGGGCGGGGCCCGGCGCGAGTCTTGCGGCCCTCCGGCCGGTGCTGATGGCTTGCTCGAGGCTATGGAGCCTCTCGCGATGTTGTTCCCTTCGTTGGGGGGCCGGTATGCTCCTCCTCCGGCCCCCGTGGAGTCCAGGGAGTGAGTGGGGACTTGGTGCGGGAGCCGGCGGTCCTGCCAGTCGGCTCCGGCGTCCCGAGAGGTGAGGAGGTCCTTCCTTACCTCCCGGTGTGCTGGGCGGAGGCGGGCTCTTCACGGCGCCCAATCCGGGCGCGGCGGCGATTCTTCGCGGGGCTCCCGTTGGCAGTGGAGCCCCGGGGACGTCCTCCCGATTGGCTCCGGCTGAGCCAATCGCGTCGCGGCCTTCTCTTCCTCCGGGGGCTCCCGATGACAGTGGAGCCCCTCTGACGTCGATGTTCGGCTCTGCTGGGCCAATCACGTCGCGGCTTCTGGTGGTTGCCAGGCGACGCCCTCTTCTCCGGCGATTGGCTTTGGCGGGCCAATCCCGTCGCGGCCTTTTCGGGGCGCGACCTGTGACGCGGTCAGCGTCCCCGGCCCCTCGGCGACAGCGTCCACGGGCCGGGAGGCCGCAGCAGGCCTCAATTCACTTCACGCGGCCCACGGGGCTGCGGCGGCGGTATTCTTGGCCGCGCTGGCAGCGGCAGGGGTCTCGGGCCCGGCGGTGACTTGTGGTGATTTCGGTGAGGGCGCGGACGGCGCCCCTCACCACTACTATGAATAGGGGAGAGATCCCCCGGCCTCAGTTCCCTTCTTCCAGCGGCGGCGGCCGCGGCGGTGATCCGGTCACCAGGTCAGTGACCGAGGGGGGGTCAAGTTCTCTCCGCACTTGGGGGTTGCAGCGCAGGCGCGCTGACAGCCTTATGCTCAGGCTGTGAAGGGATGGTTCTAGGGGGACAGTCCAGCTGTCTGTATAGGTAGATAGGGGGTGGAGGCCTAGCGCTTAGGACGCAGCGCTTCGCCTCCTGATCCCCTCTCAATGGTTTTCACTTCAGGTCCTGCCGGTCATGGATTCAGCAAAGTCTTTTGATGAACAGGGGGGGTTTGTGAGTTGGTGATTCTTGGAGGGTTGGATGTTCCTCCTGGCACGCTGGCGATGGTTCCCTGGGTCCCCTCACACTGGGCAAGATCAGTGGGTGGTGGGTGTTCCTCATCTATCTTACGGCAGCAGGGCCTTGACCCTGTCAGCGGCAGTAGTGTAGGTCTCCCCCTAGGCCCTAAAGTCTGTACTCCAGCGCAGGTTCTCCCAGGTTCAGCGGTGCCTCAACCTAACTAACTCCAGGTTTTCCCTCCAAGCCTCTTATACCCCTAGGTCAGGTGACCCTCCCAAAGGCGGCAAAGTGTAACTCCTCCCACAGCCCGGAAGGTTCTGGAACCTTCCACCTACCTAGCTATGGGGCCCAGAGGCGGGGACGGGATGGCTACTGTATCCCTCGTCCCAGCCTGACTCTGGCTACTAGCGTGTATGTGTGGAAGGCCCTCTGCAGTAGCAGGGGCCTATGGCAGCCATCTTTGGTGAGAGAGCACCTGCACCTCAGCACTGACCAGCAGTGGCAAGGTGCCCGGAGACCTAGGTCCAGTAAAAATATGGTGGCAAAAATGAGGCGCAGAAAGGGAAAAAAAACAGGGTAAGACCACCCTAGGGCTGACAGGTCTAACAGTGACACTTTCTCCCGAGCAAAATAAAACAATGAAGACCAGGGAAACATATAAATATCAGAATTTACACCCATTTGTGCAACCAAAAACTCTCACTTGACTGTACCAGTCGGTAGAAAATTAGAAAAAGAAAATCACAAAAAGTCAGTATTTTCTCCCTCAGTTCATACTACAAACAGCAGGTAAACGTGCTTTAGAGCTTCGTGTAATGATACCTGACTGATACGTAAAATAAACAAAAACTGAAAAGTCAAGTGAATACAAATGGCTTTATGTGTACATGAACAAATGTTAAAATCCGGTATATTTTTTCAATGCTCGCAATCCTTCCTACCTGGAAAAGTGAGGACCCGACCGACCTGAGAGGAACCAGCAGCTGCATTCTGGCTTCGGGCACCGTAGATGGAAAAGCACTGTATGATCTTGTATTTCATAAAAACAAACCCCAATTTTGTAACGGTGAATGTAGATCACAACTCTACACCTAACACGGGCACTGACAGCAGAAATGCGCATTCTAGCACGTGTGAAGTTGAACTCTGCAATAGTTTCGAGGCTTCCACTAGATCTGTTCCCCTTAGCAAGCGACGAATAACTTCCGATCTGGCATATGCCTGTGTAGTGAGTTATTACAGCGTAGCTGGTAATGCTCTGGAAACACAGGACGTCATCGCGTAACCGGAAACATCACACAGTTTCTTCCTGCCACGTGATCTAGTGTCAGCCGAGGCTGTGTGGAGATGTTTGGAATCGCGCTGTAGCCGAACATCTCTTGCATAGAGCTGCTACGCGAATGGTGATAATGTGGCCCTTGTTATCAGGCCATTCTCTGCAGCCTGTCACGTCCTCATTCCCAGGGCCCGAGTTAAGTGCAAGTAAAGATCTGTGACCTACCGAAATGCGTGACTTTGCATTTCAGTGCGGTGATGCGGACCACCACAGTGAAATGCGATAGAGTCACGCCTGATGCGTGACACTTGGCAGGACTGCCCCCTGTGGGCATAAATGCCAACATTTTAGAAGAGCAAAGTGGGAGATTGGGAAAAAAATAGGGAGAATGGGGCCTTGAATCGGGTTACTGTCATGTATGGGCTTAGCAAGTGTGCTGCTGCAGGATCGGACATTTGAAACTCAAATACACGTTTTGCAGTATTATACCTCTATTTGTATCTCATGTATCATGCACACCTGTCACTTTTTCCTCTTGGAACGTATGCCTCTTTGTATCTGGTTTGTTTTTGTTAGTTGCACAATTGTCAACTTTCCTCATGTAATGTAACGCTTGCTTTTGTATTATGCTCACGTGTAACCGACTCCTCATGTAATGTTACTGTTCCTATTGTGAAGCGCTCTGACACCTTCGGGTAAAGTCTGCGCTATATAAAAACGCATAAATAAATGAATAAATGGAGTGCAATGGCAGGCAGAAAGAGGGTGATGCAAGTGTTGTGCACTGGCCTGCAGGAGCAGGTTGCTGGCAGTGCATACACCACGTTACACAATACCAAGCCCTGTCAGCTGAAACCCCGAGTAATCGGGTTTTTGCTTGAAGGAATCGGGAGGCGGGAGACTAGCCTTGAAATCGGAAGTCTCCCACCTGAATCGGGAGGGTTGGCATGTCTGCCTGTGGGGGCAATTATGTACATAATTATGGGGGCCACAATCTGCTCCCAGGGGAGCCATAGGCATGCACGTAACAAAGTGCATATAATGTAAAGAGGTTAGTGGGTTACTGCTTCTGTGCCAGCTTTATGTTTTTTTTGCCCAGTCTTTCATCATCTAATCTTGTGAAATGGGTTCATTTGGGTAGAAAATAATTCTTATTATGAAAGAGAACCCCCAACGATGGTACGTTTTAAATTCTGGATTTGTGCTTTCCCAGAATAAGGGCTCAAACTATATTGCCTGCCAGTATAGATGGCATGTTACTGCTACACTACACCTTGTCCTGTCTGATGTAGCATATCCTATGTACTGTTGTCTCTGTGCAATGTGTGTGTGTGTGTGGTGTAAAGTGCTCTGACACCGTACACTGGTGTGAGTGTTGCTATAAAACTAAATGAATCTGAGAGACAGTGGTTTTTGAGACTTGAGGGGCACTGTTAAATGGTGCTAGTGAGGGAATCCATGGCAGAGGTGGTCATTGGTGGGGCACCAGCAGACATTGTCGCACAGGGCGCCACCAGCGCTAATGCCGGCCCTGGAGTGAATGATATATATGTATCTATATGATACTTGTACTCTTTGACTGCTGTTACCTCCTTTCTCGACTGGAGGGCTTCCTTTGTGCTATAATACGGCATGATTTTCATTTGGAATAGTAAAGCGGCAATGTCGCTACGAAGCCCTGGCCCACCTGGAAGGGCGCCTTTTCTCGTCATGATTCATATGGATATATATATATATATATATATATTCAGAAACACAAAGGATGCCGCACTCCAGAGATTGGTTTCAGAGTTGCTTTATTTTCACCATGACTGGTGGTAGTGGTGGTGAAAATAAAGCAACTCTGAAACCTGTCTCTGGAGTGCGGCATCCTTTGTGTTTCTGAATTTAAATATCGTGTAAGGATTTTACCCGTTGCTGCCTGCACCAGGTATTGAGCGCGCTGACATTGGGAATTAATTGTTATATATATATATAAATATTTATTTACAGAGATATTTCTCAGTGCTGAAATTATGAGACTGTGAAAGAACTATAATGAGTCTCTTTGAAGTTACCTGAAAGGCAGTAAAGTGTGGTACTGCTGCAGAGTACAACATTTCTGCTAGATAGAGATATCTGACTTTTGTGTAGTGGCAGTTTTGACGCCATAAAGGGTATGCTGAAACGAACAGATCGGTATTATGTAGACAGCTAAGTGGATTAGTAAAGCCACGCAGTAGAAACACTTTGTAACAGACTAAATGTATGTGAGAGAGGGGCTATGGAGAGATGAGGGGCACGTTTGCAAGGATGGTAGTGGGCGCATCAAAGGAGGTCATAGTGTGCAATTGTAAAGCACACGTTCACCCGTAGGCATCTTGGCGCTAAAATGATGGTAGCACTGGCTCCCACCAGCGCTAAAAGGCTGCGATTATGGGTATGTGGCAAGGTAAAGTAATACTGTGTCTTTTTTCTCTCTTTCTTAGTCTTTTTGGAGAGCGTACGGATTTTGCAAAGGTAAGGTGACTTCGTCATTATTGACTTAAACACTTCACTTACGCACACACCCACCTACACTTTAAAACCAACAACCTATCTGCCTTCTACGTAGGATAGTGTTTTAAAAGGATAGTTTAGGCACTAGCAGAGATGGCATATCGTTGGATTAATGCTGCCCAGGCCCTAAATCTGGTTCTGGAGTCCAGCTCTGAGGCAGGATCAGAGACTGAGACAGCAGATACTGAGACAGCATCTGAGGGAGAGGACAATGGAGCCGAATCTGGGAGTGACTTTTCAGTCGGCGCAGTTCCATCCGATGACTCATCGTCCAGCGATTCTGAAGGAGACGATGTCAGTCGTGCTGTCCCTTTGCCAGCACAGTCTGTGCAGCAGGACACCCGTAACAGGTTAGAGCAACCCAGAGTGCAGGCACGTGCGGCCGCAAGCACAGACGGAGTGCTGTCTTGGCAGCCTCCCAATTTAGTTCAGCCCCAAATTCCGCCTTTCACTGGTGACGCTGGATGTAAAGTAGATACGGCAAATTTTTTGCCAATTGACTACTTCCATCTCTTTTTTGGTGTTGACTTCCTAGACGAAATTGTGCAGCAAACAAATTTGCGTGCCGAACAATTTCTGAGGGAGCAAGGAGGCACTCTTGGGCCTCATTCTAGGGTGTGCAAGTGGACTCCCACTTCACTAGGGGAGTTGAAGATATTTTTGGGCCTCACACTTAAAATGGGGGTAGTGCATAAACCAACCTTGCTATCCTACTGGTCTACTCGCACGGTTTGGTTAACCCCCATCTTTGCACCATACATGAGCAGAGATCGTTTTTTGCTATTGCAGCGCATGCTGCATTTCAATGACAATTCTGCTGCATTGCCCCGGGACCATCCAGACTATGACAGGTTGTTCAAAATTCGGCCTGTCGTGGAACATTTGTCTGCCAGGTTTCCAGAGGTTTATACTCCTGGAAAGAATATAGCCATTGATGAGTCCTTGATCTTGTATAAAGGGCGGCTGCTGTTTAGGCAGTACATTCCGACCAAACGCGCTCGCTATGGCATCAAGCTGTACATGCTGTGTGAGAGCTCGACTGGCTATGTGTACAGCTTGAGAGTGTATACAGGGAAGGACACAACTCTTAACCCTGTAGGTTGCCCTCCCATGATAGGGGTCACAGGAAAGATTGTATGGGAGCTTGTCCAGCCACTTCTTCACAAAGGTTATAACCTTTATGTGGACAATTTCTATACAGGAGTAGAGCTGTTCAGTGAGCTCTACAAAGCTGGCACCGTGGCTTGTGGTACAATTCGTTGTCGCCGCAAAGGATTCCCGCAGGAGCTTGTTTGCAAGAAGCTCCAGAAATCCCAGAGCACTGCGTTGCGTTCCAACGAACTGCTCGCAGTTAAGTTCTCAGATAGGCGTGATGTGTACATGCTCACTACAATTCATGCTGAGAGCACTTCCCCTGTCACGGTTTGGGGTCAGATGGCCGAAGTCCACAAGCCCACCTGTATACTTGATTACAACAAGTACATGGGCGGAGTGGACAAGAACGACCAGGTTCTTCAGCCATACAATGCGAGTCGTAAAACTCGCACTTGGTATAAGAAACTGTTTACGCACCTGATCCAGATGGCAACATACAATGCGTATGTTGTTTATCGTGAGACCACCACAGGAAGACTCATGTCTTTCCTTGACTTTCAGTTGTCTGTGATTGAAAGTCTTACTGCTGCAGAAGCAGAAGCCTCCACTTCATGTGTTCTGGAGGACGTGGCAAGGCTGCAGGAGCGACACTTTGCAGATAAAATTCCTGCAACACCCAAAAAGGAGCGACCATGTCGTCGTTGTAAAGTGTGCTCGATGCAGGGAAAGAGGCAGGAGACTCGTGTTTACTGTCCCCAGTGCCCAAGTAAGCCTGCCTTCTGTTTTCCTACTTGCTTTATGTTGTATCACACTAAAGCAAAATACTGGGAAATTGACTGAGGTGGAGCTGCCAATAGGATAACCTTTCAATTGGTGTGAATGGATACCTACTGTCTGTGGGCCACTCCTTCACTACGCAAGCAGCTGCAGGATATTTCTTCCTCTACTTCATGAAATCATGGACTTCTCAACACCTTTATCTGCTTTCAGAACGTGGTAGTTGTTCTGTTCGCCAATTGACAAGTGCATTATAGTCCCCACGCTGCACATACTGGTGGACAGAACATATGCCACGTTGTCATGGAGTACCCGTGTTTCACATTCAACCGTTCTTCGTAGTTTATGATGTTCTCTTTAGGAAGTTTTTGAAAATTTCCAGCATGTTTGCCTTAGTTTCAAAGGTAGATATGCTTGCTCAGCTCGAGAAATGTTTTTGCGGCATACTCGGGCACCCCCAACTTGCATCCACAAACTGGAAGGAGTTGGATAGAGCATTGTGAGAGCATTGATAGCTCGTGACAGAAATGTTCACTCAAGCTTCAAGTAGCTAGAGATGAAAGGCATTAGTATAGGGTCTCTTAACAATTGGACAGGGTTAGTCAGGACTCTGAGGACAGACACACACGAACGGGTTAGAACAGCTTACGGTAGGTGCGCTTTCCGAGGAATATTACAAAGGTAGAAGGCAGATAGTAAAGGTAGTATAGATACACGTCCTGACTTCTTCTTCACCCATGGATTCAAATCCATTGCTGCCACACTCACACTGAATTTACTGTGGTACTTATGGGTCAATGCTGCTTGCCATGTTCATCCTCCGTTAGAACTTAGTAGATGGTCAGTTTGCTGTATGATAAGTGCATTACAGTCACTGCACATAACGGTGGATTGGACATATGCTACGTTGTCACGGACTACCCTTGTTTCACATTCATCCGTTCATAGTTTATGATGTTATCTTTTGAAAATTTCCAGCATGTTTGCCTTAGTTTCAAAGGTAGATATGCTTGCTCAGCTCGAGAAATGTTTTTGCGGCATACTCGAGCACCCCCAACTTGCATCCACAAACTGTAAGGAGTTGGATTTAGCATAGTGAGTGCACTAAAGGTGCATGAAAGACATGTCTTCCTGAGCCTCATGTGGCTGTCATGGAAGTCATTAGTATAGATTCACTGGGCATGAGTTCTGTAACGTTCTGGAAGAAGGAGGTGGAGACTTGACAGGTGGTAGAATATAGTCAAAGTCATTATGTCTTGTGGCATATGAATGTGATGGGCCCTTGCATGGCGGCAGTATGTTTGTGTGAGTGCAAGTGATATGGTTCTTTGGGCCCGTGGCTGGCGGGTACGGAAGTCTTGTGTGTGGTGTGTGAATGGCGTGTGAATGGACCATAAAGTGGTTGGTGCCGTGATGTGGCTTTATGGCTCCCCTTCAGAAGGCTTGGCTTCAATATTTATATACTTTGATAAGTATTTGTGCTTTGAAGCCAGCGTTTCTGGAGGTGCTAAAACCAACCTGTGTAAGTGGTGGATTAGCTTTATCAAATGAGTGTTAGATTTATATTTGTGTCGGTTTAATGGCCTTTTGTAAGATATTTTTTTTTCCACAATGGGTAGCAGGGGACTTTCTGCCCTAGCTCAGTCGTCACCTAGGCAAACCTTTACATTTTTGAGTAGTAGACAAAGGGGGAAGTACAAGGGTGAATGACTTGCGTGGTTCTCACTGTTTTTTTACACAACATGCCCTGCTAGCCTCATATTTTGTTGAAAAAATCACTATTTCCACACATTTTAGTGTGGGAAAGTTGTGGCATCGCCGGGCAGACACGCATTTCCTACCACCCAGCGTTCCCCAAGGTCTCCCGATAAAAATGGTGCCTCACTCGTGTAGGAGGCCCAAGTACCCGTGACAGGCTAGGGCCCAAAAGGTATTGAGGCGACATTAAAATTGCCTATCACAAAACAACCTGGTTTTGTGAGGGGGCTCATCTCGGTTTTTGGCCCCGTGCTCGGCGGCCAGGTAGGGAAACCTATCAAACCCACACATTTCTGAAAACTAGACACCCGGGGGGTTCCAGGGAGGTATGGCTTGCGTGGATCCCCCAACGTTTTCTTACCCAGAATCCCCTGCAAACCTCGAATTTAGGTGGAAAAATCACTTTTTCCACACATTTTTGTGTGGGAAAGTTGTGGCATCGCTGGGCAGACATGCATTTCCTACCACCCAGTGTTCCCCAAGGTCTCCCGATAAAAATGATACCTCACTCGTGTGGGAGGCCCAAGTACCCGCGACAGGCTAGGGCCCAAAAGGTATTGAGGCGACATTAAAATTACCTATCACAAAACAACCTGGTTTTGTGAGGGGGGTCACCTCGGTTTTGGCCCCGTGCTCGGCGGCCAGCTAGGAAACCTATCAAACCCACACATTTCTGAAAACTAGACACCCGGGGGTTCCAGGGAGGTATGGCTTGCGTGGATCCCCCAACGTTTTCTTACCCAGAATCCCCTGCAAACCTCGAATTTAGGTGGAAAAATCACTTTTTCCACACATTTTTGTGTGGGAAAGTTGTGGCATCGCTGGGCAGACATGCATTTCCTACCACCCAGTGTTCCCCAAGGTCTCCCAATAAAAATGATACCTCACTCGTGTGGGAGGCCCAAGTACCCGCGACAGGCTAGGGCCCAAAAGGTATTGAGGCGACATTAAAATTGCCTATCACAAAACAACCTGGTTTTGTGAGGGGGTCACCTCAGTTTTTGGCCCCGCGCTCGGCGGCCAGCTAGGGAAACCTATCAAACCCACACATTTCTGAAAACTAGACACCCGGGGGTTCCAGGGAGGTATGGCTTGCGTGGATCCCCCAACGTTTTCTTACCCAGAATCCCCTGCAAACCTCGAATTTAGGTGGAAAAATCACTTTTTCCACACATTTTTGTGTGGGAAAGTTGTGGCATCGCTGGGCAGACATGCATTTCCTACCACCCAGTGTTCCCCAAGGTCTCCCAATAAAAATGATACCTCACTCGTGTGGGAGGCCCAAGTACCCGCGACAGGCTAGGGCCCAAAAGGTATTGAGGCGACATTAAAATTGCCTATCACAAAACAACCTGGTTTTGTGAGGGGGGTCACCTCGGTTTTGGCCCCGTGCTCGGCGGCCAGCTAGGAAACCTATCAAACCCACACATTTCTGAAAACTAGACACCCGGGGGTTCCAGGGAGGTATGGCTTGCGTGGATCCCCCAACGTTTTCTTATCCATAATCCCCTGCAAACCTCGAATTTAGGTGGAAAAATCACTTTTCCACACATTTTTGTGTGGGAAAGTTGTGGCATCGCCGGGCAGACATGCATTTCCTACCACCCAGTGTTCCCCAAGGTCTCCCGATAAAAATGATACCTCACTCGTGTGGGAGGCCCAAGTACCCGCGACAGGCTAGGGCCCAAAAGGTATTGAGGCGACATTAAAATTGCCTATCACAAAACAACCTGGTTTTGTGAGGGGGGTCACCTCGGTTTTTGGCCCCGTGCTCGGCGGCCAGCTAGGGAAACCTATCAAACCCACACATTTCTGAAAACTAGACAACCGGGGGGTTCCAGGGAGGTATGGCTTGCATGGATCCCCCAACGATTTCTTACCCAGAATCCCCTGCAAACCTCGAATTTAGGGGGAAAAATCACTTTTTCCACACATTTTTGTGTGGGAAAGTTGTGGCATCGCCGGGCAGACATGCATTTCCTACCACCCAGTGTTCCCCAAGGTCTCCCGATAAAAATGATACCTCACTCGTGTGGGAGGCCCAAGTACCCGCGACAGGCTAGGGCCCAAAAGGTATTGAGGTGACATTAAGATTGCCTATCACAAAACAACCTGGTTTTGTGAGGGGAGTCACCTCGGTTTTTGGCCCCGTGCTCGGCGGCCAGCTAGGGAAACCTATCAAACCCACACATTTCTGAAAACTAGACACCCGGGGGGTTCCAGGGAGGTATGGCTTGCGTGGATCCCCCAACGTGTTCTTACCCAGAATCCCCTGCAAACCTCGAATTTAGGTGAAAAAATCACTTTTTCCACACATTTTTGTGTGGGAAAGTTGTGGCATCGCCGGGCAGACACGCATTTCCTACCACCCAGCGTTCCCCAAGGTCTCCCGATAAAAATGGTACCTCACTCGTGTGGGAGGCCCAAGTACCCGCGACAGGCTAGGGCCCAAAACATTTTGTGATAGGCAATTTTGATGTTGCCTCAATACGTTTTGGCCCTTGCCTGTTGCGGGTACTTGGGCCTCCCACACGAGTGAGGCACCATTTTATCGGGAGATCTTGGGGAACACTGGGTGGTAGGAAATGCGTGTCTGCCCGGCGATGCCACAGACTTTCCCACACAAAATGTGTGGAAAAAGTGATTTTTCAGCTAAATTTGAGGTTTGCAGGGATTCTGGGTAGAAAACGTTGGGGGATCCACGCAAGCCATTCCTCCCTGGAACCACCCGGGTGTCTAGTTTTCAGGAATGTGTGGGTTTGATAGGTTTCCTAGCTGGCCGCCGAGCACGGGCCAAAAGCCGGAGGTGACCCCTTGCAAAACCAGGTTGTTTTGTGATAGGCAATTTTAATGTCACCTCAATACGTTTCGGCCCTAGCCTGTCGGGTACTTGGGCCTCCCACACAAGTGAGGCACCATTTTTATCGGAAGACCTTGGGGAACACTGGGTGGTAGGAAATGCGTGTCTGCCCGGCGATGCCACAACTTTCCCACACAAAAATGTGTGGAAAAAGTGATTTTTCAGCTACATTTGAGGTTTGCAGGGATTCTGGGTAAGAAAACGTTGGGGGATCCACGCAAGCCATACCTCCCTGGAACCACCCGAGTGTCTAGTTTTCAGAAATGTGTGGGTTTGATAGGTTTCCTAGCTGGCCGCCGAGCACGGGCCAAAACCGAGGTGACCCCCTTGCAAAACCAGGTTGTTTTGTGATAGGCAATTTTAATGTCACCTCAATACGTTTTGGGCCCTAGCCTGTCGCGGGTACTTGGGCCTCCCACACGAGTGAGGCACCATTTTTATCGGGAGACCTTGGGGAACACTGGGTGGTAGGAAATGCGTGTCTGCCCGGCGATGCCACAACTTTCCCACACAAAAATGTGTGGAAAAAGTGATTTTTCAGCTAAATTTGAGGTTTGCAGGGATTCTGGGTAAGAAAACGTTGGGGGATCCACGCAAGCCATACCTCCCTGGAACCACCCGGGTGTCTAGTTTTCAGAAATGTGTGGTTTGATAGGTTTCCTAGCTGGCCGCCGAGCACGGGCCAAAACCGAGGTGACCCCCTTGCAAAACCAGGTTGTTTTGTGATAGGCAATTTTAATGTCACCTCAATACGTTTTGGGCCCTAGCCTGTCGCAGGTACTTGGGCCTCCCACACGAGTGAGGCACCATTTTATCGGGAGACCTTGGGGAACACTGGGTGGTAGGAAATGTGTGTCTGCCCGGCGATGCCACAACTTTCCCACACAAAAATGTGTGGAAAAAGTGATTTTTTCAGCTAAATTTGAGGTTTGCAGGGGATTCTGGGTAAGAAAACGTTGGGGATCCACGCAAGCCATACCTCCCTGGAACCACCCGGGTGTCTAGTTTTCAGAAATATGTGGGTTTGATAGGTTTCCCTAGCTGGCCGCCGAGTACAGGGCCAAAAACCGGAGGTGACCCCTTGCAAAACCAGGTTGTTTTGTGATAGGCAATTTTAATGTCACCTCAATATGTTTTGGGCCCTAGCCTGTCGCGGGTACTTGGGCCTCCCACACGAGTGAGGCACCATTTTATCGGGAGACCTTGGGGAACACTGGGTGGTAGGAAATGCGTGTCTGCCCAGCGATGCCACAACTTTCCCACACAAAAATGTGTGAAAAAGTGATTTTTTCAGCTAAATTTGAGGTTTGCAGGGGATTCTGGGTAAGAAAACGTTGGGGGATCCACGCAAGCTATACCTCCCTGGAACCACCCGGGTGTCTAGTTTTCAGAAATGTGTGGGTTTGATAGGTTTCCTAGCTGGCCGCCGAGCACAGGGCCAAAAACCGGAGGTGACCCCTTGCAAAACCAGGTTGTTTTGTGATAGGCAATTTTAATGTCACCTCAATACGTTTTGGGCCCTAGCCTGTCGCAGGTACTTGGGCCTCCCACACGAGGGAGGCACCATTTTATCGGGAGACCTTGGGGAACACTGGGTGGTAGGAAATGCGTGTCTGCCCGGCGATGCCACAACTTTCCCACACAAAAATGTGTGGAAAAAGTGATTTTTCAGCTAAATTTGAGGTTTGCAGGGATTCTGGGTAAGAAAACGTTGGGGATCCACGCAAGCCATACCTCCCTGGAACCACCCGGGTGTCTAGTTTTCAGAAATGTGTGGGTTTGATAGGTTTCCCTAGCTGGCCGCCGAGCACGGGGCCATACACCGAGGTGACCCCCCTTGCAAAACCAGGTTGTTTTGTGATAGGCAATTTTAATGTCACCTCAATACGTTTTGGGCCCTAGCCTGTCGCGGGTACTTGGGCCTCCCACACGAGTGAGGCACCATTTTTATCGGGAGACCTTGGGGAACACTGGGTGGTAGGAAATGCGTGTCTGCCCGGCGATGCCACAACTTTCCCACACAGAAATGTGTGGAAAAGTGATTTTTTCAGCTAAATTTGAGGTTTGCAGGGGATTCTGGGTAAGAAAACGTTGGGAGATCCACGCAAGCCATACCTCCCTGGTACCACCCGGGTGTCTAGTTTTCAGAAATGTGTGGGTTTGATAGGTTTCCCAAGCTGGCCGCCGAGCACGGGCCAAAAACCGAGGTGACCCCCCTTGCAAAACCAGGTTGTTTTGTGATAGGCAATTTTAATGTCACCTCAATATGTTTTGGGCCCTAGCCTGTCGCGGGTACTTAGGCCTCCCACACCAGTGAGGTACCATTTTTATCGGAAGACTTTGGGGAACGCGGGGTGGGTGGAATTTTGTGGATCCGCGCAGATTACAGACCTTTCCACCACAGAAATGTGAGGAAAATGTGGGTTTTTTTTTACAATATTTTAGGTTTGCAAGGGATTCTGGGTAGCAGAACCTGGTGAGAGCCTGCCAAGTCACCCCATCCTGGATTCCCCTGGGTGTCTAGTTTTCAAAAATGTATAGGTTTCCTAGGGTTCCCTAGGTGCCGGCAGAGCTAGGGTTCAAAATCTATAGCTAGGCACTTTGTTGAAAAAGGGTCCGTTTTCACTGCGAAAATGTAGTGTGTCCACGTTGCGTTTTGGGCCGTTTCCTGTCGCGGGTACTTAGGCCTCCCACACAAGTGAGGTACCATTTTTCTCAGAAGACTTTGGGGAACGCGGGGTGGGTGGAATTTTGTGGATCCACGCAGATTCCAGAACTTTCCACCACAGAAATGTGAGGAAAATGTGTTTTGTTTTACAATATTTTAGGTTTGCAAGGGATTCTGGGTAGCATAACCTGGTGAGAGCCAGCCAAGTCACCCCATCCTGGAGTCCCCTGGGTGTCTAGTTTTCAAAAATGTATAGGTTTCCTAGGTTTCCCTAGGTGCCGGCAGAGCTAGGGTTCAAAATCTATAGCTAGGCACTTTGTTGAAAAAGGGTCCGTTTTCACTGCGAAAATGTGGTGTGTCCACGTTGCGTTTTGGGCCGTTTCCTGTCGCGGGTACTTAGGCCTCCCACACAAGTGAGGTACCATTTTTCTCGGAAGACTTTGGGGAACGCGGGGTGGGTGGAATTTTGTGGATCCACGCAGATTCCAGAACTTTCTACCACAGAAATGTGAGGAAAATGTGTTTTGTTTTACAATATTTTAGGTTTGCAAGGGATTCTGGGTAGCATAACCTGGTGAGAGCCAGCCAAGTCACCCCATCCTGGAGTCCCCTGGGTGTCTAGTTTTCAAAAATGTATAGGTTTCCTAGGTTTCCCTAGGTGCCGGCAGAGCTAGGGTTCAAAATCTACAGCTAGGCACTTTGTTGAAAAAGGGTCCGTTTTCACTGCGAAAATGTGGTGTGTCCACGTTGCGTTTTGGGCCGTTTCCTGTCGCGGGTACTTAGGCCTCCCACACAAGTGAGGTACCATTTTTCTCGGAAGACTTTGGGGAACGCGGGGTGGGTGGAATTTTGTGGATCCACGCAGATTCCAGAACTTTCCACCACAGAAATGTGAGGAAAATGTGGTTTTTTTACAATATTTTAGGTTTGCAAGGGATTCTGGGTAGCATAACCTGGTGAGAGCAAGCCAAGTCACCCCATCCTGGAGTCCCCTGGATGTCTAGTTTTCAAAAATGTATAGGTTTCCTAGGTTTCCCTAGGTGCCGGCAGAGCTATGGTTCAAAATCTACAGCTAGGCACTTTGTTGAAAAAGGGTCCGTTTTCACTGCGAAAATGTGGTGTGGCCACGTTGCGTTTTGGGCCGTTTCCTGTCGCGGGTACTTAGGCGTCCCACACAAGTGAGGTACCATTTTTCTCGGAAGACTTTGGGGAACGCGGGGTGGGTGGAATTTTGTGGATCCACGCAGATTCCAGAACTTTCCACCACAGAAATGTGAGGAAAATGTGTTTTTTTGGACAATTTTTTAACTTTGCAAGGGATTCTGGGTAACAGAACCTGGTGAGAGCCAGTCAAGTCACCCCATCCTGGATTCCCCTGGGTGTCTACTTTTCAAAAATGTATAGGTTTGAAAGGTTTCCCTAGGTGCCGGCAGAGCTAGGGTTCAAAAACTACAGCTAGGCACTTTGTTGAAAAAGGGTCCGTTTTCACTGCGAAAATGTGGTGTGTCCACATTGTGTTTTGGGCTGTTTCCTGTCGCGGGTACTTGGGCCTCCCACACAAGTGAGGTACCATTTTTATCGGAAGACTTTGAGGAACGCGGGGTGGGTGGAATTTTGTGGATCCACGCAGATTCCAGAACTTTCCACCACAGAAATGTGAGGAAAATTTGTTTTTTTGGACAATATTTTAGGTTTGCAAGGGATTCTGGGTAACAGAACCTGGTGAGAGGCAGTCAAGTCACCCCATCCTGGATTCCCCTGGGTGTCTAGTTTTCAAAAATGTATAGGTTTGCTAGGTTTCCCTAGGTGCTGGCAGAGCTAGGGTTCAAAAACTACAGCTAGGCACTTTGCCAAATAAGGGACATTTTTCACAGTGAAATTGAGGTGTGTCCACGTTGCGTTTTGCGCCGTTTCCTGACGCGGACACTAGGCCTACCCACACAAGTGAGGTACCATTTTTCTCAGAAGACTTTGGGGAACGCGGGGTGGGTAGAAATTTGTGGATCCATGCAGATTCCAGGACTTTCCACCACAGAAATGTGAGGAAAATGTGTTTTTTTGACAATTTTTAGGTTTGCAAGGGATTCTGGGTAACAGAACCTGGTGAGAGGCAGTAAAGTCACCCCATCCTGGATTCCCCTGGGTGTCTAGTTTTCAAAAATATATAGGTTTGCTAGGTTTCCCTAGATGCAGGCAGAGCTAGGATTCAAAAACTACAGCTAGGCACTTTGCCAAAAAAGGGTCATTTTCACTGTGAAATTGGGGTGTGTCCACGTTGCGTTTTGCGCGATTTCCTGTCGCGGGCTCTAGGCCTACCCACACAAGTGAGGTACCATTTTTCTCGGAAGTTTTTGGGGAACGCGGGGTGGGTAGAAATTTGTGGATCCACGCAGATTCCAGGACTTTCCACCACAGAAATGTGAGGAAAATGTGTTTTTTGGACAATTTTTTAGGTTTGCAAGGTATTCTGGGTAACAGAACCTGGTGAGAGGCAGTAGAGTCACCCCATCCTGGATTCCCTGGGTGTCTAGTTTTCAAAAATATATAGGTTTGCTAGGTTTCCCTAGATGCAGGCAGAGCTAGGATTCAAAAACTACAGCTAGGCACTTTGCCAAAAAAGGGTCATTTTTCACTGTAAAATTGGGGTGTGTCCACGTTGCGTTTTGCGCGATTTCCTGTCGCGGGCTCTAGGCCTACCCACACAAGTGAGGTACCATTTTTCTCGGAAGACTTTGGGGAACGCGGGGTGGGTAGAAATTTGTGGATCCACGCAGATTCCAGGACTTTCCACCACAGAAATGTGAGGAAAATGTGTTTTTTTGACAATTTTTTAGGTTTGCAAGGGATTCTGGGTAACAGAACCTGGTGAGAGGCAGTAGAGTCACCCCATCCTGGATTCCCCTGGGTGTCTAGTTTTCAAAAATATATAGGTTTGCTAGGTTTCCCTAGATGCAGGCAGAGGTAGGATTCAAAAACTACAGCTAGGCACTTTGCCAAAAAAGGGTCATTTTTCACTGTGAAATTGGGGTGTGTCCACGTTGCGTTTTGTGCGATTTCCTGTCGCGGGCTCTAGGCCTACCCACACAAGTGAGGTACCATTTTTCTCGGAAGACTTTGGGGAACGCGGGGTGGGTAGAAATTTGTGGATCCACGCAGATTCCAGGACTTTCCACCACAGAAATGTGAGGAAAATGTGTTTTTTGTTTGACAATTTTTTAGGTTTGCAAGGGATTCTGGGTAACAGAACCTGGTGAGAGGCAGTAGAGTCACCCCATCCTGGATTCCCCTGGGTGTCTAGTTTTCAAAAATATATAGGTTTGCTAGGTTTCCCTAGATGCAGGCAGAGCTAGGATTCAAAAACTACAGCTAGGCACTTTGCCAAAAAAGGGTCATTTTCACTGTGAAATTGGGGTGTGTCCACGTTGCGTTTTGCGCGATTTCCTGTTGCGGGCTCTAGGCCTACCCACACAAGTGAGGTACCATTTTTCTCGGAAGACTTTGGGGAACGCGGGGTGGGTAGAAATTTGTGGATCCACGCAGATTCCAGGACTTTCCACCACAGAAATGTGAGGAAAATGTGTTTTTTTTGACAATTGTTTAGTTTTGCAAGGGATTCTGGGTAACAGAACCTGGTGAGAGGCAGTAGAGTCACCCCATCCTAGATTCCCCTGGGTGTCTAGTTTTCAAAAATATATAGGTTTGCTAGGTTTCCCTAGATGCAGGCAGAGCTAGGATTCAAAAACTACAGCTAGGCACTTTGCCAAAAAAGGGTCATTTTTCACTGTGAAATTGGGGTGTGTCCACGTTGCGTTTTGCGCGATTTCCTGTCGCGGGCTCTAGGCCTACCCACACAAGTGAGGTACCATTTTTCTCGGAAGACTTTGGGGAACGCGGGGTGGGTAGAAATTTGTGGATCCACGCAGATTCCAGGACTTTCCACCACAGAAATGTGAGGAAAATGTGTTTTTTTGACAATTTTTTAGGTTTGCAAGGGATTCTGGGTAACAGAACCTGGTGAGAGGCAGTAGAGTCACCCCATCCTGGATTCCCCTGGGTGTCTAGTTTTCAAAAATATATAGGTTTGCTAGGTTTCCCTAGATGCAGGCAGAGCTAGGATTCAAAAACTACAGCTAGGCACTTTGCCAAAAAAGGGTCATTTTTCACTGTGAAATTGGGGTGTGTCCACGTTGCGTTTTGCGCGATTTCCTGTCGCGGGCTCTAGGCCTACCCACACAAGTGAGGTACCATTTTTCTCGGAAGACTTTGGGGAACGCGGGGTGGGTAGAAATTTGTGGATCCACGCAGATTCCAGGACTTTCCACCACAGAAATGTGAGGAAAATGTGTTTTTTGACAATTTTTAGGTTTGCAAGGGATTCTGGGTAACAGAACCTGGTGAGAGGCAGTAAAGTCACCCCATCCTAGATTCCCCTGGGTGTCTAGTTTTCAAAAATGTATAGGTTTGCTAGGTTTCCCTAGATGCAGGCAGAGCTAGGATTCAAAAACTACAGCTAGGCACTTTGCCAAAAAAGGGTCGTTTTTCACTGTGAAATTGTGGTGTGTCCACGTTGTGTTTTGCACCGTTTCCTGTCGCGGGCACTAGGCCTACCCACACAAGTGAGGTACCATTTTTCTCGGAAGACTTTGGGGAACGTGGGGTGGGTAGAAGTTTGTGGATCCGCGCAGATTACAGACCTTTCCACCACAGAAATGTGAGGAAAATGTGTTTTTTTTGACAATTTTTAGGTTTGCAAGGGATTCTGGGTAACAGAACCTGGTGGGAGCCAGTCAAGTCACCCCATCCTGGATTCCCCTGGGTGTCTAGTTTTCAAAAACGTATAGGTTTGCTAGGTTTCCCTAGATGCCGGCAGAGCTAGGGTTCAAAAACTACAGCTAGGTACTTTGCCAAAAAGGGTCATTTTTCACTGTGAAATTAGCGTGTGTCCACGTTGCGTTTTGTGCAGTTTCCTGTCGTGGGCACTAGGCCTACCCACACAAGTGAGGTACCATTTTACTCGGAAGACTTTTGGGAACGCGGGGTGGGTAGACATTTGTGGATCCATGCAGATTCCAGAACTTTCCACCACAGAAATGTGAGGAAAATGTGTTTTTTTTTACAATGTTTTAGGTTTGCAAGGGATTCTGGGTAACAGAACCTGGTGAAAGCCAGTCAAGTCACCCCATCCTGGATTCCCCTGGGTGTCTAGTTTTCAAAAATGTATAGGTTTGCTAGGTTTCCCTGGGTGCCGGCAGAGCAAGGGTTCAAAACTACAGCTAGGCACTTTGCAAAAAAGGGTAATTTTTCATTGTGAAAATGTGGTGTGTTCACATTGCGTTATGAGCCGTTTCCTGTCGTGGGCACTATGCCTACCCACACAAGTGAGGTACCATTTTTATCGGGACACTTACGGTAATTCAGATTTGTAAAGCAACTGTTATTACCTATTGACTTTCGATGCATTTCTGCCTTCCAAATGAAAGACAATGTGTAAAAAGAAGTTATTTTGAAAAATGACCTATAATTCTCATGCTAGTATGAGTATTACCAATTTCAGAAATGTGCAAATATCTACTGTTTCTAAACTCTATATTGTGTTCCCATTTCATAAATGCATAGGAGTCTTTCATACCGATTATTCCATGTATACATTTTCCCAGAATAATTGCTATATACCCGGTACATAATAAAAAACCATTGCAAGACGCTGCTCAGTTTTTGGCTCTGGGTTCGTCGGGTTCTTGGTGAACCTACAAGTCCTATATATCCCCACAACCAGTAAGGTCCAGTGGATGTAACGGTATATTGCTTTCAAAGAGCAGTCATAATTAGAAGAAGTTACAGGTGAAAACGTTGACACAAAAGGCTGTTTTTTTCAACTAATTTTCCATTTTTCCTATATTTAACTGTTAGTTTCTATAAAGAAACCTTGATGGATTTACACAAATGACCCCTTGCTGAATTCAGAATTTTGTCTACTTTTCTACAATGTATAGATTTCTAGGATCCATTATTGCTTTCATACCCATTTCTACCATTAACTGGAAGGAGGTTGAAAGCACAAAAAATAGCAAAAAAAGGCTATGTCCCAGAAAAATGCCAAAACTGTGTAAAATTTTTTGGTTTTCTGACAAAAGTCTGTCATTCCCTAAAATCTGGGAAAATGGAGATTTCAGCCCCACAAACCCTTTTTGGATACCATTTGCAGGGGAAAACCCAGACGCTTTCATATGCGGGACTTTTTTCCCATTTTTCCACAAAAAACCAAAATGTAGCTGTATTTTGGCTAAAATCTGGGACCCCTCCAGGGGAATCCACAAACCCTGGGTACCTTTAGAATCCCCATGATGTTGGAAGAAAAGGACGCAAATTTGACGTGGATACCTTATGTGGTCAGAAAGTTACAGAGGCCTAATCGCGAACTACTACAAATAGCCAAAAAAGGGCTCAGCACTGGGGGGAAAAGGCCCAGCAGTTAAGGGGTTAAAGGAAAACGGGATGCATTTAAAATTAAAAAATGAAACGTTTCTTTTTCATTTTTTCAGGACAGGTAGTGGTCCCTGGGACCACTGCCTACTCTGAAAAAATGTTTGCGCACCCATTCACAAAGGGGAAGGGGTCCCACGGGGACCCCTTCCCGTTTGCGAATGGTTTACCACCCTCTTGAAGAGGGTGGTAAACTGTGAGTGTTTTGCAACCACAATTGCGGTCGCAAAACATTCTTACATAGGGTTCAGACTCGCTATTAGGAAGGGACTCACTTGGAACGCCCCTTCCTAATAGCGAGTCGCTAAACCTATTTTGCGAGTCGCTATTTAATTAGCGACTCGCAAAATAGGGTTAGTACATGGGCCGTAGCCTTTTGCATGCGCAAACGGGTCTAAAACCCATTTGCGCATGCAAAAATCCATCGTACATCTGGCCCATGGTTCTTGAATCGGAACATCAATGTACTATACCCTAGTAATTCTATTTTTTCTATTGTAAAACTTTCCGGTTTAATATCAGGAACATCCAACTTTTCACCTAACTTATTCACAAACGTATTGTGCCAGACCTCTTCATTAATTATTGTATAGGGTAATCCGGAACCAGCATAAATGCTAACGTTTACTCCATCTATACTCATGGAATTTGGTGGTTTCTGCCTCTTAATACCCTGGGCACTCACATTTAATACAAAAGAGTCCTTGCTATCAGTAATATTACTTATTTGATTGTTTTAGTCAGTGGTTGAAGTGGGGAGAAAAAAGTAGGGGAACTGTGGGCGGAGAATCAGAGGGCGGGAATAACCCGAGAATTGGGTCAGTGGGGGGAGTCAGAGGTGTGGCCAGAAAGAGCAAAGTATCCCAAATTTTAGTATTTGTTTGGCATTTCACTGACCAATTACAGCTTATTACGTTATTTAATTCAACCAATGGATACACATGTTTATTTAAGGTTTAATATGAGTTATTGACATTAAAATACATTCACCAAGTGGGATACATTTCCAATCACAGATTGTCCCAAATATGCTTAAAAGTGGAATCACAAGCCATTTGTCTCCAAGCCATGCAGTTTCTGTCATCAGCACTTCGTCTCCCTTTTTTCACAAGAACAGGTCAAACATGAATGGCAAAATATCCTAGTTTGCAAGGGTTTCCCACATAATATGACTCTGCCGGTTTTGCCACATAATACATCATCTGCTGCATTATCTGACGATTTTAACAAAAAAATTGTTTATAGCTCAAACGGCTCAAAAGTTACTAAAAATGTGACTTGTTTTGCTGCAAAATGGAGGGCCCTTTGCAAAGGTTGACTGGTCACCTTTCTCACTGTTGCATTTATATGTTACACTGTTACTAATGAGGCAAAATCTTTGCAGAGACTGTTATGTGTAAAAATGTGAAAATAATGACGTATCAGAAAATGTAGCGCATTACGCCGCAGCATTTTATTTTGCTGCATAATTTAGTCAACAACTTCATTGCTGCATGTTTCCAGTGGCCCCAAAGCAGGCAGCACACGTTAAAAGTGATTGTGCATGAAGAAGAGAGACCGTGAAGTTTACAAACTTAGGGGCATATGTACAACAGAATGACGGAGCGTGGCGTTAAGCAAAACTTGTTAACGCCACACTCCACCATTCAGAAAACACAGGGATGTGCCATATATACCAAGATACGGCGCACCCCTGCGTTTCCCCTAGCACTGGCGCTAACTTAAGCTGCCTAGCGCCAACGCAGGCACCCTTGCACCATAGTACATGGGTGCCTGCATTGGGGGGAAAGATTGTTTATGTGCAGGAAGGTGTCACTTCCTGCACATAAACAATCACAAATGGCGATTTGTAACTCCTATGTGTGCTGCATTGTGCAGCACACATAGAAGTTGCAAATCGTCATTTCTTTAATAATTGTTTATGTGCAGGAAGGCACACCTTCCTGCACATAAATAATCATTCATGGTGTTTTGCTGTTTCTATGTGTGCTGCAAAAACGAGGAGAAATAAAGTATTTCTCCTCGTTTTGCCATGTTAAGACCAAGTTTACCCTGATCTTAATTTTGGCGCTGCCTCCTATTTACTCCACCATTGTAAATAGGAGGCAGCGTCAAAATCAATGGGTGTAGCGGCAGAACACCCACCTCAACACCCATTGCTCACCCCTTTCATGATCAGTATAGAGCGAAAGGATGACTTATTTACAAGGTGGTGTTAAGTCATGTTAAGTGGCTTAACATCGTCTTGTAAATAAGCCCCTATCGCCACAGGAACTTTGTATAAAGGGACGTTCCTGTGGCGATAGGGGATTGTAAATATGCCCCACAGTTTGGTGTGCGTGCAAATACTGCATTGCCAATCCCTGGCGAGTTGCTCTACCACTGCTGAAACAAGGCCAATGGAGGTAGCAATGGGTGAGGGGGACTGGCCTCAAGGGTCCTGTGACCTCAGTGACAGAGCCACTGTTGCTTTAGGGTGTGCTGCTTCGCAGGCCTTCCCACAAGCCTGGAGGTGAACTTCAGTATGGATTGTGGTGGGCATACCTTCAAGGTTAACTCACACTTGCCACCGCTAGGGTCCATCTGCTGGTGCTAAGACAACAGGGCTTCTAAGGTCTAGCAGGGCCTTCTATGGTCTAGCGTGGGAATGTGCTCCCTGAGGAGAGTGGTCTGGTCATGAAGGCTGATTCTTGTCCCCAGTTTCAAATTCGGAAGCTCTGGCCATAGTGCCACATCCTCTCCCCCACTGAACAACATTTATTTATTTATTTATTTATTTTATTTATTTTAAGAGTTTTATATAGCGCTAGCCAGACCCGAAGGTATCGGAGCGCTTTACAGCCTTATCAATCGTATGATATATTAACACAGTAATATGTACAGTGACTTATGCCGCATCGCATAGTCTTGTCATAGAGAGCACAATGTCATTCGTAAGATATGTTATCACAGTAGTCTGTACAGTGTCTCGTGTAGCTTCACGTAGTGTCGTCGCAAAAGCACAATGACTCGTGATGAGATTGGATCAGGGAGGGGGGATAGAGGAGGCAGTCAAGAGGCGAGTGGGGTAGAAGTCTTAATGTCAAAGTGTCTGTGTGCAGTTGTGGGCAGGCTCCGGCGATTGGGCTGTAACTATCCATTCGGGAGGGATCGATTGAGGAGGAGGTCTTTGAGCTGCTTTTTGAAAATTAAGTAGGAGGGGTTGGTCCTGATATGGACTGGTATAGAGTTCCAGATTTTGGGCGCATTTCCTGCGAAGGAGCGAGATGCTGTTTTTTGTTTGCGAGTTTTCGGACGGATAAGGAGTAGAGTGTTGGTACTCCTTAGGCTTCTTGACTGACCGGCCTTCTGGAATTTGGAGGCCAGGTATGCAGGTTTCCCTGTGTGCAGCGCTTTGTGCGTGAGGCAGGCAGTTCTGAAGTTGGCACGCATTTCGATTGGGAGCCATTTGAGCTCTCTGAGTGCTGGCGAGATGTGTTCATATTTCTTTACTCCGCTGACCATTATGGCTGCTGCGTTCAGAGTTGTTCTGAGTGGAGCAAGGTGAGATTTTGCTGATCCTGTGAGGGTTGCAATCCCTTAGTCCAGTCTGGACAGCACCAGGGATTGAGTGGCTAGTTTGAGGTCATTCGGAGGGATGAAGGGTTTTATTTTATTGAGTAGTTTAAGGTTGAGGAAGGCGCTCTTTGCGGTGTTCTTGATGTGTTTGCTCATGTCTAATTTAGGGTCCAGAGTGATTCCCAGCGATTTTACAGAATCGGCTAAGGTGGGGTTGTAGTTGAGAGCATCAATAGCTTTTAGCCATTCTGTGATTTGGGGTTCTTCTCCTTGTTGGAGATGAGGAGGAATTCCGTCTTGTCTTGGTTAAGTTTCAGGTGGTTGCGTGTTAACCAGTGTTGGACTTCACTTATAGTGTCGTTCAGTCTCTGAATGTCTTCCATGGAGGAGATTTCCAGATAGATCTGGGTATCGTCTGCATAGAGGTGGAAGGGAATGTTTTTTTTTTTTTAGTATGGTGGTAAGGGGTTCCATATAGATGTTGAAGAGTTGCGGCGAGAGTACTGATCCTTGGGGGACGCCCCTGCTAACGGGGAGTAAGTCTGACGTGAAGTTTTTGATTTTTATTCTTTGGGTGAGGTTCTGTAGAAAAGAGGTGAACCATTGTAATACCACCTCTTCCGCTCCAACCCTTTCTTGAAGTGCCTTAATGAGTAGTTTGTGGTCAACCGTGTCGAAGGCTGCCGATAGGTCCAGGAGTATGAGTAGGCAGCATTGGCCCGTATCAAGAGATTTGTGCATATCATCAATTTCATTTAGGATCGCTGTCTCTGTGCTGCAACCTTTTCTGAAACCCGATTGGTGGGGGTCTAGAAGGTTGGTGCTGTCCAGGTGTTGAGTAAGTTGGAGGAGAACACATCTTTCCAGGATTTTCGCTAGGAGAGGGAGGTTGAAGACGGGTCTGTAATTGTTCAGATCGTTTGTGTCAGAGCCCGGTTTTTTCAGTAGAGGTGTGACTTGGCCGGTTTTGAGACAATCAGGCATGACTCCAGTGCTCAGGGAGCTGTTTATAATCTTGGTCCAGTGTGGAGCTAGAGAGAGTTTGAGCTTTTTGGCCAGTTGGGCAGGAATGGGATCCATGATGTGTGCTGAGGGTTTGGCGCTGGAAATCATTTTGGTGATCTCTGCTTCGGAGATAGGGTTGAAAGATTTCCATAAGTTTGAGGGGAGCTTGGGTGTGATATCTTCTGTCCCTGGGGGTGATTTACTGCCAGGGGGACTGCAGAGTACGTCCAAGGAGAGTTCTATCTTGGTGATTTTGTCATTGAAGAAATTGGCAAAGTTATCACACAGGTCTTTGGAGGCCATAACTGGTGTCGAATGGGGCTTGGAGGTTTGTTGCCTAATGAGATTAAAGAGTTCTTTGGGCCTGTTTTTTGCATTTTCAAGAGCATTACAAAAGAAGGAAGTTTTTTCGTTCTTTATGTGTTTTTTATATTTCCCGCGTACTGATTTGAGTCTATCTCGTAGGATTGTGGAGGAGTTGTTCCGCCAGAGTCTTTCTGCCGCTCTTAGTTCTCTTCTTTCGGACTTTATATCTGTGTTGAACCATGATCTCGATGGTATGTTCCTGACTCTTTTTAGTTTCAGGGGGGCTACTTGGTCCATAATGGAAGTCATAGTGGTGTTGTAGTGAGAGGTGAGTTCAGTTGTTGAGAGCTCACCAGTGTGGATAGGGAGGAGGAAGCTTATCCTTTCCTCCAGGTCTGCAAGGGGAATCTGACTTAGATTTCTCACCCAGTGGGGGGGTCCTGCGTATTGGGCTGGCATTGGATCGTTTGGTTGATGTGGAATAGAATGATATGGTGATCCAACTAGTCAACAGGCAGGGTGAGGTCAATAGAGACTATATCTGCTTGAGCGATAATGGCATCCAGGATTGAGCCTCTGTTGTGGGTTTTCTCTGTGCAGTGTTGGGTGAGGTTGTTGTTGATTATGAGATCGTTTAAGGTTTTGATTAGCGAGTTGTTTTCCTCATTCCAGTATAGATTGAGGTCGCCTAGAATTATGTTGTTGGAGTCACGGAGTGAACAGTGAGTTATCAGGTCGGAGAGGTGTTCTCCGAATGCGGAGGTGTTTCCTGGTGGATGGCAGAGGAGATGACAGAGTAATGTTTTGTTGTCACTCGTCTTAATGGTGGCAGTAAGACATTTGAAAGAGTCATATTTGAGGGCATCAGTTTCTGTCACAGAGATGTTGTCCTTGTGTATGATTGCTATACCTCCTCCTCGTTGTTTTTTTCTGTCTTTATGGATGATTGCGAAGCCCGGGGGCACAAGCAGGTCCATAATTGGGGAAGAGAACTCGTTTAGCCAGGTTTCGGTGATGAACGTGATGTCTATGTCGTGGGTAAGGATGGTCTCTGCCAGTTCTGTAGCATGTTTGGTGGCCGATCTGCAGTTAATGAGCATGCAGTTGGAATTGGATCCCTCGTTTTTGATTTTCTTCTTTAGGGGGGCCCTGGGGATGTTAGTGAGGAAGGCAGGGGGACTTGAGGATCTGGGGGGGAGTGGTTTCTTCCAAATCCAGTGATAACCTGGATCTTGGAGCTAGAGGTGACGGTAGTGGATGTGTCATACGAGGTGGCCAGCTCCATTGCTTCGCTCGTCTCTGTGTCTGGTTCCTGAGGGGGTTGTGGGCCAGTTTAGCCGTTGGGTCTTGTGAGGCCTTATGTGATGAGTGTTGGTAGGTGTGGGTGTCGGATGTGGGTGTTGGTTGGGCTTTCGGGGTGAGGGGAGGTTCAGTAAGATTTCGGTGAGGCCTAGTATTACCGTTTCTAGCTGGCTTTCCAGCAGGGCGAGTCGCTGGGTCGTCTCTACGGAGGAGGGGTGGGGTCGTCTCGGGGGGGCATTGTGGCTCTTGTTCTTTTGGGTCTCTGTGTCTGGGTCCAGATGGGGGTAGTGATCGCGCTAAGTCGTTGAGTCTTTGGAGGCCTTGCGTGCTTGGTCTCGGTAAATGTGGGTGTCGTGTAAGGGTGTTGACTGGGCTCTTGGTGTTGGCTTTTGGTGTTGGAGTTGCCCATGTTATCCCTATGGGTGGTCCTGGATGTGGGGTGTGGAAGATCACGGCGTGGTTCAGGCAGCCATCTCTTGTGTGTCGGTGGGGGGAGAGATTTAGGAGTCATTGACTGCGGGCCTGGTTCACTGGTTGTTTGTTGGGAGTGGTGGTTTAAGTATGGAGGGGGTGGCTGTTGTTCGGTAGGGGGTTGGGGAGCCTCGTCTGTGACGGGGCTCCGATTGATTTTGGGGGGGGGATGAATTGAGCAGTGTCGTGGAGGTGAAGACGGAGGAAAGGATGATGTCTGGAGGGGGGGTTGGCTTTTGTAGCAAAGGTCTTGTGGTTGCTTTGTGCGATCCCCTGGGGGGTGGTCTATCGGGGGATAGCGCGTTAGACGGGCGGGAGCTGTGTAGGTGCAATGGGGCGTTGCGGAGCGAGGGGAAGAGGGAGTCGAAAGCTTCTAGGTTGTCGTTATTGGCTTGGATCATGACTGTGCCGTTGGTGTATATGGTCACAGAGGTGTTACCTCTTCGTATAGGGCGGTTTGGGAGTGTGATCGTTAGTTTGCAACTGTAGGGGGTGTTAGTTGTTTTGGTTATGTGTAGATGTGTTTTGAGGATGTTGTTCCAATTGATAGGTCTTGCAGTATGGAAAATGAGATCCATTTTTATCTGGCATTTGGAAGAGCAGTGGTATATGTCCGCAAATAGAGTTTCTGGGTGTTGTCTAATCAGTCTGTGTTTGTGGTTTCTTTTTGCTTTTGGTGTGAGGTTGGGGGGGAAAATGATGGAGAAGGAGTTCGGGCCGTGAGGTTTCAGTCCGTTAGGTGTGGAGGGGCGGGGGGGATGAGGTGTGAGGTGACATTTTTGTCTTGGTTGGGAGGGTGGGTGGTTGTCCGGAGCTGAGTTCAGTCAATTGGTCTGAGAGGATAAGACTCGAGGGAGTTGGGGGTTAGTAACCCTCTCCGTGTCTAGGTAAGATTTGGGGATGGGTTTATTGCTTGTACTGACCGTAAGTGCTCAGCCTTGATTGGGGGTGTGGGCGTTGCCTAGATTAGGGGGTTGTTTTGTATGTGGGAGTTAGATTCGGGGTTAGACGCCACCATCTTAGTGCGATTACGCGTCCCTTGAGGTTTTTCACAGAATCCCGGGTTCCTGTGATTTCCAGGGAGAGGATAGGAGTGGTAGCGGGTGAGGTGGGTTTTCTGGTGAATCGGTGATTAGGGGCGGGTCCCACTGAGAGAAGCTCTCGATGCAACTCAATTCAAATTATGCACTAGACAAGAGTAATATGCTTCCTGAAAAAAAAAAGTAACAACATCCTGGAAAAAAGCAAACACTCATAGGGTATTCAAGAATAAGTAAAGCATGTGAAATGTGAGTAGGAACAACATGGATACCTTAACGCTTTTACACTCAATATTCAAAAATCAATGAGTGTTTTTGCCGGAAAAGTTAAGGCCGCAGTACACATTTTATAAACTAAAATAAGGAAAACAGGTGATAAGGATCACATTAAACATTTTTCACACTACACATCAACCAGGTATTGCAGTACCTCCAGGAATAGTGCACTTCCCCACCCGGGGAAAACAATGCTGTGTAAAGAAAGTCGAGAAAACGAAAGAAGCGCTTCACTGGCAAACTCTGTAAATTGGCGCTAATGTGTTTGGGTGTGAATAAAACCAATCTGGCACCTGGGACCACTCTGTCTTGCTTTATTTATTTATTCATTTTTTGTATTTTGAACCTTCCGTGAATCTCTCCGTCCCGAGACTGCACTTTGAAATAGAAAAATGTCAGAAAAAGACGACATTTCCAGTAAAAGTGTTTCTTCTTTTTTGGATCCATTTCACAGGAGAATGAAAAGAAGGAGAGGAAAGAGAGGGTAATAGCCGTTTCTTGAAGTCACGGTTTTCAGCAAGTGAGGAGGAGCGAGACAGAGACAGAAACAGAGTGAAGAAGAGGAAGAAAGAAAAAGAGAGATGGAGCAGCTGCCAGCAGCAGAGCAAGAGAAGTGGACACTCTCCCTGTGTTCTCTAGGCAAGAAGAAGACAGATTGAATTTCCTTCTCTGCCTGCCCTGCCTATCCTCAAAAGGCCACAAACGGCCAAGCCTTATCTACAGGCATTGGCTATTTCTGCTGTCCTGGGACGCATTTTTAAATTAAAAAGTAAGGGAACGGATTCTATTAAATTCAAAAAGTAGGGGCACGCTGTGCCCTGCCGATCCCGCCCACTTCGACCACTGGTTTTAGTCATCCTCATAGGGCTACCTTCGTCAACACCTTTCACCCTAGTTTTGTTCTTCATTTTACATACTTTAGAATAATGCCCTGTTAAACCACAAAATGAGCGTTCCTGTTTTAAAGCAGGACACAACCTATCATACACTAAATGGAATTTGCTGTCGCAACGGTAACATCTGAAATTTTCTTTCACCCTATCTTGGTCCTTAGATTTTGGTACACTTTTTTTGAATATGTAAAGGTTTCTGATCTTTATTGTCTCTTCCTTTCACCTTCCCCACATCTTTCTCGATATCTTCCCTCTCACCTGTTTTAATATCTTTGGCACTCCTTCTAGATATTTCAGCCTATCTGACCATAGCATGGATTTCTTTAAGTTCAGAATCCCCACTAACCCACAACCTTTCTTGGATAGTTTGATCCCTAGAGTGCATGACAATGTGATCTCTAATGAGATCTTCTTGTAGATTGCCAAATTTACAATCTAAAGATAATCTCTTAAGGGTAGCAACATATTTATCACTAGTTTCATTTTCCTTTTGTTTCCTTTGGAAAAATTTGTCCTTAAAAATGCTGATACATACATTGTGTGCAAAATATTTATCAACATAAATAATGGTGTTTTCAAACACATCGAAATCGCCTCCTCCCACTTCTTTTGATATGTTGTCATACACCTTTAACCCTTAAGGACCAAATGAGTGCAAAAATATGCTTTTCTTTTGGTTTGCTGACATTTTGCCCTCCCTATCTATTGTTTCTAAATAATTAGAAAATATGATTTCCATTCAGCTCATTTCATACACAGCTCCCAACCAGCAGGCCAAAAGGGTAGGAGAGGAGCAACTGAATCATTCTGTGAAGACATCCTAACCTGTAAGAAAAACAATAAATAAAATAAATAAAAACGTAAAGGTAAATAGCAGTAGTCTAGTTCAGTGTCCCAACTTCACCTCAAGGGACTAGTTCACTGTTCATGCTTCACCACTGACTACTATATAAAGAAAAAGAATATATATAATCCAGGTATCCGCCATTGTAGAGTTCTGACAGAGTCAAGTTACGAAAAAGGATGATGTAAAGATATTCTTGAAGACTGCCCAGTTAAAATGACTCCTTCAACCATTTTATTCAGAAATACGTAATCCAGCACGATGTTTGTAATATAATGTGCTCCTTAAATCGCACCAAACGATTATTTCCGATGTTGAAATAGTGGCACGTAATTGCGCTCATAACATGATGATGTTACTCGCAGACTTGCAAAATTCTCCAAGGCAAAATGGTGGCATGTAATTGCGTCCGTAACATGATGGTGTCACTCACAGGCCTGCAAAACTACCCAAGTCAAATGTAAGGTACGTGTACGCGTAATAGACATAGCATACATGTCATACCACCGTTGAAGGAAGAAGAGCTGCGTGTGAGGTGGGGTCGCGGGAACTGGAACGCCACGGAACGAAATTTGCAAATATAAAATCGCCAATCAAAGATTTAGTACATACTGCAGCAAATAGTAGGTAAAATACCCTTCTAGACCCTGCTGCGTGAATATGCCTTTAAGCAGTAAGGAAATGTGGCACTCTTGCAGTAAGGGGAAAATCCTGCAGGCTCCAAGGAAATTGTTTCAGTCTTCAACTCATAGCCAAGTTTGTAATGTAAATCCACACACTTGATGAACAACTTCAAGCATATTCCACATCCTCAAACACCAGTACAGAGAAGCGCAGCTGGCCGCTACAAATCTTCTTCTCCAACTGCCCCCCAATGTTCCAAACTCACAGCATTCACTTAACATTCTAAGAATGCCAGCCAAGTTAAAACATAACAATTTCCTTAAAAGAAATTGTATCCAGGCAAAAATGTCACTCATCAAAGCCATTAAAGACCCTAAGGCTCCTAATGACAGGGATGCTTTACGCACCTTTCTTCGCCTCGCCGAATATTATGCCAGGTTTGTTCCCGAATAAGCACAAGCCTCTCCGCTCCGCTCATTGTTAAGGAAAGGAACCAAGTACACATGGTCTCAAGACAAGGAAGATGCATTCATTCAGGTCAAAACACTTATTGAAAAAGCTCCTGCTTTAAGTGTCTTTCAAGAAAGTCTTACTTCTGTTATCACCGTAGATGCTAGTCAAATGGGTCTTGGAGCTATTTTAAGCCAAAAGCTGACAGGTAAAGAAAACACAGTTGCATTTGCATCATGTGCCCTCAAACAGTGCGAGAAACAATATAGCACAATTGAACGGGAGCCATTGGCCTGTGTCTGGGCCGTTGGCAAATTTAAAGTGTACGTCTGGGGTCGTAGATTTATTCTTCAAACTGATCAGAAACCCCTGGTTCACATTTTTTCCAATGGTTCTAATAATAATCTTACAGCAAGATTAACAAGGTTAGTGCCCAAATTACAAAAATTCGTTTTTGAAATTAGGCAAGTACCAGGTGGGAAAAACGTTCACGCTGACTGTCTGTCATGTATGCCTGTTGAAGACGCGGAAGAGAATGACTTTGTTGATGATGTGGTCACTGTAGCATCTGTAGATGCCATCAGCCTTGATTTGTGTGGAGGGCTGAGTGAACTGGACTGGTTGATGGCGTGTCATGAGGATGAAACCTGGGGCAAAGTCTGTGAGAATGTGGTTCACGGTAGGCCAGAAAAAAGAATCCTAAGTGTGTCATTAAAATCCTTTGATCAAGTTGCGGATAAACTGTCTTTAGCAAATGGTTTACTAATGAGAGGGGTTTTGTATGTACCCCCAACCAAAATAAGGGATACCATCATTAAACATGCTCATCAAGTGCATTTAGGTTCTACAAAAACCATCATGAAGATCAAACAGTACTATTGATGGCCAGGAATTGATGCCCAAGTCAGATTCTGGATTGATAAGTGCCCTGAATGTCTCTCCTCCGACAAGCACTGGAAAACACACAATACCCAGTTGCATCCTGTCCAGTATCCTGATGTTGCATGGGAGAAATTAGGTTTAGACTTTTCAGGACCGTTCATTTTGTTACCAGATCATATGAGGTATTTGCTGCTGTTGATTGATTATCACTCTAAATGGATGTACTTCTCCTTTGTGAAATCCGCAGATTCTGAGTCAGCCATTGAAATTTTAAGAAAGGTTTTTTTCATTGAGGGTTCACCCAAACAAGTAGTCACTGATAATGGTTCACACTTTACGTCTGATCACATGTCTAACTTTTTTGCACATCATGACATCATACACTTACGTACAGCTTTGTATGATCCCTCATCTAATGGTTTGGTCGAAAGGGGCAACAGATTCATCAAGGAGGGAGTACAAACTGCACTGGCAAACAATATGGATGTTGGAATGTTTATTAAACAAAAAGTGTGGTATTATAACACATCCCCACATTGTACTACAGGTGTAACACCTTTTTCCTTGCTTAGAGGCAGGGAAGCTCACATAAACCTGTTCCCCTCTTGGTTAGATGATCAGTTAGATAAAGTTACTGTTTCGAAAGAAAAACCTTTTTCCAAGGTGACACTTTCACAACATAACATGAAAGAATATTTTGACAATGAACACAATGTATCCTTTCAGCCATTTTCAGAGGGTGACTGGGTACTCTTAAAAAGTCCTACAAAAGTTACCAAAGGACTATCCATCTATTCTGTCCCAGCCCAGGTGGAAAGGGTAGGCAAAAGCTTCTGTGTTGTTGGAGGGCAAAGGGTGGTGGAATAAACGTCAATTAGTCAAATTGACGCCTCAGCAAGCCAACATCATTATTGGCAGATCTAAACCTGTATTAGAATCTGATTTTGTGACTTGGATACAACCATCCGTTTTGGGGCAGCCGTCTTCAGCTGATGGTTGCATTTCAGTTCCTACTGATGAGGGCGTTTCTGGTAGTTCTTTTGACTCTCTGCTCGCCTCAGGCAGCGTATTAGTGTCTAACTCTAATGACACTTCAATAGCAAGATCCCGTGCTATCAAAACACCTTTGAAATTTAAGGATTTTGTAATGTGTTAATCTTTCTGTTTATTTCCCCTGTATATTTTACTCCTATATTGTATCACAGTTTTCTTCTAGCATTTCGTTCTTTGTACATTATTCTTATCTTTTGCAATGTTTAACAAGATTTTATTTATTTGTTCTTCTTTTGTCATTGTAAAGGGAAAGCTGATGTAGTATATGCTTTATAACTTATGGAGGACAGGCGGCAACCCCGCGTGCCCTCGAATGTATTTACTCATGCGTTCCTAGGCAGCGGTGGGGTTCCACGGCAGTTCAGGCTGTTGCGGATTCCAACCGGCTGCTCTGGATGCGTTGTGGGCTGTCCGAATAAATTTATCCTCAGCAAGCTCCTTGTTTCCTGGTGCTCCTTACTTCATTCGCGCAGGGCAAAACTCACTTTCAGTCGGGAGGACTGATTAATGGCATGCGGGTTGTCCTGCCACTTTGAGTTCAAGTCCCTCAAGATTTGGAAGATCTTGAGAGACTTGAAATCATAGTAAATATGTGCCGTTCATGTTCTCAATCCTTCGCATTGAGGACCTGGTGGGGAGTGGAGACTGATTCAGGCCTCCCCTGCTGTCGATTCTAGTTGGATGTGGGTTCCAGGCTTCTGCATCATTTCCCAGGAATGAGTGACAGCTAAATTACACCTTTTATTTTTCACTCTAAAAGATGGTAATAATTTCTGAAATCAGGCGTGGCCCATGCAGGTAAGAGCGGTGGGGAGCGGGGGAAGTCAACAGACGACGACAAGGTAAACTTAAATTTAAAAATAAAAACCACTTACCTTGTGCAAGGTAAGTGGTTTTCGTTTTTTAAATGTAAGTTTACCTCGTCATCGTCTGTCAACTCAACACCCACCCCGCCCCACCGCTCTTACCTGCACGGGCTGCACCTGTCTGAAATTCAGTGAAATAGCGTGTTTAATAGTGCGACATGGATACGTGATGTGCATTGTTTGTTTTAACCCAGAGTGGTGAAGAGTCTTGATGAAAACAGTAATCATGAAAACTACTAAACAGTGATCACTAGCAAAAGCCAGTCCAAGAGATTTAAAACTTACCCTGAGAGTGTAGTGTGAAGTGAAAGCTGAACTTGCATGTGGGGGTTAAATGAAGAAAAGAAGGCTTACGAATTTGGGAAATGTGAAAGCAAAATATTGAGCATGATAGACCATTTTAGGTTAATTCTGAAAGGGCACATAATTTTAAAGCTGTGTGTAAAGTATTATTATAATATTTATCTGCAACATTGAAGCCTTTGACGTGAAGAAACATCCAGGGAAGAGTAAAATCAGAAAATGTAAACAGCAAAGAGAATGAGAGATATCTTCATGGAACTCTGTTGCCATCTCCCTAGACGGGCAAACATTCTCTGGGGGGGGAGGGAAGGTAAAGAGGGTTATCAAAGGTAAGCCAAGTAATAATCTCTAGATATTGTTCTTTAAATGGAAGGTGATGTGAAATAGAGAAGTGACAACACCGATTCTTCGTCCACAGTGAGACGTGCACCATGTTTCTTATTATTTTTTTTATAACCAAATTTAATTTGTTTTCTTAGTTTTTAGCAATTTCTACATAAAGTTAAACAAAATCACATTATTATGCATAAGGTATACAAGCACTGTAGATACAGTATCATGGTCACACACTTAGTCCAAGAAGTGCCCACCATTTGCTCCAGATCTTTTCATGCTTCCGGGGGCATCCCTGTGCTTTGTAGATCATTTTTTCCTGGTGAGCAAGACAATTCACATCCCTCTGCCACACCATCAGTGAGAGGGGCTTTGGCGACCTCCAGTTATGGGCGATGTCTTCTTATTTATTTTAATTTCCTATTTTAATGCCCTCTTTAGTCCTGACCACATTCCCCTTGAGCTTATCCACTGTGTGTCTTTGGTTCCGGTGGGGGTTCTGTTGGCACAAGGGATCGAAGGGTCCATGCTGCTTCAGCAAACTTGGAGCCAAGAATGTGTCTCCCGACAAGAACCTGACACCATCACACATGGATTTATTTAAAACTGGGTAATGTCCTGCATTGATTGACATTTTGTATAGTTTATCCTTGTCTCAGGCCTTCTTAAATCTGTTAACAAATTGTAATTGGTCTGGATAGGTAGGATCATCAATGTAACACAACAACAATACAGACAACACACACAATCTTTTCAACAGGGTCGAAGGAGATAGTAAAAGTTGATTATGCATTACTTGCAAAATAATGTGTTGGTTTTTGGAGTGGGAAACATATCATTGATGACAAATTGCCCCATGAGATCTGGGGGAAGTGACTGGCACCTCTAAAATATTCCCATACAAGGAGATTTGAGGGGACCTTAACAATTTTGTTGCGTATTTTCTCTATTCCGTTATTTCATCATTTATTAATAAATATGAGTCTATTAGTGGAGTGAGGGAATAAATATTCAAATTTTTATTTAAAGAGCGTTCTTGGGAGATATTGACTGTGGCTGTATCCCTGTGTTATACCAGCTGTTAGGTTTTCTCACGTGAAATTCTGCCTTATCCTTTTGTGGTCAAAACTTGTCTATGTGAATGTACCAGCCTGTGTTTACATGGCCAGGATAGGAATAAAATATTAAGATGCGGTTAGGGGTCACTAGGGAATGGCGTGGTGTGACAGTGGGTTGTATTTGTATTTGTATTTTGTATTTGTATTTGTAAAGCGCGACATTCATCCCAGAGGACATCACGGCGCTAGGACCGCATACAATGCGGTAAGGGAAGGGCGCAGGTTATTCTAAATTAATGACTAATTGGTTTAGTATCTCGGGAACAGTAAGGTTTTTAGCTTCTTTCTAAAAAGCAGATAATCATCTGTCAGGCGTAAGTAAAGTGAGTCGTCATTCCAGAGAACCGCAGCTGACTTAGAGAAGGAGCGATCGCCCATCCTGACTTTGGTAGTGCGTTTGACTTTTGCAAGGGCCTGATGGTGCGATCTCAGGTTGCGTGATGGGACGTGGAATTCCATTTTGTCTCGCAGAATGTGTGGGCCTTTTTTATGTAAGGTTCTGTGTGCGTAGCAGAGGAGCTTAAATTTGGCTCTTTGGCGCACCGGCAGCCAGTGTAGCTCCTTCATGCTGTGGGATGCTGAACTGTATCTGTTTTTATTGCAGACCAGTTTAGCGGCAGCGTTCTGGACTACTTGAAGTCGAGAAAAAAGGTAATCGGCCATGCCAACATAAAGTGCATTTCCATAGTCCAGTCTGCTCAGGAAAAGGGCCTGTGTGACAGTTTTCCTGCTATTCAAAGGGATCCAGGGGAAAGGTCTTCTGAAATGTTTCAGTATGGCGAAACATTTTCCACACAGCATGCGTACCTGATCCTGCATGGATAGGGTATCATCGAATAGGATGCCCAGATTTTCTGCAACACGTTTGGGTTCAGGGGCGGTACCCAACGCTTGGGGCCACCAGCTGTTGTCCCAAATTGAGTTTGCACCCCCGAAGAGCAAGATCTCGGACTTTCCAGCGTTTAGCTTTAGGGAGTGCTCCAAGTTGCAATTTCGGTGAGGCAGTTGATTAGGTTGCTCTTAGTGTCGATATTAGTCGGACTGTCAACCAGGGGGATCATTAATTGTGTATCATCGGCGTATGAGCAGATATCAAAGCCCCATTTCCTGCTGATGTCTGCTAGGGAGGAGACATACGCATTAAAAAGGGTGGGGCTCAGAGAGGCTCCTTGTGGGACTCCATATTTAATGCTTTTTGGGGTACAGGAGCAAGATCCCATTTGAATTTTTTGGGTTCTGTTTTTCAGGAAGGATACGAACTATGACAGGGCTTTTGAGTGTAATCCTTTCTCATGAAGGATTCGTAGTAGATTGTTATGAGATACGGTATCGAAAGCCGTAGTAAGGTCCAAAAGGATCAATACTACGGCTCTGCCTTGATCCACTGGGGATCTGATATTATCGGATACAGCAAGTAAAGTGGCATCGGTGCTGTTGTTGGCCCTAAAGCCAGTCTGGGAGGGGTCCAGTAGGTTATTGATTTCCAGAAAAGTGGTGAGTTGTCTATTGACCAATCTCTCTAAGACTTTGGACAGGTACGGTAGCTGCGAGATTGGTCGGTAATTTGCTGGGTCGTAGATTTCAAGGCCTGATTTTTAGGTCGAGCCTCGAGTAGCGCGCAAGCGCTGCTCTGCGAGACTTATAGTTAGGGAGTTTGAAAAGCTGACCAGACGCTCGTGCGTCATGGCCTTTTACCTGCGGCTACGCGCGTGGCAGACATGTGTTTCCAATTATCGTGCCCAGACGCGGGCGCAATAATTGGAAACACATGCTGGCCTTGCGGGGAAAAAGGCCATGACGCACGAGTGTCTGGTCAGCTCTGCAGGCTGCCGCGCTCGCTCGCCCCCGCTCCTCTCTTGTTGTTTAAATGACTACATATTATTTTCCACCCACGGGTGTTTCTTGCAGTGCATTATGGCATCTTGAGGTCACCTAAAAGCGCTGGGAGTTCTGGAGTTAGTTTTCATGTTAGAGTGCTGCCATCCGTATGGGAGGGTGCATGTGCCCTGCTCTCCACAAGCGGCCTAAGCAGCATATTGCTTGTGAGTCTTGAAACAGACTCTTTAATTAAGCACCAGGCTCGGGCTGTGCAGGAAATGCCTCAGGCCGTTTCTCAGATCTTTTCATGAAGCTCAGCAGGTATGAAGAGGGTGCTGGGTTGCTAAAACAATGCATGTCCTTGCTGTTCCGATGGCCCTCTAAATCTTTCTTTAAATATAAGCATGTTCGCCGTGATGCGGTTCTTCTGTTTGCAAGTGCATACTATGTGGGCTGTAGCAGGGATTAGCCCGACCGACTCTTGCAAAAATAAAAAACGTTATCGAGGAGGCAAGCACTGAAAATATTCCAGTTCATACCATTTTCCAAAACTTTACCCCACCTCTTGTGCATTTTTTTGACACCCCTCATCATAGCTGCTATTGTGCTTTCACTCATCTTTATTTTTTCTCTTCGCCCATCACTTCACCTCCAACTCTCGACTATTTCTCTTGCCATTTGCTCCTTTCCTCCTTATCTCTTCTCCTTCACCCTCGCCCCCTCCATCTGATTCTTCTTTCAACACTCACAAACCTTTGTACCCCTTCTTCCCCTTGTACTCCTTCGGTCCTCTTTATCTCTCCCGCTTTTTGCTTTCACTTATTTCGAACACCTTTTGCCCGTCCTTCCTTTATGCGTCTCTTACTTCATTTCAATCTTTTCTTCCTCCTTCTATTGTTCCCCTCCTCCTTTCTTTCCCAAATCACTTTCTCCCTTTCTTTCCTCTTCCCCCGCACCCTGCAACCCATAACCTTTACCCCTTATTTCTCCCCACCCTGTTCGCTCCTCTTCTCCCTCCCTTACTCCTCCCCCTGGTATCCTGGAAATCACCAAATTGAGGGACGATCTCCAGCCTCTCATGCTAGAGGAAGAGGAGGCTAAGGGACCGGGCAGGCCCCGCTGCCCCCTCGGTAGTATTAGCTGCATCACCACCCTCACCTCCAATGCAAGTTCATTCCTTTCTTTAGGAAGGTAATGCCCAGGCCGGCATAGGCACTGCTGCAAGCACCTGAAGGAGGGGTGGCATCTCCTAGCAGGCACCATGCAGGGCACAGCGGTGTGTAGCCATGTTTGTTGCTTTTAGTGTAATGTTTTCACTGGAAAACATTCTTTGCAAAAACACAGACGCAAAAAGAGACCGTGCATAAATATCTCCACTCAAAAAGTCGACCTGCACTTAAATCCATGTCAAGCACATGTCCCAAATTATAAACGTAGATCATCTACAAATATAGTGTGCATACATGTATCTATTTCTTAATACTGTGCATCTCGATCCCACGAGGAATCAGATCACATGACATGATAAACACAGATAACTTCTCTGCGCACACAATTACATTATTTCCTACTAATATCTGCTTAGCTTAGTGGCCATGCCTCACACACCCATGTTATTTTTTGCAAAAGTGGGGACTGGGGTGGCATTTTATTGGCCTTCGTATTCGCACAGCACGTTGCTACCGCTGGTGGTCCTCAACCACTGTGCAGAAGTTGTGCACTACAGTACTTATAATAGTGCGCCCTTTCTGGTGCACGTGAGATCCAGAGGGGATCGCCATTGTCACTGCAGACTTGGCACCGTGCTTAATTTGTGCTGGTGGTTGCAGGTAGTGGCCCCTGGCACTCCTTTCTGGGGACCGGAATTTATTTGTCAAGATCACACTTTCACTGAGAGCACAAGAGGCAAATGTAGACAATGGTGACAAAGGAGGAAGCAGGGATGAAAAGAGTCTGCAAGAGTTGCCTATCTGGTCATTCCAAACCATATGTCCGTGTTACGGCCCCAGAGAGGCAAATCAATGCTGTTCAAGGGGAGTCGGCCCTGTGCCGATTTTCACTGCTTCTCCGTGTGGGATAGTCAATGGTGCCATTGAGGGGCGTCTTAACCAGCATGCCACCTCCCTTCAGGGGATATTTCAGTTGGTTTCTCTTGCCTATATTTTTGATTAACTTCAGGTCAGGCGTTTGAAATCCAGGTCTATTAGAAATAGTGGGGCCTGGGTCCCTCCAACATCAAGCAAGGCCCCTCTATGGCCACCTAGCCTTTAATGTCAATCCATGCAGCTCGTTTTCGAACACTGCTACCTTTTTCACCATTAAATTGTTACATTTTCTCTTGTGCTCCCTTAGTTGGTCGATTGCTCCAATTCTCTGTGGACACGTCTGCGTTTGATAAAGACGAACAATAAATTATTTTCTAAGTAGTTTTATGTTCACTTTAGGAGAATCTATTATGAATCTACACTGTCAGAAAGTCCCCGGAAATATTAACCATGAAATAATTTAGAGGTCAACTGCCATCACCAAAACGCAAAGCTGTCCAGACAGTTACGCGCCACACAATTCAACTCCACACATTTCCCATCCACACCACCTAATTTGACACCAAACCACATAACACAGCTCAACAAAACAATTGCTAAACACACCACCTAGATCCAATCCACACCACACAATTCCACATTGTCACACAATTCAACAGCACACCACATAATTAAACTCCACTACATACCACTCCACAACACAAAATACCATTCCACATAACTACCCTCCGTAACACACAATCCCCTCTACATAATTCCAGAACACTCAGTACCACATAATTACTATCCACATAATTCCACATCACACCATGCCACATAATTGCGCTAAACAAATCCACTCCACACAATTCCACGCCCCACATTTACACAACTGATCCAATACAACCCACATAATTCCACTACACACCACATACATACACTCCATAATACAGAGGTAAAAACATTGCCATTTACAATCTCAAGAGCTCTAACTCAAGGAAATGCGAGACCGATTGCATTTCCAATGCTTGTTTTAATAGAGGGAAGACCACTGTTTCCTTCCATATGTCTGGGAAGGAGGCTTGCTCTAGAGATTGGTTACAAACTTTGGTGACATGGGGGCATAGAACTGACACTAGTCGAGAAAAGATGAAGTGTGGACAGGGATCGAGTGGTGATCCTGCCTTAACCTCAGTCATAGCTTTAGCCTCCTGTTCTTCTGAGAAGGGGGCCAGAGTGGTCAGATGGGCCTGAGCCATGGGGTGGGGTACCATGATTTCCCAGTCTATATTATCTCCCTCAGGATGATTGTTAAAGGATGCATAGATTTTGGTCACTTTGTCTGTAAAGAAGTTGTTAAGTAGCTCGCAGTTCTCGATTGTGGGTGCCATAGTTTGAGACAGACTAGTGGGCTTGCAAAGTTCTCAGATTACTTTATAAAGTTCTTTAGATGAATTGCTGTTATCTTCAATCCTTTTTGTATAGTAATTTTTCTTTGCATTTTTTAGGGCACAGTGATAGCTTTTTAGTTCGACTAGGTAGTTCTGTCTATCCTTGCTGTCCTTTGACAGTCTCCATTTATGCTCCTGGGTTCGACACTTTCTTTTATTCGTTTTAGTTCTAATGAATACCATTTTTCAGATCGAATTTTATTGTTGGGTTTGCTGTTTAATTTAGGGACGCACTGATCAAGTGCTTTCTCGATTTCTTTTTGTAGATGTTCAGCTTCTGCATGAGCAGAATTAGAGTAAGACATGTCAAGGTTATAGTGGGAGAAGTGTGAGGAGAACGAGTCAAGGGTGATTTGATTCCAGGCTCTTTTCCCTGACTGATACACTGTTTCAGCCTGGGATGATTTATCTGGTAGGCTGAAGGAGAAAGAGATTAGGTAATGGTCAGTCCAAGGTAATGATTTAATGTCATAGACATTGATAGTTTTAATGTTTGAGAACAGCAGATCTAGTGTATGCCCAGCCGCATGGGTTGGTTCGTTGATCCACTGGGCTAATTGTAATATTGCCATATCATTTTCCAGGTGTTTGGTCCCCGGATTGGTGGAGTTTTCATAGTGGATATTGAAGTCACCTATAACAAGAGACTGGTTCTGTTTTAGACAGAGAGGGAGAAGTTGTGATAGCAAGTTAGCGCTAAAGCTAGGGTGATAGCCAGGAGGGTTATAGATAACAGCCCCTCCAAATAGTTTGTATTCTCCCTTGAACACCGAGAAAGCTAGAATCTCATGTGTGCCTGTATGAGTGACTGCCATAGGGATGCAGGTGAGGTGCTCTTTAAATAAGATGGTTTTCTATCTTGTTTTAGTAATTTATAGCCGGGTGGTAGGGCAGAGACAATGTCGGGGGTGTTGTTGTCATCTAGCCATGTTTCAGTAATAAATGCTAGGTCTGGGTTTAAATCATCGAGGGTTTCCCAGATCTCGATGCTGTGTTTGGGGAGTGACCTGGAATTAAAGTAGATACAGTTGAGGGACAGGCTGTTGGGGTTGGGATTGGTATCCTTCTCTGTGTTTTGGCCGTAAATAACTTGACAGCCCCATTTGCAGTGACAACATGAAAATGGGCCTTCCAGCTCAATATCAGATGCTTTTGCACAGCGCATGTTTTGTTTTTGTTCGTTTGCCAGGTCTAAAAGCATATCTCTTGAGTATGTGAGGGGAGTGTGAGAAGTTGGCCTGGCATATGCTGTCCACTAATTATAGTGGGCACCTTGCACCAGTCCAAACAACCCCTTATTGGAGATAGGTTAAAGACAACCTTTATTGAAAGCTATCCTAGTGGTAGCTATGGAGAGCAGCCTTCAGGCTAAGTCTTGAAGGAATGTAAAGCAGCTTGTTTTACCAGTCTATAATCTCTTGAGTGACCAAATGAAAGAGCACCACACCAGGTATATATTCAAAATATGTATTTATTGCTAAACACACCCCTCTAGTCTCTTTATGAGGCTAGAGTTCGAAGTACATAAGTTATAAGTTATCAAATCACAGTAATAGCACAAATACACGTTTGGGCCCTAGGGGCGTACCAAACCATATACCAATAAAGTGGTATGCGAACCACGACTGAACTAGACACTAGGCCTAGAGCCTCTAGAAGTGCTTGGACCACAAGGAACCACCCAAGGTAGTGACACAGGGGACCTACGGGAGACGCGTGCAGTGTAAATACACAACCGCGATACGCCGTTGACTTCTATGGAGAAAGTCGGGATCGGGAAAGTATAGAAAAGGGACACTTAAAGAGGACTAGGACAAAACCCTTTGAGATCTAGGACTTTGAAGAGTCTCTACCCACGGGAGCACCGGAGTACTCGTGTTACCTCACCCAGGGAAGCCGGGTGCATAGGTGCCTTTCGGGGTCGGGTTTCGTCGTCGATTCGAATGGCGATCTGCTGCAAAGTGCTGCTGGCGGCCAAGAGAAAAGTGTCCGGGTGGATCCAAGAGTGGATCGGAGTTCTGAAGAACCTGAAAGCAGAGGGGACAGAGTCTGGGTCACTAGCCAGTGACCAGGAAGGCGATGGACAGATGCCCACCGATGTCGAGTGCTTCAGGTGCGTTGACAGTCGTCTTGACTCTTCAGCCACGGGGTCCAGGAGGCGTTGTCGGCAACCAGGAGCAGGATTCGGGCTGGTACACGATGTCTGTCGAGTGCTGAGGTGTCGGCGACTAGATTGGACCCAACAAGCCTTGGTAACGGCAAGTCTCGAGGAAGATGTAGATTGTCGATGGTGCAGACCAGCAAGGTCTGTGGAACTCACCCAGCAAGGGTAAGTGAGGGCAGGCCTGGAGCAACCAGGATGCCAAGTAAGAAAAGGATTGGCCTTCGTTAAGGGCTACTAGCCAACGGGCTAGCGACCGCGAAGGAGCCTCGTGACGCCGCACGTGGATCTGGCTCACAGGACACTCGTGGAGTGGGGGCCAGTGATCTTCGGTGCAGATGGTGCTGGAGGCTAGGGCTACTCGGAGCCCAAAGCACGACTTCTTGGGGGACCCAGAAGATGGTGCACTTGCAAATGTGCTCGGTGTCCAGGGGTCACGGTCTCAAGTCACCCACGATAGCCACGGGCCTCAGCTTTGCTGGGGACTCAGGGTAGCCTCGGGGAAGTCTGAGAATCTACCTCTGGTGATGCGATGACTTCAGCGTCCGACGGGAGCTTCAGAGATGCGAACCGGACAGATGCTTCTTTGGTGCCTGCCAAGCAGGGGAGTTACTCCTTGACCCCAAGGGAGATTCTTCAGTCCTCTAATCTTGTCGTAGAGCGTCGAAGGTCCAGGATTCAGTTTCAGAGTTTCGTCCAGGTATAATCTAAAGTCCTAAGGACTGGGTTCCTACCTTTATTCTAAAAATAGGGGTTGGACTACTCTGTGGCCCCACCTATGGGTGGGTCAGGGCAGAGGGGTGGCTACACCCCTTTCCTTTGTCCAGTTCGCGCCAAAGCAGGGGCTGCAAGCCCCTGATCCGGTTTGAACTGGGGTATGCACAGGGACACCAAATGTGCCCCCAGTGCAGGACTTCAAAGCACCCGAAAGTGCTCCCGCCCAGCCCCAATACACATTATCCTGTCTGGGGAGGTGGTCACACCTCCCTGGGACAGGAAACCTATTGTCCAGGCCTCCCTGCCGGAGTTTCGTCCAGCAGCAGGAGGCCAGACTCGTGTCTGTGGCAGCAGCATCCATTTTGTGATGCCAGGGCTTTGGAGAGAAGTTACCGGGTTAGTCAGGGTTAACATGTCTTTCCCTCTAGAAGGGTGGAATGCTACCCCCGCCGCCAGAATTGGCGGGGGGTAGTATTCCAAGATGTTTGACACCAAACACGACATGTTTAGGTGCAGCCATTCCAAAGTTAGCATTTTACCGCGAGGATATAATGCGCTTAAGAGTATATGGTCAGGCTGCACTACAAACAGCATCAGAGATGGTCTCCGAATGCTGCAGAGGGGCCCTGCTCATGCAGGGGCACCCTCTCACATAGGAACCACGCACTCTGCCTTTAGGATTGATAAGGCCTGCCTTAGGCCTGCCATATGTGTGTATGTATTTCGTGATATAGGTAACCTATATCACAGTAAGGGGTGCATGCACCACCTTACCCAGGCTGCAGTAGCAGACCTGTGGTGTCAGTTTGGATGGCCTTCCAGGGGTGGCATAATACATGCTGCAGCCCCTGGCAGGCCTCTGAGGTACCTATGCCCTTGGTACATAGTATACCATATACTAGGGACTTATAAGGGCACTCCAGATTCCAATCAGTGATGTGCCTAAGGCACATGGAAACCATTTTAGAGAGGAAGCAGCTACGCTGGGGTTCTGATTAGCAGGGCCCCAGCCAGACTAATGTCGAAAAACAGTGAAGCATCAGCAAAAAGTGGGGGTACCCATGTGAAGCAGATCCTACTCTCCTACACAACCCCCCAAACGTAGGGACATTAAACTAACCTTGCCCAGTTAAGTCTTCATGTTCTAAGTGGAAATACCTAGAGAGTCCATCTGCATTCGCATGGTTACTCCCAGGCCTATGTTCCACTGTAAAGTCCATCCCCTGTAGGGAAATGGACCACCTAAGCAGTTTGGGGTTTTCACCCTTCATTTGTTTTAGCCATAAGAGGGGCTTATGGTCTGTCTGAACCAGGAAGTGTGTACCAAACAAGTATGGCCTCAACTTCTTCAGAGCCCAGACCAAAGCAAAGGCCTCCCTCTCTATGGCTGACCAACGTTTCTCTCTAGGGGTCAGCCTTCTGCTAATGAAAGCTACTGGCTGATCCTGACCTTCTTCATTCAATTGTGACAGTACAGCCCCTACCCCCAATTCAGATGCATCCGTTTGAACAATGAACTTCTTGGAGTAATCAGGACTCTGCAGAATTGGAGCAGTGCACATGGCCTGCTTGAGGTCATCAAATGCCTTTTGACAGCTAGCTGTCCACTGAACCTTTTGGGCATTTTCTTAGAAGTTAAGTCATTCAGGCGTGTCACTATTGATCCATACCCCTTGACAAATCTCCTATAGTACCCAGTCAGGCCTAAGAAGGCTCTCACCTGAGTCTGGGTAGTGGGAGCAGTCCAGTCCATGATGGTCTGGATCTTGCTCTGCAAAGGTTGAACCTGGCCTCCACCCACAAGGTGGCCCAGGTACACAACCTGACTGCCCTATCTGGCACTTAGTGGCCTTGATAGTCAGGCCTGCCTTTTGCAGGGCCTGTAAAACATTCCTGATGTGGACCAGGTGATCCTCCCAGGTGGAGCTAAAGACAGCAATATCATCTAGATAAGCTGCACTATAGGCTTCCAGTCCTGTGAGAACTGTATTCACCAACCTCTGGAAAGTGGCAGGTGCATTCTTCAGACCAAAGGGCATCACCACAAATTGATAATGCCCACTAGGGGTTGAGAATGCTGTTTTGGGCTTTGCAGAATCAGCTAGTCTGATCTGCCAGTAGCCAGCTGTTAGGTCAAATGTACTGAGATATTTGGCAGAGGCCAAAGTATCTATGAGCTCATCTGCCCTGGGTATTGGATGGGCATCAGTCCTAGTGACTGCATTGAGACCCCTGTAGTCCACACAAAACCTCATCTCTCTTTTTCCACCACTGGTGTGAGGTTTTGGTACAAGGACCACTGGACTAGCCCAAGGGCTATCTGAGGGTTCAATATCTCCCAACTCCAACATTTTCTGGACTTCAGTCCTGATACAGTCCCTGACATGGTCAGGTTGCCTATAAATCTTGTTTTTAATAGGCAGACTGTCCCCAGTGTCCACTTCATGAGTGCACCAGGTGGTCTGACTGGGTGTCAGTGAAAACATATGTCTAAACTGATTGAGGACTTGCCTGCAATCAGTTTGTTGCTGGGTAGTGAGGCTGCCTGCCAAGGCTACACCATCAACTGACCCATCGTCAGGGTTCTGTGAGAGCAGGTCAGGGAGTGGGTCACTCTCTTCCTCGTGGCCTTCATCAGTAGCCATGAGCAAGCCCATGTCTGCCCTGTCCACATATGGTTTTAACCTGTTGACATGGAGAACCCTGTGGGGACTCCTGGGTGTTCCGAGGTCCACTAAGTAAGTGACCTCACCCTTCTGCTCAACAATAGTGTGGGGTCCACTCCATTTATCTTGGAGAGCTGCTGGGGCCACTGGCTCCAACACCCACACCTTCTGTCCTGGCTGGTAAACAGTCAGAACAGCCTTTTGGTCATGCCAGGCCTTCTGAAGTTCCTGGCTAGCCTCAAGGTTTTTGGTTGCCTTTTCATGTACTCAGCCATCCTGGAGCGGAGACCAAGTACATAGTCCACTATATCTTGTTTTGGGGGCTTGAGAGGTAACTCCCATCCTTCCTTCACCAAGCACAGTGGACCCCTCACAGGGTGGCCAAACAGAAGTTCAAAAGGGCTGTAACCAACCCCCTTCTGAGGCACCTCCCTATATGCGAATAAAAGGCAGGGCAAGAGTATGTCCCATCTACGCCTAAGCTTTTCTGGGAGCCCTTTAATCATGCCCTTCAAGGTTTTGTTGAATCTCTCAACTAAACCATTGCATTGTGGGTGATAGGGTGTGGTGAACTTATAAGTCACTCCACACTCCTTCCACATTGCTTTTAAGTACCCAGACATGAAGTTAGCACCCCTGTCTGATACTACCTCCTTAGGAAAGCCCACTCTTGAGAAGATTCCCAGGGGGCCCTTGCCACCACAGGTGCTGTAGTGGTCCTGAGGGGAATAGCTTCTGGGTACCTGGTGGCATGATCCACTACCACCAGGATAAACCTGTGCCCAGAGGCTGTTTGGGGATCCATGGGACCAACAATGTCAATCCCTACCCTTTCAAAGGGCACCCCCACCACAGGTAGTGGTATCAGGGGGCCTTTGTAGTGCCACCTGCCTTGCCACTGGCTTGGCAGGTTACACAGGAGCGACAAAACTCCTTGCTGTCTTCAGACATGTGGGGCCAGTGAAAGTGAGGGACAATTCTGTCCCAAGTCTTGTTCTGGCCCAGGTGACCTGCTAAGGGAATATCATGGGCTAGGGTCAATAGGAAGCCCCTGAACTTCAAAGGTATTACCAACCTCCTGGTAGCACCAGGCTTGGGGTCTCTACTCTCTGAGTACAGGAGTCCATCATCCCAATACACTGTATGGGGACCACTAGCTTTCCCAGCAGCCTCAGCAGCAGCTTGCTGTCTGAGGGGTTCAAGGGAGGGGCAGCTCTGCTGCTCCTGGCTCAGATCTGCCCTAGAAGGTCCCCCTGTCCCCAAGAACTCAACCTGGTCAGGTTCAAGTTCCTCTGGGACAGTTCCTTCTTCAGGGCTGAGATCATCCCCCTCAAGGGACTGATCTTCCTCCTGAGCCAAGGGGAAGGCACTGCCTTAACCCTACTACTCCTCCTCTTGGAAGGCACTTGGTCCATTCTTCCAGAATCCAAGGCCTGTTCAGTGCTAGACATTTTGGCTTGTGACCTGGTCACAGCAAACACATCTGCAGGGATCCCCAGCATTTCTGCATGGGTCCTGAGCTCCACTTCTGCCCAAGCAGAAGTCTCTAAGTCATTGCCAAGCAAGCATTCGACTGGTAGGTTTGCACTTACCACAACCTTCTTAAGGCCAGTTACCCCTCCCCAGGAGAAGTTAACAACTGCCAGAGTATGGTCTGTTCTGACATTGCTAGCATTGGTCACTTGGTACATCTCACCAAGCATAACTTGCCCAGGAAGCACAAGGTCTTGTGTCACCATTGTGACACTTGCCCCTGTGTCCCTAAATGCCAAAGCCTCACGTCCATTGATTAAAGGCTGTTGTCTGTACTTGCCCAGATTACTGGGACTCATAGAGGAGGGCACATCCATGCCTCCATCACAGACTAACACAGCCTGAGTCAGTTCTCTGACTAGGTCAGAGCCCAACTCAGTACCCAGGGTGAACCCTACTAAACCCTTGGCTGGAGCACTCCCACCAACTGTACTAGGGGAACAGGTGCCTTAGGGGCATTGGTGGGTGCTGGACTGGAGTCTTTGGACTTGGTGCAATCACTGGTCCAGTGGGTCTTTTGCTTACAGACCTTGCACCATGGTTTTCTTTGGCCTTTCCCTTTGGTAGACTGTGAATCCCCACCAGAAGAAGATTTTGGGGGCCTGATGAAGACTTTTGATCTTTACCCTTCTCCCCACCCTTTTCAGAGTTCTTAGCATCTTGCTTCTTGGTTTCCCCACCTTGGTTCTGTACCTTCTGCTTCACCCTGGTTCTGACCCATTTGTCTGCCTTCTTTCCCAATTCTTGGGGAGAGGTCAGATCAGAGTCTACCAGGTATTGATGCAACAGCTGATTTTGACAGTTATTAAGAATCTGCTCCCTCATTATCAGATTGTACAATCCTGAGAAGTCACACACCTTACTGCCCATCAATCAGCCTTCCAGAGCCTTGGCAGAACAATCCACATAGTCTACCCAGTCTTGAGTCTGTGCTTTTGGGTGTCTCTGAGCTTCAACCTGTACTGTTCAGTGGTTAGGCCAAACCCATCAATAAGAGCACTCTTCAAGACCTTGTAATTGTCAGCATCCTCCTCTCTAACAGTGAGGAGCTTATCTCTACCTTTGTCAGCAAAGGAGAGCCACAAGATTGCTGCCCACTGCTCCTGAGGGACCTTCTGTACTTTACAGGCCCTCTCTAATGCAGTTATCCATTTGTGGATATCATCCCCACTCTGGTAGGGAGGGACAATCTTGCTCAGGTTCCTATGGTCATAGGACCTTTCCCTATCTCTAGGGACATGGCTGCCACCATGGGACTCTAGTCCCAACTTTCTTCTCTCTCTAAGGAGATCTAGGGATTCCCTATCTAAAGCCAGTTGCTTTTTTCTGATTTCCAGCTGAGTTTCCTCATACTGGACCAGTCTGGCTCTCCTCTCATGAGAGGATTCCCTCCTGTGAGAGGAGACAGAGCTCCCTATAGAGGTGCCAGAGTGGTTAGACTCCTGAGAAGGAGATCTAGACTTCCTGGGCACACTCTTAATCCTTCCTGGGGGACAAAGAGGGCATCATTTTGATCATCCTCATCATCGTCCACAGGAGGGATTGGGTTTTCCAGGTCAGGGTCATTGTCACCCTCCTGGCCAGTTTCAGAGGGGGGCTGGGGGTATTGGTACCCCTGGCCTCCTCCTCTTCTCCTGCCCCACCCTCAGCTCCTACCCCTTCAGTCCCTACCGACTTACTAAGGTCATAAGCCACCAACAACTCCTTGAGGTGTTGGGTGGTGGGGCTTTGGCCTGTCCTTATTTTTCTCAAGTTGCATAAAGCTCTCAATTCCAAGAATGGGAGTGTATCATACTTGGAGGGTGGAAGCTCAATGGCTTCCTGCAAGGATTCTTTGGATCCTCCCCTTAAAGACATTACTAGTGTGGTGTGTGTATGCACTACCTACTCTAGTGTGGCCTACTAAACTCTCTTGAGTTGTAGAAAGGGTTGTGCTATCCCTTAACACACAACTCTAAGTTCAGTAGAACTTACTGTATTCTAAGCTTAAATTATATGTACCTTAGGTACCTTTAGTGGTTTTCAGTTGATCAATTCAATTGTAATTATCTGGTAAAACAATAGCAAGCTGGAATCACACACGCTGCACACCAATGTGAGAAGTTGGCCTGGCATATGCTGTCCACTAATTATAGTGGGCACCTTGCACCAGTCCAAACAACCCCTTATTGGAGATAGGTTAAAGACAACCTTTATTGAAAGCTATCCTAGTGGTAGCTATGGAGAGCAGCCTTCAGGCTAAGTCTTGAAGGAATGTAAAGCAGCTTGTTTTACCAGTCTATAATCTCTTGAGTGACCAAATGAAAGAGCACCACACCAGGTATATATTCAAAATATGTATTTATTGCTAAACACACCCCTCTAGTCTCTTTATGAGGCTAGAGTTCGAAGTACATAAGTTATAAGTTATCAAATCACAGTAATAGCACAAATACACGTTTGGGCCCTAGGGGCGTACCAAACCATATACCAATAAAGTGGTATGCGAACCATGACTGAACTAGACACTAGGCCTAGAGCCTCTAGAAGTGCTTGGACCACAAGGAACCACCCAAGGTAGTGACACAGGGGACCTACGGGAGACGCGTGCAGTGTAAATACACAACCGCGATACGCCGTTGACTTCTATGGAGGAAGTCGGGATCGGGAAAGTATAGAAAAGGGACACTTAAAAGAGGACTAGGACAAAACCCTTTGAGATCTAGGACTTTGAAGAGTCTCTACCCACGGGAGCACCGGAGTACTCGTGTTACCTCACCCAGGGAAGCCGGGTGCATAGGTGCCTTTCGGGGTCGGGTTTCGTCGTCGATTCGAATGGCGATCTGCTGCAAAGTGCTGCTGGCGGCCAAGAGAAAAGTGTCCGGGTGGATCCAAGAGTGGATCGGAGTTCTGAAGAACCTGAAAGCAGAGGGGACAGAGTCTGGGTCACTAGCCAGTGACCAGGAAGGCGATGGACAGATGCCCACCGATGTCGAGTGCTTCAGGTGCGTTGACGGTTGTCTTGACTCTTCAGCCACGGGGTCCAGGAGGCGTTGTCGGTGACCAGGAGCAGGATTCGGGCTGGTACATGATGTCTGTCGAGTGCTGAGGTGTCGGCGACCGGATTGGACCCAACAAGCCTTGGCAACGGCAAGTCTCGAGGAAGATGTAGATCGTCAATGGTGCAGACCAGCAAGGTCTGTGGAACTCACCCAGCGAGGGTAAGTGAGGGCAGGCCTGGAGCAACCAGGATGCCAAGTAAGAAAAAGATTGGCCTTCGTTAAGGGCTACTAGCCAACGGGCTAGCAACCGCGAAGGAGCCTCGTGACGCCGCACGTGGATCTGGCTCACAGGACACTCGTGGAGTGGGGGCCAGTGATCTTCGGTGCAGGTGGTGCTGGAGGCTAGGGCTACTCGGAGCCCAAAGCACGACTTCTTGGGGGACCCAGAAGATGGTGCACTTGCAAATGTGCTTGGTGTCCAGGGGTCACGGTCTCAAGTCACCCACGATAGCCATGGGCCTCAGCTTTGCTGGGGACTCAGGGTAGCCTCGGGGAAGTCTGAGAATCCACCTCTGGTGATGCGATGACTTCAGCGTCCGACGGGAGCTTCAGAGATGCGAACCGGACAGATGCTTCTTTGGTGCCTGCCAAGCAGGGGAGTCACTCCTTGACCCCAAGGGAGATTCTTCAGTCCTCTAATCTTGTCGTAGAGCATCGAAGGTCCAGGATTCAGTTTCAGAGTTTCGTCCAGGTATAATCTAAAGTCCTAAGGACTGGGTTCCTACCTTTATTCTAAAAATAGGGGTTGGACTACTCTGTGGCCCCACCTATGGGTGGGTCAGGGCAGAGTGGTGGCTACACCCCTTTCCCTTTGTCCAGTTCGCGCCAAAGCAGGGGCTGCAAGCCCCTGATCCGGTTTGAACTGGGGTATGCACTAGGGACACCAAATGTGCCCCCAGTACAGGACTTCAAAGCACCCGAAAGTGCTCCCGCCCAGCCCCAATACACATTATCCTGTCTGGGGAGGTGGTCACACCTCCCTGGGACAGGAAACCTATTGTCCAGGCCTCCCCTGCCGGAGTTTCGTCCAGCAGCAGGAGGCCAGACTCGTGTCTGTGGCAGCAGCATCCATTTTGTGATGCCAGGGCTTTGGAGAGAAGTTACCGGGTTAGTCAGGGTTAACATGTCTTTCCCTCTAGAAGGGTGGAATGCTACCCCCGCCGCCAGAATTGGCGGGGGGTAGTATTCCAAGATGTTTGACACCAAACACGACATGTTTAGGTGCAGCCATTCCAAAGTTAGCATTTTACCGCAAGGATATAATGCGCTTAAGAGTATATGGTCAGGCTGCACTACAAACAGCATCAGAGATGGTCTCCGAACGCTGCAGAGGGGCCCTGCTCATGCAGGGGCACCCTCTCACATAGGAACCACGCACTCTGCCTTTAGGATTGATAAGGCCTGCCTTAGGAGTGACTTATAGGTTTATATGTGTGTATGTATTTCGTGATATAGGTAACCTATATCACAGTAAGGGGTGCATGCACCACCTTACCCAGGCTGCAGTAGCAGACCTGTGGTGTCAGTTTGGATGGCCTTCCAGGGGTGGCATAATACATGCTGCAGCCCCTGGCAGGCCTCTGAGGTACCTATGCCCTTGGTACATAGTATACCATATACTAGGGACTTATAAGGGCACTCCAGATTCCAATCAGTGATGTGCCTAAGGCACATGGAAACCATTTTAGAGAGGAAGCAGCTAGGCTGGGGTTCTGATTAGCAGGGCCCCAGCCAGACTAATGTCGAAAAACAGTGAAGCATCAGCAAAAAGTGGGGGTACCCATGTGAAGCAGATCCTACTCTCCTACAGGGAGGTATTTGGTTTGACATTAAAGGACCAGGGTTTCTGGCCCCTGGGCCCGTTCGTGCGCGCCAGCGGCCGCGCAGTGGCCCCGTTTTGTAGTGTGGCGTGGTTAAGATCGTAGCTCCTCCCCCAGCGCTGCTACCGGTGACTTCCGGTTTCGCGCTGATACTACGTGGCCGTTTTCGTGCCCCCGCCCTCCTGATGCTGGTAGGTACACTTTTACCCCTCAAATTCAAATTCATCAGTACGGTTAAGCAAAATGCAATTATGAGGAAAGTGCTTTTGAAAATGTGAAAAACGGTGCAGTTAAGAACTGGTTAAAATCTACTTAAGACGGTGCAGTTTAAAAACTGTTTAAAACTGAATAAAATCTTATCTAACAACTTTGTTGAGGTAGAGCAGAGAGTTCGGTCCTTACGAGTGCCGCGCAGCGGCCCCGTTTTTGTAGTGTGGCGTGGTTAAGATCGTAGCTCCTCCCCCAGCGCTGCTACCGGTGACTTCTGGTTTCGTGCTGATACTACGTGGCCGTTTTCGTGCCCCCCGCCCTCCTGATGCTGGTAGGTACACTTTTACCCCTCAATTTCAAATTCAACAGTACGGTTAAGCAAAATGCAATTACGAAGATAGTGCTTTTGAAAATGTGCAAAACGGTGTAGTTAAGAACTGGTTAAAATCTACTTAAGATGGTGCAGTTTAAAAACTGTTTAAAACTGAATAAAATCTTATCTAACAACTTCGCTGAGGTATGACAGAGGTATGACAGAGGCACGCATGGCTAAACCACCCGTGCCTCTACAACGCTGCCCCAACAATGAATGCGTCTTAACAACGCATACCTTTACCACGCATGCCTTTACCACGCAATTTTGTGGTAAAGGCATGACTGGTAAAGGGATGTGTAGTAAAGATCACACCCCAGCGCCCCCTGCCCAGAGCCATAAAAACTACCACAAAACCTAAAAACTACCCTGATCCCCGAGCCCTAAACACTAGCCGACCCCCCCGAGCCCTAAAAACAACCTGACTCCCCCTGAGCACTAAGCACTACCCTGACCCCGAGCCCTAAACAACACCCTGACCCCCTGATCCCTAAACACTACCCCAACCCCACTGAGCCCTAAACACTACCCCAAACCCCTGAGCATGAAACACTACCCCGACCCACCCCTGAGCCCTAAAAACTACCCGACCCCCTCAAGCCCTAAAAACTACCCCGACCCCCACTGAGCCCGAAAAACTATCCTGACCCCTGTGAGCCCTGAAAACTACCCCAACCCTTAAAAACTACCCCCAAAACCCGGCCCCAGCCCCACTTACCACATCGTGTCCTCTCCCGATCCTTCCTCTTCCTGTGCCCGCTCATCCCTGCATCCAGACCGCGCACTGTCTTAACCATGCATATGCGTGGCTAAGGCAAGCATGGTTTAGCTTGTGGGGAAATGGCATGTTTGGCTCAGCCCGCCTGCGTTTCCCGTGAGAGTGGGATGCTCATTCGGGTATAGAGACTTGTTTGAGGAAGTCTGGGATCCTCTAGGAGAGGTGTAGGCTGATAGAATACTGGGTTACAAGAGGTGTGGTAAAGGCAACATTTGATGTATTTCTCAAGGCTTTGATCCACCTTCTACTGCCTTGCGACCCACATCATACAAGAGGAATCATGCATACCTCTGACAAAGATTTACAGAATAAAAAGTCTGGTGGAGCTCTATGCTTAAAGTCTTTTTATTTAGGTCCTAGGATTACAGCTGATTATCCTTTTTCATTACAATGTTGATTAATAGTAAAACTGGGAATTCAGCACGCAGGACTGCTCCCCTCGCAAGTAAAATCTGGCTTCAATGTGTATTTCCATTTATAGGTGTCCCTGTTTGTCTTGAAGCAAAGCGCTGCTGTCTTGTCACATTCACAAGCTAGTCGTCCACAATCATTTGAGGAGCCTCCTGCAGCAAAGCAAAACAACATGAAGTTATTCCAGAACCTTGCTCGAAAGTTCAAGACATTGCAAACATCAGCATATAGGGCACTTTGCGGCTCCTAAGAAGACCATTACACACTGAGGGGCATATTTACAAGCCCCTTGCGCCACTTTTGCGCCACCGTTGCGTCACACATGTGACGCCGAGGCGACGCAAACCATGTGCCGCGTTGCGCTATATTTACAACGTGACACATCTAGGGAGATGCGTCACGTAGTAAACCCCTGCGCCACATGAAACCTGCGGCGCATCGGACGTGGCGCAAGGGTAAACTTGCGTGACGCATTTTCCCTGGCGCATCCCTGCTGATATGCAGGGATGCACCAGGGAACGTAAATATGCCCCAGAGTTTAAACATACTCATAAAAGCAAGGGGAAAAGTGAGTGTTAGAATATGTTTGCCGCTTTCCTTGGGGGCATATTAGTGCAGTTGATGTAGACAACTACACGAAGTATGGATAGTAGTTACACTGGCTTTAGATAGAAATACACACTGAGAAGCAAAGAAGGTTTAGTTCGAATTTTTCGGTTTAAAAAAATTGATTTCTTATAATAGTCTGAGCTCCTGGAAAAAGTTTTGTTATCAGTTAAACAGGCTAGAATTATCTATCGAATGGAAAAACAGGATGAGAAAATGCTTAGAGCCATATGTACTAAGGTTCGATTTGCAAACAGCTGTCGTATTTTGTGCACTAATGTTTTGCAAATCGAATCGAATAAGAAATCGCAATGGGTCACAGAATGACCTGCATAACTAATATTCTTTAGGCAATTCGCCATTTACCACCCCCTGTGAGTGGCTGCAATCACAAGGACAGTGGGGTGCAAGAGACAACAGACTACGATCCATGTGATTACATTCCAAAACAGAGAACTTCTATTTTAAAGCAGGCCATGCTGCTTAAAGGAACCGGGGCTGTTTTAAAAAAAAAGTTTTCCATTCTGGAAAACTTCAGTGGGAGCAGGCAGTAGTCCCCTGGACTACTCCCTACTCACACCGAGGCTACCACCTCGGTCCACAAAGGGGAAATGGTCAAAAAAGGACCCCTTCCCCTTTGCGATTCAGTTACCACCCCAAATATGCAATATGTCATTGATCAATAGTTTGAGACTGAAACTGGGGTTGCAAACCATTGATTCATACCATACCAGCTCACAGTTTGGAAGGAACGTCAATTTCATGCCCCTTAAAAAAATCGCAAATCAATATAGGTCGCTAAACCCGTTTTGCGATTCTGAAAAACTTTTCCATATTGCAAAATAGGGTGACTACATAATATAAGGGGCTTTTATAGATGCAAGTGCTGTGATTTTGCAGCACACACGGTTTGCAACAGGAGAATTCCATAGTAGGGCGGGCTCTTCATATTTAAGAGCTCACTAAGCTAACATGTTATGGTGAGAAATAGATGCAGCACATGGAAGGTGCCCAGTTGGCTTATGTATTTCAGACCCATGCATTTGGCGATGCAGCGCTCACAACGAAATTCGTTTTATTGATTTAAATGTTTACTTACCTGTATTAGGCCGTAATCCGTACTTTACTACCCCCCACCCTGCCCCTCCCCCGCCTCACATCACCGCCCGGCCGGCACTCCTACACGGACCGCGACTGGTGTAGGGGTACTGCTGGGGGTAGTTTTTTAGGGTTTAGGGTAGTGCAGTGGTGTTTGGGTAGTGTAGTGGTTCGTGCTGGGGTAGTTTTTTAGGGTTTAGGGTAGTGCAGTGGTGTTTGTGTAGTGTAGGGGGTAGTGGTTTAGGGTAGTGCAGTGGTGTTTGTGTAGTGTAGGAGGTCGTGTTTTAGGGTTTAGGGTAGTGTAGTGGTCTTTGGGTAGTGTAGGGAGTCGTGCGGGGGTAGTGTTTTAGGGTTTAGGGTAGTGTAGGGGGTCATGCGGGGGTAGTGTTTTAGGGATTAGGGTAGTGCATTGGTGTTTGGGTAGTGTAGGGGGTCATGCGGGGGTAGTGTTTTAGGGTTTAGGGCAGTGCAGTGGTGTTTGGGTAGTGTAGGGGGTCGTGCTGGGGGAGTGTTTTAGGGTTTAGGGCAGTGCAGTGGTGTTCGGGTAGTGTAGGGGGTCGTGCTGGGGGAGTGTTTTAGGGTTTAGGGCAGTGCAGTGGTGTTCGGGTAGTGTAGGGGGTCGTGCTGGGGGAGTGTTTGAGGGTTTAGGGCAGTGCAGTCGTGTTCGTGTAGTGTAGGGGGTTGTGCTGGGGGTAGTATTTTAGGGTTTAGGGTAGTGCAGTGGTGTTCGGGTAGTGTAGGGGGTCGTGCTGGGGGTAGTGTTCTAGGGTTTAGGGCAGTGCAGTGGTGTTTGGGCAGTGTAGGGGGTAATGCTGGGGGTGGTGTTTTAGGGTTTAGGGCAGTGCAGTGGTGTTCGGGCAGTGTAGGGGGTCGTGCTGGGGGTGGTGTTTCAGGGTTTAGGGCAGTGCAGTGGTGTTCGGGCAGTGTAGGGGTGGTGTTTCAGGGTTCAGTGCAGTGGTGTTCGGGCAGTGTAGGGGGTCGCGCAGGGGGTGGTGTTTCAGGGTTTAGGGCAGTGGTGTTCGGGCAGTGTAGGGGGTCATGCTGGGGGTGGTGTTTCAGGATTTGGGGCAGTGCAGTGGTGTTCGAGCAGTAAAGGGGGTCGTGCTGGGGGTGGTGTTTCAGGGTTTAGGGCAGTGCAGTGGTGTTCGGGCAGTGTAGGGGGCAGTGCAGGGGGTGGTGTTTCAGGGTTTAGGGCAGTGCAGTGGTGTTCGGGCAGTGTAGGGGGTGGTGCAGGGGTGGTGTTTCAGGGTTTAGGGCAGTGCAGTGGTGTTGGGGCTGTGTTGGGGGTCATGCAGGGGGTGGTTTTTCTGGGTTTTGGGCTGTGCTGTGGTGTTCTGGCAGTGTTGGGGGTCGTGCTGGGGCTGGTGTTTCAGGCTTTAGGGCAGTACAGTGGTGTTCGGGCAGTGTAGGGGGTCGTGCTGGCGCTGGTGTTTCAGGGTTTAGGGCAGTGCAGTGGTGTTCGGGCAGTGTAGGGGGTTGTGCTGGGGCTGGTGTATCAGGCTTTAGGGCAGTGCAGTGGTGTTCGGGCAGTGTAGGTGGTCGTGCTGGGGCTGGTGTTTCAGGGTTTAGGGCAGTGCAGTGGTGTTCGGGCAGTGTAGGAGGTCATGCTGGGGCTGGTGTTTCAGGGTTTAGGGCAGTGCAGTGGTGTTTGGGTAGAGTAGGGGGTCTTGCTGGGGCTGGTGTTTCAGAGTCTAGGGCGGTGCAGTGGTGTTCGGGCAGTGTAGGGGGTCTTGCTGGGGCTGGTGTTTCAGGGTTTAGTGCAGTGGTGTTCGGGCAGTGTAGGGGGTCGTGCTGGGGTGGTGTTTCAGGGTTTAGGGCAGTGCAGTGGTGTTCGGGCAGTGTAGGGGGTCGTGCTGGGGCTAGTGTTTCAGGATTTAGGGCAGAGCAATGGTGTTCAGGCAGTGTAGGGGGTTTTGCTGGAGGTGGTGTTTCAGGGTTTAGGGCAGTGCAGTGTTGTTCGTGCAGTGTAGGGGGTGGTGTTTCAGGGTTTAGGGCAGTGGTGTTCAGGCAGTGTAGGGGGTCTTGCTGGGGTTGATGTTTCAGGGTTTAGGGCAGTGCAGTGGTGTTCGGGCAGTGTAGGGGGTCGTGCTGGGGGTGGTGGTTCAGGGTTTAGGGCAGTGCAGTGGTGTTCCGGCAGTGTAGGAGGTCGTGCAGGGGGTGGTGTTTCAGGGTTTAGGGCAGTGCAGTGGTGTTCGGGCAGTGTAGGGGGTCGTGCTGGGGGTGGTGTTTCAGGGTTTAGGGCAGTGCAGTGGTGTTCGGGCAGTGTAGGGTGTCGTGCTGAGGGGTGGTGTTTCAGGGTTTAGGGCAGTGCAGTGGTGTTCGGGCAGTGTAGGGGGTCGTGCAGGGGTGGTGTTTCAGGGTTTAGGGCAGTGCAGTGGTGTTTCGGCAGTGTAGGGGGTCGTGCAGGGGGTGGTGTTTCAGGGTTTAGGGCAGTGCAGTGGTGTTCGGCCAGTGTAGGTGGTCTTGCTGGGGGTGGTGTTTCAGGCTTTAGTGCAGTGGTGTTCGGGCAGTGTAGGGGTCTTGCTGGGGCTGGTGTTTCAGGGTTTAGGGCAGTGCAGTGGTGTTCGGCAGTGTAGGGGGTCATGCTGGGGCTGGTGTTTCAGGGATTAGGGCAGTGCAGTGGTTTTCGGGCAGTGTAGGCGGTCGTGCTGGGGCTGGTGTTTCAGGGTTTAGGGCAGTGCAGTGGTGTTCGGGCAGTGTACGGGGTTGTGCTCTGGCTGGTGTTTCATGGTTTAGGGCAGTGCAGTGGTGTTTGGGCAGTGTAGGGGGTCGTGCTGGGGGTGGTGTTTCAGGGTTTAGGCCAGTGCAGTGGTGTTCGGGCAGTGTAGGGGGTCATGCTGGGGGTGGTGTTTCAGGGTTTAGGGCAGTGCAGTGGTGTTCGGGCAGTGTAGGGGTCTTGCTGGGGGTGGTGTTTCAGGGTTTAGGGCAGTGGTGTTCGGGCAGTGTAGGGGGTCTTGCTGGGGGTGATGTTTCAGGGTTTAGGGCAGTGCAGTGGTGTTCGGGCAGTGTAGGGGGTCTTGCTGGGGGTAGTGTTTCGGGGTTTAGGGCAGTGCAGTGGTGTTCGTGCAGTGTATGGGGTTGTGCTGGGGGTGGTGTTTCAGGGTTTAGGGCAGTGCAGTAGTGTTCGGGCAGTGTAGGGGATCGTGCAGGGGGTGGTGTTTCAGGGTTTAGGGCAGTGCAGTGGTGTTCGGGCAGTGTAGGGGGTCGTGCTGGGGGTGGTGTTTCAGGGTTTAGGGCAGTGCAGTGGTGTTCGGGCAGTGTAGGGGGTGGTGTTTCAGGGTTCAGTGCAGTGGTGTTCGGGCAGTGTAGGGGGTCGCGCAGGGGGTGGTGTTTCAGGGTTTAGGGCAGTGGTGTTCGGGCAGTGTAGGGGGTCATGCTGGGGGTGGTGTTTCAGGATTTGGGGCAGTGCAGTGGTGTTCGAGCAGTAAAGGGGGTCGTGCTGGGGGTGGTGTTTCAGGGTTTAGGGCAGTGCAGTGGTGTTCGGGCAGTGTAGGGGGTGGTGCAGGGGGTGGTGTTTCAGGGTTTAGGGCAGTGCAGTGGTGTTTGGGCAGTGTAGGGGGTCATGCAGGGGTGGTGTTTCAGGGTTTAGGGCAGTGCAGTGGTGTTCGGGCAGTGTAGGGGTCGTGCTGGGGCTGGTGTTTCAGGCTTTAGGGCAGTACAGTGGTGTTCGGGCAGTGTAGGGGTCGTGCTGGCGCTGGTGTTTCAGGGTTTAGGGCAGTGCAGTGGTGTTCGGGCAGTGTAGGGGGTTGTGCTGGGGCTGGTGTTTCAGGGTTTAGGGCAGTGCAGTGGTGTTCGGGCAGTGTAGGTGGTCGTGCTGGGGCTGGTGTTTCAGGGTTTAGGGCAGTGCAGTGGTGTTCGGGCAGTGTAGGTGGTCATGCTGGGGCTGGTGTTTCAGGGTTTAGGGCAGTGCAGTGGTGTTCGGGTAGAGTAGGGGGTCTTGCTGGGGCTGGTGTTTCAGAGTCTAGGGCGGTGCAGTGGTGTTCGGGCAGTGTAGGGGTCTTGCTGGGGCTGGTGTTTCAGGGTTTAGTGCAGTGGTGTTCGGGCAGTGTAGGGGGTCGTGCTGGGGTGGTGTTTCAGGGTTCAGGGCAGTGCAGTGGTGTTCGGGCAGTGTAGGGGGTCGTGCTGGGGCTAGTGTTTCAGGATTTAGGGCAGAGCAATGGTGTTCAGGCAGTGTAGGGGGTTTTGCTGGAGGTGTTGTTTCAGGGTTTAGGGCAGTGCAGTGGTGTTCGTGCAGTGTAGGGGGTGGTGTTTCAGGGTTTAGGGCAGTGGTGTTCAGGCAGTGTAGGGGGTCTTGCTGGGGTTGATGTTTCAGGGTTTAGGGCAGTGCAGTGGTGTTCGGGCAGTGTAGGGGGTCGTGCTGGGGGTGGTGGTTCAGGGTTTAGGGCAGTGCAGTGGTGTTCCGGCAGTGTAGGAGGTTGTGCAGGGGGTGGTGTTTCAGGGTTTAGGGCAGTGCAGTGGTGTTCGGGCAGTGTAGGGGGTCGTACTGGGGGTGGTGTTTCAGGGTTTAGGGCAGTGCAGTGGTGTTCGGGCAGTGTAGGGTGTCGTGCTGAGGGGTGGTGTTTCAGGGTTTAGGGCAGTGCAGTGGTGTTCGGGCAGTGTAGGGGGTCGTGCAGGGGGTGGTGTTTCAGGGTTTAGGGCAGTGCAGTGGTGTTTCGGCAGTGTAGGGGTCGTGCAGGGGGTGGTGTTTCAGGGTTTAGGGCAGTGCAGTGGTGTTCGGCCAGTGTAGGTGGTCTTGCTGGGGGTGGTGTTTCAGGCTTTAGTGCAGTGGTGTTCGGGCAGTGTAGGGGGTCTTGCTGGGGCTGGTGTTTCAGGGTTTAGGGCAGTGCAGTGGTGTTCGGCAGTGTAGGGGGTCATGCTGGGGCTGGTGTTTCAGGGATTAGGGCAGTGCAGTGGTTTTCGGGCAGTGTAGGCGGTCGTGCTGGGGCTGGTGTTTCAGGGTTTAGGGCAGTGCAGTGGTGTTCGGGCAGTGTACGGGGTTGTGCTGGGGCTGGTGTTTCATGGTTTAGAGCAGTGCAGTGGTGTTTGGGCAGTGTAGGGGGTCGTGCTGGGGGTGGTGTTTCAGGGTTTAGGGCATTGCAGTGGTGTTTGGGCAGTGTAGGGGGTCATGCTGGGTGTGGTGTTTCAGGGTTTAGGGCAGTGCAGTGGTGTTCGGGCAGTGTAGGGGGTCTTGCTGGGGGTGGTGTTTCAGGGTTTAGGGCAGTGGTGTTCGGGCAGTGTAGGGGGTCTTGCTGGGGGTGATGTTTCAGGGTTTAGGGCAGTGCAGTGGTGTTCGGGCAGTGTAGGGGGTCTTGCTGGGGGTAGTGTTTCGGGGTTTAGGGCAGTGCAGTGGTGTTCGTGCAGTGTATGGGGTTGTGCTGGGGGTGGTGTTTCAGGGTTTAGGGCAGTGCAGTAGTGTTCGGGCAGTGTAGGGGATCGTGCAGGGGGTGGTGTTTCAGGGTTTAGGGCAGTGCAGTGGTGTTCGGGCAGTGTAGGGGGTCGTGCTGGGGGTGGTGTTTCAGGGTTTAGGGCAGTGCAGTGGTGTTCGGGCAGTGTAGGGGGTCGTGCAGGGGGTGGTGTTTCAGGGTTTAGGGCAGTGCAGTTGTGTTCGGGCAGTGTAGGGGTCGTGCTGGGGCTGGTGTTTCAGGGTTTAGGGCAGTGCAGTGGTGTTCGGGTAGAGTAGGGGGTCTTGCTGGGGCTGGTGTTTCAGAGTCTAGGGCGGTGCAGTGGTGTTCGGGCAGTGTAGGGGGTCTTGCTGGGGCTGGTGTTTCAGGGTTTAGTGCAGTGGTGTTCGGGCAGTGTAGGGGGTCGTGCCTGGTTGGTGTTTCAGGGTTTAGGGCAGTGCAGTGGTGTTCGGGCAGTGTAGGGGGTCGTGCTGGGGCTAGTGTTTCAGGATTTAGGGCAGAGCAATGGTGTTCAGGCAGTGTAGGGGTTTTGCTGGAGGTGGTGTTTCAGGGTTTAGGGCAGTGCAGTGGTGTTCGTGCAGTGTAGGGGTGGTGTTTCAGGGTTTAGGGCAGTGGTGTTCAGGCAGTGTAGGGGGTCTTGCTGGGGTTGATGTTTCAAGATTTAGGGCAGTGCAGTGGTGTTCGGGCAGTGTAGGGGGTCGTGCTGGGGGTGGTGGTTCAGGGTTTAGGGCAGTGCAGTGGTGTTCCGGCAGTGTAGGAGGTCGTGCAGGGGGTGGTGTTTCAGGGTTTAGGGCAGTGCAGTGGTGTTCGGGCAGTGTAGTGGGTCGTGCTGGGGGTGGTGTTTCAGGGTTTAGGGCAGTGCAGTGGTGTTTGGGCAGTGTAGGGGATCGTGCAGGGGGTGGTGTTTCAGGGTTTAGGGCAGTGCAGTGGTGTTCGGGCAGTGTAGGGGATCGTGCAGGGGGTGGTGTTTCAGGGTTTAGTGCAGTGGTGTTCGGGCAGTGTAGGGGGTCGTGCAGGGGGTGGTGTTTCAGGCTTTAGGGCAGTGCAGTGGTGTTCGGGCAGTGTAGGGGTCGTGCTGGGGCTGGTGTTTCAGGGTTTAGGGCAGTGCAGTGGTGTTCGGGCAGTGTAGGGGGTCTTGCTGGGGGTGGTGTTTCAGGGTTTAGGGCAGTGGTGTTCGGGCAGTGTAGGGGGTCTTGCTGGGGGTGATGTGTCAGGGTTTAGGGCAGTGCAGTGGTGTTCGGGCAGTGTAGGGGGTCTTGCTGGGGTAGTGTTTCAGGGTTTAGGGCAGTGCAGTGGTGTTCGTGCAGTGTAGGGGGTCGTGCTGGGGATGGTGTTTCAGGGTTTAGGGCAGTGCAGTAGTGTTCGGGCAGTGTAGGGGGTCGTGCAGGGGTGGTGTTTCAGGGTTTAGGGCAGTGCAGTGGTTTTTGGGCAGTGTAGGGGGTCTTGCTGGGGGTAGTTTTTCGGGGTTTAGGGCAGTGCAGTAGTGTTCGGGCAGTGTAGGGGATCGTGCAGGGGGTGGTGTTTCAGGGTTTAGGGCAGTGCAGTGGTGTTCGGGCAGTGTAGGGGATCGTGCAGGGGGTGGTGTTTCAGGGTTTAGGGCAGTGCAGAGGTGTTCGGGCAGTGTAGGGGGTCGTGCTGGGGGTGGTGTTTCAGGGTTTAGGGCAGTGCAGTGGTGTTCGGGCAGTGTAGGGGGTCGTGCAGGGGTGGTGTTTCAGGGTTTAGGGCAGTGCAGTGGTGTTCGGGCAGTGTAGGGGTCATGCTGGGGCTGGTGTTTCAGGGTTTAGGGCAGTGCAGTGGTGTTCGGGCAGTGTAGGGGGTCTTGCTGGGGGTGGTGTTTCAAGGTTTAGGGCAGTGGTGTTCGGGCAGTGTAGGGGGTCTTGCTGGGGGTGATGTGTCAGGGTTTAGGGCAGTGCAGTGGTGTTCGGGCAGTGTAGGGGGTCTTGCTGGGGTAGTGTTTCAGGGTTTAGGGCAGTGGTGTTCGTGCAGTGTAGGGGGTCGTGCTGGGGATGGTGTTTCAGGGTTTAGGGCAGTGCAGTAGTGTTCGGGCAGTGTAGGGGGTCGTGCAGGGGTGGTGTTTCAGGGTTTAGGGCAGTGCAGTGGTGTTCGGGCAGTGTAGGGGGTCGTGCTGGGGGTGGTGTTTCAGGGTTTAGGGCAGTGCAGTGGTGTTTGGGCAGTGTAGGGGGTCGTGCTGGGGGTGGTGTTTCAGGATTTAGGGCAGTGGTGTTCGGGCAGTGTAGGGGGTCTTGCTGGGGGTGAGGTTTCAGGGTTTAGGGCAGTGCAGTGGTGTTCGGGCAGTGTAGGAGGTCTTGCTGGGGGTAGTGTTTCAGGGTTTAGGGCAGTGCAGTGGTGTTCGGGCAGTGTAGGGGCGTGCTGGGGGTGGTGTTTCAGGGTTTAGGGCAGTGCAGTGGTGTTCGGGCAGTGTAGGGGTCGTGAAGGGGGTGGTGTTTCAGGGTTTAGGGCAGTGCAGTGGTGTTCGGGCAGTGTAGGGGGTCGTGCTAGGGTTGGTGTTTCAGGGTGTAGGGCAGTGCAGTGGTGTTCGGGCAGTGTAGGGGGTCGTGCAGGGGCTGGTGTTTCAGGGTTTAGGGCAGTGCAGTGGTGTTCGGGCAGTGTAGGGGGTCGTGCTGGGGGTAGTGTTTTAGGGTTTAGGGTAGTGCAGTGGTGCTTGTGTAGTGTAGGGGTCGTGCTGGGGGTAGTGTTTTAGGGTTTAGGGTAGTGCAGTGGTGTTTGTGTAGTGTAGGGGTCATGTTTTAGGGTAGTGCAGTGGTGTTTGGGTAGTGTAGGGGTCATGCTGGGGGTAGTGTTTTAGGATTTAGGTTAGTGCAGTGGTGTTTGGGTAGTGTAGGGGGTCATGCTGGGGGTAGTGTTTTAGAGTTTAAGGTAGTGCAGTGGTGTTTGTGTAGTGTAGGGGGTCGTGCAGGGGGTGGTGTTTCAGGGTTTAGGGCAGTGCAGTGGTGTTCGGGCAGTGTAGCGGGTCGTGCTGGGGGTGGTGTTTCAGGGTTTAGGGCAGTGCAGTGGTGTTCGGGCAGTGTAGGGGGTCGTGCTGGGGTGGTGTTTCAGGGTTTAGGGCAGTGGTGTTCGGGCAGTGTAGGGGGTCTTGCTGGGGGTGAGGTTTCAGGGTTTAGGGCAGTGCAGTGGTGTTCGGGCAGTGTAGGAGGTCTTGCTGGGGGTAGTGTTTCAGGGTTTAGGGCAGTGCAGTGGTGTTCGGGCAGTGTAGGGGGTCGTGAAGGGGGTGGTGTTTTAGGGTTTAGGGCAGTGCAGTGGTGTTCGGGCAGTGTAGGGGGTCGTGCTAGGGTTGGTGTTTCAGGGTATAGGGCAGTGCAGTGGTGTTCGGGCAGTGTAGGGGGTCGTGCAGGGGCTGGTGTTTCAGGGTTTAGGGCAGTGCAGTGGTGTTCGGACAGTGTAGGGGGTCGTGCTGGGAGTAGTGTTTTAGGGTTTAGGGTAGTGCAGTGGTGCTTGTGTAGTGCAGGGGGTCGTGCTGGGGGTAGTGTTTTAGGGTTTAGGGTAGTGCAGTGGTGTTTGTGTAGTGTAGGGGGTCGTGCTGGGGGTAGTGTTTTAGGGTTTAGGGTAGTGCAGTGGTGCTTGTGTAGTGTAGGGGTCGTGCTGGCGGTAGTGTTTTAGGGTTTAGGGTAGTGCAGTGGTGTTTGTGTAGTGTAGGGGTCATGTTTTAGGGTAGTGCAGTGGTGTTTGGGTAGTGTAGTGGGTCGTGCTGGGGGTAGTGTTTTAGGATTTAGGTTAGTGCAGTGGTGTTGGGGTAGTGTTTTAGGGTTTAGGGTAGTGCAGTGGTGTTTGTGTAGTGTAGGGGGTCATGCTGGGGGTAGTGTTTTAGGGTTTAGGATAGTGCAGTGGTGCTTGTGTAGTGTAGGGGGTCATGCTGGGGGTAGTGTTTTAGGGTTTAGGGTAGTGCAGTGGTGTTTTTGTAGTGTAGGGGGTCATGTTTTAAGATGCAACGCTCCAATACCTGACCAGTCTGCGCTACATAAAACTGCAAAAAAACTAAAAATAAAAAGTGTTTTGCACACTTTTGTCATTGGGCTATATGTGGGCTACATCTGGGTAATATTTGTGCTACATTTGGGCTCTTTTTCACTGGTGGCCATCTTGGAAGACTTCTTTGTTATGAAGTTTCCTAATTTCCTCATTTACTGCAGTCTCCTCAGTAGGAAATGCTTTCAGTTTTTTACTTTGATTCCATCAAGAAGGCATTCAGATGTGTCACACATTTGCCATAAATTCAGAATGTTAGCACTCTAGTTGTTCATTAGATCACTGTAGTAAAGCTACTGCTCACCAAGGAGTTAACTGGAAGTCTACTGCTGGTATAGAAAGTGATTGTTTCAGTCTGCATGTCAGAATTTTCTAATGAAATAGAAGAGGATTTGAGATCTCACTTAAAACATGCCCTAAATTTTCTTTTTGCAGCACTAACCATAATTTCTATGGCAAAATGAACCCCCTCATTTTGTTCCTTTTTAAATTAAATGTTTTAAGTGTTACCAGTTTATTCCAATCAAGATGGCTTCAGGTGTGCCATACTTTTGTCATAAGTAAGGCTGTTAGCACTCTAGTTGTTCTTTAGAACACTCTGGGAAGCTGCAGTAGAACACAAAGGCATCAACTGACAGGCTGCTCCTGTTGAAATATAACAGGAAGATATTTGAGATCTCACTTAAAACATGTCCTAATTTTTCTTTCTACAGCACTAACCATAATTTCTATGGCAAAATGAACCCCCTCATTTTGTTCCTTTTTAAATTAAATGTTTTAAGTGTTACCAGTTTATTCCAATCAAGATGGCTTCAGGTGTGCCATACTTTTGTCATAAGTAAGACTGTTAGCGCTCTAGTTGTTCTTTAGAACACTCTGGGAAGCTGCAGTAGAACACAAAGGCATCAACTGACAGGCTGCTCCTGTTGAAATATAACAGGAAGATATTTGAGATCACACTTGAAACATGTCCTAATTTTTCTTTCTACAGCACTAACCATAATTTCTATGACAAAATGAACCCCATCATTTTGTTCCTTTTTAAATTAAATGTTTTAAGTGTTACCAGTTTATTCCAATCAAGATGGCTTCAGGTGTGCCATACTTTTGTCATAAGTAAGACTGTTAGCGCTCTAGTTGTTCTTTAGAACACTCTGGGAAGCTGCAGTAGAACACAAAGGCATCAACTGACAGGCTGCTCCTGTTGAAATATAACAGGAAGATATTTGAGATCACACTTGAAACATGTCCTAATTTTTCTTTCTACAGCACTAACCATAATTTCTATGACAAAATGAACCCCATCATTTTGTTCCTTTTTAAATTAAATGTTTTAAGTGTTACCAGTTTATTCCAATCAAGATGGCTTCAGGTGTGCCATACTTTTGTCATAAGTAAGACTGTTAGCGCTCTAGTTGTTCTTTAGAACACTCTGGGAAGCTGCAGTAGAACACAAAGCCATCAACTGACAGGCTGCTCCTGTTGAAATATAACAGGAAGATATTTGAGATCACACTTGAAACATGTCCTAATTTTTCTTTCTACAGCACTAACCATAATTTCTATGACAAAATGAACCCCATCATTTTGTTCCTTTTTAAATTAAATGTTTTAAGTGTTACCAGTTTATTCCAATCAAGATGGCTTCAGGTGTGCCATACTTTTGTCATAAGTAAGACTGTTAGCGCTCTAGTTGTTCTTTAGAACACTCTGGGAAGCTGCAGTAGAACACAAAGGCATCAACTGACAGGCTGCTCCTGTTGAAATATAACAGGAAGATATTTGAGATCACACTTGAAACATGTCCTAATTTTTCTTTCCATAGCACTAACCATAATTTCTATGACAAGATGAACCCCATCATTTTGTTCCTTTTTAAATTAAATGTTTTAAGTGTTACCAGTTTATTCCAATCAAGATGGCTTCAGGTGTGCCATACTTTTGTCATAAGTAAGGCTGTTAGCACTCTAGTTGTTCTTTACAACACTCTGGGAAGCTGCAGTAGAACACAAAGGAATCAACTGACAGTCTCTGCCCTTGTTGGATGTACATGTTTTACTGAGAATGTCAGACTTCATTCTCACATGACTGAGAAAGATAATGTGAATTTACAGACAATATGCTCTCATTTTAGCTTCTGGAGCACCTTCCAAAACTGTATGGGACAAGCATGTGAAAATAGTTTTCTCTCAAACATGATTCATGATATCCCAGCAGAAGGTTTTTCACAGGGTAAAATCACCTTAGAACACACCACAATTCCTGAAATTAGTATGGTACCATCAACAAATGAATTCTAATGTAACTAAAGTCTGTTATCACCCTTTATAGTTCTCCTTTTGGTAACCCTCAAAATCTTCGATTCACTACAATGCATTTCAATGGGGTACTATCATTTATATTGGTCCCAAGATGGCTGCCAGCAATTCCAGGATGAAGTGCTGACAGCCAATCAGATCTCATGATGACATGTGTGGTTAGGCTCCGCCCAGATATATATGTGTTTTTACTTTTGATTTTCTCAGCAACTACTGAACGGATTTACACCATTTAACAAAAGGGTTCTTTCTGATCCAAGAACTACCTCTTTGCCAAATTTGGTGTAATTCCGTTCAGCAGTTCGGGCTGTAGCCTTGCATAAAGTTTCCTATGGGAAATTGATTTTGTGACTCTTATTTTTTTAATTTCTCCGCAACTACTGAACGGATTTACACCATTTAACAAAAGGGTTCTTTCTGAACTAAGAACTACCTCTTTGCCAAATTTTGTGTAATTCCGTTCAGCAGTTCGGGCTGTAGCCGTGGCTAAAGTTTCCTATGGGAAAATGAATGGGGAAAACACGTTTTGGGACCCCCCTTTTTTCTCGGCCCCCGCTTGACGAATCACCCCGAAACTTTCAGGGTAGGAGCGGACCGGAGCGGGCCATAAAGTTTGAAAATGTCGCAAAGATTCGTCAACCGACGCAAGAGTTATTTCAAATAGAATGTTGCGGATTTCCTATGGAAAATAGGTCCTAACTATAACTATCTACTGGCGACCGCCAGTAGATAATATATATATATAGATAGATAGATAGATAGATAGATAGATAGATAGATAGATAGATAGATAGATAGATAGATAGTAATGCTAATAACTTTGGTGCCGTTTGACGAATCTTCACAAAATTTTCAAAACTAGTGTGCCAGTCACTCTAGCTGCTGTTTGGAAAGTTTGGGGTGATCCATCAAGTGGGGGGCAGAGAAAAAGGGGAGGGCCCAAAACGTGTTGTCCCCATGCAATTTCCCATAGGGTTTTTAGACACAACTACAGACCGAACCGCTGAAAGGAATTACACCAATTTTGGCAGAAAGCTAGATATTGGTCCAGAAAGAGTGCTTTTTGTAATTTGGTGTAAATCTGTTCAGTAGTTTTGGAGTTATTAAAGTAAACAGATTTATATATATCTAGAGACGCGGATCAGCCACGAATTTGCAGATCCATGTGGCATCAGCAATGCCGTGATTGACTGGCTGCAACCTGAGAGGAAAGTTGTGGCCACATTTTGTGCATCAGGACACGGTACCAAGGGGAGAAAATAAAATGTAAAAGTGATAGATGGAGTCAGGGCAGTGGTACCCTGAACCCATTGGACTTAAGACAACTATTACTCGCGCCCTCGCCATGCACTGCTAATTACTCCGCATATTACATCAGTCATGATATCTTCTATGTCTATGACATAATTGATAATATCACTGCAACATTTGCAGTGAAATTATTGGTGCGAAAACTATGCATGGCAGAGGCTCGAGTTATAGTTACTTTATGGCATGAGCTATAATTGCTTGAGATAACTATAACTGCTGAATTTCTATAGTTTTGTGTGTGTAAAATCTGAACCTAACTATAACGTCACTGTAACCTTTGTTTTTTTCAGTGAGTATATATATATACACAATCTCTTCCTCACACACACAAATACAGTCTCTTCCTCACACACACACACACACACACAAATATATATATATATATATATATATTCACTGAAAAAACCATAGGTTTCAGGGGCGTTATAGTTAGTTGGACATTTCACTCGTACAAAACCATAGAAATTCCCCCGTTATAGTTAGTTCAGCTAACTATAACTTGCGCGCCCGCAATGCACTGCTGATGACGTCACATATTACATCACTCATGACATGGTCAGTGACATCACTCATGACATCACTGATGACATCTCAAATGACATCACTGATGACATCATCCTTGTGATAGAGTGGCAGACCTCCTCTCACCCTAATATAACCTTTGATACACACACTCAAAAATACAAACTAACATTTTCAAAACAATGGACATACCAATACCAGTTACAACACACCTATTCAGTAATTCCAAGATCTACACACATATCCACTCATTCACCAACAGTCCCTATACAGTCACTCATACATGTACTCACTCATCATATGTACTCATACACCTATACATCCTGTTACACACCGCCACTCATCCATAGAGTTACTCACACACATAGTCACACATGCAAACAAAGTATCAAACATCCATTTACTTGCATATACAGTTATACACACACTACCACACTTACTTCTACAGAAACTTACACATACTTACTGTTAGACCTAGGGTGGTCTTTCCCTGTTTTTTTTTTCCCTTTTGCGCCTCATTTTTGCCACCATATTTTTACTGGACCTAGGTCTCTGGGCACCTTGCCACTGCTAGCCAGTGCTGAGGTGCAGGTGCTCTCTCTCACTCAAGATGGCTGCCACAGGCCCCTGCTACTGCAGAGGGGCCTTACACGCATACACACTAGTAGCCAGGGTCAGGCTGGGGCATAGGGATACAGTATCCATTCCATCCCCGCCTCTGGGCCACATAGCCAGGCATGTAGAAGGTTCCAGAACCTTCCGGGCTGTGGGAGGAGTTATGTTTTGCCGCCTTTGGGAGAGTCACCTGACCTAGAAGTATAAAAGGCTTGGAGGGAAAACTTTCTAGTCAGTTGATGAGGCACCACTGAACCTGGGAGAACCTCCGCCGGAGTATAGGCTTTAGGGCCTAGGGGGGAGACCTACACTACTGCTGCTGACAGGGCTGAGGCCCTGCTGGAGTAAGATAGCTGAGGAACGCCCACCACCCACTGACCTTGCCCAGTGTGAGGGGACCCAGGGAACCACCTTCAGCGTGCGGGGAGGAACATCAAGCACTCCCAGACCACCAATTCATTCCCCCCCCTCATGACAAGAAACTTCTGACAAGAAACTTATACTAAGGAACTTCTGACAAGAAACTCATCACCAGAAGCGCCTAAGAAGCAACCAAGCTGGAGCAGTCGCAAGACGCCTTAATTTGAGGAGGCCTGACCGTCCAGCCAGGCCTGAAGCCTAAACTGCCAAACTGGGGATCACCAGGTAAAGCGCCGTACCCTGAAGCGCTAGACCTTCACCCCCTCACTATTCCTGCCTACTACTGGGCTGTCCCCAAGTACTTTTCCAGTCAGCCCTGCCCACAGGCTGCTGGTGCGTCCTGCTTTCCGGCACCCCCGGGTCACTGACCTTGTGTAGAAGATCACCGCCGCAGCCGTCGCCGCCTGAGGAGAAGTGCCGTGAGGTGAGGTGCGCCGTCGCGCCCTCACCGAAGGGAGCGCTGAGGTGAGGGAAGCCCCTCGAGTCTCTGTGGTGAGGTGCGCTGTCCGTGCCCTCACCGAAGCCTCCACAGATTGCCCCCATTGCCGCCGTCGCGGCCGAAGACTTGCCACTGGGCCCTGGGCCCTCATCGCCGCCGTCGCGGCCGAAGAATTGTCCCCGCCGCCGTCGCGGCCGAAGAATTGCCCCCGCCGCCGTCGCGGCCCAAGAAATCGCCAGCGCGATCACCAGCGAGGCCTCCAGGCCCCGCCGACGCCGTTGCCGAGCAACCGGGGTTGCCGGGCGTGACCCCAGGAAGGCCGCACAACAATTGGGCGCCGGCCCCGGTCACGCCCCCAGCGCCGACGGAAGCCCGGGAAGACCCCCGGCAGTGCAGAGGGAGACGGGGAGCCGGCCGGAGAGGACTGCCGGCTCCCGCTCCCTTCCCCCGCGACCCTGAGCCCGCGCACTTACCCTACCTGATCCCGGGGCCGGAGGAAGGTGATCCCGGCCCCCGCAACGTCCCGCTCCCAGTCCCTGAAGCCCGCAACGTGCCGTGCAGTCATACCCTGATCCCGGGGGCCGGAGTAAGGTGATACCGGCCCCCACAACGTCCAGCCAGTCCGGCCTGAAGGCCGAGGTACACCTACCGGGCCCGCCCTCCAGAACACGGGCCGGGCCTGGGGGAGTGCCAGTCGCCCTGAAGCGCAACCAACGACCAACACAACAGATGAGCCCAGGAGGCCCCTAGGGCCCACAAAACGCCACTGGGGCCCGGGGGCCACCATTAACCCCATAATTACTTGTGCAAACTTTCCCCATGAGGCGAGGCCCCGGAGAGGAGTGGGCCTAGCCTAGAGTTAACCCCTAAGGGTCATAGAAGCCCCAGGATACTGGACATGTCGAGGGTTCCCCACAGTATTTAATAACTTATTGCAGATGCCTATTGTAATTACTGCCTAGGCCATGCTTTTAACTGCGAAGTCTTTTACCACAGGGGAAAGTATTTAATTGAATTGAGTTGAAGTGTTTTATGATACAGGTGTACTGGAATTGCGACGCCCACTGTACTGAATGTGGGCGCGCCTAGATTAATGCAGGCCTATTTAAATGTAAAGTGAAAAGCCTTCTTTTAAGTAATTGAATATGCTAAAGTGAACTGCATGTCTAGGCCCCTGTTTTATTAACGTACCTTGAGATCATTATTAAGTGCTACGTGTAGGAGATAATTCCTGCGGCCTCTTAATGGCCTACAATGTTGATGAGCTATGATGCTTTATTTAAAATGTGCACCAATTGAGTAATGCAATGAATTTGAATGTAGATCTGAATTAATCTGCCTCATCTAATGCCAACTTAATTTATTTATAAAAGATCTTGATTTTAAATACAAAAGCCTGGTGTGGTGTCATGTTATTGCGTTCGCATTTCTGAGTCAAAGTAAGAGTGTGCTGCACAACTGCCTTACACATTGCCTTCGCGTGCTTTCCCGCTTCGCGCCATGCTACCGTGGCGGACTCGGTAAACCCGGTTCCAACACTTACTCTCTTAAACAATCACTTATAGAAACACCTACTTATTTGTACAGGAACTCTTCCAATCTCTCACTCTCACATATACTCACTTATATACACCAATACTCACATATACTAGTTTAAAACATATGTAGTTACTCATAAAGACACTATTGAGACAGTCATTCACTCCCTAACACACCCATACACATACTCATCCACCTATACAGTCCTGCACACATGCTGTCTTCAACACATACAAACAGTGAGTCACTCATTCATGCATCTATGCACTAAGTAATACCCCCCACCGAACCATACAGACACTCAGACACTCATACTGATACTCAAAAACCAACTAATAACCCATATAGACACTCATGTAGCTACTCACCAACCCATGCAGCCACTTATACACAAAGTGAGAGACTGATACAGATATTTTCATATTTAAACATTACTCACTAACCCATGTATTCACTAAGATACACTTAGTCAGTTATACAATCAATTTTACAAAACAAAATCATCCATTTAGACACTTATATACCCATTTATTCTTCCATCGACCTTGAGATATACATATATAAAACATATTTAATTTTCAGAAAAACACACATTCACTGGATGATGTCATCAGTGATGTCATTTGAGATGTCATCAGTGATGTCATGAGTGATGTCACTGACCATGTCATGAGTGATGTAATATGTGACGTCATCAGCAGTGCATTGCGGGCGCACGAGTTATAGTTAGCTGAACTAACTATAACGGGGAATTTCTATGGTTTTGTACGAGTGAAATGTCCAACTAACTATAACGCCCCTGAAACCTATGGTTTTTTCAGTGAATTTTTAAGGTTTTTTAAATGCTAATTTCTAACTATAACGTGCCTGAAACCTATGGTTTTTTCAGTGAATTTCTAAGGTTTTTTAAATGCTAATTTCTAACTATAACGTGCCTGAAACCTATGGTTTTTTCAGTGAATATATATATATTTATTATACTATGTATACATGTGAAAATGTCTCGGTCCCCTGTTTGCCTCGGTGGCATGGAAAAAATGGGTGGAACTGACGTCAGCACGCCGACGAGGTTCTCTTATGGCTCCGATGATGTCATACGGTGTCGCGAGCGGAGCCGTGCTATTATGACGTCCTCGTTGACGTGGGAGAGCTAGGAAAGAATTTCCGTGGAATGCTGGTGCAGGGGATATTCACCTAAGTGTTCAGGCTAGTCCTTTGGGAGCAACTGTTTATGTTGCCACTCCAGAAACCGAAACCAGTGATCCGAGGGCAGAGGCCCTGCAGATGGCACACGAGGTGGGGTGCCCAGTCGTGTGCACCGGCGGGGCAGCGAAGTGACAAGCACCACAACCCACAAAAAAGGTAACGAGGGCACTGAATAACACAGGATCTTCTCTTTGTATCTGGCAGGAACAACGAAGTTAAAATGCCCTAGTACCAAAATGTAGAATTAGTGCTACAACGGTCTTCAAGAGGACCTGCGATGCCGCTTCTGCCTTCCGTACCCTGGAGGTGGCACATGGGTCACGCGGTACGGTCATACTGCGGTGGGACGCACACTCGTTGACCTCTCATGGCACTGCTCCACACTTCAGGGAGGACGCTTTCCATTAGCTATGTTGTCTGATGACATGTCGCGCCGGCCCCGTCCAACAACAGAACTCCTTTAGATCCAAACAGACTCTTCCACTATCTCACCGGAAGTGAAACCAGGCCACGCGGACACTTTCACAATACAACAGCCGGGAATGCACTTTTCGGTAAAAAAGACACATTCCTTCCTCCTAATTAATCAAATAAACGTCTCACTGAAGAACAGGGGCCAGCTTCGATTGGTAAACAGACGTTACAACGACATTTTTACTTTGCGATTCCATTACAACGCATGCATTACCACGCACGCGTTGTACATCACGAAGTCATTACTACGCATTTTTAGAACGCATGGTCATTTACCACGCATGCCTTTACAACGAATTTTGTTGTAAAGGTATGTATGGTAAATGACCATGCGTTCTAAAAACATGTAGACGATCCATGTCGTTGTAAGGAAACAGAGGCTGTTCCGTTTCCTCACAACGACGTGCACCGCCCTCAGAGACAACGTGAAGCAGGAACCACGAGGAGAGAGGAACCACGAGGAGTGAGAGGTAGAGGGGATTGGGAATGGGGTGGGGGTTTCTTTTCTAGGGTTTAGGGTAGTGCAGTGGTGTTTGGGTGGTGTAGGGGGTCGTGCTGGGGGTAGTGTTTTAGGGTTTAGGGTAGTGCAGTGGTGTTTGGGTAGTGTAGGGGTCGTGCTGGGGGTAGTGTTTTAGGGTTTAGGGTAGTGCAGTAGTGTAGGGGGTCGTGCTGGGGGTAGTGTTTTAGGCTTTAGGGTAGTGCAGTGGTGTATGGGTAGTGTAGGGGGTCGTGCTGGGTTAGTGTTTTAGGGTTTAGGGTAGTGCAGTGGTGTTTGAGTAGTGTAGGGGGTCATGCTGGTGGTAGTGGTTTAGGGTTTAGGGTAGTGCAGTGGTGTTTGTGTAGTGTAGGGGGTCATGCTGGTGGTAGTGTTTTAGGGTTTAGGGTAGTGCAGTGGTGTTTGAGTAGTGTAGGGGGTCATGCTGGGGGTAGATTTAGGGTTTATGGTAGTGCAGTGGTGTTTGGGTAGTGTAGGGAGTCGTGCTGGGGGTAGTGTTTTAGGGTTTAGGGTAGTGCAGTGGTGTTTGTGTAGTGTAGGGGGTTGTGCTGGGGGTAGTGTTTTAGGGTTTATGTTAGTGCAGTGTTGTTTGGGTAGTGTAGGGGGTAGTGCTGGGGTAGTGTTTTAGGGTTTAGGGTAGTGCAGTGGTGTTTGTGTAGTGTAGGGGGTAGTGCTGGGGGTAGTGTTTTAAGGTTTAGGGTAGTGCAGTGGTGTTTGGGTAGTGTAGGGGTTCATGCTGGGGGTAGTGTTTTAGGGTTTAGGGTATGGCAGTGGTGTTTGGGTAGTGTACGGGGTCGTGCTGGGGGTCAATTTAGGGTTTAGGGTAGTGCAGTGGTGTTTGTGTTCTGAGGGGGTCGTGCTGGGGGTAGTGTTTTAGGGTTTAGAGTAATGCAGTGGTGTTTGTATAGTGTAGGGGGTTTAGGGTAGTGCAGTGGTGTTTGTGTAGTGTAGGGGGTCATGCTGTGGGTAGTGTTTTAGGGTTTAGGGTAGTGCAGTTGTGTTTGTGTAGTGTACGGGGTCGTGTTTTAGGGTATAGGGTAGTGCAGTGGTGTTTGGGTAGTGTAGGGGGTCATGCTGGGGTTAGTGTTTTGGGGTTTAGGGTAGTGCAGTGGTGTTTGTGTAGTATGGGAGGTCATGCTGGGGATAGATTTAGGGTTTAGTGTAGTGCAGTGGTGTTTAGGTAGTGTAGGGAGTTGTGCTGGGGGTACTGTTTTAGGGTTTAGGGTAGTCCAGTGGTGTTTGTGTAGTGTAGGGAGTCGTGCTGGGGGTAGTGGTTTAGGGTAGTGCAGTGGTGTTTGGGTAGTGCAGGGGGTCGTGCTGGGGTAGTGTTTTAGGGTTTAGGGTAGTGCAGTGGTGTTTGTGTAGTGTAGGGGGTTATGCTGGGGGTAGTGTTTTAGGGTTTAGGGTAGTGCAATGGTGTTTGTGTAGTGTAGGGGTAGTGTTTTAGGGTTTAGGGTAGTGCAGTGGTGTTTGTGTACTGTAGGGGGTCGTGCTGGGTTCTAGTGTTTTAGGGTTTAGGGTAGTGCAGTGGTATTTGTGTAGTGTAGGGGGTAGATTTAGGGTTTAGGGTAGTGCAGTGGTGTTTGGGTAGTGTAGGGGGTCGTGCTGGGGGTAGTGTTTTTGAGTTTAGAGTAGTGCAGTTGTGTTTGGGTAGTGAAGGGGTCGTGCTGGGGGTAGTGTTTTAGGGTTTAGGGTAGTGCAGTGGTGTTTGGGTAGTGTAGGGGTCAACCAACATGAATTTGTCCTTGTGTGATGTAACAAATGCTCATGTAAAGCACTCCAATACCTGACCAGTCTGCACTATATAAAACTGCAAAAAAACAAAAAATAAAAAGTGTTTTGCACACTTCTGTCATTGGGCTATACGTGGGCTACCTCTGGGTGATATTTGTGCTACATTTGGGCTCTTTTTCTCTGGTGGCCATCTTGGGAGAGTTATTTGTTATGAAGTTTCCTAATTTCCTCATTTACTACAGTCTCCTCAGTAGGAAATGCTTTCAGTTTTTTACTTTGATTCCATCAAGAAGGCATTCAGATGTGTCACACATTTGCCATAAATTCAGAATGTTAGCACTCTAGTTGTTCATTAGATCACTGTAGTAAAGCTACTGCTCACCAAGGAGTTAACTGGAAGTCTACTGCTGGTATAGAAAGTGATTGTTTCAGTCTGCATGTCAGAATTTTCTAATGAAATAGAAGAAAATTTGAGATCTCACTTAAAACATGCCCTAAATTTTCTTTTTGCAGCACTAACCATAATTTCTATGGCAAAAGGAACCCCCTCATTTTGTTCCTTTTAAATTAAATGTTTTAAGTGTTACCAGTTTATTCCAATCAAGATGGCTTCAGGTGTGCCATACTTTTGTCATAAGTAAGGCTGTTAGCACTCTAGTTGTTCTTTAGAACACTCTGGGAAGCTGCAGTAGAACACAAAGGCATCAACTGACAGGCTGCTCCTGTTGAAATATAACAGGAAGATATTTGAGATCTCACTTAAAACATGTCCTAATTTTTCTTTCTACAGCACTAACCATAATTTCTATGGCAAAATGAACCCCCTCATTTTGTTCCTTTTTAAATTAAATGTTTTAAGTGTTACCAGTTTATTCCAATCAAGATGGCTTCAGGTGTGCCATACTTTTGTCATAAGTAAGACTGTTAGCGCTCTAGTTGTTCTTTAGAACACTCTGGGAAGCTGCAGTATAACACAAAGGCATCAACTGACAGGCTGCTCCTGTTGAAATATAACAGGAAGATATTTGAGATCACACTTGAAACATGTCCTAATTTTTCTTTCCATAGCACTAACCATAATTTCTATGACAAGATGAACCCCATCATTTTGTTCCTTTTTAAATTAAATGTTTTAAGTGTTACCAGTTTATTCCAATCAAGATGGCTTCAGGTGTGCCATACTTTTGTCATAAGTAAGACTGTTAGCGCTCTAGTTGTTCTTTAGAACACTCTGGGAAGCTGCAGTAGAACACAAAGGAATCAACTGACAGTCTCTGCCCTTGTTGGATGTACATGTTTTACTGAGAATGTCAGACTTCATTCTCACATGACTGAGAAAGATAATGTGAATTTACAGAAAATATGCTCTCATTTTAGCTTCTGGAGCACCTTCCAAAACTGTATGGGACAAGCATGTGAAAATAGTTTTCTCTCAAACATGATTCATGATATCCCAGCAGAAGGTTTTTCACAGGGTAAAATCACCTTAGAACACACCACAATTCCTGAAATTAGTATGGTACCATCAACAAATGAATTCTAATGTAACTAAAGTCTGTTATCACCCTTTATAGTTCTCCTTTTGGTAACCCTCAAAATCTTCGATTCACTACAATGCATTTCAATGGGGTACTATCATTTATATTGGTCCCAAGATGGCTGCCAGCAATTCCAGGATGAAGTGCTGACAGCCAATCAGATCTCCCGATGACATGTGTGGTTAGGCTCCGCCCAGATATATATGTGTTTTTACTTTTGATTTTCTCAGCAACTACTGAACGGATTTACACCATTTAACAAAAAGGGTTCTTTCTGATCCAAGAACTACCTCTTTGCCAAATTTGGTGTAATTCCGTTCAGCAGTTCGGGCTGTAGCCTTGCATAAAGTTTCCTATGGGAAATTGATTTTTGACTCTTATTTTTTAATTTCTCCGCAACTACTGAACAGATTTATACCATTTAACAAAAGGGTTCTTTCTGAACCAACAACTACCTCTTTGCCAAATTTTGTGTAATTCCGTTCAGCAGTTCGGGCTGTAGCCGTGGCTAAAGTTTCCTATGGGAAAATGAATGGGGAAAACACGTTTTGGGACCCCCCTTTTTTCTCGGCCCCCGCTTGACGAATCACCCCAAAACTTTCAGGGTAGGAGCGGACCGGAGCGGGCCATAAAGTTTGAAAATTTCGCGAAGATTCGTCAACCGACGCAAGAGTTATTTCAAATAGAATGTTGCGGATTTCCTATGGAAAATAGGTCCTCACTATAACTATCTACTGGCGACCGCCAGTAGATAATATATATAGATAGATAGATAGATAGATAGATAGATAGATAGATAGATAGATAGATAGATAGATAGATAGATAGATAGATAGATAGATAGATAGATAGATAGATAGATAGATAGATAGATAGATAGATAGATAGTAATGCTAATAACTTTGGTGCCGTTTGACGAATCCACAAAATTTTCAAAACTAGTGTGCCAGTCACTCTAGCTGCTGTTTGGAAAGTTTGGGGTGATCCATCAAGTGGGGGCAGAGAAAAAGGGAGGGCCCAAACGTGTTGTCCCCATGCAATTTCCCATAGGTGTTTTAGACACAACTACAGACCGAACCGCTGAAAGGAATTACACCAATTTTGGCAGAAAGCTAGATATTGGTCCAGAAAGAGTGCTTTTTGTAATTTGGTGTAAATCTGTTCAGTAGTTTTGGAGTTATTAAAGTAAACAGATTTATATATATCTAGAGACGCGGATCAGCCACGAATTTGCAGATCCATGTGGCATCAGCAATGCCGTGATTGACTGGCTGCAACCTGAGAGGAAAGTTGTGGCCGCATTTTGTGCATCAGGACACGGTACCAAGGGAGAAAATAAAATGTAAAAGTGATAGATGGAGTCAGGGCAGTGGTACCCTGAACCCATTGGACTTAAGACAACTATTACTCGCGCCCTCGCCATGCACTGCTAATTACTCCGCATATTACATCAGTCATGATATCTTCTATGTCTACGACATAATTGATAATATCACTGCAACATTTGCAGTGAAATTATTGGTGCGAAAACTATGCATGGCAGAGGCTCGAGTTATAGTTACTTTATGGCATGAGCTATAATTGCTTGAGATAACTATAACTGCTGAATTTCTATAGTTTTGTGTGTGTAAAATCTGAACGTAACTATAACGTCACTGTAACCTTTGTTTTTTTCAGTGAGTATATATATATATACACAATCTCTTCCTCACACACACAAATACAGTCTCTTCCTCACACACACACACACACACACACACACAAATATATATATATATATATTCACTGAAAAAACCATAGGTTTCAGGGGCGTTATAGTTAGTTGGACATTTCACTCGTACAAAACCATAGAAATTCCCCCGTTATAGTTAGTTCAGCTAACTATAACTCGTGCACCATAATGCACTGCTGCTGACGTCACATATTACATCACTCATGACATGGTCAGTGACATCACTCATGACATCACTGATGACATCTCAAATGACATCACTGATGACATCATCCTTGTGATAGAGTGGCAGACCTCCTCTCACCCTAATATAACCTTTGATACACACACTCAAAAATACAAACTAACATTTTCAAAACAATGGACATACCAATACCAGTTACAACACACCTATTCAGTAATTCCAAGATCTACACACATATCCACTCATTCACCAACAGTCCCTATACAGTCACTCATACATGTACTCACACATCATATGTACTCATACACCTATACATCCTGTTACACACTGCCACTCATCCATAGAGTTACTCACACACATAGTCACACATGCAAACAAAGTATCAAACATCCATTTACTTGCATATACAGTTATACACACACTACCACACTTACTTCTACAGAAACTTACACATACTTACTCTCTTAAACAATCACTTATAGAAACACCTACTTATTTGTACAGGAACTCTTCCAATCTCTCACTCTCACATATACTCACTTATATACACCAATACTCACATATACTAGTTTAAAACATATGTAGTTACTCATAAAGACACTATTGAGACAGTCATTCACTCACTAACACACCCATACACATACTCATCCACCTATACAGTCCTGCACACATGCTGTCTTCAACACATACAAACAGTGAGTCACTCATTCATGCATCTATGCACTAAGTAATACCCCCACCGAACCATACAGACACTCAGACACTCATACTGATACTCAAAAACCAACTAATAACCCATATAGACACTCATGTAGCTACTCACCAACCCATGCAGCCACTTATACACAAAGTGAGAGACTGATACAGATATTTTTATATTTAAACATTACTCACTAACCCATGTATTCACTAAGATACACTTAGTCAGTTATACAATCAATTTTACAAAACAAAATCATCCATTTAGACACTTATATACCCATTTATTCTTCCATCGACCTTGAGATATACATATATAAAACATATTTAATTTTCAGAAAAACACACATTCACTGGATGATGTCATCAGTGATGTCATCAGTGATGTCATTTGAGATGTCATCAGTGATGTCATGAGTGATGTCACTGACCATGTCATGAGTGATGTAATATGTGACGTCATCAGCAGTGCATTGCGGGCGCGCGAGTTATAGTTAGCTGAACTAACTATAACGGGGGAATTTCTATGGTTTTGTACGAGTGAAATGTCCAACTAACTATAACGCCCCTGAAACCTATGGTTTTTTCAGTGAATTTTTAAGGTTTTTTAAATGCTAATTTCTAACTATAACGTGCCTGAAACCTATGGTTTTTTCAGTGAATTTCTAAGGTTTTTTAAATGCTAATTTCTAACTATAACGTGCCTGAAACCTATGGTTTTTTCAGTGAATATATATATATTTATTATACTATGTATACATGTGAAAATGTCTCGGTCCCCTGTTTGCCTCGGTGGCACGGAAAAAATGGGTGGAACTGACGTCAGCACGCCGACGAGGTTCTCTTATGGCTCCGATGATGTCATACGGTGTCGCGAGCGGAGCCGTGCTATTATGACGTCCTCGTTGACGTGGGAGAGCTAGGAAAGAATTTCCGTGGAATGCTGGTGCAGGGGATATTCACCTAAGTGTTCAGGCTAGTCCTTTGGGAGCAACTGTTTATGTTGCCACTCCAGAAACCGAAACCAGTGATCCGAGGGCAGAGGCCCTGCAGATGGCACACGAGGTGGGGTGCCCAGTCGTGTGCACCGGCGGGGCAGCGAAGTGACAAGCACCACAACCCACAAAAAAGGTAACGAGGGCACTGAATAACACAGGATCTTCTCTTTGTATCTGGCAGGAACAACGAAGTTAAAATGCCCTAGTACCAAAATGTAGAATTAGTGCTACAACGGTCTTCAAGAGGACCTGCGATGCCGCTTCTGCCTTCCGTACCCTGGAGGTGGCACATGGGTCACGCGGTACGGTCATACTGCGGTGGGACGCACACTCGTTGACCTCTCATGGCACTGCTCCACACTTCAGGGAGGACGCTTTCCATTAGCTATGTTGTCTGATGACATGTCGCGCCGGCCCCGTCCAACAACAGAACTCCTTTAGATCCAAACAGACTCTTCCACTATCTCACCAGAAGTGAAACCAGGCCACGCGGACACTTTCACAATACAACAGCCGGGAATGCACTTTTCGGTAAAAAAAACACATTCCTTCCTCCTAATTAATCAAATAAACGTCTCACTGAAGAACAGGGGCCAGCTTCGATTGGTAAACAGCCGTTACAACGACTTTTTTACTTTGCGATTCCATTACAACGCATGCATTACCACACACGCGTTGTACATCACGAAGTCATTACTACGCATTTTTTAGAACGCATGGTCATTTACCACGCATGCCTTTACAACGAATTTTGTTGTAAAGGTATGTATGGTAAATGACCATGCGTTCTAAAAAACATGTAGACGATCCATGTCATTGTAAGGAAACAGAGGCTGTTCCGTTTCCTCACAACGACGTGCACCGCCCCTCAGAGACAACGTGAAGCAGGAACCACGAGGAGAGAGGAACCACGAGGAGTGAGAGGTAAGGGGCATTGGGCATGGGGTGGGGGTTTCTTTTCTAGGGTTTAGGGTAGTGCAGTGGTGTTTGGGTGGTGTAGGGGGTCGTGCTGGGGGTAGTGTTTTAGGGTTTAGGGTAGTGCAGTGGTGTTTGGGTAGTGTAGGGGGTCATGCTGGGGGTAGTGTTTTAGGGTTTAGGGTAGTGCAGTAGTGTAGGGGGTCGTGCTGGGGGTAGTGTTTTAGGCTTTAGGGTAGTGCAGTGGTGTATGGGTAGTGTAGGGGTCGTGCTGGGTTAGTGTTTTAGGGTTTAGGGTAGTGCAGTGGTGTTTGAGTAGTGTAGGGGGTCATGCTGGTGGTAGTGTTTTAGGGTTTAGGGTAGTGCAGTGGTGTTTGTGTAGTGTAGGGGGTCATGCTGGTGGTAGTGTTTTAGGGTTTAGGGTAGTGCAGTGGTGTTTGAGTAGTGTAGGGGGTCATGCTGGTGGTAGTGTTTTAGGGTTTAGGGTAGTGCAGTGGTGTTTGGGTAGTGTAGGGGGTCGTGCTGGGGGTAGATTTAGGGTTTAGGGTAGTGCAGTGGTGTTTGGGTAGTGTAGGGAGTCGTGCTGGGGGTAGTGTTTTAGGGTTTAGGGTAGTGCAGTGGTGTTTGTGTAGTGTAGGGGGTTGTGCTGGGGGTAGTGTTTTAGGGTTTATGTTAGTGCAGTGGTGTTTGGGTAGTGTAGGGGGTAGTGCTGGGGTAGTGTTTTAGGGTTTAGGGTAGTGCAGTGGTGTTTGTGTAGTGTAGGGGTAGTGCTGGGGGTAGTGTTTTAAGGTTTAGGGTAGTGCAGTGGTGTTTGGGTAGTGTAGGGGTTCATGCTGGGGGTAGTGTTTTAGGGTTTAGGGTATGGCAGTGGTGTTTGGGTAGTGTAGGGGGTCGTGCTGGGGGTCAATTTAGGGTTTAGGGTAGTGCAGTGGTGTTTGTGTTGTGAGGGGGTCGTGCTGGGGGTAGTGTTTTAGGGTTTAGAGTAATGCAGTGGTGTTTGTATAGTGTAGGGAGGTTTAGGGTAGTGCAGTGGTATTTGTGTAGTGTAGGGGGTCATGCTGTGGGTAGTGTTTTAGGGTTTAGGGTAGTGCAGTTGTGTTTGTGTAGTGTACGGGGTCGTGTTTTAGGGTATAGGGTAGTGCAGTGGTGTTTGGGTAGTGTAGGGGGTCATGCTGGGGTTAGTGTTTTAGGGTTTAGGGTAGTGCAATGGTGTTTGGGTAGTGTAGGGGGTCGTGCTGGGGGTAGTGTTTTAGGGTTTAGGGTAGTGCAGTGGTGTTTGTGTAGTGTGGGAGGTCATGCTGGGGGTAGATTTAGGGTTTAGTGTAGTGCAGTGGTGTTTAGGTAGTGTAGGGAGTCGTGCTGGGGGTAGTGTTTTAGGGTTTAGGGTAGTCCAGTGGTGCTTGTGTAGTGTAGGGAGTCGTGCTGGGGGTAGTGTTTTAGGGTTTAGGGTAGTGCAGTGGTGTTTGGGTAGTGTAGGGGTCGTGCTGGGGTAGTGTTTTAGGGTTTAGGGTAGTGCAGTGGTGTTTGTATAGTGTAGGGGGTCATGCTGGGGGTAGTGTTTTAGGGTTTAGGGTAGTGCAATGGTGTTTGTGTAGTGTAGGGGGTAGTGTTTTAGGGTTTAGGGTAGTGCAGTGGTATTTGTGTAGTGTAGGGGGTAGATTTAGGGTTTAGGGTAGTGCAGTGGTGTTTGGGTAGTGTAGGGGGTCGTGCTGGGGGTAGTGTTTTTGAGTTTAGGGTAGTGCAGTTGTGTTTGGGTAGTGAAGGGGGTCGTGCTGGGGGTAGTGTTTTAGGGTTTAGGGTAGTGCAGTGGTGTTTGGGTAGTGTAGGGGTCAACCAACATGAATTTGTCCTTGTGTGATGTAACAAATGCTCATGTAAAGCACTCCAATACCTGACCAGTCTGCACTATATAAAACTGCAAAAAACAAAAAATAAAAAGTGTTTTGCACACTTCTGTCATTGGGCTATACGTGGGCTACCTCTGGGTGATATTTGTGCTACATTTGGGCTCTTTTTTCTCTGGTGGCCATCTTGGGAGAGTTATTTGTTATGAAGTTTCCTAATTTCCTCATTTACTACAGTCTCCTCAGTAGGAAATGCTTTCAGTTTTTACTTTGATTCCATCAAGAAGGCATTCAGATGTGTCACACATTTGCCATAAATTCAGAATGTTAGCACTCTAGTTGTTCATTAGATCACTGTAGTAAAGCTACTGCTCACCAAGGAGTTAACTGGAAGTCTACTGCTGGTATAGAAAGTGATTGTTTCAGTCTGCATGTCAGAATTTTCTAATGAAATAGAAGAGGATTTGAGATCTCACTTAAAACATGCCCTAAATTTTCTTTTTGCAGCACTAACCATAATTTCTATGGCAAAATGAACCCCCTCATTTTGTTCCTTTTTAAATTAAATGTTTTAAATGTTACCAGTTTATTCCAATCAAGATGGCTTCAGGTGTGCCATACTTTTGTCATAAGTAAGGCTGTTAGCACTCTAGTTGTTCTTTAGAACACTCTGGGAAGCTGCAGTAGAACACAAAGGCATCAACTGACAGGCTGCTCCTGTTGAAATATAACAGGAAGATATTTGAGATCTCACTTAAAACATGTCCTAATTTTTCTTTCTACAGCACTAACCATAATTTCTATGGCAAAATGAACCCCCTCATTTTGTTCCTTTTTAAATTAAATGTTTTAAGTGTTACCAGTTTATTCCAATCAAGATGGCTTCAGGTGTGCCATACTTTTGTCATAAGTAAGACTGTTAGCGCTCTAGTTGTTCTTTAGAACACTCTGGGAAGCTGCAGTAGAACACAAAGGCATCAACTGACAGGCTGCTCCTGTTGAAATATAACAGGAAGATATTTGAGATCACACTTGAAACATGTCCTAATTTTTCTTTCCATAGCACTAACCATAATTTCTATGACAAGATGAACCCCATCATTTTGTTCCTTTTTAAATTAAATGTTTTAAGTGTTACCAGTTTATTCCAATCAAGATGGCTTCAGGCGTGCCATACTTTTGTCATAAGTAAGGCTGTTAGCACTCTAGTTGTTCTTTAGAACACTCTGGGAAGCTGCAGTAGAACACAAAGGAATCAACTGACAGTCTCTGCCCTTGTTGGATGTACATGTTTTACTGAGAATGTCAGACTTCATTCTCACATGACTGAGAAAGATAATGTGAATTTACAGAAAATATGCTCTCATTTTAGCTTCTGGAGCACCTTCCAAAACTGTATGGGACAAGCATGTGAAAATAGTTTTCGCTCAAACATGATTCATGATATCCCAGCAGAAGGTTTTTCACAGGGTAAAATCACCTTAGAACACACCACAATTCCTGAAATTAGTATGGTACCATCAACAAATGAATTCTAATGTAACTAAAGTCTGTTATCACCCTTTATAGTTCTCCTTTTGGTAACCCTCAAAATCTTCGATTCACTACAATGCATTTCAATGGGGTACTATCATTTATATTGGTCCCAAGATGGCTGCCAGCAATTCCAGGATGAAGTGCTGACAGCCAATCAGATCTCACGATGACATGTGTGGTTAGGCTCCGCCCAGATATATATGTGTTTTTACTTTTGATTTTCTCAGCAACTACTGAACGGATTTACACCATTTAACAAAAAGGGTTCTTTCTGATCCAAGAACTACCTCTTTGCCAAATTTGGTGTAATTCCGTTCAGCAGTTCGGGCTGTAGCCTTGCATAAATTTTCCTATGGGAAATTGATTTTTTGACTCTTATTTTTTTAATTTCTCAGAAACTACTGAACAGATTTATACCATTTAACAAAAAGGGTTCTTTCTGAACCAAGAACTACCTCTTTGCCAAATTTTGTGTAATTCCGTTCAGCAGTTCGGGCTGTAGCCGTGGCTAAAGTTTCCTATGGGAAAATGAATGGGGAAAACATGTTTTGGGACCCCCCTTTTTTCTCGGCCCCCGCTTGACGAATCACCCCGAAACTTTCAGGGTAGGAGCGGACCGGAGCGGGCCATAAAGTTTGAAAATGTCGCAAAGATTCGTCAACCGACGCAAGAGTTATTTCAAATAGAATGTTGCGGATTTCCTATGGAAAATAGGTCCTCACTATAACTATCTACTGGCGACCGCCAGTAGATAATATATATAGATAGATAGATAGATAGATAGATAGATAGATAGATAGATAGATAGATAGATAGATAGTAATGCTAATAACTTTGGTGCCGTTTGACGAATCTTCACAAAATTTTCAAAACTAGTGTGCCAGTCACTCTAGCTGCTGTTTGGAAAGTTTGGGGTGATCCATCAAGTGGGGGCAGAGAAAAGGGAGGGCCCAAAACGTGTTGTCCCCATGCAATTTCCCATAGGGTTTTTAGACACAACTACAGACCGAACTGCTGAAAGGAATTACACCAATTTTGGCAGAAAGCTAGATATTGGTCCAGAAAGAGTGCTTTTTGTAATTTGGTGTAAATCTGTTCAGTAGTTTTGGAGTTATTAAAGTAAACAGATTTATATATATCTAGAGACGCGGATCAGCCACGAATTTGCAGATCCATGTGGCATCAGCAATGCCGTGATTGACTGGCTGCAACCTGAGAGGAAAGTTGTGGCCGCATTTTGTGCATCAGGACACGGTACCAAGGGGAAAAAATAAAATGTAAAAGTGATAGATGGAGTCAGGGCAGTGGTACCCTGAACCCATTGGACTTAAGACAACTATTACTCGCGCCCTCGCCATGCACTGCTAATTACTCCGCATATTACATCAGTCATGATATCTTCTATGTCTATGACATAATTGATAATATCACTGCAACATTTGCAGTGAAATTATTGGTGCGAAAACTATGCATGGCAGAGGCTCGAGTTATAGTTACTTTATGGCATGAGCTATAATTGCTTGAGATAACTATAACTGCTGAATTTCTATAGTTTTGTGTGTGTAAAATCTGAACGTAACTATAACGTCACTGTAACCTTTGTTTTTTTCAGTGAGTATATATATATACACAATCTCTTCCTCACACACACAAATACAGTCTCTTCCTCACACACACACACACACAAATATATATATATATATATTCACTGAAAAAACCATAGGTTTCAGGGGCGTTATAGTTAGTTGGACATTTCACTCATACAAAACCATAGAAATTCCCCCGTTATAGTTAGTTCAGCTAACTATAACTCGTGCGCCACGTAATGCACTGCTGATGACGTCACATATTACATCACTCATGACATGGTCAGTGACATCACTCATGACATCACTGATGACATCTCAAATGACATCACTGATGACATCATCCTTGTGATAGAGTGGCAGACCTCCTCTCACCCTAATATAACCTTTGATACACACACTCAAAAATACAAACTAACATTTTCAAAACAATGGACATACCAATACCAGTTACAACACACCTATTCAGTAATTCCAAGATCTACACACATATCCACTCATTCACCAACAGTCCCTATACAGTCACTCATACATGTACTCACACATCATATGTACTCATACACCTATACATCCTGTTACACACCGCCACTCATCCATAGAGTTACTCACACACATAGTCACACATGCAAACAAAGTATCAAACATCCATTTACTTGCATATACAGTTATACACACACTACCACACTTACTTCTACAGAAACTTACACATACTTACTCTCTTAAACAATCACTTATAGAAACACCTACTTATTTGTACAGGAACTCTTCCAATCTCTCACTCTCACATTTACTCACTTATATACACCAATACTCACATATACTAGTTTAAAACATATGTAGTTACTCATAAAGACACTATTGAGACAGTCATTCACTCACTAACACACCCATACACATACTCATCCACCTATACAGTCCTGCACACATGCTGTCTTCAACACATACAAACAGTGAGTCACTCATTCATGCATCTATGCACTAAGTAATACCCCCACCGAACCATACAGACACTCAGACACTCATACTGATACTCAAAAAACCAACTAATAACCCATATAGACACTCATGTAGCTACTCACCAACCCATGCAGCCACTTATACACAAAGTGAGAGACTGATACAGATATTTTTATATTTAAACATTACTCACGAACCCATGTATTCACTAAGATACACTTAGTCAGTTATACAATCAATTTTACAAAACAAAATCATCCATTTAGACACTTATATACCCATTTATTCTTCCATCGACCTTGAGATATACATATATAAAACATATTTAATTTTCAGAAAAACACACATTCACTGGATGATGTCATCAGTGATGTCATCAGTGATGTCATTTGAGATGTCATCAGTGATGTCATGAGTGATGTCACTGACCATGTCATGAGTGATGTAATATGTGACGTCATCAGCAGTGCATTGCGGGCGCGCGAGTTATAGTTAGCTGAACTAACTATAACAGGGGAATTTCTATGGTTTTGTACGAGTGAAATGTCCAACTAACTATAACGCCCCTGAAACCTATGGTTTTTTCAGTGAATTTTTAAGGTTTTTTAAATGCTAATTTCTAACTATAACGTGCCTGAAACCTATGGTTTTTTCAGTGAATTTCTAAGGTTTTTTAAATGCTAATTTCTAACTATAACGTGCCTGAAACCTATGGTTTTTTCAGTGAATATATATATATTTATTATACTATGTATACATGTGAAAATGTCTCGGTCCCCTGTTTGCCTCGGTGGCACGGAAAAAATGGGTGGAACTGACGTCAGCACGCCGACGAGGTTCTCTTATGGCTCCAATGATGTCATACGGTGTCGCGAGCGGAGCCGTGCTATTATGACGTCCTCGTTGACGTGGGAGAGCTAGGAAAGAATTTCCGTGGAATGCTCGTGCAGGGGATATTCACCTAAGTGTTCAGGCTAGTCCTTTGGGAGCAACTGTTTATGTTGCCACTCCAGAAACCGAAACCAGTGATCCGAGTTCAGAGGCCCTGCAGATGGCACACGAGGTGGGGTGCCCAGTCGTGTGCACCGGCGGGGCAGCGAAGTGACAAGCACCACAACCCACAAAAAAGGTAACGAGGGCACTGAATAACACAGGATCTTCTCTTTGTATCTGGCAGGAACAACGAAGTTAAAATGCCCTAGTACCAAAATGTAGAATTAGTGCTACAACGGTCTTCAAGAGGACCTGCGATGCCGCTTCTGCCTTCCGTACCCTGGAGGTGGCACATGGGTCACGCGGTACGGTCATACTGTGGTGGGACGCACACTCGTTGACCTCTCATGGCACTGCTCCACACTTCAGGGAGGACGCTTTCCATTAGCTATGTTGTCTGATGACATGTCGCGCCGGCCCCGTCCAACAACAGAACTCCTTTAGATCCAAACAGACTCTTCCACTATCTCACCGGAAGTGAAACCAGGCCACGCCGACACTTTCACAATACAACAGCCGGGAATGCACTTTTCGGTAAAAAAAACACATTCCTTCCTCCTAATTAATCAAATAAACGTCTCACTGAAGAACAGGGGCCAGCTTCGATTGGTATACAGCCGTTACAATGACTTTTTTACTTTGCGATTCCATTACAACGCATGCATTACCACGCACGCGTTGTACATCACGAAGTCATTACTACGCATTTTTTTAGAACGCATGGTCATTTACCACTCATGCCTTTACAACGAATTTTGTTGTAAAGGTATGTATGGTAAATGACCATGCGTTCTAAAAACATGTAGACGATCCATGTCGTTGTAAGGAAACAGAGGCTGTTCCGTTTCCTCACAATGACGTGCACCGCCCCTCAGAGACAACGTGAAGCAGGAACCACGAGGAGAGAGGAACCACGAGGAGTGAGAGGTAAGGGGCATTGGGCATGGGGTGGGGGTTTCTTTTCTAGGGTTTAGGGTAGTGCAGTGGTGTTTGGGTGGTGTAGGGGGTTGTGCTGGGGGTAGTGTTTTAGGGTTTAGAGTAGTGCAGTGGTGTTTGGGTAGTGTAGGGGGTCATGCTGGGGGTAGTGTTTTAGGGTTTAGGGTAGTGCAGTAGTGTAGGGGGACGTGCTGGGGGTAGTGTTTTAGGCTTTAGGGTAGTGCAGTGGTGTATGGGTAGTGTAGGGGGTCGTGCTGGTTTAGTGGTTTAGGGTTTAGGGTAGTGCAGTGGTGTTTGAGTAGTGTAGGGGGTCATGCTGGTGGTAGTGTTTTAGGGTTTAGGGTAGTGCAGTGGTGTTTGTGTAGTGTAGGGGTCATGCTGGTGGTAGTGTTTTAGGGTTTAGGGTAGTGCAGTGGTGTTTGAGTAGTGTAGGGGGTCATGCTGGTGGTAGTGTTTTAGGGTTTAGGGTAGTGCAGTGGTGTTTGGGTAGTGTAGGGGGTCGTGATGGGGGTAGATTTAGGGTTTAGGGTAGTGCAGTGGTGTTTGGGTAGTGTAGGGAGTCGTGCTGGGGGTAGTGTTTTAGGGTTTAGGGTAGTGCAGTGGTGTTTGTGTAGTGTAGGGGTTGTGCTGGGGGTAGTGTTTTAGGGTTTATGTTAGTTCAGTGGTGTTTGGGTAGTGTAGGGGGTAGTGCTGGGGTAGTGTTTTAGGGTTTAGGGTAGTGCAGTGGTGTTTGTGTAGTGTAGGGGGTAGTGCTGGGGGTAGTGTTTTAAGGTTTAGGGTAGTGCAGTGGTGTTTGGGTAGTGTAGGGGTTCATGCTGGGGGTAGTGTTTTAGGGTTTAGGGTATGGCAGTGGTGTTTGGGTAGTGTAGGGGGTCGTGCTGGGGGTCAATTTAGGGTTTAGGGTAGTGCAGTGGTGTTTGTGTTGTGAGGGGGTCGTGCTGGGGGTAGTGTTTTAGGGTTTAGAGTAATGCAGTGGTGTTTGTATAGTGTAGGGAGGTTTAGGGTAGTGCAGTGGTATTTGTGTAGTGTAGGGGTCATGCTGTGGGTAGTGTTTTAGGGTTTAGGGTAGTGCAGTTGTGTTTGTGTAGTGTACGGGGTCGTGTTTTAGGGTATAGGGTAGTGCAGTGGTGTTTGGGTAGTGTAGGGGGTCATGCTGGGGTTAGTGTTTTAGGGTTTAGGGTAGTGCAGTGGTGTTTGGGTAGTGTAGGGGTCGTGCTGGGGGTAGTGTTTTAGGGTTTAGGGTAGTGCAGTGGTGTTTGTGTAGTGTGGGAGGTCATGCTGGGGGTAGATTTAGGGTTTAGTGTAGTGCAGTGGTGTTTAGGTAGTGTAGGGAGTCGTGCTGGGGGTAGTGTTTTAGGGTTTAGGGTAGTCCAGTGGTGTTTGTGTAGTATAGGGAATCGTGCTGGGGGTAGTGTTTTAGGGTTTAGGGTAGTGCAGTGGTGTTTGGGTAGTGTAGGGGGTCGTGCTGGGGTAGTGTTTTAGGGTTTAGGGTAGTGCAGTGGTGTTTGTATAGTGTAGGGGGTCATGCTGGGGGTAGTGTTTTAGGGTTTAGGGTAGTGCAATGGTGTTTGTGTAGTGTAGGGGGTAGTGTTTTAGGGTTTAGGGTAGTGCAGTGGTGTTTGTGTACTGTAGGGGTCGTGCTGGGTTCTAGTGTTTTAGGGTTTAGGGTAGTGCAGTGGTATTTGTGTAGTGTAGGGGGTAGATTTAGGGTTTAGGGTAGTGCAGTGGTGTTTGGGTAGTGTAGGGGGTTGTGCTGGGGGTAGTGTTTTTGAGTTTAGGGTAGTGCAGTTGTGTTTGGGTAGTGAAGGGGGTCATGCTGGGGGTAGTGTTTTAGGGTTTAGGGTAGTGCAGTGGTGTTTGGGTAGTGTAGGGGTCAACCAACATGAATTTGTCCTTGTGTGATGTAACAAATGCTCATGTAAAGCACTCCAATACCTGACCAGTCTGCACTATATAAAACTGCAAAAAAACAAAAAATAAAAAGTGTTTTGCACACTTCTGTCATTGGGCTATACGTGGGCTACCTCTGTGTGATATTTGTGCTACATTTGGGCTCTTTTTTCTCTGGTGGCCATCTTGGGAGAGTTATTTGTTATGAAGTTTCCTAATTTCCTCATTTACTACAGTCTCCTCAGTAGGAAATGCTTTCAGTTTTTTACTTTGATTCCATCAAGAAGGCATTCAGATGTGTCACACATTTGCCATAAATTCAGAATGTTAGCACTCTAGTTGTTCATTAGATCACTGTAGTAAAGCTACTGCTCACCAAGGAGTTAACTGGAAGTCTACTGCTGGTATAGAAAGTGATTGTTTCAGTCTGCATGTCAGAATTTTCTAATGAAATAGAAGAGGATTTGAGATCTCACTTAAAACATGTCCTAATTTTTCTTTCTACAGCACTAACCATAATTTCTATGGCAAAATGAACCCCCTCATTTTGTTCCTTTTTAAATTAAATGTTTTAAGTGTTACCAGTTTATTCCAATCAAGATGGCTTCAGGTGTGCCATACTTTTGTCATAAGTAAGACTGTTAGCGCTCTAGTTGTTCTTTAGAACACTCTGGGAAGCTGCAGTAGAACACAAAGGCATCAACTGACAGGCTGATCCTGTTGAAATATAACAGGAAGATATTTGAGATCACACTTGAAACATGTCCTAATTTTCCTTTCTACAGCACTAACCATAATTTCTATGACAAAATGAACCCCATCATTTTGTTCCTTTTTAAATTAAATGTTTTAAGTGTTACCAGTTTATTCCAATCAAGATGGCTTCAGGTGTGCCATACTTTTGTCATAAGTAAGGCTGTTAGCACTCTAGTTGTTCTTTAGAACACTCTGGGAAGCTGCAGTAGAACACAAAGGAATCAACTGACAGTCTCTGCCCTTGTTGGATGTACATGTTTTACTGAGAATGTCAGACTTCATTCTCACATGACTGAGAAAGATAATGTGAATTTACAGAAAATATGCTCTCATTTTAGCTTCTGGAGCACCTTCCAAAACTGTATGGGACAAGCATGTGAAAATAGTTTTCTCTCAAACATGATTCATGATATCCCAGCAGAAGGTTTTTCACAGGGTAAAATCACCTTAGAACACACCACAATTCCTGAAATTAGTATGGTACCATCAACAAATGAATTCTAATGTAACTAAAGTCTGTTATCACCCTTTATAGTTCTCCTTTTGGTAACCCTCAAAATCTTCGATTCACTACAATGCATTTCAATGGGGTACTATCATTTATATTGGTCCCAAGATGGCTGCCAGCAATTCCAGGATGAAGTGCTGACAGCCAATCAGATCTCACGATGACATGTGTGGTTAGGCTCCGCCCAGATATATGTGTTTTTACTTTTGATTTTCTCAGCAACTACTGAATGGATTTACACCATTTAACAAAAGGGTTCTTTCTGAACTAAGAACTACCTCTTTGCCAAATTTGGTGTAATTCCGTTCAGCAGTTCGAGCTGTAGCCTTGCATAAAGTTTCCTATGGGAAATTGATTTATTGACTCTTATTTTTTTAATTTCTCCGCAACTACTGAACGGATTTACACCATTTAACAAAAAGGGTTCTTTCTGAACCAAGAACTACCTCTTTGCCAAATTTTGTGTAATTCCGTTCAGCAGTTCGGGCTGTAGCCGTGGCTAAAGTTTCCTATGGGAAAATGAATGGGGAAAACACGTTTTGGGACCCCCCTTTTTTCTCGGCCCCCGCTTGACGAATCACCCCGAAACTTTCAGGATAGGAGCGGACCGGAGCGGGCCATAAAGTTTGAAAATTTCACGAAGATTCATCAACCGACGCAAGAGTTATTTCAAATAGAATGTTGCGGATTTCCTATGGAAAATAGGTCCTAACTATAACTATCTACTGGCGACCGCCAGTAGATAATATATATATACCTATACACATATATATATATATATTTCAGTGTTAACATTAGATGTTAACTATAAATGTCTATGTTTTAATAATCCCCTCACTTATTCAAAACTACTCATAAGCAATTATTCTTGACGGTGCAAGGTAGTGCGATCTCCTTCTCCTGTTTCTTTTTACAGTACCATGGGAATAGCTAAGCAGAGAGTAAGGGGGCCTTGTACCACTTTATGACATAGGTTTGTGGTACAACACCTAGAGTTCGGTAGCACAGGTACATATGAAAAATAAAAACTATATAAAGACTACATGGTTTGAACAGCAGCCTTGACCCAAAAAAATGTCTCTGACCACCTAGTGGACCTTGTGGTCCACTTTTCCCACAATGGAATCCAACACAAATGTTAACAAGCTTGCTTCTCCTGAAGCCTTTAGCTTGTGTCACCCTATGCTGAAAGTAAATTAGCACAGCAATTTAAACATAATGGGTCCCAGAGCATATAGCAAAGGACCTATTGGCACATTTGTAAAACTGAGATGATTTAGAGTAGTTTTTTTAAAAGATGCAAATTCACGCCTTTTTTGCTGAACCAATGGTGGAACATGCCCCCACAGATTCTGGGCCTGATTTAGATCTTGGCGAATTGGAATACTCTGTCTCAAAAGTGACGTATATCCTGTCCGCCATATTGTGATCCCATTATATCCTATGGAGATCGTAATATGAAGAGTATTCCATCTGCTGAGACCTAAATAAGTCCCTCTATTGGAGCCACGTCAACTGCTATGTACTTATTATCTTCATTTGAATGCTCTCTATAAATTGTGAACTACCTCTGCTATGCTGCTGAAACTGAGCCTTTGAGAAACCACAGCAGTGCATTTGGTGTGACATCTCTATCTTTCTAACTGTTCTGTATGGGATTCTTAGTTACTCTAGTGAAAGGGTTGGCGTGACAAAATCCCAAAGAAAAAGACATGTGAATGGCCCTAAGATTGAGACTAATACCTGCAAAACAGTGCGCACATTGGCAATTGTGAAAGATAAAAAGACAACAGGAGAAAATGATAGGCATCACCATGAATGTGGAACTCTAGACCGCACCAAGACAGGCAGGCAACCAACACTGTTTGGTCATAACCTGGGCCCCATAGGGCTCACTATTATTGTTTGTGCTATGGCACACACTTCAAAAGGTGCGCTTGGCGCAGACAGGGATAGTGCGCCCTATCATCATGAATGTGCTGCCCTTGGGCACTCATGATCATACACCCCTGTCCTGGTGGCAGTGCATTCAGTGAAATATAGAATGGCAGCTTAAAAGCCTGTTTGTGTTTCACAGTGCAAGAGGCAGCCACCTGCACTTCAAAGATGGGAAAGAAATCCCTGTGCAGGCGGGTGCAGTGAGTGAATGCATCCGCCTGCAGGGGGATGTCTTGCAGGATCAATGGGACCCCTCCTATCTCGCGCCCAGTGAGCTGGCCTCAAAGGTGCACTGACAGTGTGGCTCACTGTCAGGCAGCCTTCTAAGGGCCTGTTTGCCTGTGAACCCACATCCGTGCTAGGGCGTGGACATAGAGGCAAAATTATGTCCTCTTTTGCATCAAGCCACGCCCCTATGCAATTGAGGGAACCCCCTCTCAAGAACGCGCTGGCATTAGATTTATACCAGCGCTCTGAGTATTACAGAAGGGGCCACACAAGCATCTGTGGCTCCTTCTGTAATACTACAGTGCCCCGAGGAAACAAAAAACAAACACGCACACCCATTGCGCCCCCAGGGCACTGTATGTTATACAGCTCCTGGTGAGGTCAGCAGAGCATTGGGAGGTACTAATGTTTCATGCTCGTTCTCTAATAATTCTGAAGGAAGTTGATGTAATGAATGGTTCTGTCTACCCTTTAGGAGTGCTTTAGTTGATAACTGATTGTTAATGATTTCAAGCAAATTAGGAACAATGCATCCAACATTTCCTTTGGAGCATGGTGGTATGTTGTTTGTTGTTATTACAAACCAGATAAAGTTTATATATCACCACTATCATTAGCTATTACAAGAAAAATGATACTGTTACAGTTAATACATTTTCTAAATAATTCCTCATACTAATTTTCCTTAAAACAGATTCAAGTTATACGATTTATCAACCCATTTAGTAGATTTTTATTTTTATACTATATTACATAATATAATATATTTCTATGAGGTTTGCCTTTTTTGTTTTTTTTGTTTTGTATTTATTGTATTTATTATATTTATGATACAAGAAAGTTACAATTTACAACTTTCCTATTTTTTCCCATTTTCATTTCTTACATTTTATAAAAATTCCTTAAAGCTTACCATTTCCTAATGTTGATATGCCACTCATATGCAATTTTTTGTAAATAGCTATAATTTTCCAAATTATTTATTTATGATGAAGGCTTCGGGCAGAAGCCGAAACGCATTGTTTGTTTTGCACCAAGAAACCTGTATACCGGGTATGGAGTGCTGGGCATGGAGTGCCGAATGTGTTTGCAAAATTGCTGGTGGCTGCCACAAACCACCACGTGCACCGGTGCTGCAAGGGTGGATGGGATCGGAGTATTGGTGGCATTATCTGTAACATATTATTTCTTTAGGTACATTTACTGTGTTATATTACGATATATTTGGCATGTCATGAAGTATATCATTAACATTTTAATAAAGCTTTTAAACTTATGGAAAAACAAAGCATTTGGAGATGGAGTAAAACTAGACTGTTCCCATTGTAAATAAAGGCTTCATACTTGATTACACCTAGTTTTTAGCTTAGCTTTGCTATGTTAAGAGGAAGAGCGAATGTGAATTTGAAGGAACTCAGAGAGGTACAGACAGATATCGAGTTTGTGCAAATCTTCCCTTTGGCTTCACTTTGTGCGTGCACTCCATTCAGTAGCAGTTTCTTCAAAACTCAGGCCCTCCTTTAGAATTCTGGGAAAATCATTACATTACCAATATGTATTGCAGCCTGTTTTAGTTACATCTTAGACTAAATATGAAATAATTTTGACAACAGTTTTATCCAGTGCTTAGTTTGAGACGGTGGTTTCCGGTGCACGGCACCAGCACTTAAGTGTCACTCTGCCACTTATGACAGCTGCCACATGGCAGCTCTTCTAGTGTAATTTAAAGATGAGCAGAACAATAGCTGTTTATTAATTCGAAATACATTAAAAACAACTAATACCTACAGCCCAAGCCATTCTTATAGCTTTGGGGGGTCTGCATTGTCACACTTATAGCAATGTGATGGTAGTTGTGTAGGTACTCTCATTGGAAGATCTGGCATTGGGTGGTGTAAGCTGTGGTGGACTCCCTAACAGGGCCCTGGCACTTATTATTTTACAAATTAAGCACTGATTTTATCACAGCTTTTGGTGCTTTTTTTCCATAATGCTAACACAATCGCATTTTACTGATAGTAATGGGACACAGATTTTCTGTCTCATGTAGTGGCACTAGTATTTCACTGATAAAACTAGCCCTCCGAACAAGCGGTCTTATGCTTTACTCTGAATTTGTGTTTACAGGAAATATGTGTGGAAATAAAGTCAGACATGTATGAAGACAGTAGGATCTGGAAATGGATAGCACCAATAAACGGATAGTGACTAATTAGGGCAGGAAATACAAAATCATGTTCTAAACTGCAAGGGGAGGGATTGCCGCTGACAACTTTAGAATCTGTGAGTCATGTGTTCAAATCCGGACAGGGCCAACTAAGTAAAAAGCTAAAAATAGAGCCTCTTCACCCTCTCATCTTTATAGTATGGCTCCTGAACATTGTTTAAGCACTTTGCCCAATGTTTGTAGGACTTAAGTTAGATTACTACATATATCCCTGCCTCAGACTTTATGCATTTTCCTCAAAGTTTGTAGGACTGGAGTTAGTCTAGTAAATGTTACCCTCCCCAATTATCTACACTCTCCCCAATGTTAAAGGGATGAGAATTAGAATGCTAAATCTGATACCTCCAAATACATACGCTTACCTCATTTTTTGCAGGGTTTGTCTTAGAATAGTTTATTTGACAGTCACAAATATAAACACTTTCTCTAACGTTTGTAGAACTGGGGTTAGAATGGTAAATTTGCCTTGCCCCAAATATATGACCTTTCCAAACATTAGTGATAATGAAGTTGTAATAGTAAATGTTGCTCCCTCACATATATGTGCTTTCCCAATGCTTATTACGAAATGGAGTTATGATAATAAATGTAACCCCCCATTCGATGTATATTTTATTTTTAAAATGTTCAAGATTTTAATAAATATTTCATAATTCAGGAATTGTTTAGACTTTATTTTGGCTTCTTTTGTTGATCCTTGACTTTTCAATATATTTATAATGCTTGTGTTATGTATTAAATAATGCAAAATGTTAATATTTATTAAGTGATTGTCTAATGAATGAATATTGGGTACATGTCTTCAGATATATGAATTATGGTATAAAATACATATTTGATCAAAATAAATATTTATAGATTTTTCATATTTCTTTAACATGTAATCATTATTTTTTATTAAAAATGTACTTTATTTATAAATATAATTAATTCTATGTATTTTGTTAGATCAATAAACATGTTAAAAGATTAAGGGCCTGATTTATATTTCGGCAGACGGGTTATTCCGTCTTAACGGTGATGAATATCCCGTCCACCAAAATATAAATCCCATATGATATTATGGGATTGCTATATTTTTATCTGTCACCATTGTGATGGAGTAACCTGTCCACGAAAATCTAAATCAGGCCCTAAATTTGTTTTGCATAATTGGTCTGTGTTCTTAATATAGTTTTGAAAATGAAAACTATTTCTATTAATTTTTCATTGTTTCCCAAAAATACAAATATCGTAATTTATTTTATGTTTGAGTATAAACATATTAGGGGTTTAGATCTTTTTAAATTATTAAAAATGAGTAATACGTTTAATTTGTATTAATTATAATATAATATTTATTTTATATACATTATGGCACACATTTTTATGTAGTTAATATCTTGGTTATTTGAATATTTATTTTGATTGTCTATAATGTTGTATTCAATATTTTGGTAAAATATATTTTTAAGTCTCTATTTTTGTATGTCAATATCTTGGTAGTAGATGTGTCTGGGATTTGAATAATCAGTATTGAAAATCGATATTTTGACAGTAGACATTTACACCTCTGTGTCTTTTTAGGTTGATATTTTTGTAGTCCATATATAGGACTACAACCAAATGTGACACATCCTGGGAAGCCCACTCTCTGAACTAGCCAATCCTTTCCATATCAGGCTTTTCATGTTCCTGTGCATCTTTACCGCTAAATATGCACTTGCTCAGCATCCCAAAACCCCTCATGTTAGAGTGATATGAATAAACACAAGATCTCACCACATGCTACGTTCCCGTTGCTCATGTTGAATTTGTAGCTGTTGGTCTTTGGGTTACATCCGCTTCCCCTTAATTTTGCAAAGCAGCAGTCGTGAGTTTGACAGCACCTTAGAAAAGAAAACTCAAAGAATGACCACTTGAGCACAACAATCAGATTATCATACATATCCATACACTCCATACTGATATTTATGTACTGAACCTAACACCAGCATACCCCTATTGGTTAGGAGAGATACACTTACCTTAGCACAAGCCACAAAGGGGCAACAAGTGCGCATGGGTATGTTGATTACATTGGAGCTCTCAGTGCCCCTTGGAGTGGGGCACTGAGAGCTCAATGCCCTTTGGTGGGCCTTGCAAGAAATTTCCAACATAGGTAAACTACCCAACATATTAAATTTAACGACAACGTCATCATAGCATTTAACATTTTCTGAACTGCAGCATCAGGGAAGATGCTCCTGCCTGGTATACACACTTCTCAATAAAATGTGATACACTAGTATAGACTAAACATTTTAACAAACCTTCTATTTTAAGAAGTATGCGAAATTCCAGATGCAGATCACTAGGAAGAAATCACCTTCCAGAACCCTAAGTCCACTACTGTAGCTACTGGCAGGCTGTATTTCCCGACAGAACAATTACAGGGGTCTTGTAGGTCTCATTCAGTGAGAACTCTTAGAATCCTTGGTAATTATTGGTCAAGGTCATTAGCCCTCAGTATGTAGTGCATCTCACCTAGGCATCCTTTACTTCCTGGGCAGATGTGGACAAACAATCTGAGGCTAAAGTTAGGATGGCTCTAATTATAATGCAACACATCAGCTACACTCACAATAAAGTATGACTGTCCAACCAAGGTTGTGTTTACACAACCTTTTATTGCTCCCTAATGTTTGTAATATATAGTTACAGTATTAACAGAAGAGAAGTCAATGTAAAGCAAAAAACACTTCCCAATATACCAATGTAACATAGCAATGACACAATTAACCAGTTATGTCACAGTTTATGCAGATTTTATGGGTAAGTAATTGTTTTTTTATTTATTGTTTTAAAATTAATATGTATAAATTAAATGTATATGTTTAAATTGTTTTATTGTACAATACATATTTAAACTTGTGATTTAAAGATTTAAAGTGCTGCAGAGTTTAATTTTATTATTTGCTGGTTCAAAATCAATGTATTAAATTAGGCACATCAATATTATAAATTAGAATATTTTCTTTTTGTTTTAAAAATAATAACCTTTAGTAGTTTTCCCTATACTTTGCCATAGGGGATCTCCACCTCAGTTACGGAGATCTCCACCAGTAGGTGAAAGGTCAAAGGTAGTAACTTTACATTAGTAAATTCTGTTGAAAGAAGCTCCACTCCCTCACTTGATGGGGTGAAGACATGTAAGTCTACACCTTGGTAAAACTCTCAACTATAAAATAGTTAATAGCAGAAAAGTGGAGCATTACATCTAGGAGTAGGAATAATTATACACATGATAAACATACATGAATACTTAATGCAAATTAAGAAGCAGCCAATGGATTTATGGTTGCACCGCCTGGTGTAGTCACAATTGTTTTTTGTTAAATATTACAGACAATGTTGCCCGCCTCAAAGGTCCACTGCTACTGGACCATACAAAGCAATGATACACACATGAACTAGAGAGGCAACAGTATTTGAACAGTATATACAAAGAATGGTTCTTGGGCCTTCAATCTTGAAGTCGAGTCTTCCTTTATTGTTTCAAATCATGCAAGTGCAGCCAACGCGTATCGCCCTCAAAAAAGGCTTCATCTGGGATAAGAGGTGCCAGAAGATTTTCACTGTAGAGAGTCTATTGAGCTGTACCTCTAAGTGTTACGAGGTCATCCATACACGATCCTTTGAATTCGAATAGCCACACCTCATGTCCCAGTGCTGAGATAAGTAAATGCGTTGCACGTTTTCGTGGCTAAGTCTAAAGGCATTGGCAATTTTGCCTAGTCAAATAGCCTCCATGAAACCTATATGATAGGAGGGTTGGGCGCAAGAAAACAGGCGGTATATTGCCTCGGAGACCCCCTTACGTCTCGACCTTGGTCGTCCTGTCACTTGGACTCGTTCGTGTTTACATGAATATTTACCTTTGTGAAATGGGGCATTATCTACAATACAATGCACTGAGTGGGCTTTGGGTCACAACCGTGCTCATGATTGGATGGCTTTCTTGTCTACCTCAGTCCACTGTTCCGGGTTCAATGGTTTTCCTCTCTATTCTTGTGTCTTTTCCCATCCCAGGAGCATTTCCTCTTTACAGTGTGTATGGTTGTATTTAATAAAGGTTTGAGAGGGAAGTATGCATTTTGGCCCTGAGTACATCATGAGGGGTAAAAGTAGAGATATTTACTCCACCCAGTCAATGCTAATACCCTGGGGTGATGTATTTGCCGGGTGGGCAAATACCTCATAGTCCAAATTTGTCTTTAGAAAAAAAAAATTACAAGTGGAATCTGTGTATTTTGCAGACCAAAGACGACCTGAATCAGGATTTAACACACATTTTACTACAGTAAATTTCAGCAGGACTAACCTGCCAGAATGTACCTGTGCAAAACTGTGAAGCGTGCTGTACTTACCACATTTCTCATAATTAGGAGAACTCACAAAACTCACATTTGGAGAGGAATCAGAATTTACGCTCCAACACCCACAGTCCAAGGAGTAAGAAATCAATGTAAATTGGATACCCTTTGTTAGACCTGCCATCCTTAGGGTGGTCTTACCCAAACTTTTTGCCTGCTTTTAGGACTCTGAGCACTTTACCACTGCTGACCAGTGTTAAAGTGCAGGTGCATCTCCCCTAAAACATGGTGATATTGGTATATACCTGATTGCATATTTAGTTTACCTGTAAATCCCTTGTAAAGTGGTATTCCATATACACAGGACCTCTAATCTAAATGCTCCTAGTGGGCCTGCAGCACTGATTGTGCCACCCACACAAGTAGCCTTTCAAACTTGTCTCAGGGCTGCTATTTCAGGGCCTGTGTGTACAGTTTACTGACACTTCGACTTGGCATTTAAAACCACTTGCCAAGCCTTAAACTCCCCTTTTATTACACATAGGTCACCCCTAAGGTAGATCCTATGGAGCCCTATGGGCAGTGTGCTGTGTAACTAAAAGGTAGGATATGCACTTTTAAGTTTTACATGTCTTGGTAGTGGCAAAAAGCTAAATTCATTTTTCACTACTTTAAGGCCTACTCCTCTCATAGGCTAGCATTGGGAATTCCTTAAAACACTTTTAAGTTGTAATTGCTGATTAGAAACAAGTAGATAAATCATGTTTCATATCTTTGGAATGGTAATGATATATCTTCTTTAGTGGTAAAGTTGTATTTGACATTAATATTTTAGAAATGCCAGTTTTATAAAGTGGACATTTCTCTGCTCTTAACTTCGATCTGTGTGCCTGCAGCCTGTCTCCAATACACGTCTGGGCTGGGGTGACAGCTACACTTTGTGCATTCCCTCTAGACAGTCACAAACTCAGGAAGGTGAGGCTCATCTGCATTCGGAGCACTCATCTGCATTCATCTGCATTCTGATGGGTCTTCCTGGGCAAAGAGGAATGGGAGGGGCTGACACTTACTCTTCAATAGGTAGTGTCCTGTCCTCACACAAAGTACTGATTTACCCCCACAGATAGCCTGGCAGACAGGACTGGGTTGAAAGGGATCTTAGTCCACTTCAGAGAGCTCCTTTGAAGTCCCCCCTACATCAAAGGCACTTTTGGGAATAAGTACTGGAGTTCTGACCCTACCAAATCAGTACACTACTGGACCTGAGAAGAAGTCTGCTGGAGTATAGACTGCTGTGCTTTAAGGATTGCCGCTTTGCCTTGACTGACAGTTATGAGGAAATGCTTCTCTGCTTTACTGAGTTCCTCTGCTGATCTCTGTCCTGCTGAGGACAAGGCCTGGATCCATCTCACTTGAACACAGAGTGACTCCAAGGGCTCGCTGGCTTGCCTCCTGTTTTCTGAAGTCTCAGGGACACAAAAGACTTCCTGCAATCCTGCTGGTGCTGCTGGACTCTGCCTTCTGTAAGTCCAACCCTTGCCTGAGGTGCCCCCGCAAGTCCTGCGCCTCACAAAAGGGTTCTGCAGCTCATTTCCTGCAAAAACCAAAGCATCGCCCTAACTGCATGAGAAATTCTACTGCATCGCCCTTGGTGCTTGACGATAGCAGATCCACAGGCTGTGCAGCTCAACAACGACGCTCTGCGCAGCACAACAACGATGTATTGCATTCACTTCAACGGAGCTCGACAATGACACAAGAAACCCTTTGCGCGGCTCGACGATGATGCAGTAGGCTCTCGATGTTGACACTTGCTCAAGCCAAGGTATTTCTTCAGCGGGACCTGTCTGGGTCCTGTAGCTGGCCTGCCCTCCTTCACAGTCAGCCTGAAATTGGATTTGTACCGGGCCCTCGCGACCTCAAGAGGCCTTTTAATGGCTAGTGACTTCTAAGCACTATTTTTGCATTTATTCTTTAAAAATTCATATCTTGACATCTACTGATTAGATATTTGTCGTTTGGTCCTGTTTTAACCAGATAAATATTCTCTATTTTTCTAAATACTTTATACACTGCCTCTTGAGTTAAGCATGCCTGCTCTGTGGCAAGCTACCAGAGGGTGAGCACAGGTTAATTAAAAGTGTATATCTAGCTTACCCTGACTAGGAATGTAGTCCCTACTTGGACAGGGTGCATACCTCTGCCAACTAGAGACCCAATTTCTAACACTGGTGATCAGCAGTGAGGATAGGACTTGTGTTTGTGCAATATCATATAGTAATTCAGCATTCACAACAACTTTATACCTAAAACCAATTCAGGCCCTAATTGGCCTTTTTGACTTTTCTGCTAAATTATGTCTCTCTCTGGAGAAGCTGCACTTGCACCTGCAGGAATTGAGTTTGAGCTGGCCAGATTAGAATGATACACTGTGCAGCAGCTGAACGATTTCTGCAAGGACTTTCAGGTTTCTAAAAGACGCTTCACCAGGAAGGTGCAGCTACAGAAAGCTTTGAGGGCCTGGGCAGACACCCGGGGAGCAGGAGAACCCTGAGGAGGAGGGTGATCTGTATCTGTAGTCTGAAGTGCCTCTTTAACTGCCTGTGGAAGGGGCCAATGACTTGCCAGGAGCAGTATTGGCTACCAGAGCAGAGACCAGTGTCTCCTCAAAGAGCCTGTCACCAGAGGAGCTGGCAAACAAGAGGGAGGAAATAAAATTTAAGGTTGAGCATGCCAAGTTGGAGCAGGCTCATAAGAAAGGAGGCTGGCCGTGGAGGACAGGAAACTTACCCATGAGCTCAACCTCAGAGAGCTGGACATGTTATGTTATGTTACAAGATTTTATTAAGCACACATATCACCCGAGGGTCTCACAGCGCTAGAAAAAAACCATGGAAGGGAGGTAAAGAACAACAGCGAGGGGGAAAAGTGATCAAATTAGCCAGGTTTTTAGCATTTTACGAAACTGGCGATGGTCAGAGACCATACAAAGATGCGAGGGGAGAGCATTCCACAGAGTGGGTGCAAGATGTGAGAAGGACTTCCCACCATGCCTGGACGTACGTATCCTGAGTGGAGTTAGGAGATACTTGGTTCCTGATCTCAAAGTTCTACTGGGCTGGTACCATTTAAGTTTTTTTGATAGGTAACTGGGGCCATTCCCAGAGATAGTTTTATGGACCAGAGTAATGATCTTAAAGTGAATTCGTTTCCTGACGGGAAGCCAGTGGAGGGCTCTCAGGCTAGGGTCCGACGGAGATCGCGACAGTAGATTTAGAACAAGTCTGGCGGCAGTGTTCTGTAGAACCTGAAGTTTAGTGAGAAGCTCTTCATTAATGGAGGCCATAAGAGCATTGCCATAATCGAGCCAACTGATTATTAGACCCTGCACAAGCGGTTTTCTTGATTCAGATGGAATCCATTGGAAAACCTTGCGCAGGCTCCGCAGTATTCCATAGCAGATGCCTGCTACCTGATTGACATGGTCTCTCATGGACAATTTGTTGTCAATTATCATTCCTAGGTTGCGGACTTCATATTTGGGGGAAGGACAGGCGCCGAGATTCTGGGGCCACCAGTCATTAGACTAGTGCTCATTAGCCTTCCCAAAATGGATGATCTCCGTTTTACTTGCATTTAACTGAAGGTGATTAGTTTGCATCCAAGTACTGATATGGGTCATGCAGTTTATGAATCTGAGCTTTGTTTCAGAGGGGTCAGTGTCCATGGTGATCAATATTTGCGTGTCGTCGGCATACGACACCGTGTCAAGCCCATAGGATCGGATCACCTCTGCAAGGGGGGCCAGATAATGATTGAAAAGAGTGGGGCAGAGGATAGACCCCTGGGGGACACCTTTATCTACCATCCAACTTTGGGAGACAAAGGTGCCTGTTTAGACCCCGAGGTTCGATCTGTTAAGTAGCTCCTGAACCAATTTAAAGCGTTCCCTCTGATCCCTTTCTCCCACAGTCGATGTATCAGTGTACTGTGGGAGATGGTGTCAAACGCTGCTGACAGATCGAGTAGGACAAGCATAGCTGACTGCCCGCTATCCTGGGCTAGTCTTATACTGTCAACTACCTCTATCAGCGATGTTTCAGTGCTGTGGGCGTCCATGAACCCCGATTAAGAAGGGTCCAATAATTTATTTTCCTCCAGAAAGGTTGTAATTTGTTTATTCACCAAGGACTCTAAAACCTTTCCAAAATAGGGGAGAAGAGAGATTGGTCGGTAGTTGGTAAGTTCGTCCGGGTCAATAGAAGGCTTTTTCGGGATGGGTTTGACCCTTGCTGCCTTCCAGATGATGGGAAAAGTGCCACTTTTTAGAGATAGATTAAGAAGATTGGTTAGAATTTTGAGGAGGACTGGGGCGATGTTGGACATAATGTGGGGTGAGACAGGATCAGTTGGGGAACCTGATTTTATTTTAAAGAGGGCGCAATTCACATTCTCCTCAGTGAGTTCCGTGAACTCACAGATATGATTTAAAAGAAGATCCAGACTACTAGTAAGAGCTGTCTCAGGATATTCAGTGGTTGCATTAGAAAAGTGGTTATGAATGAGGTTAATTTTCTCCTCAAAGAATGCAGAAAATTTGTTAGCCCATTCAATAGAGGCGGGGCTTTTGGACTGGCAAGAATGGGGGCTGGTGAATTCCTTTAATATTTTATACAGTTCTTTATTTGAGTTTGCAGCTCTATCAATTCGATTGCTAATTTATCTTTTTTTAGCTGATTTTATATTGTCAAGGTAATGTCTATGTATAAGGTTGTACTCCTTTCTATCCACAATCTTTCTGGTAATCCTCCATTTGCGCTCAGCTTTCCTACTGGCCAATTTATCCAATTTTAGATCTTCGTTAAACAATGGTGAGGCTTTATACTTAATTTTAACTTTAGTTAAGGGTGCTACAATATCAAGTGCCTGGGTAATTGCCTTCTCAAAAGTTTCAGCTGCTTGATCTATGTTATCGGTGTCTTTATAGGATGGAAGGCTGAGGTGGGGTGCAAGGGTTGATGGACCAACTTTTTTCCAAGGTCTGCTCAGCCTTTGTTCACCGATCCGATTACTATATATTTTAGAAGACAGTGGTCTGACCAAAGCATAGGAATGGGTAATTCTGTTTCAATGTTAGATGAATTTGTGAACAGGAGATCTAAGGTATGGCCTGCTTCATGCGTGGGCCCTGTTATCAATTGCCGTAGTTCCAGTGATTCAAGAGTAGAGATCAGTTGGAAAGTCTCGGGAGTATCTGGGAGTTCTGTATGAAAATTAAAGTCACCGATAAGAAGAAAATTGTCGGCTGCTAGCACATGTGGGGCAATTATCTCTGTCAACTTATTGGTAAAGTTGGTTTTAGTACCAGGTGGTCTGTAGACTAATGCAACTCTCCAGGTTCCATTAGTGTAGTTCTCTATTTTAAAAATACACAGTTCCACCCATTCAGTAAGGAGAGTATCGAGTAGGTTGATCTTAATGTCGGCCCTAGCGGCAATTGCTAGTCCTCCTCCTCTCTTATTGGTCCTGTCAAGGCGGTGCAATGTATACTCAGGGGGGGAAGCTACTGCAACATCGGGGAGGGCGGCCTCGTGAAGCCAAGTTTCAGTGACAAAACATATGTCCGGTTTTTCCGAGTCAAGTAGGCTCCATATCTCCAAAGTATGCTTAGGAATTGATGAGGCGTTAAGATAAAGCCCAGTTAGTTGTTTGGGTTGAATGGAGTGTTTGGCCCCTGTTATCCCTTCCGTGTTTGTCCGCCTTGTGTTGGTGCAGGGGGAGGGTGCAGTGATAGTGTGTTTGGTGTCTGAATGATCAGGAAATAATGCTGGTGGGTGGACCAAGGGGTCGGTCTGGGGCTTGGCCGGGCATTGCTTATTTAATGCTTTGAGTTCTGCGCTTGAGTAGCGGTGAGGTGCCATTTAAACTAGTTAAAAATATGAGTTGGCCGATGGCTGATGATCTTCAAGATAAGAGGTAGTGAATATTATTAAATGTGCAGGGGTTCCGGCAGCCGGCGGCGTCCAGGCGCGGACGGGCGCAGACGGGCTTGCCTTTGGCACGCCGCCGCGTGCGCCGCTGCGCGGCCGCATCTCTTCTAAGTTTAAGTAGGAAGGGCGAGGGAGAAAGTAAGTGGCATCTGGAGCGCGGCCTTGAAAGTGAAGAATTCCTCACTTCCGGTATGGCGTGTGAGTACTGCCAAGTGCGTCCCTCCACTCAAACGGCACTAGCCGTGGCGGAACGGGGACAATGGCAGAGAGGTGAATCAGGTGAGCATACAATTTAAAAGCACAGCGCAGAATATTCTTACAGACAAGGGAATAGAAAAAGCACCTCGTGAGTAATGCTTGATGTTCTGTACCTTCCGCAGCTTAGACTGGCTGCACGGCCTTGTCCCTTCCAAGTTTAAGTAGGAGGGGCGAGGGAGAAAATAAGTGGCGTCTGGAGTGCGGCCCTGAAAGTGAAGAATTCCTCACTTCCGGTGCGGCGTGTGAGTACTGCCAAGTGCGTCCCTCTGCTCAAACGGCATTAGTCGTGGCGGAACGGGGACAATGGCAGAGAGGTGAATCAGGTGAGCATACAATTTAAAAACACAGCGCAGAATATTCTTACAGACAAGGGAATATAAAAAGCACATCGTGAGTAATGCCTAATGTTCTGTACCTTCCACAGCTTAGACTGACATAAGAGCCCTACAAGTGGGGTCCAGCAACAGCAATGGTGGCAGTATACTTACAGTGGCCGCTGGTGAGTCCAGAGCCAGGATCCCAAAGGATTTGGTGGCCAGTTATGTGGTGGGGGATGACATGGATACATGGTTTGCAGCCTATGAAGTGGCTGTGAGAGTGCACAAGGTCCTTGAGGAGGTCTGGGGTAGTAGTTTGTGGAGGTATAGCCCCACGGTGGGGAGGGACACACTCCCTACACTAGAGATAGGGGACCAAACATGCTACACTGCAATGAAGGCCATACTAGTCAGCAAGTTTTGACTGACCCCCTGAGAGGTATAGACTCAGGTTCAGGAGCAGCCACAAGATCTCTTTACAGATATGGGTGAGTTTCTTGGATTATAACAGCAAGGCACTCAAGGGCTGGGTGGGGGGAACAAGGTTGATGATTATTCAGGGCTGTTCAACTTTATTTTGAAGGAGCACATGCTTGATATTTGTTTTCCAGATCTGCACCAACTCCTAGTGGATAGAAAGTTAACTGACCCCAGGAAACTTGCTGAGGAGGTGGGCATCTGGGTCAGCACCAGTGTGTCCAAAAATACATCTGTATTGGACTCCAAAGAGGGTGGTCAGGGGTCCCAGCAGAAGAAAGAGGGGGAGCTAAAAAGACAGCATTCTCTAAAGGCCCCCAAAACAGCTCACAGGGGAAAAGGTCTGGTTCTCATTCCCAATCTGGCCACCAGAAGAAAACTTACCTTGACAAAGGTCAGCAGACCAAGCCCATGAAGTGCTATGATTGCTACGAGTATGAACACTACAAGGGGTATCACAAGTGTACAAAAAGAGCACCACCTCCCAATGGAGGAAAGAATCCAGCGGTGGCTGGTGTAGTGCTAAGGGTGGAGTTTGTCAAAATTAATGGGGGGTGTTTAGTGGGGTTACTCTAGGGTCCCTGTGTGACAGTGAGATGGTTCCTAAGATCCATGTGCCCTCAAATACTACAAAGTATAGGCCTGGGTCACCATCAATGGGCAAGGTGTTAATTCTTAATTCATTTCGCCAGGTTGTGCTGGCCGACAAAAGAGAGGGTCACTATCCTGTGGCCCTGCTTCCATTTCAGTGTGGGAGGGGGGTTACAGGTCTTCTGAAAGTTGCTGTGAGCCCTGCCATCCCTGTGGACTGTTTGTTAGGTAATGACCTTGAGCACACTATCTGGAAAGAAGCAGAGCTCAAGTCTCATGTGAAGATGTTGGGGGTTACCTGATTGGATCTGTGCAACAACAAGGTCCATTGCTACCCAGGATGGGAGTCAAAAAGGGCTGGAGCCTGGAACAATGGCCCAGCCAGCTGCTAAAGAGGGGGAAGGCAGAGGGCATGGTAAACCAGCCCCTGAGAGCCTTCCTAGTAAGGTGGATGGGGCACTTGCGGGTGGCCGTCCTGGACCCCACTGAGGAGGGCACTGCTTCCCTTGGTGACATACCTACACTTGCTGGATGGAATGTAGAAGGAGGACCCACCAAGAAGGAGTTCTGGAGGGCACAGAGAGAGTGTCCATCCCTTGACGGCATGATGAACAGGCCCAAGCAGTAGGTGATGTCTCTGGGAGTTATCACAATTACTGGGAGGACGACCTCCTTTACAGTGAGCCTAAGGGACATGGGACAGCAAGGGCCCTGGTGGTCTCCCAATGCTACAGGGCCCTCTCACTGGATCTGGCTCATGAGCTATCCCAGGCAGGATACTTGGGCCAAGACAAGACCTTGGCAATGCGTGTCCCACATTTCTTTTGAACCCAAGATAAGGACATCCTCAGATGCATTCTGCAGGACCTGCATAACCTGCCAGGCTAATGGGAAGACATGACAAAGACTTAAAGCCCCCCTTAACCAACTGCCAGTCATTGGAACACCCTTTGAGAGGGTGGCATGGACATTTTAGGGTGTATTGATCCCCAGACTGCTTCAGGCAATAGGTTCATCCTGGTTCTGGTGGATCATGCCACTAGGTACCCAGAGGCAATCCCTCTGTGGACTATGACTGCATCTGCAGTGGCAAAGGCCCTAATGGGGATTTTTATCCGAGTTGGTTTCCCCAAGGAATTTGTGTCTGACAGGGGCACAAACTTCATGTCTGCTTATATAAAGTCAATGTGGAAGGAATGTGGAATAACGTATATGTTCTCCAATCCTTACCATCCACAAACCAATGGGCTTGTTGAGAGATTCAACAACACTCTGAAAGGCATGATTTGAGGCCTATCTGAGGCCCTGAGGAATAAGCGGGACATCCTCTTACCATGGCTGTTGTTTGCCTACAGGGAGGTACCACAGAGGGAGTGGGATTCAGCCCTTTTGAGCTTCTGTACAGGCACCCTGTTAGAGGACCTCTGAGTCTGGTAAAGGAAGGGTGGGAGCAAGCTCCCAGGAAGACTCCCCAGGATGTAGTGAGCTACATGCTGGCCTTCAGAAGCCAGATGGCTAAGTTGTGGAGGAAACTTCTGACAACTTAGAAGTCAGTCATGCCGTGATGAAAGAGTGGTATGACAAAAAATTTACCACTGTGGAATTACAGCCTGGGCAGAAAATGTGGGTGATGGAACCGATGGACCCCGGGCCCTACAGGACCTTTGGACTGAGCCCTATGAGGTGATTGAGAAGAAGAGTAAGGCTACCTACCTGGTGGACCTTAAGACCCCCAGGCAACCCTACAGGGTGCTTCACATCAATCGTCTCAAACCACACATTGAGAGGTCTGAGCTCACCATGCTGTTGGTAACAGATAGAGAGGAGGAAGAGGAGAGTGAACCTCTCCCTGACCTCTTGGACTCCAAGGAGAAGGATGGGTCTGTGGAAGGAGTGATCCTTTCCCCTACTCTATCTCCTGAACAGCAGAGTGACAGCCGCCAAGTGTTGGGGCAGTACTTTTCTCCTTTGCCCCTTACTTCTGGGACTACTCACCTGTGTACCCATGATGTGGACACAGGGGACAAACTCCCTGTTAAGGATAATTCTTACAGGTGGTTGGATAAGGTGTGGGCCAGCATAAAGAGTGAAGTCTCCAAGATGTTGGAGTTGGGGGGTGATAGAACCCTCCAGTAGTCCCTGGTCCAGTCCTGTGGTTCTGGTACCAAAAGCTGCCCCAGTGGGCACCACACCTGAACTGAGATTCTGTGTGGATTATAGGGGGCTAAATTCTGTGACCAAGACTGAATCTCATCCCATCCCTAGGGAGGATGAGCTGATTGACAGGTTAGGGGCTGCCCAGTACTTAAGTAGCTTTGATCTTACATCAGGGTATTGACAGATCGCCTAACAGAAGGTGCTAAGGAAAGGTCAGCCTTCTCCACTCCAGAGGGCCACTGTCAGTTTAGAGTGATGCCTTTTGGACTCAAGAATGCCCCTGCCACCTTCCAGAGGTTGGTGAATCAGGTACTCGCTAGTATGGAGGCCTTCTCAGCTTCCTATCTGGATGACATACCTGTCTTCAGTAGCAGTTGGACGGACCACTTTTTTCATCTCCAGGAAGTGTTTCAGATTCTGCAACAAGCATGCCTGACTATCAAGGCCGGTAAGTGCCAGATAGGGCAGGGGTCTGTGGTGTACTTGGCACACCTGGTGGGCAGGGGGAAGGTGCAGCCCTTCCAGGCCAAAATAGAGACTATCATGGCCTGGGAGCCCCCCAAAATCCAGACTGAGGTCAGAGCATTATTGGGCCTCACTGGGTACTACAGGAGGTTTGTCAAGGGATATGCCGCCATTGTTGCCCCCTTGACAGAGCTGACTTCTATAAAGCAGCCAAGAAATGTGATTTGGACAGAGGCATACCAAACTGCATTCGACTCCCTGAAGCAATTCATGTGCACAGCCCCTGTGCTCAGGGCCCCTGACTTCTCCAAGAGTTTATAGTACAGACCTATGACACAGAACATGGCATAGGGGCAGTGTTATCACAGCTAAATGAGAAGAGCCTGGACCAACCTGTAGCCTTTATCTCCAGGAGGTTACTCTCCAGAGAACAGAGATGGAGTGCAATAGAACAAACCCTTTCCTAACAATACTGACCCAGAAGGGTTGACTCCATCTAACTTTTCGGTCACTATACACCTCACACTTCTGGAACCATTTAATCCAGTTACTCCTGAACAAGTTCTGGTCTTGATCAACAGGATCAAATCTGGATCACCAGAAGATCCTGACCCACCTTATATCATGGCCACCTTGGCCCCAGCCCTTCTTGCCTCCATCAATCTTTCTTTGAGCATGGAATCTTTCACAGCAAAATGGAAAGCAGCCCGTGTCAGACTGTTCAATCTTTCTTTGAGCATGGAATCTTTCCCTGTAAAATGGAAAGCAGCCTGTGTCAGACTGATCCTAAAAAAAAAAAACACGGCTGATCCACAAGAGATGGCTAACTGCAGACCAATTAGATTTCGGGAGATACCCCTAAACCATCAATCTTAAACCAGTTCACATAGAAAAACATCTCGCCATTATTTCTCTAAGCGTCAATTAATGACGACTGATGAATTATTTTAAAATATCATACCAACTGTCCACTGAATATATCATATGTCACATCCATAGATTTGACTGTGTACCGAAAAGAGATGAAGTGAAAACAAGGGTTTGTATATGTCATCTAATATTATTCTTCATTGATAAACATATAGACAATAACATACATTTAAATGAAATAAGGATATACACATAACACCATCAAACACAAATACATGTGCATACAAGTATGATTGAATCAATCAAAAAACAAACATACATAAACAGATGTATTAGATTGAAAAAATACTTAAACATGTGTTTTAAGAAATAAAGACAACAGGTGTAGTGGCCCACGATTAGTACATGTGGGGTTGTAACATATTATGACCCTCTGCTGCACAGTCCGAAAGGTACTGCTTGGCCCTTTCGTGTGGTAGTTGGAGCAATTTAACTATTTGTGGATGATGTCATTATTCACATCACCAATATTACATAAATGAATTTGTGCTCTTTAAAGTTGACGATAACTCCTGGCCACACCAATGGATACACTGACGCATTTCGACCTTCGTGTAGGGCCTGGTATGTTTTGTCAATGAAGGTCTTCTTCAAGGCTGGGGGGCTTTTTTAGAGTGACACGCTCACACGGGAACTCCCTGCATCTTCTTTGGGTACAGGACTTCTAGGGGATGGTGGGTCCATATCATACATTAATTAGACAATCAGGCCCTGGAGGGGTCAGGGACTTGGGCTTGTCCGGAGCTGCGGCTTGGAATGCTTCCAGTGGGGTGCTAGTGGCCTTAATCATGCATTCTGATCCGTCACTGCCATAATGTCGCTCATGTTTCTCCGCGGCAGACCTATATCACTGCTCCCCTTTCCTGGAAATGTTATGGAGACCTTAGTCATTCGACAACTCATATCTTTTCTAGAAACTTACTCCCTGTTGGATCCCTCCCAGTCAGGATTACGGGCCTCTTATAGCACGGAAACAGCACTAATAGAGGTTTTAGATTCAATCAGACTTGCCTTGGACGGGGAGAACTCAACCATACAGGTTTTACTAGACTTGTCCGCAGCCTTTGACTTCACCTCTCATTCAACCCTAATCCAAAGACTTGGGGAGATTAGTGTCAGGGGTAGTGTCAGGGTAAAGCGCTAGGTTTGCTGGAAAACTTCCTGACCAATCAAACTCACTCAGTACAGCTTGATCTCTTCAACTCTAGAACCATGGCATTAGACAAGGGGGTGCCACAGGGTTCATCTTTGAGCCCTACCCTTTTTAACATTTATGTCGCCCCCCCTTAGCCAAAGTAATAAGATCATGTGATTTTGATGTCATTTCATATGCTGATGACACACAACTTGTCATCACTATGAGCGCTAACCGAGAATCCACAAAACTTAGATTTAGGTTGCCTCTTGGATGTCCGCTAACTACCTCTAACTGAACTCTGTTAAGATGGTGATTCTACTTTTTGGGAAAGCTCACTCTTTTTGGTCTAATGACTGGTGGCCCATGGAACTGGGGTCAACTCCTATCCCCAAAAAAGTAGTCAAACACCTTGGATTCCTAATCAATGAGAACTTGTCCATGAAAGAATATGGGAACTCAAACTCCGGATCATGATTTGGCCTGATGCTTATGTTTAGGAAAGCCTTCCAACGGCTACCTTTGCAGACCAGTAAATCACTCACCCAGGCACTAATTGTGAGTCACCTGGATTATGGAAAAGCTCTAATGGTTGCAATGAATGAGGGCCTTTTTGCCAAACTCCAGGTTATATAGAACACGGCTGTCCACTTGGTCTGCAACCTGCCATCTTGCTCTCCTTCTGAACCCATGCTAAGCTCCTTGCACTGGCTTCCCATAAGAAAATGTACCCTCTTTAAGTTTCTATGTCTGGTCTATAAGTATTTACATGGAAGTGGTCCATGCTACCGGCAAAACAAGCTGCAGCCCTACATCCCAACCCCCAGTCTTAGGTCTAGCGAGCAACTGCTACTACGTCCCTGGCGCATTCGTACGACCAGGTATGGGGGTCGTTCTTTTTCTTTTATGGCCCCCCAACATTGGAATCAGTTACCATTACATTTACACACATGCTCTGACCTAGTCTCATTTAAAAAATCCTTAAAAACATGGCCTTTTAATCTTTAGATTCTGTTAATTTTAACTTCTGACCTGTGAGGATGCTCTAGAATCGAGAGACCCCCCCCCCGCCCCCTTGGGGGGTGATTCGTGAGCTCATTAAATCTAAATAATATAGAAAAAGAAGCCTTTGCTGTGGTCTCGGCATTGAAGAAGTTGAGGCCATACCTGTTTGGCACTTACTTCCTGATTCAGACTGACCACATGCTCCTCAGATGGCTCATGCATATGAGGGGTGAAAATCCAAAATTGTTGAGTTGATCCATTTCCCTATAGGGTATGGACTTCAGGGTGGAACACAGACCAGGAGTAGACCATGCCAATGCTGACGGTGTGTCCAGGTTTTTCTGCCTTAGTGATGAGAACTCCCTAGAGGTTGGGTAGATCTCCCCACTTTCAGCTGGGGGGACACGTGTTAGACCTGTCATCCTTGAGGTGGGCTTCCCCCAACTCTTTGCCTGCTTACCTCCACTTTTTGCTGCATCTTTGTGTTGGTCTTAGGACTCTGAGCACTTTACCACTGCTGACCAGTGTGCTAAAGTGCATGTGCCTCTCCCCTACAACATGGTGGCATTGGTATATACCTCATTGCCATATTTAGTTTACCTGTAAGTCCCTTGTAAAGTGGAATACCATATACCCGGGCCTGTAATCGAAATGCTCCTAGTGGGCCTGCAGCACTGATGTGCCACCCACACAAGTAGCGTTTCAAAATTGTCTCAGGGCTGCCATTGCAAGGCCTGTGTGTGCAGTTTACTGCCACATCGACGTGGCATTTAAAACCACTTGCCAAGCCTTAAACACCCCTTTTATTACACATAGTCCACCCCTAAGGTAGGCCCTAGGTAGCCCAATGAGCAGGATGCTCTGCAACTAAAAGGTAGGACATGTTCTTTTAAGTTTTACATGTCCTTGTAGTGGCAAACAGCTAAATAAGTTTTTCAATACTGTGAGGCCTACTCCTCCCATAGGCTAGCATTGGGAACTCCTTAAAAAATGTTAAGCTGTAATTCCTGATTTGAAAGGAGCTGCTAAATCATGTTTCATATCTTTGGAATGGTAATGATAAATCATCTTTAGTAATAAAGTTGGATTTGACATTACTATTTTAGAAATGCCACTTTTAGAAAGTGAACGTTTCTCTGTTCTTAATCTTTGTCTGTGTGCCTGCAACCTGTCTCCAATACACATCTGGGCTAGGGTGATAGCTACACTTTATTCATTCCCTCCAGACAGCCACAAACACAGGAAGGTGAGGCTCATCTGCATTCTGAGCACTCTTCTGCATTCTGATGGGTCTTTCTGGGAAAGGAGGAATGGGAAAGGCTGACACTTACACTTCAATAGGTAGGATCCCTTCCTCACACAAAGCACTGATTTAGCCCCCACAGATGGCATGGCAGACAGGACTGGGTTGAAAGGGATCTTTGTGCACTTCAGAGAGCTCCTTTGAAGTCACCCTACATCAAAGACACTTTTGGGTTTATATTCTGGGGCTCTGACCCCACCAAATCAGTACACTACCATAACTGGGAACAACTCTGCTGGACTGGAATAAAGACTGCTGTGTTGTAAGGATTGCCAGTTTGCCGTGACTGATTGTTCTGAGGAACAGCTTCTCTGCTGTGCTGAGCTGCCCTGCTGCCTGTCGATCTCTGCCCTGCTGAGGATGAGGACTGGACTCATCTCACTTGAACCCAGAGTGACTCCAAGGGCTTGCTGGCTTCCCGCCTATCTTCTGAAGTCTCAGGGACACAAAAGACTTCCTGAAATCCTGCTGGTGCTGCTGTACTCTGACATCTGTGAGCCATACCCTTGCCTGAGGTGCCCTCTCCAGTCCTGAGCCTCAGAAGTGGGTTCTGCAGCTGATTTCTGCAAAATCTGATGCATCGCCAGACTGAGTGAGAAATTTCATTGCATCGCCTTTCAATACTGACGCAGAGGCTGCTCGGTGACAGGGGATCCACAGCCTGCGCAGCTCAAAGATGACGCTCTGCACGGCTCAATGGCGACGCATTGCATTCACTTCAATAGAGCTGGATGACAATGAGGGACCCCCTTTGCACGGCTCTACGACGACGCAGTAGGCTCTCGACACTTGCTCCAGCCAAGGTATTTCTTCAGCGGAACCTATCTAGGTCCTGTAGCCGGCCTGCCCTCCATCGCGGTCGGCCTGAACTTTGGTTTTGTACCAGTCCCTCACAACCTCAAATAACCTTTTGACCACTAGTGACTTCTAGGCATTATTATTGCATTTATTCTTTATAAATTCATATCTTGACTACTACTGATTGGATCTTTGTCGTTTTAGTCTTGTTCTAATCAGATAAATATTCTCTATTTTTCAAAACCTGTGTGCAGTCTTTTGTGGTGTTTTCATTGTGTTACTGTGTGTGTGTGTGCGTGTGTGTGTGTGTGTGTGTGTGTGTGTGTGTGTGTGCGTGTGTGTGATTGTGTTGCACAAATACTTCAGACATTGCCTCTTAAGTTAATTCTGCCTGCTCTGTGCCAAGCTACCAGAGGGTGAGCACAGGTTAATTTAAAATGTGTATCTAGCTTACCGTGACTAGGATTGCGGTCCCTACTTGTCAGGGTGCATACCTCTACCAACTAGAGACCCAATTTCTAACACCCTTGTTCCTCTTGAAATATGACCCTCAGGGCCCAATGGAACATATGTGAAAACTGAACACAGAAATAAAAATGCACCATAAGAAGAAAAATAGGTTTGTTGCCCTGAAGTCAAATATATGACTGCATTTTGGTTATTAATCACCAGTAGTAAGAATCATCCTAATGGCAAAGGATGTGGCTTACCTGAAAGCAATGAGAAACACATCTTGGAATAACTAGTCAAAAAATACACAGCAACTGTTTAATTTAATAAATAAGTAACAACGCTGAGCTCCATAATGATGATGATCTTGAGAAGCTGACCAAATGCATGAACTCCTCTAAGGCTCCCATTCGAAGTTGCCTTTTAACTCTGTGGGGAGAGAGTGAGCGTGGAATTAGGGATTCTATTTATGGAATAGGGAGTAACCTGTCTGACCTGAAATGACATCAAAAACAAAAGGGGGGACAAAGGGCTAATGAAGGTCCAGCACACACGCCCCTAGGTAAGACTGAGAAACAAAAAGGGTGTGCGGTTCCTATAGGTGATAGGTCGATGGAGTCCTAAATGGATCAAGTCCAGGGGATCTGATCCTTCAGGAGCAAAAGCCCTCACACACCCCGAGGGGTGTCATGCTTCATCATCGCGCAGCTCCTCGTTGGGCCGGCACTGCAATGCCCAATGGGCCCCGCAGGGGGGCTCTTTGCCGGAGGTCTTTTGAGCTGCCGTCTGTGAAGTGTGGATGGTGTAGTGAGGGTGTAGTGTGTGAGTAGAGTGGTGAGGTGTCTTAAAAATTACTCTGGGGATTCATAGAGGAAATTTATTAAATGTTTTGAACCCTAGGTTATATTAAAAACAAGTGTGGGCTAAAAAGTGGTTATAATGGACCACGTAAGCTCTAAGTATTGGTGATGGTCAACATGTTTCTTGCCGCAAAGTCTAAAAAGATCAAGGCAATTCGTCAAGACCGTGAAAGAACCTTAAAAACTACTCCTTAACTGACATTTGTGTGCACAAGTCTACTTAGTGACTAGTTGTCCCTAGCGCTGAAAGAGTATATAGTATACCTTAAAGCGATCAAATATATCGACCTAAAGGGGAGAAAAGAGGGGTGGGGAAGACAGGGAAAGTATGAGCACAAATTGAACATACACTGGCCTGTCTGTATATGGCCAATTTTGAGGAGGTCTTTATCCAAGGAGAACAGAACCCATATCTGTCCAACATCATCATGTGGTGTCGATACATAGACGACATTTTGATTCTCTGTAAGGGAGATATGACCACTTGCGTCACATCCTATGACTGGATCAACACTCTTGACCCATTCCTCCGATTCACCAAAACTGTGTCTAACAACAACTTACCTTTTCTTGACCTCCTAATCAATCTTAAGGACGGTCATCTCCAATCCACTACGTACAAAAAACCTACGAACTGTAACAGTCTCTTACGTTACGACAGCCACCACCCTAAACATCTTAGGGATAACCTACCCTATGGTCAGTTTTTATGACTACGACGTAACTGCAGTGCCCTGTCTGACTATGACCACCAGGCAGAAAATCTGGCAACGAATCTTGAAACACGCCAATATCCAGCACACATAGTTAAGGTGGCACGTAAGAGGGCTCGTAATAACAACAGACATTCCCTTTTGGAAACAAACCCTAAAATGCAGGAAGACATTCTCACATGTGTGACATCATTCACCCCACAATCTAATCAGATAACAAAAGTGATCAAAAAACATTGGAGTATCCTGAAAAAAGGGACGTGACAATGTCCCTCTCCCAGAGTCTCGTTTAAACGTACTTGGAATCTGAGAGATACTATTGTCCATACTAGACCAAAACCTGCACATAGACAAACACAACTATCCCTGTGGGGCCTTCCACCTGTAACTGGACATTTTGCGTGCGGGTCCTGCTCCGTCTGTGCACTGACAAAAATATCCAAAACCATACAGCTCAATGAACATCAGATATGGACACAGAGATCTCATTCCAACTGTAACTCCACACATTGCATCTACATGATCACGTGCCCATGCAACATGCGATCTGTGGGTATGACGACACGCATGGTGAAAACAAGAATAATGGAACAGCGCAGTAATATACGCTGCAAGAAACTGACAACCAAACTGAGCACGCACTTTATCGAAAAACCACACTCCCCAGACCACCTTCTCTGGACAGTGTTGGAAATGCACCCACATGCAACCAAAGATTACTTGTTCCAAAAGGAACAACGCTGGATTTTTCGCTTGTCTACACAGATTACAGGCCTCAACGATGACATCCCTTGGGGAGAGATCCGTAATTAAGATCTACCCACATCTGACATGAATCTGATCGGCCCCTACACAGGTTGATTGGGCTATCGGCTACACCGATGACCACCCTAGACATTGATACTTACTCCATCTGTGTGCCTGCTTTTAGTATCTCCTATGTGACTGGACACTGTATGAGGCCCATCTTATGATCATCATTATTATTATTTTTATTTTTATTTTCTCGGGCAGGACGGATCAGCAGTACCACTGTTGAAACATTCACTGTTGCAGGATTAACACACCCTTCCAACATGGCCCCTGCAGGCTCATTACATTTTGGCTATCTTTCCCAAGATGGCCCCCTTCATGCCTAGACACCCAACATGGTACTCATCATGTTACATTCACTGAGCATGACACGATCTAGTGGCCCCTTCTCCCCGGCGCTACTAGTATCTCGCACCATGAGATTACCAGTACTCGAGCAGAGGAACGGGTAGGTTGTACGCATTCCGCGACAATCTAAAATTGTGAGTACAGCGGAGCGGTTCTGCCTCTTTTTCTCCCACTCCCTCTCCATCTCTTGCCCAACTACCTCATGTTTTTCTTCCAGGCTGGAGGACGCATAGCTGCGCAACTCCGCTCCAGCTCATTGGAGCCCTCCGTTGGCACAAAAGTGGTAAGCTACCTTTAGCAATTCTGAGTAGCTCACCCCGCTAATCACATCAAAGTGTGGTATATTGTATTGCTTAATCTTTGAGCATTTTGCCCACATTAATCACAGTGGGAACATACAAATGGCACGCATGTCCACCACGCGCCGTAGCATATTCTAGTGGCTACTCACATGTTTTTCCTGATCTTGGCAGACGTGAGTGTATGGCATCAGCGCCTATACTCATGCAATGTGGCTCATGTTTCACTTCGCATATGTGTGTGTATGACAATTTTTCCGTTTACATAGCAATCGTGACCACAACCCTACTATCGTTTTTGCCTACATTATACATATGAATGAACGGACCTTATGTTAACAGTAAGATGCAGTCGGGGGCAAAGCGTGCTCCGGGCTACAGACTTAATTGATCCGCCTCCTTCTTTACGATCACTTACCGTTACCAGTAAAACCTTGGCACGCGATCTGGACACATCACCGGATTTATCTAGGCACTTACAGAGCATGCGAACCTGGCATGTACACCCATTTGAGCACAACTACTGCCTTTGCAAGATGTATGTTCAACTTGTGCTCATACTTTCCCTGTCTTCCCCACCCCTCTTCTCTCCCCTTTAGGTCGATATATTTGATCGCTTTAAGGTATACTATATACTCTTTCAGCGCTAGGGACAACTAGGCACTAAGTAGACTTGTGCACACAAATGTCTGTTAAGGAGTAGTTTTTAAGGTTTTTTCACGGTTCTGACAAATTGCCTTGATCTTTTTAGACTTTGCAGCAAGAAAATGTTGACCATCTCCAATACTTAGAGCTTACGTGCTCCATTATAACCACTTTAACCCACACTTGTTTTTAATATAACCTAGGGTTCAAAACATTTAATAAATTTCCTCTATGAATGAGTTATTTGTAAGACACCTCACCACTCTACTCACACACGACACCTTTCTACTCACACACTACACCCTCACTACATCATCCACACTTCACAGACGGCAGCTCAAAAGACCTCCGGCAAAGAGCCCCCCTGTGGGGCCCATTGGGCATGGCAGCGCCGGCCCAACAAGGAGCTGCCCGATGATGAAGCATGACACCCCTCGGGGTGTGTGAGGGCTCTTGCTCCTGAAGGATCAGATCCCCTGGACTTGATCTATTCAAGACTCCATCGACCTATCACCCTTTTTGTTTCTCAGTCTGACCTGAAATGACCACATTTTCCCAGAATTTCAGGGAATTTAACACTGATATTTACCACTTGCTTGAGCAGGTGGTAAGTATATGACGGAACTGGTGTGGTATGAACGTGGGGGGGACACAAAGGGCATGCAGGGTGGAAAAGCTGTGGCGTTTTTGGAGGAACCATTGTCCGCTCCCTTGTGGTGCTGGATGGAGTTAGGTGGGCTGGGCTGTGATTCTTTTCTCTTATTTTCTTGTGGTCTGCTTTACACATGTTTTGTTGATCTGTTTCAATTATGATAACATCTGTGCAGCTCTGAAGAAGTGGAGGCCACCATTCAAAAAGGACATTTTGAAACCATCTGTTACAAGAAATTGTTATCAATGACATATCCAACTAACCCACACCATTATTATCTTATAGGCAGTGGTTTTGCACTTATAGATTGAAATATTTTATGACTAAGTGCCTTATAAATATTATATAAAGTGTAATTATAAATGATTTTTATAAAGATGTAATTAAAAAAACTCTTTTTTTATAAAAACTAACGGCAAATGAATTTGCAAAATTTAAGGTTCATTTGAAATTGATTGAGAATTCATGAAGAAATAATAAGATGCCACTGATTATTCCTCCACAACACCCCAAGTACTTTTTGGTACTGTGTTTGTTAATTAATTTATCTGACCTAAATGCATGGACTTTTCCAGTCCGAAGAACCACAGAAAACACTCAACTTGAAGTGGTGAAACAGAGAAATATTTAGGTTTCACTACAGATAATAATCTTAATTTTAAACATACCTGCATTGAATTGTAGATTAGAATCAATAGTGTTTTAGTGGATTTAATAGTCTTAACAGAATGTATGGTGGATTGACAGTACGTCTTTTTAAAATATCCTGGGGCTTATTTACAAGCCCCTTGCGCCACTTTTGCGTCACTTTTAACATGGGAAAAGTGACACAAAAGTGGCGCAAGGGGCTTGTAAATCTGCCCCCCTGACTTTTAAAGTTAATGTCTCTGGTGACATACTGGGCTCAAATCTAGTGGCCATATGAAAACGTAATCTTGATCAAGTCCAATATGGAAAGAGGCTCTGGGTCTTTGTAATTCAATGCCTACTCAGGAACTAGACCTAGAGTTAGTAATATAATGGACGCCCAATCCATACTACTAAATTGATATCATAAAACTGCTCGCTCCAGAACTCTGTTGAGTCTAATCCCTGAATTGATGGTGCTTTGTATGATAGCTGGGTTATGAACTTTGGAATTGCATGTTTATGGATTCCCAGAGTGAAGCTGAACTGAAGAAAGTTTCCGAGCCCCACGTTAAGATGTAGTCAAGCAGTCCCTCACCATTTTGAAAAGGAGATAGACGGGGCTAACCAGCATGTATTATCTCCTGATCAAACAAAAGTGAAGCAGTATTTAGGGCTTGAAAGAACACTTAAACATGATGACATCAGTGATCGGTCATTGATTGATGACAAGCATATGTTTCTTTTGTCATAGCTTGGCAATCTTCCTTTGCGTGTTTGAACAGATGGTGGACAGGGTCTTATGAGAACTTGACGCCATGTTGCCCCTGTAGAACACTTAGAGAAGTTAACCATGTGAGTTTTGATTGGGGTCTACGATCCTCAGAGATCCTTTTTCTACGGTTTGGTACTAATGTCTGAGGAATGTGGAATGACAGCACTGCTTAAACAATTTCACGCCAGGAAAGCAAAGAGCACAATCAGCTGCCTATCAAAGGTTGATTATCACAAAATGATGTGCTCAATGATTTTGTAATATGTAATTATTTCCTTTCTCTTTTGGCTGGAATCAGTAACAGAATTAATGGATTAATGAAACACCTGTTCTATATCAAGTATGTATGTGATAGATAAATGTATGTATGCTTTTAAGCAGTTTAATAATTGACACTGGTATTAAACTTAATAATAGGCCACTGGTGGAGTTTGTAAATTTGTTACAGTTAGAATTGTTTACTGTTAAGCAAAACTAACTTAAGTAAATAAAATCACTAAAAGGAGAGTTCCATTCTACCAGAAAAATGGCTAGTTCGTCTACTTTCTGAAACAAATCCTCACCTGAAACTGCTAAACTGTGCAATTATCACCCTATCACTACCTTGCCATTCATGGTCAAAGTCAGTCAACGTTTGTTCTCCAGTCAACTCATCAAATATATTCCAAGCAACAGTTACCAAGGACGCTTCTGTCTGGGATACAGTATTAAAGCAGGTTACTTGTATAGCTTGGCGGTTGTACCTTGGATTCTCAAACAGACATTAGTTATGCCAATAGGTCTGGCTTTAATGTGCAAATGCATGCAAACACAGGCATTCACAAATGACATTTTCATGCATGGCATGCACAAATGGTATTTATCAAATGAAATCCTACCCTGTTGGCTTTGCTGTTACTGGCACACAAAGCAGCAAAATGATTGCTTTCTTTAGAAAACTCACATAAGAGATAAAGAATTGAATGTGACAAACAATGTGATGATTGGGTGTTCCTTTCAGACCAAAATAGCCCCTTTTGTATTTTAATAGAAGAACTTCCTATTAAGAGGAAGGATACACCAAATAGTCAAAAGCATGAGGTGAGAGAGTAAACACCAAATAGTCAATAGCGTGAGGTGAGAGAGTAACAGTGTTCTTGGTGCAGCCAAACCCCAGCCTATGTATGTTTTAGAGAACTAGTAACAATAAGTCTTATAGACGGCTGTGACAGCTAGAACTGAAAAGGAGAGGCATGTCTTTTCAGTCTCCTTGGGGTATCTGCACCCATGTTCATTCCAAAGAGCCCCTAAAGCAGAGGACTGCACACTGGGGGGCGGGCCCCCTAGGAGAGCCTTAACTGATCCCAGGGTGGGTGCCATGCTCTGGTTAAAAGAAGCATCATGCTGATAGCAGTGCTTTGCTTTAAGCTGAAAACAATTATAAGCAGTAATCCACTCTGTAATAGGCCATTACTAACATCTTTTGTCATTTATATCTGGCTGAGAGTATGTGTCAAAACGGAATGGACTTCGAATATTCTTCAAACCTCCCCACCGCCATTTAGGATGATCACACTGTGGATACTTTTACACGTTAGTAAGGCCTACCTGACCAGAATGGTGTGTTTAGCAATCATGTATTTGAATGCATTTTCAAAAGGTTTAACAGAACTTAACTGTCATGTTTAAATAAGTCTAGGCATATTTAAACATTGTCAATTTAATAGAATAATTGTGAAAAATTATGGGTGGGCCCCAAAGATTTTTTTTATACCAGGGGGGGGGCATTAAAAAGTTTGAAGACCCCTAACCTAAAGGAATCAAAGGTACAGTCCTTAAATTGTCTGCCTCTCATATTTAAAATCAAGACCATTTGGCCCACATCTAAGGGTGGGCAAAGCACTACGCTACGCTCGCGTAGTTTGCGAAGTTTGCGCTACTTCGCACTACGCGAATTGCACGTAGCACAGTGCAAACATGCGTAGCATAGCGTGAGTGCAGCGGTCATTTGCTTGCTCGTGGTCCTCAACGTCAAGTTGGTGACCGCGAGCAAGCAAATGACATCCTGGCGAGACTTTTTCTCGTTCGCGATCAGCAACATCAAGTTGCCGATCGCGAGCGTGGAAAATAAACCTCCCGGCGAGATTCTCAACGCGGGGAGGTCAGGTTTCTCATTGCGAGTGGTCGCGTATGCTCGCGACCGCTCGCGATGAGAAACTACCAGTCCGCGTTGAGAAAGCTGCCGCTCGAGTAAAAATCTACTCGAGCGGCAGTAAAAGACAGCTCGCACTGTGCAAGATGCCGTTTTCAATGATTGCACAGTGCGGACAAGCATCCGGCACTGTGCAATCATCGCGAACAGCGCACTACGCAGTCCGCGTAGTGCTATGCATAGATCGCGTAGTGCGAAGTGCACTTCACGTAGCTTCGCGTAGCGCTACTTCGCGAACTACGCCCACCCTTACCCACATCAACAAATCGGCATCCTCTGCGTGTCAACATCACATGGAGTCCTAGAAGCCTCCGTCCTCTGCACTGTGCTTTATTATGACTTTGGGAGCGCCAGGCTTAGACCGGGACCCCGCACCCAATTACAAGAAATGCGGTATCTGATGATCTTCAAAGGATTTGACCCATTGGCCTTCTTATGGAGTAACTTTAGGTTGTTTTAGTTCAGAAATATTTCAGCATGCTGTGGTTACTCACCAGTCTGTGGCATCCACCGGTTGTCCACCTCCTCCCAGGCCACAGAAACACCCATAGGTAGCGTAATCAGGGATTGCATTCTTCCCAGTAACCTTTTTAATCATGTCAGCAAAGTTAAAAATATTTCCGTGAGCCACAAGACAAACTGCAAAGAAACGAAGATAACACAGTCAGTTTGAAAGCAGGCAGAGGTGAAATCTTTGTTAAACAAGTGTAAATTTGCTTAACTGATGAGTTTAGAGTTTCACTTATTTTTTGCGAAAGTTAACTTTTTTGCATGTATGCTTTATTGCATAATTTTCTTCTGAGGGAGACTGGTTTGTATAGAAAATATCTCAGATTAATCTGTTGTGTGGGGAGATCCTTTCCACGGTATCTCACGTGATTTTATTTAGAATTGTCTACAACTTTCAAGCAACAAACTGGCCAATTGCATTTCTCGTAATTTTCCATAATTGTTGTTTAAAATTATCCGTGTTACAGCAGGAGGGAAACATTTCCTAATTTTACTACCCTGCCTGAAGGGGAGCGGCTCGGGCCTGAGTGCGTGAGAGCCATCTGCACGTGCACAGCTCAGACCAGGATGAATTTGAGAGACACTTCAGGCGTGTGTGGGGGAAGATGGACTTGTAGGGGCAGAGGTCGGCCTGAGTGGACGCAGGTGAGTCTGCAGATAGGGATTCCCAGCCTGGATGAAGAGAGTGTTGTCTGTTAGGACGAGGTTGGATGGGGGGATGGGGAGGGTCTGGAGAGGCAGTAAATGGAAAAGGGTTTACGCGGTCAGAGCTTTAGCCAATATGTCTGGAAGTGGGGTCTACATATGATGATCTCTTGCTTGGAAGACGACAGTGGGGTTGGCAGAAGATGAGCCTGAAGGGAAAGCGAGGGTCAACAGAGGGAGATCTTCGGCGTGGATTGAGGCAGAGAGAGGAGGTGTTGGAGAGTTCAAGGACAGAAGAAGGGAGAAGATTCTGCAGAGGGAGACCTCAGGCCTGGCTAAATGAAGAGAGGACGTATATATAAGGACCCCCTGCTACTTATAACTATCCCTAGGGCAGGGAAAATACAATTGTAAATAACAAATCCCTAGGCAATTATTGTTCCAATTTGCATTATGTGACATAATTGCAACATGATGCTAAAAATGGCTAAGTGATCATAGAAATGATGTTAAAAAGACTGTTATTAATACAAATTGTCTAAAAATCTATGATGCATCCTGCCTGTACTGTTACATGGCAAATGTTAAAAACACAGAGAAAGAGAAGACATATGCTCCACTATCTAAATGTCTCTCAATAAACAACTGTAATCAAACTATCATTTCATGTATATAATTTCGACAATTGGGTTGATATAAGAATAATATTACAGAATTAATCAAATTAAAAAAACATTTTCAGATGAAATTATGACAATATCAACCATAAAGGTCTAGATAGTTATCAAAAATCAATAATATATTTTAAAAAAAGTCAAAAAAGTTTTAAAGTAACACATGTATCCAAATTGAAAGACAGTGGAGTGTCTTTGATAATGGGTGGATCGTGTCATGTCTATGCGCGTTTTGGCGACCCAAGCGCCTTCATCAGGAAAGCCACAGATAGCATGTCAACTATAAAGCTCTGATGAATATAACTCAAGTCGTACGAAGGGGAGCAAAAAATGAAAACAAGATCGACTAGTTCAAACTTATATGTTTCTTATGAGGTGTAGAAACCCATAAGGGACTGGAAACTCCACTCGACTAGGTGGCAAACAGGTGAGAATATTATATATGTAGAACAACCTTGAGAAGTTAGAATATAACGATTCTTATCAGAAAAAAATGTCCCCGACTGTAAAGATAGTATAATCTTGATTGCATATCTGCTAACTCTCGGTATGAATTCAAGAGAGTAGGCAGGCCGGAGGTTCTTACTGGATGGACGCCACTGCATACAGGCTTTAGATGCAGTGATAAATAAATATCCTGTACCTCTCGCCCATCAAGAGAAAATTACGAGACCGGCTCAGACTCAGCTGGTTTGTGCAGCAATGTGGAAAACCTTTTGAGAAGGAGCAAGTGGCTTCGAAAAGAGTAGTGGCAAGGAGTGAAAACAGTCATAAGCAAAATCTAGGTGTGTTATGAGCATTCATGAGACATGCATGTGCCAGGGTTTGGACGTCAGAGCAGAGAGCGACAGTGTATCAGCACATAAACAAGTGGTGCTGTGGGTCTCCGTTTGCATGAAGGTGAAAAGGAGGTGAGCAGTAACTGCAGAGGAGAGAGGCAAATCGGAAAAGGGAAAGACATGAGAGAGGATAAGCATCACAATGGTGTTTATTTCAGAAAAAGGAGGTGGAGCTGTATCTGGGCCTGATGGAAGAACAAGGCATGCCCTTGACAAGTGAGAAGGCAAATGTGGTGACGACCAGGCTTACATTTTTGGGCACTGAATTGGATTTAGAAAAATGGAGGAAAAGCTCCCCCGAAAGAAAGTTACAGTTATTCGTACACAGATTGTGGAGCTGCTGAGTTGAGGAAAGTTCAGAGTCCTCTGGGACATTTGAAATTTGCCTCTGGTGTGTTAGTAGCAGGCTAAATATTTTACATGAGACTCTGCTTTGTGATGCTAGTGGCAGGGCTGCTATATTGTAGTGTTGATGTGAGAATGGCTGTGAAGCAGGAATCATCAATTTTGAGGAGTTTTGATAAATTGATTATGTGGTTCTCTATGAATGAAACTTAATAATGAGTCTAGTTACTTTCAGATGAAGTAGGTGCAGCTAATTTTTCACAACACTGGAAGGGTAGTTGTGCGCTGAAATACTACTAGAGAAGTATTAGCGCGTAAAGAGGAGTGTGGCGTTGTTTTTTATGTTTTTTCTACTTGTGGTGACGTTTGTATTGGGGGGGGGATTTTAGCAAACAAGAAGGTGACTTTCAACACCAACGATGAGGCAGTGGTGTCACTGGTGAGCAGGAAGGCATCAACGGATGAAAATAGTTTGTGGCCTCCACACATATTCATGGTGGAATGTGTGAAACACAACATTGCTTTTATCGTGAGGAACGATCCCAATGTGAAAAAATGGCATCAGGGAGGAATTGCCTCACTCACAGTGACAGAGGTTATGTGGGCTGGAACCAGAAGCAAATGCTGTCATAAGAAGTCGATGTGCAATATTTAGACAGAATATTGGAAACAAAAATATTGTGGGACAAAATATTGTGAAAAGAATGTCAAGGACAAACATTTTGTGAAGGTGAGTTTCTATAGGTAAGCAACGTTTTGCTATGTATTCCTCCAAATATATGTACCTTGACGATATATATATATATATATAATTCACTGAAAAAACCATAGGTTTCAGGCCTGTTATAGTTAGGGTTTAGCATTTAAAAAACCTTTGAAATTCACTAAAAAAACCATAGGTTTTAGGGAAAGTTATAGTTAGTTGGACATTGCACTCGTACAAAACCCGTGAAATTCCCCCGTTATAGTTAGTTCAGCTAACTATAACTCGCGCCCCCGCAATGCACTGCTGATGACGTCACATATTACATCACTCATGACATGGTCAGTGACATCACTGATGACATCACTGATGACATCATCCAGTGACTGTGTGTTTCTGTAAAGTTTAAATATGTTTAATATATATAGGGAAAGGCGTATTTAAGAATGAGTGGGTGTATAAGCGTCTGAATGGATGATTTAGTAGGTGAGTGACTGAGTCTATAAGTGAGTGATTAAACGTATCTTACTGGATGCATGGGTGAGTGACTAAACTGTGTGAATGTCTGTATCCGTCTGTCTGTTGTTGTGTAAGTAGCTGCATGGGTTTCTGACTAGCTAAATGAGTGTCTATATGAGTTATGGATTGGTTCTCTGAGTATCTGTATGGGTGCCTCAGTGTTTGTGTGGGTGGGGTGTGTGTGACTCTGTGCATAGATGTGTGAGTGGGTGATTCACTGGGTGCATGGTTTCAAGAGTGCGTCTGTGATGGACTGTATGGGTGGGTGAGTGTGTGTATGGGTGTGTTAGTGATTGAATGTATATCTCAGTGGTACATGTGTGAGTAACTACATATGTGAAAGGCAGTATATATGTGTGTTGGAGTATATAAATGGCTATAAGTGAGAGTGTGTGATTGTGAGAGTGGCTATATGGATGAGTGTGTGCTTGCATCAGTGATTGCATAGGAGCGTAAGAATGTGCTAGTATTTTTATGAGTAAGTGAGCTGGTGTGTATAACTGTATAGGTGAGTAAATTGGAGTGTGATTAATTATTTGCATGACTGACTAGGTGTGTGAGTACCTCTATGGATGAGTTGCGTTGTGTGAGTGTTTATATAGGTGTATGAGTGCATATGATAGTCCTGTACTGAGTGACTGTAAGTATGAGTGTCTGTACGGGTGAGTGAGTAGATGTGTGTGTGTAGACCTAAGAATCAGTGAGTGGGTATGTACTTATTGGTATTGGAGTGTGTATGGTTTTGAGAATGGCAGTCTGTAATTTAGAGTGAGTGTATCAAAAGTTATATTAGGGTGTGAGAAGATGCATTAAATTCTCACATGGATGATGTCATCAGTGATGTCATTTGAGTTGTCATCAGTGATGTCATCAGTGATGTCACTGACCATGTCATGAGTGATGTAATATGTGACGTCATCAGCAGTGCATTGCGGGGCGCGAGTTATAGTTAGCTGAACTAACTATAACGGGGAATTTCACAGGTTTTGTACGAGTGGAATGTCCAACTAACTATAACTTTCCCTAAAACCTATGGTTTTTTCAGTGAATTTCAAAGGTTTTTTAAATGCTAAACCCTAACTATAACAGGCCTGAAACCTATGGTTTTTTCAGTGAATTTCAAAGGTTTTTAAAATGCTAATTCCTAACTATAACAAGCCTGAAACCTATTGTTTTTTCAGTGAATTTCAAAGGTTTTTTAAATGCTAATTCCTAACTATAACATGTCTGAAACCTATGGTTTTTTTCAGTGAATTTCAAAGGTTTTGTAAATGACAATTTTTAAATGTATTAATTGTTATATTTATTTTTTTTTATACTGATTTACTACATTTTTTTAAACTATTTATTTTTAGATATTTTATTTTTTAAATTACATTGTAATTACATTATACATTACATTACAAAATATACTTTCTCAGAATGAATTACTTTAGTTTAAATACTTTGCATATAGGCAATAGACTTTTAAGTACAGTAGTTACAGTTGTTGCAATGGGCAACACAATTTCAAACACAATGCAACATTGAGTTCAATGTGAATTTCTAGCTAAATGCAATTAGTTACTTTATGGATTACTTTTCTAACCACAGGACTGGATACTAGATTCAGTCCTGGGACATCTCCTGTAAACAGTTGAGTAAAAGCGTTTTGGTTACAGTAGTGATTTTTAAGGAATATTATTGTATTTTAAAAGTTGACACAGAAACTTTTTCACATAGAATCACCAATGTTATCCTATGGGAGGAAATTCACTTAGCAGGTAAGTAGTGTTATCGTTACTTTTTCTTACTCAGTGGTGGATCCTGGATCCAGCACTAGTGCATCTCCTGTAAACAGTTGAAAGAATGCGTTTAAGTCATACAGGCGATTTTTAAGGAATATTTGTAGTTTGTGAAAATCAACACTGAAACTTTTCTGCTGAAAAAGAGACAATGGATTCCTACGGAAGGAAATATAAGTTACTGGTAAGTACGGTTAAAATTACTTTTCAGGATCAGTACTGGGCTGAAAGATGCAGCACTGAGGTTTCTCCTGATAACAGGTGAGTAAATCGGAATTCGTATTTTGGCTGATTTTAGAGGAATATTTGCATGTTTCAAAAATCGACACTTAGAAACTTTTTCAGCAAAAAGCAGGCAATGATATCCTATGGAAGGAAATTCAAGTTACTGGTAAGTACGGTTAAAATTACTTTTCAGGATCAGTACTGGGCTGAAAGATGCAGCACTGAGGTCTCTCCTGTTAACAGGTGAGTAAATCGGAATTCGTATTTCGGGTGATTTTAGAGGAATATTATAAAGTTCCAAAACTCCACACTTAGAAGAATTTCCAAGTGAAACCAGTCAATGATATCCTAGGGAAGGAAATTCAAGTTACTGGTAAGTACGGTTAAAATTACTTTTCAGGATCAGTACTCGGCTGAAAGATGCAGCACTGAGGTCTCTCCTGATAACAGGTGAGTAAATCGGAATTCGTAGTTCGGCTGATTTTAGAGGAATATTTGTATGTTTCAAAAATCGACACTTAGAAACTTGTTGAGCAAAAAGCAGGCAATGATATCCTATGGAAGGAAATTCAAATTACTGGTAAGTACGATTAAAATTACTTTTCAGGATCAGTACTGGGCTGAAAGATGCAGCACTGAGGTCTCTCCTGATAACAGGTGAGTAAATCGGAATTCGTAGTTCGGTTGATTTTAGAGGAATATTTGTATGTTTCAAAATCGACAGAAACTTTTTCAGCAAAAAGCAGACAATGATATCCTATGGAAGGAAATTCAAGTTACTGGTAAGTACGGTTAAAATTACTTTTCAGGATCAGTACTGGGCTGAAAGATGCAGCACTGAGGTCTCTCCTGATAACAGGTGAGTAAATTGGAATTCGTATTTCGGCTGATTTTAGAGGAATATTATAAAGTTCCAAAACTCCACACTTCGAAGAATTTCCAAGTGAAACCAGTCAATGTTAGCCTATGGAAGGAAATTCAAGTTACTGGTAAGTACGGTTAAAATTACTTTTCAGGATCAGTACTGGGCTGAAAGATGCAGCACTGAGGTCTCTCCTGATAACAGGTGAGTAAATAGGAATTCGTTGTTCGGTTGATTTTAGAGGAATTTTTGCACAATGGTGAAGGGAGGGGGCGGGGCCTGAGGTGACATCTGTGCAAACGCGCCCCGTGGCGCGTTTTAAGTTGGGGGATTAAGTCCCCTTGAATCATGAGGGTCCCTGGGGTCCAACTAGCCCACCCTGTACCTCCACTATGCGCCAGGGAGCTGCGTTGCAGAGAGGTGTTCAGAGGCCACGCCCCTTTTGCACCTCTCTGCAATGCAGCTCTGTGGCGCTTTCTGGACGTACCTGTTGGGCTAGTTGGCCCCCAGGGACCCTCAGGATTGAAGGGGATTTAATTCCCCATCTTAAAACGCGCCACGGGGCCTGTTTGCACACATGTCACCTGAAGCCCCGCCCCTCCCTTCACCACTGTGCAAACGCGCCCCGTGGCGCGTTTTAAGTTGGGGGATTAAGTCCCCTTGAATCCTGAGGGTCCCTGGAGTCCAACTAGCCCACCATGTACTTCTAAAAGCGCCACAGAGCTGCGTTGCAGAGAGGTGTAAAAGGGGCGTGGCCTCTGTACACCTCTCTGCAACGCAGCCTCCTGGCGCATACTGGAGGTTCCTAGTAGGCTAGTTGGCCCACAGGGACCCCCAGTGTTCAAGGGGAATTACTTCTTCTTAAAACGCGCCAGGGGGCGCGTTTGCAGAGTACTGCAGGGAGGGGCGGGGCCTCCGGCACGATGCCGGTCGTTTTTTTTTTCTAATTTTTTTTGAATGGGAGGGGGCTGCGTGGCCCCCTTCCCTTGGCCACTTTGGCCCCGGGGACCCCATCCCCGGGGCCTGTGCATTTTTTTTTTTTTGTAAATAAAAAACGGGAAGGGGGCCGCGCGCCCCCTTCCCTGGGCCTGTATTGGCCCCGGGACCCCATCCCCTGGGGCATGCCCTCGATTTTTTAAAAATTATTTTGGAGGGGGCTGCGTGGCCCCCTCATCAGGCCATTTAAGGCCCCGGGGACCCCATCCCCCGGGGCCGGCCTTGCCCTTTTTTAAAAAAAAAAATTTATTTGGGGAGGGGGGCTGCGTGGCCCCCCTCCCTGGCCACTTATGGCCCCGGGGACCCCATCCCCCGGGGCCTGGCCTCTGGTTGGGGACTGTGGGGGGGTCCCCAATCCCCCCACAGTCCCGCCGGCTCCCCTGTCCTACGGGAGCCGGCATTGCTTTTCCACATGGGGAGCAGCTAACATGCTGCTCCCCGTGTGGAAAGCAATTGTTTGCATTTTGAAAGAGAGAGCAGGTTTCCTGCTCTCTCTTTCAAAATGCAAACCAAGTTTGCTATGACAGGACGGGAGCCGCGAGGCTCCCGTCCTGTCATAGCAAACTACAGTGTCCCGGGGGTAGGCACCCCGGGACACTGCAGGAGCCAGCTCTGGGGGGTGGCGGTCCCCAGGGCCATCAAGGGCTCCAGGAGGGGGGCCGCGCGGCCCCCCTCCCAACCATTTCACAGCCCCGGGGAGGTGGCTTTGGGGGTCCATAACGGACCCTCATATTAAAATCTTTAGTGCGGTCCCCGGGGCGTGTGGGGGGGCTGGAGCCCCCCCACACAGGTCCAATTTTTTTAAAAAGAAGCCCCGGGGGTGGCGGTCCCGGGGCTGCGGGAGGGCCAAGAGCCCTCCCGCACCATTATTTTTGAAAGCCCCGGGGGTGGCGGTCCCCGGGCTTGGGGGCCTTAGAGGCCCACCACATTAAATTTAAACCCCCCCACCATGCCCCCGGGACTTGGCCCACCCGGGGGCAAATAAATATCGAAGCGCAGGAGACCGCGCTTCGATTTTTTTTTTCTCAGCAGGATCCGCACACCCTGAGCGCATCCTGCCGATTTTTTTTTTTTTTAAATGCTTTTCTCTGCCCAGGTGGTCCTTGTGGGACCCCCTGAGCAGGCCTAGGGGGTCAGGGTGTTTCTACCCTGCCCCCTTTGTGCGTTTTGCGCACTTGTTTCTGTCCCTCGGTTCTACCGAGGGACAAAATGGCTGCCAACACTTCCTGATTTGGAGTGTTGACAGCCAATTAGCATGCAGCTCGTGATCGGGAGGGTACGCGGACCCTACTCGCCTATAGATATATATGTGATTTTATCTGTGATTTTCTCAGAAACTACTGAACGGATTTACACCATTTAAGCAAAAGGCACGACACTGAACCAAGGGCTACCTCTTTGCCAAATTTGGTGTAATTCCGTTCAGCAGTTCGGGCTGTAGCTGCGACTAAAGGTTCCTATGGAAAAATGAATGGGGAAAACGCATTTTGGGACCCCCCTTTTTTCTCGGCCCCCGCTTGATGAATCAACCCGAGACTTTCAGGGTAGGAGCGGAGCGGAGCGCCCCAACAAGTTGGAAACTTTCACGAAGATTCGTCAACCGGCGCCAACGTTATTTCAAATAGAATGTCGCGGATTTCCTATGGATAATAGGTCCTAACTATAACTATCTACTGGCGACCGCCAGTAGATAATATATATATATAGAGCAAGGGTACTAGGTATCCGAAACGCGTCAGGTTCGAGGTTGTATATAATAAATAACATCTAGCCTCACATCGTTGGGTCCGTGTCTCTGTTCGCCAGTTGGATGGAAGTGCAGAGATTTTGGAGCATATATATATATATATATATATATCTATATATATATATATATATTTATTTATCTATATATATATATATATATATATATATATATATAATCTACTGGCGGTCGCCAGTAGATAGTTATAGTTAGGACCTATTTTCCATAGGAAATCCGCGACATTCTATTTGAAATAACTGTTGCGTCGGTTGACGAATCTTCGCGAAATTTTCAAACTTTATGGCCCGCTCCGGTCCGCTCCTACCCTGAAAGTCTCAGGGTGATTCGTCAAGCGGGGGCCGAGAAAAAAGGGGGGTCCCAAACCGTGTTTTCCCCATTCATTTTCCCATAGGAAACTTTAGACACGGCTACAGCCCGAACTGCTTAACGGAATTACACCAAATTTGGCAAAGAGGTAGTTCTTGGTTCAGAAAGAACCCTTTTTGTTAAATGGTGTAAATCCGTTCAGTAGTTGCGGAGAAATTAAAAAAATAAGAGTCAAAAAATCAATTTCCCATAGGAAACTTTAGACACGGCTACAGCTCGAACTGCTGAACGGAATTACACCAAATATGGCAAAGAGGTAGTTCTTGGTTCAGAAAGAACCCTTTTGTTAAATGGTGTAAATCCGTTCAGTAGTTGCTGAGAAAATCAAAAGTAAAAGTACATATATATCTATGGCCGCGTCGGATTCGCGCACCCTCCCGATCACGAGCTGTCTGCTAATTGGCTGTCAACACTCCAAACCAGGAAGTGTTGGCAGTCATCTTGTTCCTCGGTAGAACCGAGGAACAAGAAAGCAGTAAAAAAAGTGCGCAAAAGCACAAAGGGGGCAGGGTAGAAACACCCTGACCCCTAGGTCTGCTCAGGGGTCCCACAAGGACCCCTGGGCAGAAAAAGCATTTTTTTTTTTTTTTAATCGTCAGGATGCGCTCAGGGAGCGCGAATCCTGCCAGAAAAAAATCGAAGAGCGGTCTCCCGCGCTTCGATTGTATTTTGCCCCCGGGTGGCCCAAGTCCCGGGGGCATGGTGGGGGGTTAAATTTATGAATGGGGGGCCTCAAAGGGCCCCCAAGCCCCGGGGACCGCCACCCCCCGGGCTTTCTTTTTAAATGGTGCGGGAGGGCTCTGAGCCCTCCCGCAGCCCCGGGGACCACCACCTCCCGGGGCTTCTTTTTTTTAAACTTTTTCCTGTGTGGGGGGCTCGAGCCCCCCACACGCCCCGGGGACCGCCACCTCCCGGGGCACTAACAAATTAAAATGGGGGTCCGTTTTGGACCCCCGAAACCCCGGGGACCACCACCTCCCCGGGGCTTTGCTGATGTGGGGAGGGGGCCGCGCGGCCCCCCTCCTGGAGCCTGTGGTGGCCCTGGGGACCGCCACCCCCAGGGCCGGCTCCTGCAGTGTCCCGGGGTGCCTACCCCGGGACACTGCTGTTTGCAATGACAGGACGGGAGCCGCGCGGCTCCCGTCCTGTCATTGCAAACTGCTTTGGATATTGGAAGAGAGAGCAGGGAAACCTGCTCTCGCTTCCAATATCCAAAGACAATTGCTTTCCACACGGGGAGCAGCATGTTAGCTGCTCCCCGTGTGGAAAGCAATGCCGGCTCCCTTAGGACACGGGGAGCCGGCGGGACTGTGGGGGGTTTGGGGACCCCCCATAGTCCCCAACGAGAGGCCAGGCCCCGGGGGATGGGGTCCCCGGGGCCATAAGTGGCTCGGGAGGGGGCCACGCGGCCCCCCTCCCCAGAAATAAGTAAAAAAAAAAAAAAAAGAAAAAGGCCTGCCCCGGGGGATGGGGTCCCCGGGGCAAAGGAGGCCTGAGGAGGGGGGCCATGCAGCCCCCCTCCTTAAAAATTAAAGAAAAAGTGTGGCCATGCCATGGGGGATGGGGTCCCCGGGGCAGGATTCGGCCAGGGGAGGGGGGCCACGCGGCCCCCTTCCCGTTTAATTGAAAAAAAAAAAAAAGGGGGTAAGGCCCTGGGGGATGGGGTCCCCAGGGCCCAAAAATAGGAAAAAGGAAGGGGGGCCACACAGCCCCCCTTCAGGGGGGGAAAAAAACGATCGGGCCACAGGCCCCGCCCCCTTCCTTCACCACTCTGCAAACGCGCCCTGGCGCGTTTGCAGATGGGGAAGTAATTCCACTTCAATACTGGGCGTCCTGGGGCCAACTAGCCCACCAGGAACCTCCAGTATGCGCCAGGGCTGCGTTGCAGAGAGGTGTACAGAGGCCACGCCCCTTTATACACCTCTCTGCAACGCAGCTCTGTGGCGCTTTTGGATATACCTGTTGGGCTAGTTGGCCCCCAGGGACCCTCAGGATTCAAGGGGAGTTAATCCCCCGACTTAAAACGCGCCACGGGCGCGTTTGCACAGTGGTGAAGGGAGGGGCGGGGCTTCAGGTGACATGTGTGCAAACAGGCCCCGTGGCGCGTTTTAAGATGGGGAATTAAATCCCCTTCAATCCTGAGGGTCCTGAGGCCAACTAGCCCAACAGGTACATCCAGAAAGCGCCACAGAGCTGCGTTGCAGAGAGGTGTAAAAGGGGTGTGGCCTCTCTACACGTCTCTGCAACGCAGCCCCTGGCGCATACTGGAGGTTCCTGGTGGGCTAGTTGGCCCCTAGGGACCCTCATGATTCAAGGGGACTTAAACCCCCAACTTAAAACGCGCCACGGGGCGCGTTTGCACAGATGTCACCTCAGGCCCCGCCCCCTACCTTCACCATTGTGCAAATATTCCTCTAAAATCTGCCGAACTACGAATTCGGATTTACTCACCTGTTATCAGGAGAGACCTCCGTGCTGCATCTTTCAGCCCAGTACTAATCCTGAAAAGTAATTTTAACCGTACTTACCAGTAACTTGAATTTCCTTCCATATGATATCATTGCCTGCTTTTTGCTGAAAAAGTTTCTAAGTGTTGATTTTTGAAACATACAAATATTCCTCTAAAATCAGCCGAAATACGAATTCCGATTTACTCACCTGTTATCAGGAGAGACCTCAGTGCTGTATCTTTCAGCCCAGTACTGGTCCTGAAAAGTAATTTTAACCGTACTTACCAGTAACTTGAATTTCCTTCCATAGGCTAACATTGACTGCTTTCACTTGGAAATTCTTCTAACTGTGGAGTTTTGGAACTTTAAAATATTCCTCTAAAATCAGCCGAAATACGAATTCCGATTTACTCACCTGTTATCAGGAGAGACCTCAGTGCTGCATCTTTCAGCCCAGTACTGATCCTCAAAAGTAATTTTAACCGTACTTACCAGTAACTTGAATTTCCTTCCATAGGATATCATTGTCTGCTTTTTGCTGAAAAAGTTTCTAAGTGTTGATTTTTGAAACATACAAATATTCCTCTAAAATCAGCCGAAATACAAATTCCGATTTACTCACCTGTTATCAGGAGAGACCTCAGTGCTGTATCTTTCAGCCCAGTACTGGTCCTGAAAAGTAATTTTAACCGTACTTACCAGTAACTTGAATTTCCTTCCATAGGAATCCATTGTCTGGTTTTCAGCTGAAAAGTTTCAAAGTGTCGATTTTCACAAATTACAAATATTCCTTAAAAATCGCCTGTATGACTTAAACGCATTCTTTCAACTGTTTACAGGAGATGCACCAGTGCTGGATCCAGGATCCAACACTGAGTAAGAAAAAGTAACGATAACAGTTTTTACCTGCTAAGTGAATTTCCTTCCATAGGATAACATTGGTGATTCTATGAGAAAAGTTTCTAAGTGTCAACTTTTAAAATACAATAATATTCCTTAAAAATCACTACTGTAACCAAAACGCTTTTACTCAACTGTTTACAGGAGATGTCCCAGGACTGAATCTAGGATCCAGTCCTGTGGTTAGAAAAGTAATCCATAAAGTAACTAATTGCATTTAACTAGAAATTCACATTGAGCTGAATGTTGCATTGTGTTTGAAAATGTGTTGCCCATTGCAACAACTGTAACTACTGTACTTAAAAGTCTATTGCCTATGTGCAAAGTATTTAAACTAAAGTAATTCATTCTGAGAAAGTATTTTTTGTAATGTATAATGTAATTACAATGTAATTTAAAAAATAAAATATGTAAAAAAAAATGTTTCTAAAAATGTAGTAAATCAGTATGAAAAAAATAAATATAACAATTAATACATTTAAAAATTGTCATTTACAAAACCTTTGAAATTCACTGAAAAAACCGTAGGTTTCAGACATGTTATAGTTAGGAATTAGCATTTAAAAAACCTTTGAAATTCACTGAAAAAACCATAGGTTTCAGACACGTTATAGTTAGAAATTAGCATTTAAAAAACCTTTGAAATTCACTGAAAAAACCATAGGTTTCAGGCACGTTATAGTTAGAAATTTGCATTTAAAAAACCTTAGAAATTCACTGAAAAAACCATAAGGTTTTAGGGACAGTTATAGTTAGTTGGACATTGCACTCGTACAAAACCCGTGAAATTCCCCGTTATAGTTAGTTCAGGTAACTATAACTCGCGCCCCGCAATGCACTGCTGATGACGTCACATATTACATCACTCATGACATGGTCAGTGACATCACTGATGACATCACTGATGACATCTCAAATGACATCACTGATGACATCACTGATGACATCATCCATGTGAGAATTTAATGCATCTTCTCACACCCTAATATAAGTTTTGAAACACCCACTCTAAATTACAGACTGCCATTCTCAAAACCATACACACTCCAATACCAATAAGTACATACCCACTCACTGATTCTTAGGTCTACACACACACATCTACTCACTCACCCGTACAGTCACTCATACTTACAGTCACTCAGTACAGGACTATCATATGCACTCATACACCTATATAAACACTCACACAACGCAACTCATCCATAGAGGTATTCACACACCTAGTCAGTCATGCAAATAATTAATCACACTCCAATTTACTCACCTATACAGTTATACACACCAGCTCACTTACTCATAAAAATACTAGCACATTCTTACGCTCCTATGCAATCACTGATGCAAGCACACACTCATCCATATAGCCACTCTCACAATCACACACTCTCACTTATAGCCATTTATATACTCCAACACACATATATACTGCCTTTCACATATGTAGTTACTCACACATGTACCACTGAGATATACATTCAATCACTAACACACCCATACACACACTCACCCACCCATACAGTCCATCACAGACGCACTCTTGAAACCATGCACCCAGTGAATCACCCACTCACACATCTATGCACAGAGTCACACACACCCCACCCACACAAACACTGAGGCACCCATACAGATACTCAGAGAACCAATCCATAACCCATATAGACACTCATTTAGCTAGTCAGAAACCCATGCAGTTGCTTACACAACAACAGACAGACGGTTACAGACATTCACACAGTTTAGTCACTCACCCATGCATCCAGTAAGATACGTTTAATCACTCACTTATAGACTCAGTCACGCACCTACTAAATCATCCATTCAGGCGCTTCTACACCCACTCATTCTTCAATACGCCTTTCCCTAAATATATTAAACATATTTAAACTTTACAGAAACACACAGTCACTGGATGATGTCATCAGTGATGTCATCAGTGGTGTCATTTGAGATGTCATCAGTGATGTCATCAGTGATGTCACTGACCATGTCATGAGTGATGTAATATGTGACGTCATCAGCAGTGCATTGCGGGGCGCGAGTTATAGTTACCTGAACTAACTATAACGGGGGAATTTCACGGGTTTTGTACGAGTGCAATGTCCAACTAACTATAACTGTCCCTAAAACCTTATGGTTTTTTCAGTGAATTTCTAAGGTTTTTTAAATGCAAATTTCTAACTATAACGTGCCTGAAACCTATGGTTTTTTCAGTGAATATATATATATATATATCTTCAAGGTATGTAGATGTGGAGTTAAGAATAGCAAACCTATACTTACCTATTTGCACTTACCTTCCCGATATTTTGGTCCTCAATATTTTTGACACGATTTTCTGTCCATATAAAATTTTTCTTTCCAATATTCTGTCAGTGATCCTGATGCGCATGATTCAGGAGGGTTAACATATTAGAATTCATTGACGGATCAGTCACAGTTTTGACAAGAAAATCGCATTATCAAACACCATACTCTCATCATGCTGGGACATGAAAGGAGGAGAAGCCTCTAACTTGGACAATCATTTATGCTGGTTTTTCCCTATGGTTTAGGTTTTCTTAAAACAGCTGTTCCTGCTGAGTAGGGAAGGGTAACTGATCAGTCCTCATCTGGAAGTTCACATGTTCTTCGGATCCTATTCACTGTTCAAAAGAATGGCTCTCTGATCCCATTAAACAAAGAGATATGGGCTTTTTTTCAGTCAATTCATCCACATAGCATTCACCACATTGTAGTGCAGAACGTGACCCATGTTCTTAGGAAACTTTGTAAATACCCCCCTATGCCTATGTTAGAGGAATCCAGGTAGTCCCCTGTAATGCTACACTGAAGTGGGAGGGAGATAAAGAGATAGAATGAACCAAAGTGTACTCTTTACTTTAGGAGGAAATGGGGGGCGTGATGAGGACTGTAATCGTGTCTGATTACTGGGTATAAATGAAGGCAAAACGTTTTTGGGGGTTTAGATCAGTGGTGGATATGCATGTAATGCACCAAACATACAGTAAGCTAGCCCACAAACCCCAAGTATCTTGAACAAGGACCAAGCTCACAAAAAGTGACTGTTGATGGTTTTGCATACACAAAGAATCACATGCATTCTTCGTTGGGGAACAAAATTCTGTCTGCAGACAGACTGCAGATGTTGAGGTCTGTTTGTGGTGGGTTTTCCAACATTTTGGTGTGGTGGTTGATCTGTATGCCTTGTTTGTGTCACTTGCTAGGGAGTTATTTTTCTCTAAATCCTAGCAATGGTTGGAACCACCGAGCAATATCAAGAATATCAAGCGTGAGCCTGCTGAATATGGATACGTGGTCTGGGATGGAAAGTAAAGCACCTTAAGCCTCCCTGGATTTCCAGGGTAGGTTGGCCAAGCAATACAAAGGGCGTAGACTTAAAGCTTTGGAGCCTGTACAGTATAACACAACGGATCATCACACACAGAAGGACTCAATGTGCAGTCAGAGAAACAATTAGGACAAATGAAATGATTATGCAATTGAAGTCTCAAAATACAAGAGAAGTAAAAGTAAGGCAGAACAGTGAACATTTCACCTCTCTAGCATAAGTGTCTTAGTGATATTCAGGTAATACACCTAAGGGTTTGAGTGCCTGGTTCACTCTCATCTTATCACGGTTCGGATTTGTTCTGCGCCTCTCAGGCCAATGTGATCGTGGAGTGTCAGCATCATGGTCCATGGCCAGTGCTGGAGGTGTACTTTCTACAGACATCTTACAACATGTGAGTCTATGAGCATCACAACTAGTTCACTGTTAAACTTCACGAGGAGTCCAGTCCTGAAGGCCCAGTCCTTGGAGGATTTTTAGGTCTCGCCTAGCGACGCAGCGCATGCGCTGACCGCTTGCGAGATCTATTGTTGTCAATTTAGTTTCCGAAGCGGGGACAGGAGATGTGCACGCGCCCGGACAGGCGATGTGCACGTGTACGGCTCGCGGCGTTTGAGCACAACGTGCGCATGGCGCGCTTTCACTTTCCTAGTTAGTTTCAGTGTTGTGCTTTACTTTGTACCCACCCCCCTCCCGTTGTTCGTGTTCTCCTTCCTCCCGCCCCCTCCCGTTGTCCGCACGCGTTCCGTGTTGTGCTTTACTTTGTTACCACCCCCTCCCGTTGTCCGTGCTCTTTTCCTCCCGTTGTCCGCGCGCGTTCCATTTATTCCTGAACCCCTCTTGTGGTCTGTGTTTTCCATGCTCACACCCCCCTCCCGTTGTCCAAGTTCCCTTTGTTTCCGCCCCCCTCTCTGCGCTTGAGATCCTGGTAGGTTGTGACGGCAGCAACACAGCTCAGAACGGCGCTGCTTTGGTCTGCTGAAGCAGAGCCTGGCCCTGGACAGATTCCCCTCTCCTTCAGTGGGTAAACTATTTCGCAGGGGCTCCGGAGCAGCAGTGCTTGGAGGGAAAGCGGAGCAGAGAGGCGCTGCATGGAATCTGAGCGCCTGGGGCATGCAGGGGAGCCCGCTCGGCGCTAGGTGAGTCCTTCTGTTTATTCTATCTCTTCCCCTCCTCCGTGTGTCTTTTCATCTTTCTCCTCCAATCATATCCTCTCCTCTGGTCTCTACTCTCTGTTCCATCCCTCCTACGTTTATCTCCCACCCTGCTCAACCCTGTGCTTTTCCCTCGCTCCTTCCTCTGTCTTTATCTTCACCCCACCGAGCCCTCATTTGTATTTGTTTTTTTTCTCCGTCTTCCCACTCTCTCCTTTTAGTCTCACTCCAGTCACGCTCTTCCTCCTTTTTGTCCCTCTCTCTTGCCCTAGCACTTCCTTCTCTCTTCCACCCTCACTGATACTGAATTCATTTCATATATGGTGATTTGGCCTCTTCTAATGTGAAAAGCTGTCTGTTACTCAGTGCCCCGTATGTATGACCTGTTATGCTAGTCCAGGCTTTTTAACCAACACCACGTTGCATAAATGGACTTGCACACTCACTTTTCCAATTAGTAGAGTTACAAAGCTCAGTGTTCAAAGTGATATGGGTTAAAATGCCATGCTCAGGCTGGGTGAAGGCACAACACAGCGCCTTGGCAGCCACGCATCGATCAAAGCAGCTCACCTGGTGTGAGAGAGGCCAGCACAGCACATTCTCTAGGCTGGGGTCACAGGGTTCCTGCAGCCATCCAGGGTCACCTTCTTACATGCTGAGAGTGAGAGAGCAGCTACGGTGACGTACTTCCCATTTGGTGGTGATGATGAGGCCATCTTTCAGGGCTGTATGTACACAGACTGGTGGGAAGGGGGGCAGGGGTGGGGTTTGCACAGCAGGAAAGAGGCAGTCGACACCTCTGCTGAGCAGCGGAGCATGTACATGACCCAGGACATCTGCTTCTAAGCACTGCCATCAGACAAGAGGGCCAGACCATCGACTGAGAAGGGGACAACATAGGCAGACATCCTGTTGTCATGGAGAGTTGTCTGAGCCAGAACAGACCTAAGTTCGCTACAGCAGATCCTGGTGTAAAGAGTGAAATAAACTATGGATGGATGGTGTGTGCTTTTGTGCCCTGTGACCCCTGGTAGCAAAAGAGTCACAAAACAGCATGAAGGAAGGAGGGGGGCATGCAGACCAGGGAATATACAGGCTGTTGTCTCCTCTGGCAGGAAGCACTGTGTGATTCCAGACATGCAGATTAATACATTCTTCGAATTGTGCAAAAATCAATGTTCCTCCAGGTGTTCATGGGGCGGGAATAGGTTTCCTCGTATTTCTCCCTTGTTTGGATCCTGGACTTTTCTCCTGATTGCATAAAAGGTGACCCTGGAGAGATTATTGACTTGTATACAGTGATTTGTGCTGGGCCCAGCTGTTGTTGTGGTTTCCTACACCAGGCAGTCTGGTGTGTCAGGAGTCTGTGACCTCTTCCCACTAACTGGTCCTTGTGAACTTAATTCTTCCTAAACTTTTTCCAGGGTGCTGCATAACAAGGCTAACCTTTTTAAAACATACATAGATCTAGTACAGCCACAAAGCATGCTTGCTCATTTGTCTGTGAGCAGTGGCCAGTTTCACTTGCGGTGGAGTAGTAGGGACATGCTCACCGCTGAGACGAGGTAGGCCCTGAAGACTGTGGGTGAAGACTTAGAGTAGATAAGTTGGGAGGGACTGAGTTGTCTTTCACTTAACTCCATGGTCTGGTGGCTGGCCGGTGGTAGCTCAGAACGAGGGCAGCACGCTCTTATGCCTGTGCTGGGAGAAGTGCACTTGCGCACCAGTGCTGTTACACTAAATTCCAGCAGAGGGTCCAGACAGCTCCAGGATAACATTTGATGATTGATGGGAGAGGTTTGGACGGTGAGCACAGAATGATGTCAAAGCTCAAAAAGCATTGGAAATGCAATAGGTCTCGCCTTTGTTCAAGTTAAAGCAATTTGCTTTGCTAATGGTATTGTTTTATATCTGTGTATTAATCAGTGTATGTTTGTGATATGTTGTGATTTTATGTTTTTAGAATTGTATTTGTTAGCTGTGTAGTAGTTTAAAGCATAGTTTAGTAGGAGAGGAGCAGTGCTTAAGATTTGGGTAGGAGAATTATTAGAAGAATAGCATGAGGGTTAATGAAGTATAGTGAGGATTAGAATACTACGTGGCAGAAGAAAGGTGCGCGGGTATTAAATAGGGAGAAGGAATGAAGTGTGGATGAGTTTAGTGTTGTTTTGAATATAGGAAAGTGTGGAGAGCAGTATGAGGTATATTGGTATTGTAAATGACAGTGCTTTTTATTTATGTTTTTAAAAACCAAAACATAAATAAAAGGCATTGCCATTTACAATGCAACAGGTCTCGCAAGTACACGATTTTGAGCTATTGCCATTGTAAATGGCAATGCCTTTTATTTATGTTTTGGTTTTTAAAAACATAAATAAAAAGCACTGTCATTTACAATACCAATATACCTCATACTGCTCTCCACACTTTTCTACATTCAAAACAACACTAAACTCATCCACACTTCATTCCTTCTCCCTATTTAATACCCGCGCACCTTTCTTCTGCCACATAGTATTCTAATCCTCACTATACTTCATTAACCCTCATGCTATTCTTCTAATAATTCTCCTTCCCAAATCTTAAGCACTGCTCCTCTCCTACTAAACTATGCTTTAAACTACTACACAGCTAACAAATACAATTCTAAAAACATAAAATCACAACATATCACAAACATACACTGATTAATACACAGATATAAAACAATACCATTAGCAAAGCAAATTGCTTTAACTTGAACAAAGGCGAGACCTATTGCATTTCCAAGGCTTGTTTTATGGGTCCCCTGTCACTTGTGCTTTATTTCCCTGGAAAAATAACCTGAAGTCCAAAAAATAAGTTTGGAAACTGTGTATTACTTTTTCTCTATTTTCATCTGTATGTACTTCAAGATTCTCAGGCTCTGGGTGCCTCAACCTGCATTTCTTCTTTCATTAGAGACCGAAAGTCGTTCAGGCGTCCCTAAACTTACCATACAGCCAACACAAGGCATTATTCATTCATCTAGAAAAATGTGCTGATTGTAAACATAGCCTGTTGAAGACTATAGATTATGGGCCCATTACCATTTGCACAGAGCAGTATCCCCTGGGGGCAACTACAAGTTTCCCAGTGTCACTGGGCTCTGGGGAGCCGCAGGGGCTGCAGGCAGCTGCTGTGCCCCGCCCCCGTCTTACTGCGTCTTCAGCATGGGTGGGCTGGGTGGGGGGGCTGAAGAAACAATCATCCTTTCCTCCTGCCACTGCATGCCCAACTCTACCCCATGGGACAAAAAAAAGCCCCATAACATTTACCACTTGCTCCACCCAGCTGGGGAGTATTTGCAGCTTTGAGACTATTATTTTCCCCGAAAGGGGGAAACGTGAAATTGGACCCCATTATTACCGGGTCCAGATGCTACTCCTCATTCCGGGGGAAATAGCTCGTAATCCCCGTTATCTCATCGGGAGTTACCGCGCGGTATCACAGCCCAATTATCTCCCTATGGACTATGGAGATAACCCGGAACTCGTAATGGGGCTCCATGAGGGATATTTCCAAATTTTGACCATGGCGAAGGGATAAGAGCCCCCAATGATAAAAACTTGCGACAAACAAATAAATAAATATTAGGAATCAATTGGCATACAATGACTTACGTCTTCAGTCTCACAGGGAGACATAAAGCTGGAGTACCCAGCTTGGCTGGACATGGAGTCTGCAAACATGCGTAGGGAGAGAGATTGGAAGCTTTGAGCAGGATGGAGGAGGGAAAAAACTTGTATTTACAGGACTACACTCTCTGTCTCTATGCTATCACAGTTACATGCACCCTAAGCCTGGCTCTTTGGACTCTGCACTGTAGTCTTTGAGGAAGACCAGAGGGATCATGAACAGGCCATTAGCTCTCTGGTTGAGGGTGCACTGTGCAGAGTTTAGTAATGTCGGTGGAGGTATGAACCTGGATTCTGCTTTCAAGCTGCCTGAAGGCAGCTCAAAAAGAACAAGAAGGTTTAATCAACGGTCACTGCTCGAGAGTCCACAGAGCCTAGTGACCATTGCAGGAGGTGCAGGGTCCCTGGCTACCAAGTGGCACTGTGCCATGTGCGTCATTTCATTTTCTGTCAGTACAGACTTTTAAGTCAACAGCAACTACTGTGCCGGTGTTGTTTTTTTGCAGCCAAGTGTGGTTAGCTGCACAGGCAGGGCTAGCTGAAGGTATTACACTTGACATGGGTCCTCTTGGTGGGTATTGGTTTCCTACACAGAGGCCTAACCTTCTGCAACACTGTCTTTCTCTGGAGAGCCCTGTATTCCTTCAGAACCGTCACATCCTGCCACGCACTGCTCTATAAAGGCTGATGCCATTTGTGCGCTCTAATGCAGCCTCCCCACAGTCCTGCCCGTCTTCAGTACTCACGGCAGCTTGTGAACACGGCCAATAGGAAGGCAGCCTTCATCTTGAGACAGTCTCCGGCGCCAACAGCAAGTTCTCTGGTCACTGGTGAAGACAGCCTGTGCTATACCCAGCGGAGGCTGCCGGGGTTTAAATACAGTCTGTGGCGGCGTCATCTAAAAAAGTTATCAGAGACCCTGATCAAACAGGCACCGAGCAGGAACATACAGGCGTCGGGCGGTGAGCAGGGTACCTCTGTATGACCGGGAAGCAAAAGACCCGGATGTTGCTCGCCCCCTCACGCAACCAGGACAACGTAAATGTCGTGCCCTGTGTACTGTTCCAGGATGGCTTTGTTAGCACTGATGGGCGACATATAGCCGCCTCCAGTGCCACTTGCTGAGGTGACAGGTGGGTCAGATGAACACTTAAAATACTTTTGTTAAGTGGAGTTGATACTTCACATATTGAAGGCCTGGGCAGAGATTTTCCCAGTGCCTGTTTCCTTCGTTTGGACTGATAGGTGGTACAACACCCACTGCCAATCCATTCAAAGACATTCCTATCATGATTTATTACATTTCAAAGGCGTCTGATGCGTCAATTAATCAACTTCCCCTGTCGTACATCTGTGCTTGGCCAGAAGCAGTGCTGCTATTAGAACAAGCATTCGTTTATTGTTCTCATATCCCCCTGAAAGTGTCACCAATGCCCCAAGCGCATGGGACGTCCTACCCTAGGGTGCGCAGTCAAAATATCGATTTTTTTATATCGACCTACACTAATATCGAGTTTTTAATATCGTAGGGACAGAATATCGATGTCAAGAATATCCGTGACCAGAATATCGACCTTAAGGTAAGTAATATCGTTTTTTTTTATATCGAAGTAAGTAATATCGAAGTAAGTAATATCGTTAGCAAAAATATCGCTGTTGATAATATCGATATTTATATTAGTGTTATGTATTTTAGTATGTATTTTATATGTATGTTTAACATTTTTTGTAATGTATTTTTATTATTTTTAAATATATGTATTAAATGTTTAGAAATTAGTAATTTTTTTAAAGTAAATTTTGCGTTTTAGTATCAGAGCGGGTTGTGGGTTTACAGGGGAATAGGGTGGGAAGTAATTTAATTATAATTAATGAATTAATATGTTTTTATTTATTGTTATTGATTATTAATTTATTGTTAACTAAATATTAATTGGTAATTAATTTTTTTAATTGATTAATTTATCATTATATTAATTATAATTAATTTTTATTTATTTATTGTTATTGTTAATCAATTTATTGTTAATTAATTATTAATTGGTAATTAATTTTTATTCATTGATTAATTGATAATTAAATTAATTATGTTAATTTTTATGTGTAGCGTGTTGTGGGTTTATAGGGGAATAGGGTGGGAAGTAATTTAATTATAATTAATTTATTATTATTTTTTATTTATTGTTATTGTTAATTAATTTATTGTTAATTTATTATTAATTGGTAATTAATTTTTTTAATTGATTAATTGATAATTACATTAATTGTGTTCTTTTTTATGTGTAGCGGGTTGTGTGTTTATGGGGGAATAGGGTGGGAAGTAATTTAATGTTATTTAAGTAAATATTAATTTATTTTATTGGAATTTATTATTAATTTTTTAGTTAATTAATTATTAATATGTTATTTATTTTACAAAAATGATTTAATTAATAAGTATGTTAATTTAACCCCTACGCTATCCTACATTTTCCACACTGTTACACTCACTGGAGTTGGAATAGTAATTTTAACCCCTACGCTATCCAACACTTTCCCTACTGTTGCACTCACTGGAGTGGGAATAGTAATTTTAAGCCCTACGCTATCCAACACTTTCCCTACTGTTGCACTCACTGGAGTGGGAATAGTAATTTTTACCCCTACGCTATCCAACACTTTCCCTACTGTTGCACTCACTGGAGTGGGAATAGTAATTTTTACCCCTACGCTATCCAACACTTTCCCTACTGTTGCACTCACTGGAGTGGGAATAGTAATTTTTACCCCTACGCTATCCAACACTTTCCCTACTGTTGCACTCCCTGGAGTGGGAATAGTAATTTTAACCCCTACGCTATCCAACACTTTCCCTACTGTTGCACTCACTGGAGTGGGAATAGTAATTTTTAGCCCTACGCTATCCAACACTTTTCCTACTGTTGCACTCACTGGAGTGGAAATAGTAATTTTAACCCCTACGCTATCCAACACTTTCCCTACTGTTGCACTCACTGGAGTGGGAATAGTAATTTTTACCCCTATGCTATCCAACACTTTCCCTACTGTTGCACTCCCTGGAGTGGGAATAGTAATTTTAACCCCTACGCTATCCAACACTTTCCCTACTGTTGCACTCACTGGAGTGGGAATAGTAATTTTTACCCCTACGCTATCCAACACTTTCCCTACTGTTGCACTCACTGGGGTGGGAATAGTAATTTTACCCCTACGCTATCCAACATTTTCCCTACTGTTGCACTGTTTGGAGTTGGAATAGTAATTTTATTACCTCCGCTATCTAATATTTTTTGTATTATTTTAGTTAATGTAGTATATAATTAATTTAAAAAAGATTAAAAATAATTAAATTTTTTTAAATTTGTTAAATATATTTATTTAATTTTTATTTATATTATTGTTTTATGTGTATATATGTATTTATAATTTATATGATATTTTTTGAAAAATTACAAGTTATTAAAATAATTATTAAAAATTATTAGTAAGTAAGTATATATATTATATATTATATGTATATGTTTAATTTATTTACAATACATATATATTACTTATAATTTTTAAACATTTTTAAATATTTTTAACTATGTTTATGTTAATTATATGTATTATTTACTTTATTTTACATTATTTTTTTTACTTAAATAAAAACGATATTTTTAACAACGATATTTTTGACATAGATATTTTTTTTGTTGATATTTTTGTACTTACCATAATGTAGATAGGATGTCGATATTCTTGACTTCGATATTCTTGCGTCGATATTTCTGTAGGTCGATATTCTGACCTTCGATATTTTGTCAGTGATTCCTACCCTAGATCTACCACGGAGCTCCATCCACTGTTAATACTCCACTTATTCATTACAAATGTTTTCATCTCCACCAAATTTATTTTTCATGGGAGCCAGGTATAATCATTGGACCATATTAGCTGGTTCCCTAACATTTAACCATCTCTCAAAGGGTACCCACCACTTGTGAGATCTGCCTGCATCCTCTGCCTCCTTCAAAGCATACACACCTTAACCGCTCTAAGACAGTCAGCCATGGAGGGCCCGCTTGTGACCACTTCCTACAGATTTCCTGATCAAATCCTCATTAACCACATTCCCCTACATTGTGTTACATTCAGTGCCAAAAAGAAGCAAGATGGGGCTCACCTGGATGTTAGAATTTAGCACAGTTGACAATACCTTACCCACATCTTGCCAGAAGAGCCACAAAGCTGGAGAGTCCAAGAACATATGTATATCATTAGCGTCACGTATAACGCACTCCTACACCTGCTTGCTTCATTTTTCATCATCTTTGCCATCATGAAAGGGGTCAAATAGCACGTGTGTGGTGGTAGAAAAGTGGTTCCATTTGAGTGTGCAGATGTCACAGTGGTGTACAAAAGATTCAAGGAAACTTGCCATAACTCTTCGATCCCTGCACGTGGCAAGTTTGTCACCGATGGTGTATACAACGTCTTCAACTTCTCATCCATGGCTGTGATAAGATGCCAGTACCAGGCAGAAACTTCCTTTTTCCTAGGCCCAACATTCTGTCCTGCTATTAGAACAAGCATTGGCAAAACCAGTGGTTCTCTCTATTTAAGAAAGCCCACAATATATAAATTATTATACCAGAACCATCATTACATCAATTTTGGATATCAATGTTTTTTTTATGAATGCTATAGTGTTCTGATAGTAGATAATTACATGATGTTTTTGTTAATATATGAATTTACACTGTGCTGTTGCATCAATATTGGAATGAATATTTGTCACCTTGCTCATTTACAAACTTGGACAAGTTTATGTAAGTCTTTCTCCTTCTTGTTAGAGGTACAGCCCCTGGCCTTGTCAATTATCCCCACTGGCTTAGCAAAGATATTATAAACAACTATTGACCATATCTGATAGACCTCGACTTATAACTGAAAATACTTGGGGGGATATTCTCAAGAACGTGCGATAATCATCGCCAAAAAAGGCTAACGCACGTTTTCATATCGCTGTCTATCACGGGAAAATAACTCTGTGTTAACGTCGTATTCACAACACGGCGGTAACATGCGATAGTCTCCCGATAACGCGTCAAATGGCCGCGATACAACTACCGCGACGGCGATAAAAAAGGAAATCTGAACGTGAAAAAAGTTGCGATGGGCCCAACCGCGATAGAAAAATCTGCGACAAGCAGCGCCAGGCCTGCAATTCACACACGTCAGGCGGGAAAAATCACTACAAAAGCAGAAAAAAAAAACACAAACAAAAACCAAACAACTGCGAATCACAATGGAGGCAGCCGGAGCAGGAACAGAGGACGAGCAGAACCCCACAAGCCCCCCGGAGGACCATGCCGGGACCTCGGGGTCAGGGAAGGGCAAGGACAGGAAGAAGAGGAAGACGGGGTTCAGTCCGCAGGAAAACAGGATCCTGATAACGGAGGTGATGAAATACCATCAACAACTGTTTGTCACCTCCAATGTGTCATTGGCGACAAAAAATGGAATATGGCAGTCCATCGTGGACAAGGTGAATGCAATCGGAGAGCTGAGGAGGACAATGGAAGAGGTCAAGAGGCGCTGGAATGATGTGAAGCGCAAAACCAAGCAGAAACTCGCCAACAACCAGAAGGCAGCAATGCAGACTGGAGGTGGGAGTCCAGCGCCACAGGAGGAGCTGGACGAGATGGAGGAAATGGTCTCCACAGTCATCAGTGTGGAGACGATGGCAGGAGTTGGGGGACCGGACACTGCTCGACAGGAGCTGACACAACAGCAAGAGGGTGAGTAACGACCAGGGACTGGGGGGACGGGGGGAGATGGGCACAATGGCACACATGCACAATTAAGCATAGGACAGTGCACACCCACGACTACTCTGGAGCATGTCCCTGATCCCCTTGGCACACTGCAGCACACCTAGAAACTGCAAGTAGGCCCCCGTCGACTATGTGCCCAGAGGGGGCCCTCACCACACATCACTAATCTCACAACAAACCCATGCACAAGTACAAACACACATCCGTGATGTTGTTGAAATGTCCACTGTCCCGCTTCAAATAGGCAGCTCCTCCCAAACAGTCACAATGTACATTGCCATGCAGTTTGTATGTAAACCTGTACAATGCGTCAACATACATGTGAAAACGATGTTAAACTGCATCTCCCCTTTACATTGCAGAGGGTGAATCAACACCTCCTGCAGAGCAGACGGTACACCTCTTTACTGATGATAAAGAGGACCTCCCCTCCATCGACACTGACGCCCTCCAACGGCTCATGGACAGCTTCGGCACCCCACCTCCAGGAGCAGGGCAGCCCAGCTGCATCGAGGAAACCCCATCCCCTGCACAGACCACACAGCAGGAAGCACCCACCACCACAGCTGTCTCCCAGGACCCCCACGAACAACACATGGCCTTCCAACGCCGTGTGTTAGGGTGCCAGGAGAAGATGGCTGATCAGGTGCGGGTGGGGTTCAACCTCATGGCAGCCAAACTAGATGCCATACGTGGGTGTCTAAGTCCCATCAGGGACCACTTACAGTCCTTGACGGACACCCAGAGTCCGCTGAATGCTCTCCGACGAACCATGGATGACATCGCTGGAGTCCTGACTCAGAGACAAGGACAACTGTCCAGTCAGAGTGGCTCCAGCGGTGTCATCCGGGAGTTGGGACACATGCGGAGGACCATGGAGAACATGGAGCGGGTGCAGGCGGAAAGAATGGTTGCCAAGGCTGCACACCAGCGTGATGTAGCTGGGATCTACCATGCCCTGCGGATCCTTGTCATGGCATTGCTGCCACAAGGCCTGGCGCAGATGAATGCTGCTGCTGCTTCGACATCCACATCTCCGCCCCCCGATGTGTCAGTGCCTCACAGTGCGGCAGCCAATCCACCTCCGGCCCCTGATGTGTCAGTGCCACACAGTGCTGCAGAGAAAACACCACCATCCACATATGAGGCACATGAGACATCAGAGGACGAAGATGCGGATGAATCTGCCTTACTGGTAGTAAGGAAGCGGTAGCATTCTTCTCCGCCATATGGCCTGTTTCTGCTTGGTTCTGCCCTATGTATCATCACCTTCCACTGTCCCCCGATGCACTCTGCGACACTCACCTTGGACCTCGATATGGACTGCCATATTCTGTTTGGACACCAATGACACAGCTAAAAGACTGCGTACTGAACTCTTCCTCTTCCGATGTACTTGTCATTCCCTGAAGGACTCTAGCTGGCCCTCCACGGGCCAACGATGTAAAGTGGGGTTTGCATGGCCCTGTACTGCTCCAGCTACAACACTCCACTGAATGTGCATTAAACAATTAAATTCACACAGATGTGTCATGTCTATGTACATTCAAGTACGGAAGTATGGATGAATGTCGGGTCAGTGATTCCCCCTTACGTCCATGTTGCACATGTTGTGGGACTTGAGTCACAGGGTGCAACATTACCGATTGCGGACCGGGTGGCGCCGCCACAACATCAGAGACACACGCATTAGTCACCTTCTTGTCCGGCCCAGAACGGAACCACGCCCAGAGTGCCGGGGTCATCGTTCACACCCCTACGCTGGACTGGCATACGCCAGGCCTGCCCACTCCGCTTAAGCTTACAGGGGACGACGACAACGCTACATGTCCCAGGTCTTCCCTGTAGTGATCTGCTGATCACAGGTCTAGTTGTCAGCATGCCACAGCCACTCCCTGAGGGCTTGTTCACACCCACACCACACCCATCCAGCACATGAGTCACAGGACATGTGACCCTGCCAATAAAAGGGCCCGGGCGCATGTGCCCGAGGCCATTTCCAGTATCTAGCTGAGTGTGTCCGTGTGGTCATTATTTATGCATGAGGGCCTAGGGCCCTACCACATCACATTCCCCACTGCCGGAGATGACATGATGGCGTCCGCATGACGAGACTCAATCATAAAGGGCCCATGACTTGAGGTGCACAGAGTTGGTGGCATCCGAGGCACTTAGGCCGGCACGGGCCTACCGCCACGTGGCGATGACTTGAGGTGCACTGAGTTGGTGGCACCTGAAGAGCTGAGCGGGTGTGCAGCCTGCGATGATGCGTAGGCCTCAATACGACGTTCTGCCAATCAAGATTCGATTTGAATTGTGATCCCAGCTGGACCGCAGTGTACGCCGAGGGCAGCAGGCTGCACAGACATGACTCCGCGGCGCGGTGCTGCAGGGTGCGCTGGGGGCCTGTGGCGCGGAATCCAGTGATCGGCTGAGGAGGTTGCACCGGCACATGGTGGGCCCTCATGGAGACATGCCAGTGGCGGCAGGTGAGCATTGAGGCCTGGGTGCGCAGGGGCGGGCACTCATCGCTGGTTGGCGGACTGGTCTGGGGGCCAGGGCTGGGGTGCAGCAGGCTCACAGGATCGCGTAGGCACCACCGGTCACGGCGGCGCCCTCGTGGCTGGGTGGGGGGAGTGAAGGTGCAGGGGTATCAAGCTGATACAAACCGTGATGCTTACAGGTATGGGTAATCCTGCATCATGAGACCGTAACAGAAGTTGGTGTGACCGTATCCTTCCTTTTCTATCCTACGAAGATTACGACCACACGTACTTCGGTTACGGTCTTTTTGTGCAGGATTTGTCTTTCCTGTGAGCATTCCGGTTTGTCCAAGTGCTATACACTGTACCAGATTAGGTTTGTGACTATACAGACGCTTGACCATTGTCACCATTTGTCCAACAGGTTTCTGGATACTGACCTCCGGAGTATGGAATGGTATTGGGGAGTTCCCGCGGCTTATGCAGTTACTTGAATCCACACGTTGCCCTGATGAAGTTCCCCGTTGGGCGTTGGCTGTGCTTTTCGTATTGTTTATTGTTGTATTTGTAATAAAGGACTGTTTTTACACTACTGTTGACTACTGGACTTCATGACCGTGCGCACACCCATTTCAGTTACTACAGTTTTGGATCTGGGGCACAGTGGCGTCTGGCAACGGTTGGCGTTAGGGTTGGTTGCGCAGGTACACTACGATTTGGAACTGTTGTGTGGTGTGGTGACCGGGGCCCGCCGTTGCTATTGTGGACATGCATCCATGACATGGGTGAGGACGTATGATAGGGCTGGCCGTGAGACTCCTCCGACTCTGGCAGTTGTTGTTTGGGAGGTACCAGGGGCCAACAGGTGCAGCACAGCCAGCAGCTTCGTCTGCGGAGGAATGGTGGTTGTCCGCCCTGTTGGTACTGTCAGCCTGTGGGCAATGTGGGTCAGGATGCGGAGGATGGTTGTCCTTTTGTGCCTGTAGTGGGCAATGACTTCCTCTGGCGTTGACTCTCTGAGGCTGGTGGGTTTTGGGAACGTCCGCTGTCCTGTTCTGCGCTGCCTCTGTGGTAGTCGGGGGGGCCGGGGGAGGGGGGCCTGGGGGTGGTTGCGGTGGGTGTTGTGGCCCTCTTGGGTCTCCAGGCTGCACGCTCATTGTCTCCATGGCATCTGTTGGTCTTCAGATGTGGCTCTGGGCTGGGCTCCATTTCTACTGCAGTTTGTCGTCCTGCTTAACACCAGTAAAAGGCAGGTGTTAAATCCCTGCTGCTAATGCACCTTATCGCCTGTTTTTGGTTCACATCGCAGATCTGGCTGGAAGTTGAGAATATCGCGAAGTGGTGTTTTCGTGTGTTTTTGCACGGGAGCACCTTCTCTGCATATCATTAGCGTTAGTTGTCTCTCTCATCCGTGGCGATGTTTTTTGCGGCAGCTATCGCTGGTAAACTGGCAATGTGGGCAGTTTGCACCAGCTTGGGAATGGGGCGATAATTCTTTCGCCACTTTTGCTGCGCTAAAGTGCCGATAACTCAGCGATAAGTCCTTGAGAATATGCCCCTTGGAGTTTCCATCCATGCAGTCACTGATCCTTCCGTTCTTGCACTCAGTAACTCATCATCCACGCACTGGGTTCTGTACCTGTCACTGAATGTCATCTATAAATATACCCTTCCAGAGAGGATATGTGTCTGAGATATTATGGGAAGGAGGCAAACATATGGTACGAAACACAGAAGTATTGAAGGAACACTGAGAAGATGTGGTATTAAAGTTACAAACTGTGGTGGGAACAGTTGTAGAATGTCAGATAAAAAACTGTATTAAGGGGTAACCTGGGAATCCCAACAGTGTGAAGATGAGGTATACATTTCATTGTCTATGTTTAGTGCTGGCTAAAAGAAAGATTGTGGTACATCGGTTGCAAGAAAAGGAACCATCTATTGATAGCTGATTTAGAGATGCTCTCAAGTGGACAGTGACCAAATAACTACACATGCTTCCAGGGCGCAAGGATCATTATGTGAGTGAAGAAATTGTCAAATGAATGGGGATGATACATTTTCTATCTTTTTCATGTGACAATTTCCCATTGTAGACCACTTATTACTCTGTCCCTGAACGGTAGCGATTATCTAAGGAGTGCTGTTGAATGGATACACTGACAGAGAGATTGAATTTGGTGTTAATAGGAGTGTTGACCCATGGGTACGTACAATATGAAAGTAGTTGGAAATTGGGTTACTGTTTGAAGGGGGTGAAATACCGCTCACGCAGCAACCAGAATTCTGGTCAGGGTGAAGTCACAAGCAAACCCCAAATTAACCTGTGCTTAACCTTCTGGTAGCTTGGCACAAAGCAGTCGAGCTTAACTTAGAGGTAATGTGTAAAGTATTTATGCAGCACTTCAAACAGTAATAAAGTGAAAACACAACACAAGAAAAATCCCACACCAATTCAGAAAAATAGAGTTAAATTTAACAAATTATTTGAGACCAAAACGACAGATAGCCAACCAATAGAAACAAAGCTATGCAATTTAAAAGATTTAAGTGAAAACAGTGGTGAAAAGCACAAAGAGCCAACTGTGGTTGTCTGGTCATGCCGGACAGGACAAAGTCACAAGTTCAGGCCAACAGCAATGGAGCGTGTGCTGGATAGAGGGACCAAGTTAGACCCCGTGAACAAAGTACCTTAAGTCCTGGTTTGCGGAGCGTTGCAAGATCCTGAGTAGAGGATATATACTGCAACGGTGATTCCAAGGAACTGTGGGACTGTGATGCAGAGTCCTGCATCGTTGTCAAGAATGCCATCAATGAGGAGCTTGTGATGCGAAGTCTGGCATCGAGGATGCATCGCGAAGTGGTGTTCCGAAGAAGCTGTGGGGCTGCAATGCGAGGTCCTGCGCCAGAGATGCGTCATGCTGCGGCGGGTCCAAATTGGCTGCAAGGAGATGCATAGCGCTACATCGGTTCTGCTCACAGGACTACAGCTGGGCTGGCAGAGTACCTTCAGGCCCACTAGCAGGGGTCCAGAACGGGGGAGGCAATTGGGGGTAGGTCTCACAGCAGACAGAGTCCAGGTGCTGGGTTCAAGGTGGTTGGAGCCTTTTCTGTCCCTGAGTCTCTGATTAGGAGGACCACCAAGTAGCCCATGGAGTCACTCTGGTGGTCCTGGGTACAAGATGCAGCAGCAGTCCTTATCATTAAGGCAGCAGGGTACCGGGGCAGCAAAGCAGTCGTTCTGAGTCTTCCACATGGCCAGAAGTGTACTCAATAGTTGTGTCTGAGGGTTCAACATGTATACCTGGTACCCACTTTAAAGTAGGAGAAGGTCCTGGAGGTTTCTACCCCCAAGAGGTGTTTTGGAATGTTGTCCCTCCCTGCCCTGGCCCCTGCTTGTCTGGGGTCACAAAAGCCTAGTGTCAAACCCTTTTTGAGTGTGCTGGGCAAAGGTGTCGTGATGTGCATGTGTGGTAGGTGACAGCTCCCCACCCTCATCAAGTCAGAGATGGCCCATCTTGCCAACACCAATTCCCCCTTTGTCTCACTGTCCGGCAGCAATACACAAAGACCAACTGCCAACTACAGCTAGTCATGTGACCCAGGATATAGGCACCAAATGCTTGGGACAAGAAAAAGCAGACTTTCTAAAAGTGGCATATTCAGAATTGTGACTTAAAATCTGACTGTACTATGAAAGAGGGTTTTAAAGTACAATTCTTTAGACACCAAACTCGATATTCCTACTTACTCCCAATTGGAAGTTAGCACGTAATAAATGTAATAAGTTATCCCAATGGTATCCTATGGTAGAATTAGGCTTTGGAGTACTGAAAAACAATTTTAAGAGTTTTTCACTACCAGGACATATGAATCTTAAAAGTATGTGTCCAACATTTTAAGTACACTGCACCCTATGGGCTAGTTAGAGCCTACATTAGGGGTGATTTATATGTATTAAAAAGAAATGTTTAGGCCTGCAAAATGTTTACTTTGCCAGGTTGAGATGGCAGTTTAAAACTGCACATAATGGCTGCAATGGCAGGCCTGAGACATGTTTAAACTGGCTACTTAAGTGGGTGAACAAAGCAAACACAAGGAGATGATGGACGGAGCACTGAAACTTTTCAGACACTCACCCCAAGTCACAGATCTGGGTTGAATCCATCATCGTTCCTTAGCTCACTTTGCCTCAGACACAGCTATATGCAAATCAGTCTTGACCCATCTCCTTGTGTTTGCTTTGTTCTCCCTAAGTTGGCAGGGTATGCCCAGATGTGGGCCCCTTGCTCACTTTGCCACTGAATTCAAGCTAGCCTGGCTGATGAAGGGTGTTACCCAGAAATCGGTCCCAGGATGCTTGTTTCCGGTTCAGGGAAGACCTGGCTTGGCAGTTCGGGCTGGACTGTTCCCATGAGGCACAGGGTCAAGACTGATTTGCATATAGCTGGGTCTGAACTGAGGTGGCAAAGTGAGCTAAAGAATGATGATGGATTCAACCCAGATCTGTGACTGGGGGTGAGTGTCTGAAAAGTTTCAGCGCTCTGTCCATCATCTCCTTGTGTTTACTTAAGTGGGTGGCACAATCTGTGCTACAGGCCCATTAATAGCATTTAATTTACAGGCCCTGGATACTTGTAGTACCATTTTACTAGGGACTTACCGTAAATGACATGTGCAAATTGGGTGTAAGCCAATTTCACTATGGTTAAAGGAGATAGCTCACTCACTTTAGCAGTGGGTAGCAGTGGTAAAGTGTGCAGAGGTCTAAGGCAAACAAAAACGAGATCAGTAAGGCAAAAAGTTGGAGGGGAAGTCCACCCTTAGGCTGGCAGGTCTAACAAAAGTTGTATGTCCACCATTGCCTATCTTGCACTGAACTGCACTAGGCTATTTCTGCATATTAATGTTTTGAGCTATTTTATTTAAAAACCAGTAAAAGCTGTTTTTTTAAATCCATCCACTAGGTCGCTTCTCCTTTAAATCATGCATCTATTTATCCACCAGTTGACTCATTAACACTACCACGAAAACACAAGCTCAACAATCCTTAGCGGACTTTCCAGTTATAAGTCAGACCTATTGCCTTTGCTTCTAGTCTGTGAGAAGGATGAGAGTGTCTCTGGTAGCATGTGACTGCTAGCCTTTGAGGAATGTTGCATTGCTTCCAGTGGCTCATGATTGGTAGTCTGTGAAAATGCTTCCTGTGGTGTTTGATTGCAATGAGTGCAGTCTGTAATGTGTGACCGCTAATGTGAGGGTGAGAGTGTGCTTTCAGTAGTGTGCAATTCTAGTGTGTGAAGTGTGTGAGTGCTGTCGCTAGAACAAGACTGCTACCCTGTGAAGAGTGAGGGTGCTGATGGTATGTATACATGTATGTATGCTTGTACATGGTGTTTATATAGTGTGACACTAGCCGAAAGATAGCAGAGCTCTGAACAGGATCCAAGGCAAGGACACAGTCAAAGTACAATTGAATAAGTAGGTGTTTTCTAAGAGCAAAAGTAGACTGTCACCTGCACAATGATGCTGTGTTCTTTAATAAGATGTTTCTTCAAGTTTTTCCTAAATGGAGCAGGGTTGGGGGTGACCCTGATGGATACAGGGGTGTCGGTGCAGATTCTGTGTGCATAGATGGAAAACCCTGTTGTCTAGTTTTACATTTTTTGCACTTCTTCATCTCCAGTCTGATGGTGCCCTGGCTGCAGATTTGCCGAAAGCCACTGCAGATGGTGAGCTTGTCATTCAGATATGCAGGGGTGCAGGTTGTGATAGCTTTGTAGGTGATGCAGCTGCTTTTGAGGATGGTATTGGCAGGCATGGAGCAAGTGGAACTCCATCAGCAAGGAGATTGTGTGGCCATATTTCTTCAGGGCCTTGATGATGTGTGCTGCTGCCCTTAAGAGGTGTCAGTGCGTAGTCTGGGAGGCGGGGAGCACAGTATTGACTAGATGCAGCTGGACAAGCACGAGGGCTTTAACAGAAGTTTAAAAGTCACATGCTTGGAGGATTGGTTTCACTTTTGTCAGTAAAGAATGCTGGTACAGGGCAATCTTAGTTTCCTTGGCAATAAGTTCCTTGAGCATGAGATCAGTGTCCTGGGTGAATCTGGGTGACTAGATATTAGATGAAAGGTGGGGTTCAGATCCATCCATGCTCATGTCATGAGCCAGATTTAGACCAGTGCTGCATCTTTTTCTTGGTGAACAGGAGAAATTCTTCAGGTAAGTGCTGGACAACCAGGTCTAGATGTGGTGCAGGCAGCGTTTGAGCTGTTGGATAGCAGGAGTAAAGGAGAACCTTCGAGTAAAGTTGTGGATCATCAACAAATTGGTGAGTTCTGATGCTGTTATGTATCAATAGAACGCCAAGCAACTCCATGTAGAGGCTGAAAATGACAGAAGACCACATAGAAACCTAGGTAACTTTGCAGGTGATCGGGATTTTTTGTGATTAGGAGGTGTCCATATGAACAAATTGGTTTTGGTTGGGTCTGTAGGAGGAGAAGCAGTAAAGGATGTTCTAGTGATTCCCATTTGAGACTTGAGTGTGAGGATGAGTATAGGGAGGTCAATAGTGTTGAAGGCAGCTGAGGGCTCCAGTAGTTTTAGGAGGTAGTGGTCATCTGTATCTGTGGTCAGCAGGACATCCTCAGTGCATATGGACAGATCCAAATCATCTTGTGGCATATGAAAGGCCACCTGAAAACCTTCATCTTGAGGTTATCTCTGGTGTAATTGTACAAGCTGTTGAGTTTGGCAGATGAGGTGATGGGTAAAGAACTAATGCATACAAGATCATACAGCTTGTCTGTGAGGAATCCAGGCTTAGGTGATATTTACCATGGTACCATGTTGGACGTTAAATTGCTAGTCTTTACATCGCATGTATGTACAATGAGGGACATTTTTCTGTACTTTACAATGCTTCACAATGCAGGTAAGTGTATTTACTTATTATCTATTAGGGGAAATAAGGTAAAATAAGGATGTAAGTAATTTTAGCAGGGGTGTGAGCAAAATATAAAATGTCCTTTCTATTGAGATAGAAAGTTATAATTCTATTAAGGGCACTGAGGCGAGGCTTTCTTCATTTTACTGAATAGCATTATTTTCCTTAATTTTTACGTTCATTAACTGTGATGAAACTCCCCTTCCGAAGAATAAGAAACAAAGGGTCCGATTCCGATTCGGGCCGAAAATCCCTCCGACCGAGTCGGATTCGGAGAGATATCTGACCGAACCGGACTCTAGCAGTCCGACCGAACGAGTACAATGCGGACGCATGCTATCGGACTCGATTCGGTCGGACTCCCATAGAAGTCAATGGGAGCCGGTCGTACGACGCGTACACGGGCTCCCATTGACTCAATGGGTGCGTCGCAAACAAGGGCGCCCCCTACAGCGGGTACGTGTCGGTGTGACTCGCGCTGTACATGCATGTGTAGGGGGGACCCATGGGTCCCCCCTGTGTGCGACTCGCGCGGCTACGCGTACAGGGGGGTCCGACACGGACCCCCGAAGTCCGGCTCCGACTGCTCTTTCGAGCCGGACGGCGCGAGTCGGTCGGACTGTTCGAGGCGCGCATCGTACTTGCCCGGTCGGGGAACGTCTCCATTGCGTGGTGCGAGTCGAGTCCGTACGAGTCGGTCGGAGCGGTTCGGAGCCGGGAACGAGTCGGTCGGGGATTTCGCGTACGCTCGCATCGTACTTGCTCGCGCGGATGGGTGTTCGAATCGGTCGGAAACAGGGCGTCCGAATCGGATCCGGTAAAGCCGAATCCGATTCAGTGCCCTACCGGCCGAGATCAGAATCGGCCCCAAAGTGTCAATAAGCCCACCATTCACAAAATCCATTCCCGTTTAACTGGGTATGACATCCCTTCTTTTTCTTCTTTCTTCACATGAGGATCTCAACCTGTTTTCCTCCTCTTCATCATTCTTCTGATCTGTGTCTAGGGAATTAACATAAAAATTCCATTATCCAGTTATTTAAATTTTGGCAAATATTCAGCATTACTTGGTAGCAACATGTTAACATTACTATCTACTCGCACATTCGTCTGATTGTGGTCTAAGTAGTTCGTTTATCAGAACATCATCAAACACTATTGACCTTATGTAAACACAACTGTAAAAATGTTGAGCAGTTTATTTCAATAGACCCATAAGACAAGCTTTCTTACTACTGCTAACCACTGTCTTGTCCAGGGTGGAATCGAATTTTCTTCAGAAAGATTCCTGGGTGGGATAATCCTTGCCTCTGTGGCCTAAATAGATTTGAAAGTTTCCTTCTCGATGGCTAGGAAATGTTACATTCTATGTCGGGACCGGAGGCAAGCATTATGCATGTTCAAAGCCTACTTACCAAAATTGATGCTGCATCGGAAATGAGTTTAAAATAAAATCTCTTAAAAGTCGAGTCTGATAACCAATCTGCAGAATTCATAATGTCCTCCAACCTTCCTCTGACTGCAATTGCTTTGTGACCCATTGCACCTCTAATCCATTGAGCCCTGTGTAGTGTAGCTCCTATTTCCCTAAAAGGCTCTGCGCATTGGAATAATATATCCTATAGGTTTGACATAGGACTACGGTCAGTATGTCCCTATCGAGTCTATTAAACTTAATTACTTGTGCCAGCTAGCTCAGAGGCCACTAGAAACTCCTTGACGACAAGAAGGGAGTAGTTTCTGGCAGCCGCAAAACATGACCACTTTGTTTCCCTTTAGAATCAGAACATGTCCCAGAGTCGTGGAAACAATAGATAACTATTTCACTCAGCTCAATCGTGCATGCTTTGTTTTCTCCAAGTTACACAGAAAGAACAGACGGGCGTTTCAATAAAAGATTTATTGAACAGTCTTGTTTCTGGTGTAAGTAAAATGTGCTGTTACGATCACAAGACAGTATGCGAGATAAATAATGTACAGTGTGAGCAGTAGAAATAAATAATACTGCGATAGCATTATCTTTTAGTATATATGCATTTACATAAATGACACAGACTAAAAATGCGAGTACTCATACAATGCGTTTCTAATCTAGTTCTACCCCAATGTACCTAACCTAACCTAGGTGTAGGGAGAGGTATGAAGTAGGTGAAGTATTCCTTACCATGGTATACTAAGAGTATGTTAAGCCTAGTATGCCTAGTATGCCAAGAGTCCCTCTAGGTTCTAATCAGCTCCATACCTGAAGAATGAGAGAGGTAGGAATCTCTTTGCCAGACTCGAACTCCAACACCCCGCAAGGGAAGTCAGATCACTGGAAGCTGGACTCTCTGCGTGCAGGGATGACAGCGTCTTCTCAGTGCGTCACGCCGGGAAACGGGCTCCTCTGAAGTCGAGGTCTCCTCTAGTTTACAGGGGCTAGGGAAGGTATATTTATACCTGAGAAGTACCTAAGAATGTTAGAATTGACGTGAGTCGGACAGCGGAAGACGTCATGAATGAACCCCTAAGGAATAATGGTTCATGCATAATATATGAGTCCTTGAAGAAATCAATAGTCCTGGGCTAGGGAAACTCCCGCAGCCTAAGGGTCTGTTCTTCATGAACTCGTTGTGACGTTAGGGTGGACGGATGTCAGAGACCATGCCTGTATTTGGAGTGCACGGTTTAATGCCTAAATAAGGGCTGGGATTTTATGCCTATATAAGGGCAGGGCGAATTGTGCCTATATAAGGACATGATACTGGAAAGCCCGTTTATGGACACCCTAAGAGGAATACAACACCCACTCCACTTTCGTGTGTACGATAATACTAAAATGCTAAACATTTAAAATGCTAAACATTAAATGGAGTACCGCATATTTAAAAAATATTTCTTAAAAGCATTAAAAAACATAGTAAAAAATGCAAAAGGTACTGTACATCTGAAGCAAATGCTTTTCATTTCAGGCATAAAGTTCGAAAATAAATGCAATTGGAATGAAATAAGCAATAATATTTACATGTGACAGAAAATGATCGATAAGTTGTTCAAAAATCAAAGTCATTTCATGTCATGAAAATTAATGAACTGTTCTAGACACACAAGATGACTAAGTGTCTGTGGAAGTACCGCGAAGTCTGTACTATAAGGCTAGTTCTATTTTAAGCAGAGGAAAGTGCAATTTTCGTTCTAAAAATGGGGAAAAAGTTCAATTTTGGTAGAGTTCCAAGTTTTTTTAAAATGAAGGCCAAATTGTTACTGCATCTCTGGAACACTGTATGCTGAATCAGAGTCAGTTTACGGGTCTGGTGTAAACATGAGATCATCTATTTCTATAGACAAAACATCATCCACTGAAGTTGGTGTCAGTTGGAACACCTCGCGTAGTAGATTAATTGCACAGAGATGTGAAACATCGCTTCCAGCATAGTTTGCCGCAGCAATGTTCGCGTCCGTTGTTACCTGTGTGCCTGTAGATCTTTCTCGTACCTCAGCAGCAGCCGGAAGCGTCTGTGAGATCTCAATGAATGCTGACATCAGGATTGGTAGCCTCTGGGGACAACACAGAGCATGGGCTGTTATCGGGACCAGCAAAGTATCGACGTCCGTTGGCGTTGCTGATGGAAATGTTAGACAGGTGTCCAACACGCATTCTTCACCACATAGCAGGCATCGTAGAACAGGTAAGATGCAATCTTGCCAGATTGGTCTGAATGACAGGAACCACGTGGTATTCAGGTCCCGTAGACGAGTCATGCCCAATAGCTGTACTATTCGCTCACGGCACTTTCGTTCAAGGAGAGCTTTCTCCATTTCGCTCGGAGTGATGTCTGCGAATAGGCTGGCCATAGCGCAATAGCAGGAAGAGAAATAGAATTCCGGCAACAAGTGCTAGAATTAATGGTATGCCACCAAACACCGAATGTGCAAAGTTCGGGATGATTCCGAGTATTGCCTGGAAAGGTGCTAACAGACCGGAGCAGATGCTCTTAAATACATGTACAATTCCGGTTGTATCAGACATATTGAAGATACGTCCTATCATTTCTACAAAATGTATAGGGCAGTTTGTACGTATTAAAGTCTGTATCTCAGCCGAAGTCCTTGCTACTTGTAGATCATAGGTTTCTTTGGCCGTAGTCAAAGGCACTGTTTGCTGTAAAAGCATGGCTTTCATTCTGCTCAAAGTATCAAATCTTATAAAAAAGAGACGTTCAGCGAAGGCCATAGAGGCGACTCCCTGACTGTGTCTATTGGGGCAAACAATACTTGCATACAGCAAGTGACCCTGGAGTTGACCGTTACTAGATATGGGATGCCTGGCAGCATGCCGCAGCAACTCTGATCATTCAACATGAGGTAACTCCCATTAGAAAGTTGGATTAATCACAGCAGCTGGTGTACCCTGCTGATGGCAAGACAAATTTGCCACAGAACCATTACAAGCCCCGTGTAAAGAAATGTCCTGACATATAAGTGAACCGCTCAGTGCACGTTTACAGTGTGTACCGCTCAAAAACACTTAACGATCCCCACTCCAACATCTATATGTATACGGTAAATCCCAAGATGTCTTAATGTATTCCTTACCCAACCTTTCATATTTGCCTGCTTGCATTTGTCTGAGGCAATACTGAAACTGAAAAGTAGTCACAGGTAATGTTATTTTGCCATGAATAAGAAATTCTGTAGCTGGTTTTTCTGCCACTGTGAATGGTAACTTTTCCAGTTTTTCAATGCTCAGCACTGTATACCTTGCTCCTCTTTGTGCCAATTCGATCTGTTTATCAGTCAGATTGTATTCTGCAAACAGAGCTGACGTGTTGATAAAACGCCAAGGCACATAGCCCGCTCGCAAAGATTGCAGCGTCCAGCTTAATAACACAATAGAACGTAATTGAGACTGACCTTGTTGTAACATCGCCAAATCTTGTTCTAGTATGTCGATAGCAGAGGATACAATGACATCCAATGAATATATTCTGGAGGACAAAGTTGTTAACCCATTGTCGACCACAGAGAGTGTTTTCTCTAAATTAATACGATCAAGTTCACGTTTTCGTTCTGCGGCCACCATCTGTGATACTTTCCATGCTTCATTATAGGCAGCATAAATGCCGGCATATATGAAACGTTTTCGATGTGGTTTTCTTGGTCCAAGCAAGAATTCCCTAAGGTCTGCGTCCTTTTTAAGTAAGGATAAGTGTTGTTTCACATCCTGTAGTGTAGACTTATGCAGCCAATCGAGGCATAATTTTCCTACACTGTATGTTGTTACTACCACCGGATGCTGTCTTTGGACGTATCTTGGGTCTGGCCTATTAATAGTAAAGCCCTGAGTTTTATTCAGGAATCTTTCCTGACAGTTATTCGTGTCTTGGGGCAGATCAACCATTTTATCCAATCAGGATTAGATCTGTTGAGTTGTAATATATTGTCAACTGTCACCACTGCCTGTGTATCGTTATCACTTGCAGGTGTTGGTACAGAAGGTGTTTTCATCTCTTTGATCTTGGCTAATCCAAGACAAGATGTTTGTTGGACAGTTTCATTCAAAAACATTATTTGTTCAGGGATGATACAGGCTCTAAATAAAGCTTCTATCCCCTGCACTTGCCAATCTTTAGTACCCCAGATAGCTTTTGTGTCTATTGTGTCTTTCCATAAGTCGAAACCCTGTCTAGACAGTTGGGCAATAAATGCTGCAGAGTAAATCTGTTTTGTATTTGTTAACATAATTTTCAGTCCTGTCTTGTTCACATTTTTATAGTAAAACGTTTCTGGGTCAGATGTGTTGTAACCTGAAAAATATGGAAACATAAACACATTTCTTGGATATGCAGATTTATTCAAATAATGATGACCATAGTGGTTATAACAATACAGTTGTTCATAGTCTGATGAACCCTCTAAATATAAATTTTTTAGAAAATGCAGCAGATTTTTCTAGGTCAAACATTATGTCATTAACAGTCTCAAAGTCCCAATCATCTGAATAGGTACTGGACGTAATGAGATCACTTAGTGAAATTTTAAACAAATGTGGAATGTTCAATTGTTCCGTCGGGCCGAAGATGTCATAATCTGTTTTGTGCAAAAACAACAGTTGATGGACAGAATGCAGAACAATGTCATACATTCACCCCAGTACAGAGATCTGGGCCTAAATCCATCGTTTTTTTGCTCACCATGCCATTCCAGTTTGAACCCAGCCATATGCAAATCAGTCTTGACCCTGTGCCTCATGGGAACAGTCCAGCCCGAACTGCCAAGCAAGGTCCTCCCTGGACTGGAAACAAGCATCCTAGGACCGGTTTCGGGGTCTCACCCCTCTTCAGCCAGGAAAGCTTGATTCCAGTGGCATGGAGAGCACGGGACCCACGTCTGGGCATACCCGTCCCACTCGGGGTGACAAATGCAAAAACAACAGTTGATGGACAGAATGCAGAACAATGTCAAACATTCACCCCAGTACAGACGTGGGTCCCTTGCAAAAACAACAGTTGATGGACAGAATGCAGAACAATGTCATACATTCACCCCAGTACAGAGATCTAGGCCTAAATCCATCGTTTTTTTGCTCACCATGCCATTCCAGTTTGAACCCAGCCATATGCAAATCAGTCTTGACCCTGTGCCTCATGGGAACAGTCCAGCCCGAACTGCCAAGCCAGGTCCTCCCTGGACTGGAAACAAGCATCCTAGGACCGGTTTCGGGGTCTCACCCCTCTTCAGCCAGGATAGTTTGATTCCAGTGGCATGGAGAGCACGGGACCCACGTCTGGGCAAACCTGACCCACTCGGGGTGACAAATGCAAAAACAACAGTTGATGGACAGAATGCAGAACAATGTCATACATTCACCCCAGTACAGACGTGGGTCCCTTGCTCACTTTGCCACTGGATTCAAGCTAGCCTGGCTGATGACGGCTGATTAGCCAGAAACCGGTCCCAGGATGCTTGTTTCCGGTCCAGGGAAGACATGGCTTGGCAGTTCGGGCTGGACTGTTCCCATGAGGCACAGGGTCAGACTGATTTGCATATGGCCATGTCTGAACTGGGGTGGCGGAGTGAGCTAAAGAATGATGATGGATTAAACCCAGATCAGTTGACTGGGGGTGAGTGCTTGCATTGTTCAACACTCCGTCCATCATCCCCTTTGGTTTTGCCATAATCTGTTTTGTCCCACACTATACCATCCTGTATAGGAACAGCTGTGATGTTCACTGATGACAAGTCTCTTGCTTCACGATGGGAAGATTTATGAGGTTTCAAAAGTACGTTCACATCTTATCCTTCAGTGTTCACATGGATGTATCTGCCACTTATAAGCACGCTCACAGTTGTAACCAAAGCTAGCCAGAGCAGGAAAACAAAAAGTCCAGATGTAATCCAGAGTTCAATCCATGGAGAAACCAAATAAGTCTTTTTCATAAAGTGAAGAAAGTCTTGTACTTGCTGCTTGAGTTTGAATGATGCTGGCGTCGTTTCAGGTTCACTCGGATCCTCTGAGAACGTATCAAAGTTAATGAAATAGCCAGAAGCAGTTCTATCAATTGTTGGAATTACATCAGGATTTGTAGAAATCACTGGAACCAGTTCATCACTTGCTACATTGGTGTAGACAGGCGTATTTGGATGAACTGTTACTTGGTTTTCAAGAGGGATGAGTTCCATAGCGTTGTTGCTTAGTCCTTCATCTGTTACTGCTGAAGTCTCGATGGTTATCAGTCTTTCAGTCTGAACCTCTTGGATAGTAGCGAGAGGAGTGCGTCTGCTACTAGGTCGGAGTCCACGAGGCCTACTATTTAGTATTGGCCACATACTGTGGTTTGATCAGGTCGATGGACACAAATCTTTTCTCCTTTCTTCCAGCAAGGGGCGGCAGAAGTACTGTTCTTGTTCCTTGAACTGCTAGGACAGGTACTGGTTGTCTGTAAGAAGGTCCAAATTCCTTCTTGTCCGCAATTTTTTCTCTGACTAGATCCCCAACTTTTGGAATCCAGACAGGCCTTGCTGGGACCACCGATTTTTCCCCAGTGGTGGTTGGCTGTAGGACTACGTTGCTTTGTTTCGTTCTTAATTCATTCAGTTCCTGTAAAACAGCCAAACGATCTTTGATATCAAACGGTTTATTTTCCACCACTGTGCCTACGTGTTCAAGGTCTGGTACCCACATTCTTGTCCCAAATAGGACCTCATATGGAGTGACCCCCCCTAGAGAACTTCTTGGCGGATTGTTCAATGAGCGTTGGACCCCATTAAGGTGTTTGACCCACCCATCACCCGAACCTAATACCCTAGCTGTTATAGACTGCTTTATGTCCCGGTTTGTCCTTTCCACAACCGAATTTCCCTCAGGATGGAATGGAGAGGAGTACCGCAATGCAACGCCCAGACCAGCCATGGCTTCTTTGTAAGCCCGAGAGCTAAACGCAGGACCCTGGTCAGAATGTAGCGTGCCTATTGCGTATGTGCCGATAAAGACTCGCAAATCTTTTATAACAGTTCGAGCGTCAGCCGAGCGCTGAGGCCATATCCATAGGAACCTAGATTCAGTATTTGTGGGATTGCATTTGTCCAGTAGGACGCAGGCGCGTAGATAGTCTAATGCTGTCTAACAATGGTGTCTGTACTGGGTTGCCGCATTCGCAGCATGGTGTCTGGTGGCTCTCTCGCTGTAATTTACAGTCTAAACAGTTGTTGATAAATATGTGAATTTCTGTATTCATTCCAGGCCACCAGTACATCTCTTTTAACGTCAAAATTGTTTTAGAGATCCCTTGATGTGACAGACCCTCCCCCAAATGTGTTTCATAAATCAAGGCTGCTCTACGTTCCATGTTTGGAATTACCCTATACCCCACTCCAGGGATTCGAGCAAAAGGAAAGTTGTTCGCATCAATTACATAAGAGTACTTGAGTGGAAACTTTTTTGGTAACGCTGCACTGCTGCCCTTGCTTGAAGCATTGACAGCCAACATTATCTCACCGTCTATTTTTGTTTTTGAACGAGTGATCACAGCTACGGAAGCCGTCTGAACAGCCCCCTTTGCGGCTTCATCAGCCAATGAATTCCCTGCAACGTGAACGCCATCACGTTGATGACTCAGTGTGTGGATCACGTGAGCCTTTGGTAGTTCGTTTTTCAACTGAACTACTTGTTCCCAAAGCATATTATGCTTTATTGTGCCACCTTTCGCATCTTTGAAACCATTTTCAAGCCAGTTTCGTATATAGTCATTATACGACTGAACACAGTAAAAGGAATCGCACACTATTAGTGTGGGGAATTCTCGATCTGTACTTTCAAGTGCCAGTTTGAATGCTTGTAGTTCAGCTGGCTGAGCTGTACAATCTCCTAGAGATTGAGTTTTTGTGACCATAGGTCTGAAGATGCCATGTCGCATGCGACCTTTAACGATTTCACACGCTGCACTGTAAGCTTGCTTACTCCCTGTTGCGGGTTGTGCGGATCCGTCAGTGTAAATTATGAATTCGTACTGATCGAGAGGCAGAATTTTAGTAGGCAGAGGACATTCTTGTTCATATTGCAGGAATGCTTGTGTTTTTAAATCTGGATCAAAAACATATTCAACATCTGTTTCAGCAAGAGAATTAACCCATTGTACCCATCTTGGATGTAATGCTTTAGCATTTGGAATGCTTGCTTTTGTGACCGCTTCTAAAGCTGGTACCGGGGTTACGACAATAATGCGTTTCCCTTGGGCTAAGGCTCTTTCTTTTGCTACAGCCGTTTGAACTGCTGTTAGAATTTTTTCAGTTGAACTGAAGCGCATTTCCGCTTGTGTGTACAAATGAGATTTGTATGCGATTGGTATTTTCTCACCCTCATTGAAGGTTAAGTAGGTGAATCGGCATTGACCCGAAATTATTCGGATCACCAAATTTCGTTGACTTACACGTGTTTTCAGTTGAACTGAAGCGCATTTCCGCTTGTGTGTACAAATGAGATTTGTATGCGATTGGTATTTTCTCACCCTCATTGAAGGTTAAGTAGGTGAATCCGCATTGACCCGAAATTATTCGGATCACCAAATTTCGTTGACTTACACGTGTTTGTAAGTGATTTGTACCTGACATGTTAGCCTGTAGTGAACGCAAGATTTCTGTGTGTTCCTGTGTCCAGTTTCTGATAGAAAAATCAGGTTTGATTAATGCGTAGAGAGGTTTAACCCTTTCTGCGTAATTTAGAATGTATGTTCTTCCAAAATTTAGGAAACCCAGGATAGATTGTAAGTTTTTTAACGTTTTTGGAGGTTGGAGCAGCGCACATTTCTCTAGAAAGTTAGCTGCCAAGCTCTTGCCTTCACTTGAAAGCTCATATCCTAAAAATAGGACATTGAGATGGGCAATTAGGGACTTTTTAAAGTTGAACTTGTAGCCCTCAGAGGCGAAACCCAGTATAATGGTGCTCACCCTGTTCAAGTGTTTTTCCAGGTCATCGTCTGTCAGATAGATGTCATCGACATAGGACAATGCCTCATTGTCATAAATTTGTAGTAACTCCGTTACCCTCGCTGAGAATAAACCTGGGCTGTTCTTGAACCCTTTAGGGAGTCGACAAAAGTGACGCTGGGTCCCCATTATGGAGAATGCTGTTAAGTACCTGCTTTCAGGTGCTATGTTTTGACAAAAGAAACCATTTGAGATGTCTAATGTTGTTTTATATTTTTTACGCACAATGTTATTCATTAATGCTGTGCTATGTGCATTTTGCACTGCAAAAGTTTTAGAACAAGTGTTTAGGTGTCTGTAATCCAAAACTAGACGATATGTATTGTCTGGTTTGGAGACAGGAAACAAAGGATTGTTCATTGAGGAGGTGCATGTTTCAATCACCCCTTGATATTCAAGTTGATCTAAGATCTCCCTGACCTGTTTTTTAGCTTCTTGCTTTATTGGGTACTGCCGTTGTGCAGTTGGTTCATGTTTCAGATGTATTTTATGGTGAGGTGAGTCCTCATCCCATCCTACATGATTTTTTTATAATGCTGGGGCCTGGGCCACTGCCCATTTCCTGGCATATGTATATCTTAGGTGCATTGGTATATGGTTGGAGAAGGCAGGCATAATAATGTCCTCCCTGACAAATTGTGGTGGCCAGTATTTTCTGCTAGAAGTATGTCATAGCCCTTTGATAGTCTTTCCCAAAAAAGTGCTTTCACCTGTCTAGGTTTATCTCCCTCCATCCGGAGTGTTATTTCATATAACTTTTGTGGAGTACTAACCCTGGTGTCTACAGTCTCTACTTTAATGTACTCATTCAAGTCCACTATCTCCAGAAGTTCCTTCAGGTTCTGGCGAGATATTGTGACTTCTGCTGCACTGTCCAGCATTGTCTGAGCCCATTCTCCGTTCTTGAGTTGTGTTCTCAGTATTCTCGGCATGTCTGATCTTTAGACCTGCTACTTTCTTTTTGGAGAATTGAGGTTTTGCTTTAGTTTTTGGAGCGTGTTTTTCGTCTTTCGATTTCACGCGTTTTTCTCTATGTTCCAATCGTCCTCTTCTTTCCGAAGTCTGTGATGAGATCTGAAAGGGACGAGAGGAACGTGTATCAGTATCTTGATACCTGTCAGGTTTTCTCAAATTATCCCTATTCCTGAGGTTATACCTCCTTTCAGAGGGCTCCTTTTGAGGAGACCTACCTCGGGATTGAGAACGTTTCTCGTTTGAATTTTGTTTATTAGTCTCCCACTTCTTTTTAGAAGATCTAGGAGTTTGTTTTATAGAGTCCTTCTCAGGACTTTCAGATAGTTTTGGCTTCACTGGTCTTCCACCCAAACTATCTCTGCCTAATTCTGCATAAAATTGCTCTATAATTCTGGGTAGCTCAGTTTGATCTTCTGTAACATCAAATTCCCTTAATTTTTGGCGGATCGCCACTGCTGCTGCTTCCCCTTTAATATTAGATAATATTATTGTTGAGACCTGGTCGAAATTTTTCAGTAATTTCATACCTAAATTTAGAGCAGTCTCTGCCCCGTATTCGTTTTGAATTTGTTTCAGGACATCAGGTATTACCGCAATTGACGGAATGCCATGTGTTTTAGTATAGATGGCAGCAAAGACTGAGCCCCAAGTGGTGCAGTCTTCCAGTTGTGGTGTGATCCCCATCGGTAAACTGATTGTCAGTATTCTGTGTTTCTCATACGGGCTAGTATTTGGAAATACTGCTTCGATTTGAGTAATTTTTTGAGCTATCCAAAATGGAATTTGCTCACGTTTTGTGGGCATTTTACCCATGACTGTGTATAGAGTCTGTGGTGTAATTTTTAGTGTATTCCCCTGGTGAGGAGTTTGATTTGGAATTGTCAATGGTGGTTGGACTGTGAAAGTCTGCATGACATATTGGACCAATTGTCTGTAGATTTTTATTAACTCTGTGAGTTGAGTAAGTAATTCCTTGTCTGACATTTCTTCAATGTCAGGATGAGGTGTGTAGCCGGCTAGAATCGGCCATGTTGCTCCTGGTCTACCTAGTGGACCGAGCCTGGTAATGTTTTTGTGATGTTTTAGGGCGCCTTTGAACCATAGCTGATGCTCCTGGTATGTTAATGGAATTTCAATATCCTCGAAAGGAATGTATTCCTCTGGTGGATCATCTTCTTTGTAGAAGTGAAACATGTGTGTTACTGGATTGGATTCAGGAAATATTACCCATGAATAGAATACCTCTGTCTGAAAGGATTCGTGTGCCTCTATCACGAAAACTGCTCTACCTCCTCTTGGTGGAAAGCCATGTTTTATGAGTTTTAGAGTGATGGCTCTTCTTAAATTTGGAGTGATGTCTATAACACCCTCCTCGGTTTCATTTAAACCTGTAATGTTAAAAACTGCTGCTTGGGCTGGATCAGCCGCAGCTCCACCGTTTCCGGTTTCAGTATCGGAGCCAGGCATTTTGTTGTTTGAAAAATGTAGAACAAGTTTCAAGGAGACAAAGATAAGGTGCACAATATTTTGGAACACTGTATCCTTCAACGTTGAGCAAACCAAACAGCTAATATATAGGGTACTTCCCTATATAGCCGTGGTGGATACTTAACCCTGCCCACTCCAGACGTCTTTTGGAGTATATGGGTAGGGGTCTCTGAGAGAAAAAAGCACGGCTGAGTTACTCAGTATCTAACGTTGAATTACCGCCTTACCAAACCGTTGGGCGCCATGTAGTGTAGCTCCTATTTCCCTAATAGGCTCTGCGCATTGGAATAATATATCCTATAGGTTTGACATAGGACTATGGTCAGTATGTCCCTATCGAGTATATTAAACTTAATTACTTGTGCCAGCTAGCTCAGAGGCCACTAGAAACTCCTTGACGACAAGAAGGGAGTAGTTTCTGGCAGCCGCAAAACATGACCACTTTGTTTCCCTTTAGAATCAGAACGTGTCCCAGAGTCGTGGAAACAATAGATAACTATTTTACTCAGCTCAATCGTGCATGCTTTGTTTTCTCCAAGTTACACAGAAAGAACAGACGGGCGTTTCAATAAAAGATTTATTGAACAGTCTTGTTTCTGGTGTAAGTAAAATGTGCTGTTACGATCACAAGACAGTATGCGAGATAAATAATGTACAGTGTGAGCAGTAGAAATAAATAATACTGCGATAGCATTATCTTTTAGTATATATGCATTTACATAAATGACACAGACTAAAAATGCGAGTACTCATACGATGTGTTTCTAATCTAGTTCTACCCCAATGTACCTAACCTAACCTAGGTGTAGGGAGAGGTACGAAGTAGGTGAAGTATTCCTTACCATGGTATACTAAGAGTATGTTAAGCCTAGTATGCCAAGAGTCCCTCTAGGTTCTAGTCAGCTCCATACCTGAAGAATGAGAGAGGTAGGAATCTCTTTGCCAGACTCGAACTCCAACACCCCGCAAGGGAAGTCAGATCACTGGAAGCTGGACTCTCTGCGTGCAGGGATGACAGCGTCTTCTCAGTGCGTCAGGCCGGGAAACGGGCTCCTCTGAAGTCGAGGTCTCCTCTAGTTTACAGGGGCTAGGGAAGGTATATTTATACCTGAGAAGTACCTAAGAATGTTAGCATTGACGTGAGTCGGACAGCGGAAGACGTCATGAATGAACCCCTAAGGAATAATGGGTCATGCATAATATATGAGTCCTTGAAGAAATCAATAGTCCTGGGCTAGGGAAACTCCCGCAGCCTAAGGGTCTGTTCTTCATGAACTCGTTGTGACGTTAGGATGGACGGATGTCAGAGACCATGCCTGTATTTGGAGTGCACGGTTTAATGCCTAAATAAGGGCTGGGATTTTATGCCTATATAAGGGCAGGGTGAATTGTGCCTATATAAGGACATGATACTGGAAAGCCCGTTTATGGACACCCTAAGAGGAATACAACACCTGAAGTGTGACATATTGATCTTGCATGGCTCACCTTACCCACCTGACTATGGATGGAGGCGTTACAGGTTTCAAAGGTTTCTTGAATGAGATAAGCAATTGTCTCTCCAATGGTGGTCTTACCCCTGCCGTCATGTTCTCATATGCTTTAGGACATTTGACCACACATTACGTTTATCTTGAAAAGCTGCGCATGACTCTGATCTCATGTTTGTTTTCATTCTCTTGGCAATTGTAAGGGTTGCAATCTGACCTGAAATATGTTATGCCCTTACATCAGATACCCTCTTGCTAGACATCATACATAGCAGCATTGCCAGTTTTTCCACCATTTCTTATCTGGAGAGAAATGTGTTAATTTGCCAAGAGATAAATATATTTAGAACCTCACTCCTGACCCACCTTCTGCAATACCTGGGTTCAGGAATATCAAACAGTCGATTTTTTTTTTATCAGTTTGCACACCCAAAGATGTTAACCTAGTGCTAGAACATTTTCCAAGGCATGTTCTGCTGAGATAGTGGATTCGAGCGTATTGATTGTTCGGTAAGCCAGATCTGCTTTGGCTCAGTCTGAGAGAAAGTTCAGTATGTGGGCAATCACTGCCCCCCATCAGTCCTAAATGTCTCTCCGACAGCAATGAGACCATCTTCCCCATGCTGATCTGTAGCTCTTGATCATGCCCTCTGCCCATGCCCGTCTGATGAAATCTGAAGTGAGTTCCGAAAGTTCGTTGTTCATCCATCTTCTCCTGAAATCTTCTAGGCCATCAGTTTGAGATGTCTCCGTGGTTCCATGGAGTGGGATTGACTGCAGCATTTCTCTAGGATGTTCAGAATAACAGGCAGGGCTATGGGGAAGTCCCATGATAGTTCCATTAGCATCGAGAACCATGTGTGTGACTTCTAAGTGGGAGACACTAGAATGTGATTAACTCTCTGATGTCTGGTTTGTGTGACCACCCAGGCAATCATGGCAAGAGGGGGGGGAGGCATAATTCTGACTGTGTGACAAATCCTGTAGAAATGCATCAACTGCAGTCGCTCCCGGGTCTGGTCTCCACCTTAAGTACTCTAGAAGCTGATTGTTCAATCTGGAGGTGAACATGTCCATCTTGCATGATCACCATCTGTCCATCAAAGCTTCAAAGTTCCTTCAATTCAGTTTGCAATCGCTGGAGTCTATGCTGTACCAGGAGTTACAGTCTGCCACTACATCTGGAAACCCAGAAGATATTCCGCCATTACCGAAATCTATCTTTCTAGACAAAAGTGCCAGAAGTCTTTCATCATTTCTGTGAGTTTCTGTGATCCTGTGCTTCGCAGTCAGTTTATGAATCTCACCGCAGACACATTGCCCTCTTCAGAAGCAGGAGATTCTGTTCTTTGTCATGGGTCTGATTGCAAATGAACCACCAGGAGTTCCAAAAAATGTATGTGAAGCTTCAGTTCTTCCCCTGACCATCTTCCCCCGATTGAAATCTCTCCACATTTGGGTCTTCAGCCCCATGGCTGCCATCTGATTCTATAACCAAATTTGGAGAGAATACGAAGATCTCTCTCCCATTTGAGGCTTCCATGTGGTCCAGCTAACACTGAATCTTAGTTCTGGGTTCCTACTATAAGGGAACTAGTTGTGAATAAGTCATCCCTCTCCTGAGGGCTGCTTTGAATTTCTGGAGGGCCCATGTAATGTAGGGGGTCCCTGGAAGATTGCTTGTAGTGATGATGACAGAAGGCCCACAATCCTGGCCAGTAGCCTGAGAGAGATCCAATCCCTTCTCATGACGACCTTAGTTTTTTCTTGATTTTCAACATACAATCAGATTGTCTGTTGCCTGAATCTATATCTAAGCCCAAAAAGGACATGGTCTGACTCAGAACTAGATCCGACTTGCATTGATTAATCACAAAGCTCAGGTCCTGTAGTAAGACAAATGTGGTGACCAGATTGGATCTCAATCTTTGGGGACATTGGTCCACCAATAGGAAGTCATCTATGTAGATTATCCATCTCACTCCCCTCGTTCTCAGGAAATCCTTGACAGGACGTAGTAGCTTCGTAAAGCACCACAGAGCCGATGAACGGTAGTGCCAGAAATTCATAGACTTGTTCTCCTCAAAGGAACTATGGAGGTATGGGAACCTCTTGTGAGGAGCAAAAATTGGAACTATTTAGTATGCATCCTTGACATCGAGCCTGACCATACAGTCCCCTGGAAGGAGGACATCCCATGGGATGTAAAAATTATGCATCTTGAAATGGCTATAAATGAACCATTTGTTGTGTTCTTTCAGATTTATCACTGGCCTGAACCCCTTGTCCTTTTCATGCACTGCAAAGAGATTGCTGAGAAATCCCCTGAGGTGATTTACCAACCTGTAAATTGCACTTTTGTGCACCAGATCCTTCACTTCGTTATCTATGAGTTCCATGTCTTGAGAAGAAAATAAGTTAGGTGAATTGCATACAAATGGTAGGGGGAAGTTTAAAAAGGATGTTTGAGAGTTCATAGTAGTCAGAAAGGTTTGGGATGGGTCAGAAAGAAAAGGGATAGGATAAAGGTTGAAGGGAATTGAATTTTTTAACTTGAATGTTTATATTTATTTATTTTTAAACAAATTACTGAAATTAACATATATACGATATAGGGGCACATGCATCAAAATTAGAAAAAGCGATTCCTTATTTGCGAAAAATAAGGAATCGCAAATAAAAAATCGCTAAACGAAATGCATGAAGAGAATCTCAAAATATTTGCGAATCGCGAAAATTCGCTAAAACGAGACTGAGGACATAATTGCGACTCGCTAACCCAGGAAACCGCAAATTGCGACGTCGCAAATAGCGATTTCGGTATTAGCGAACTCGCTATTAGCGAACTCGCAAAAAGCGGGTCGCACTGGAAGCAGGTTGATGGCATCACAACCAGGAAGTCATCCAGGCCATGCTTCATCCAGTGCAGTGAGGAGATCAGAGGAGGAGGCAGAGTACTGAAGCTGAGCTGAGAAACCTCACACCCGGTATCCAGATACTGTACACAGACACAGGATGGACAAAACCGATGCAGGGAAGAGTGCCACGCCCAGAAAGAGGAAGCTGAAGTTCTCTGAGAGGGAACTTGAACACCTGATTGAGGGGGTCAGCAGTAGCCATGATAAGCTATTTGGCAAATTGTCCCTGAAGGTGCCAGAGGCTGTAAAGCGAAGATTATGGCTGCGCATAAAGGAAAAAGTGAATGCTGTGGGAGTCACACACCGCAGCATTGATGAATTGAAGAAAAGGTGGTACGACCTGAGGAAACGTGCCAAGGAGCACATAGCTGAAAGGGTGAAGGAAGCAGCTGGCACAGGAGGGGGTCCATCGAAAGCACATCCGGCGCAGCAAGAACACCACAAGGTAAGATGCATGCAAGCGCTACTCCCCTGCGTACTGTATAATCGTGCACATTCCCCCAGGCAAATCAAAGTGTACAGGTAAAACCCCATGCCACGTTTCCCCTCATACACACAATGCATCATGGGAGTTGTAGTCATGTCAGACAAGTGGGCATTCAAATGCAACAATGGTTAATTAAACATACCAACACCGTATGCCAGCCAGTGTTTTTAAATCAGTGATTTATTTTGAACTAAGTATGCCAAATTATAAACAGAATTAGGATCATACAAGACTAACACTGCACTGTTTCACATCACAGATGCAGCTGAGGCAGACTCCGAGGATAGTGACCAGCTCGTCATCTCAGAGACACCTGCAGAGACGGATGTAGAGACTCCTGTGGTCCCAGAAAGCACACCACCCCACCACCAAAACGCAGGGCACATGTACCCTCACTGAAAGAAATGGAATCCGAGCTGACTCCAGCACCCACTCCAGCCCCCAGCCAGCCACGTGTCCCTTCACCAACTCCATCACAGGCACAGGTCCAACCAGGACAATGGCGCAGGTCCAGGGCCCGTATTGCGGCACGTGATGAGCAGGCTCCAAATGTGTATGGCGGCGTGGAGTCTCAGATGCTACGCGTGCAGCGCCTGCAGGGGAGACACATGGGCACAATCAATATGCAGATCACAAAGCTGGCCAAGAACATGAGCACAATGGCAGACAGTGAGCGCGAGCTAACACCAGTGGTTGCTGAGGGGAATCGGCAGACAAACTTGAGCCTACAGGAGCTCACCCGTGCGGTGCTTTCAGGACAACGCACTAAGTGGAGAAGGCATCGCCAGAGCCTGATCCGCATGTCAGCAAATACAAGGGCCATCAACAAGCTCTGCAACACCACCGCGCTATTGGCACGGCGCTCCGTGTCAGTGCAGATTGATCTTGGCCATTTCTGTGGGGATGTTGCCAGGTCCTTAGGACAAGTGACCACTGATGTGGAACACATCCAGTCCGGGACTGTGAGTGCCATCAACTTGGAAGGGGAGGAGGGGAGTGAGGAGGCCTCGAGCCTAAGTAGCCTATCGGTGCCAGTGACCACTAACAGGAGGTGCAGTACGCGCAGCTCCACATCCACGGGTTCACGTCAGGGTGATGTTGCCGAGGCAGGCGACGGGAGGCTGGGGATACGTGGCAAGAGGCGCTAGCCAGGCATATACTCCTTTTTGGCCATGGTGGTGTAACCATGGTCAATTTCAACGTAGTGATTGCCCTCCAGTGCTGAGTACAATTTTATTTTGACTTTATAGACCAATGCAATCACCTTCCAAATTTTCAAAACACACTTCTTCAGTTTGGCATGTGCTCATGTTAATTAAACATTTACATTCAACATCTGGTTGTAATGGCTCATTATTACCTACGTCAGAAATGATGTTGTGTGATGTGTGCACGTCTCCTCTGACCTTCTGCAGTGTTTGCCACATGCGCCTGTTGGTGTTGTGCGGGTGGTTGGTCGTCACCATCAGAGTCACTGTTGTCCATCTCAATCGGTATGCCCCTCCTGGTGGCAATGTTGTGCAGCATGGCACATACAGCCACAATCCTGCAGCAGGTCTCGGGGCTGTATTGCAACGCTCCACCAGTTTGATGAAGGATGCGGAAACGACTCTTGAGTATGCCGAAGGTCCGTTCTATCACATTCCGTGTGCTTATGTGTGCCGCGTTGTACCTCTGTTCCTGTGGTGTGGCTGGGTTGAGATATGGTGTCAAGATATATTCACGCAAGGCGTATGCGCTGTCACCTACAGGGTGGAAAGCAAAGGGTTAGCCACAGTAATGCTATTACATTTGGTATCATGATGTAGCAACTAGGTATATGTATGTACCAAGTAGGTGTCCTTCGCCAAATTCACCCCCGAGCAGACGCCTGTGGATGCCACTGTGGCAGAATATATACGAGTCATGGGTGCTCCCTGGAAATTGTGCCACGATGTCCATTATTATATGCTTTGCATTGCACACGACCTGCACATTGATGGAGTGGTGCGAATTCCTGTTCCGGAAGATGTACTCGTTGGCTGCTGGTGGACAGATGGGGACATGCGTGCAGTCTATGCATCCGATGACATGGGGAAATTGCGCCACCTGGTAGAACTCCAGTTTTGTCTGATTCAACTCCTGTGGGGTTGTGGGGAAGGTGATGTGTGTGTGGATCCTTGTCATCATGGCGTCAAGGAATTTTCTGAAGAAGCGTGAGAGTGCGCTTTGGGATACACCTCCGGCTACTGCTACTACCCCCTGGAAACCGCCAGACGCTAGTAGGTGCAGGCTACATAGGACCTGTACGTGTGCAGGGATGGCATGGGTCCTACGGGTCTGGTGCTGCAATAGGGTTTCCAGATCTGCAATTAGGCGCATTATCATTGCACGGTTCAGCCGGTACTTATCATATATTTCGTCTTCATTTTGGCCCAGCAATGTTATGCGCACTCGGAATACCCCCTCCTCCTGCGCTGGGCTGCTGCATTGATCCTCATCCTCCTTGCCAGCACGTAGAGGGCTGCCATTGTGAAAGGCTTACGGGGTCTCCTTAGGCATTTTTAAGGGCTTTCAGATTAGTAACACCTGTGGGAATTTTTTTTTTTTCTTTTCTTTTTTTTTAACTTTACCTCCTGGTTGAGATTCCCCTTATTCTGCTCTTGCTAAATAGCGAATTTCATGATATTCGCTACTTGCGATTTTTAATGCATTGCATTGCATTGCGATTCTTTAATTGCTAATCGCTATTTGAGGTTGCAGTTATATGTCTCGCTGTTAAGGAATCGCTATTTTGCTCCTCGTTAATTTTGCGGGAGCTTTTGTTTGCGATTTTCTTGCATTTTCGGTATTTTGGTTCCTGCATTGGAGAGTGTTATTTTGCACTGGCTAACGGCCTATTTTACCGATTCACAATTTTTGCGAGGGGATTTCTGCTTGATGCATGTGCAGGTTAGAGACTTACCAGCACACTAAATATGCACTGTTTTAAAAAAAAAAAGAATTTTTGGGAATCTGTTGATTAAACAACTTAACAGTAGTTCAGTAAACAAAAGAGGATAAGTCACATTCACTGGTGCATCTTAACATAGGAAACAGCAGACAGTAGTATGAAATATAATGCACATATGTCTGAAATCTGCGACACTGGAGATAAACAATAATAAGTGGTGTGGGAGGAGAAAGGGGGAGCTATGTATCAGTTTACAATCGTCCTGTGTTAGCGGATATTGCATTGCAAGGAAGATAGTTGGAGACCAACCTATTAACCCCTCAAAGGGGCTGGCAAATCCAATATCATAGAAAGACTAACAGTTTCATTTTTGTGAACAAAAAGTGTAACATTGAGGGGAACAAATGTGAAAAATCCCATGATGAACCCCATCACTTCCACCCACCTGTCCCACACCCACAAAGCACTTGACCGTATCAGTGTATTACTTTGAGTCGGTGACCTGGATGAGCGTGTCTTGAAGGAGGATCTGATAATCTCGGGTGAAGCACAGATGATGAGCGGTGATGACAAGCATTTTGTTTATGCCTTCCTATTGCACTTTGACCCATTCATCAGTGTCTGGTTGTGAGTTAGTCTGAAATTTGGCCAAAATGGTATCTCATATGATATTTAAGTAGCCCAAGGTTGTCTTCTCTGTGTAGTGCAACACTTTGCACCTGGACCTATGTAAAAAAGGAGTGAGTCCAAGTTACCAGCACTGGGGGTTCAGGTGATTTCCACCTTCTTGTAATGAGGCGCTTGACTGTTAGTAAACCTAGATCTAGAAAAGGGTTGGTGGCACTATTCTTTTTGTGTCTGCGGTATAGGCCTGGCAGGCATATTTCCCATGTGTGCAGTCCTGGACGCTCAGTGGAACTGGACAGGTGTGACGTGACACCCTGCCAGTAACCGTGCAGGTGTGGGCAAGCCCATAGCATAAGAAGCAGATTTGCATCGATGTGGTGACAGCAAGGGCAAGCGGGGTCTGTTCGGTAGAAGCAATGATTTGCAATGATTTATTTTAGCAGGGGTAAGGTAGGCTCTGTGTACAATGAACCTGAATAGAGCATTACGCTGGATGTGCGTTGGTCTTTCCAACAGGACAGGCCATTCTTAATCTGTGCAGGGGCGGGCCAAATCAGTCTCCAGCGCTGTTGTAGGGTAGTGAGTCATGGAGTAGTGTGGATGCACAGTGAGTCGGCAAACCAACGTATCAAGTGTCGGCCTGTCCCCATCACATGAAGGTACTGGACTGTAAGGTGGGTTGGGGGTTTATGTTGTATTTTAACCTATTTACTGGCTAATGATTTGAGCAAAGAGTTGTATAATAGTAATTGACTGGAGGGTAAGCCCTCTTCTTCCATCAATGCCTCATATGAAACGAGAGTGCCATCCCGGTACAGGTCACCCAGAGTATGTAGACCAGCGGCATGCCATGTGCCCAGTCCTGCTGCCGAGGTGAATCTTCCACTCCTAAGTGTGCCAAGCAGTGCCAGTGCTGGTGCATAAGAGACCGTGGATTGCGTGAGATGGAGACACCTGCAGTAGCAGCGATAAGCCACCCCCAGTAACAGGGGATCAGGTGTCTTTGCTTGGGTGCCGGGGTGGAATGGTTAAAGGGTGCTGGGCAAGCTCCATGCAGTCAGGGTCGTGGCTGTGTCCACGAACTGCAGGCCAACTAACCACCTAGCAATCCACTAAATTTGAGAGGCAAGGTAGTACTCCTCTAAATGTGGCACTGCAAGTCCGCCCTGGTCTAGGGGTGAGTATAGTTTCACCAGTGCCACCCTGCACCGTGAGTTGTGCCAAATAAATTCCTGAATATTTCTTTCAAGGGAACGAAAGAACGTTGCTGGGATATAAAGATGCAGATTAGCAAAGTAATATGGAAGACAGGGCAGAACCACCATTTTTATGAGCGCTACATGTCATGCAACTGATATTGGCAATGTGCGTTAAAAGGCCATCTGGGATATTAAAGATGTGGCCACTCGAGTAATGTTGCCATCAAGAGGTCTGCTAGAGAGTGATATACTTGCACGCCTAAATAGCGAAACGTGGAGTTGCCATACCATCTGTGCCCCGTTAAGTGTAAAATTGTGAATGTAATTGTAATTGCATTTATATAGCGCTTACTAGCCCTGACGAGACATCAAAACACTTTTTGGTGAGTAGCACGCTACTCCGGAACCCAAAAAGGATTAGTGGAGAATTAGTATAGGGAGATATGAAATTTATTTGAACGTTGGACATGTGAGTTTGTTATTTGGATTGAAAAAGGATAGTGGAGGGATAGAAGAGGGAAGTGTTTGCATTTATATAGCACTTGCAACCCCTGATGAGGTGTTGAAGTGCTTTTCGGGGGTAGCACTCTACTCCGGAATCCAAACAGGATTAGTGGGGAATTAGTATAGGGAAATATTAAATTAATTTGAGTGATGGACATGTGAGTCTGTTAGTTGGATTGAAAAGGATAGTGGAGGGATAGAAGAGGGAAGGCTCTAGAAAGTGTCAATAGGAGATTATAGCAGTAGGAGGAGGTTTGGGATGAGTAAAGTGGAGGTGGTAGGGGGAAGAGTCAAGGGGAAGGGTTTAGAAAAGCTTGTTTGGGAGGTCTGAATAGTAAAAGAGGCTTGACATGATGTAAGGAGGGGTAGAGGAGGGAAGAGTCTAGAAAGGGTTATTTTGGGGATCATAGTAGTAGAATGGGGTTTGGGATGAGTCAGAGTGGAGGTAGAGGATATATTGAGAGAGGTATAGGGTGAGAAATAGGGTAGTGCATTGGAGAGAGTAGTAGAATGAGGTTTGGGATGAGTCAGAGAGTGGACGTAGGTGATATATTGAGAGAGGTATAGGGTGAGATATAGGGTAGTGCATTGGAGATGCTGAATTAGAAGTAAAGTAATAAATATAATGATACATAAGTACATGGAAGGTTTACTGCCTAAGAGATAAGCATGGCAATATCTGAAGTGGCCAAAGGTAAGAAGCCAGGTTTTGGTCTACTCGTAGAATTTTATGTTATCTACGTAGACCTACTGGCCCTCAAATTTGTGGGCATGTACACAGCAGCCAAGAAACAAGCATTGGCAAAGCCAATAGGTTTTGCCTATGAGAAATCTATATGGTTTGTAAATGTGTTTTTACATGTTGTGGGTTAGGCAAATCAGGCATGAAGGGGAATAGGCAAGATTTTGCCCAATTGACCCTCAAGCCAGAGAGGGATGCGAAATGGTCAAGTGTCAAGTCTTTCGTATCTGGAATGGTATGCGTATAATAAATCGTTGACATAAAGGGATATTGTGTGAGTTCCATCTCCTAAGGGCATACCACATGTTCCACCCTGTTCCCGAATTGCAATTGCAAGTGGTTGAATTGGTAAGGGAAAAAGGAGAGGGGACAGTGGGCAGCCCTGTCTTGTGTCTCTGTGTATGTGAATTGGGTCAGAAACAAGAGAGCCTGTCTTAACCTTAACCGATGGTTGGGTACATAGTAATCTCACCAGTCAGAGAAAGCGGTTCCCAATGCTATAGCGAGGTAGTGTAGTAAATAACAAAGTCCATTCTAACGAGTCAAAGGCCTTCTCGTGGTCTAACACCAGGCACAAAGAGTGAGGCCAATGCTGTCGAGAGTAAGTCTCGTATGACTAAAAAAAAAAGCGCAGGTTCAAGGAAGTGCTGCAGGTCGAAACAAACCCATTTTGATCTGGATGGACCAGGACTGGAACTATGGGTGCCAGGCGAGCTGCAAGGATTTTGGCTAAGATCTTGTAATCTGTATTTAGCGAAGCCTGAGGTCTGTATGACCCCAATAAATTAGGGTCTCTGTCTGGCTTGGGGAAGGAAACGAGTAGCGCCTCACGGTGGGATGCAGGAAGACAATCAGCTGAGAGGGCTGCTTCGTACAATGTCAGCAGTCGGGGGCGAGAAGAGGCGCATATGTTGTATAGAACTTGGTGGGTAGGCCATTGGGGCCTGGGGACTGGCCAGTTGCAAGTGCTATTATTCCTTCTTGGATTTCGAATTGTGTGATAGGTTCGTCCAGCTCTGCTAGCTGATCCGCGGTGATGCAAGATAATGGTAGTGTGTAGAAGATACCGCGGAAGTCTTCAGTGCTCACGTCAGAGATCGTTTGGTGTAAGAGCGTGTAATGGTTGATGAGTTCATTGTGTATTTTGTGTTGGGCTCAGTGCCATTATGGGAAGTCCAGGCTGATCTTGTCGAATGAGCCATGCTAGAAGCTGGCCAGATCTGTTGGCTGCAGCATTCATGCGGGCTGAGTGGGCAGGGTAATTAAGGTAACACAATCTTTCCAACAATGAAGAAGCATGTTCACGCTGCGCATCCGTTAGCTGGCGTGTGTTATTGGGGCTTCATACCACTTGGTTGTTGTAGACTAAAAGTGTGTGTTCAATGCTTGAGACATCCTTATTGAGCATTTGACGCATGGTCCATTGCGTCCCCATGCAGTGTCCGCGGAGCGTCATTTTGAATGCTTCCCATTTTATTAATTTGGTGGATGTCGTGTCAGTATTATACTCAAAAGTAGTTTGCGATAGACATGCCAAGAGAAGAGTGGAAGGGGGGGTCTTCCAGGGTCGCTATCTGTAAATGCCAGCTGGGTATAGGGAGGGGTGTGCATCCCAAGCAAATTGTAAATATGGAGGGTTGTGGTCAGAGTGAGTATGACCTAAATAATCTGTGCTGGAAATGGATGCAAGTAGGGAGGTTTTGCCAAGTATTCTGTCTATGCAGACGCACAGTTGGTGTGGTGAGGAGGAAAAGGTGTACACTCTTGTGTCCAGGTTGCCCAAGCTCCAGATGCCAATTTTGGAGCCAGTCCTGTAATGCCTGAGCATTGAAGGTTGCAGGTATGTGTGGCAGAGGAGGAAAGGAACAATCAAGGGCAAGATTGAGGACACAGTTAAAATCTCCCCCTATGAGCCATGGCAGCCTATTCCAGCAAGACAGTATCACAGATACATTTTGAAGGAATAAGGCTTGCTCGGAATTGGGGGCATAAATCGAGCCTAGAAGGATGTGACGGCCATCAAGGCAGCCCTTAACAAACACATAACGGCCTTCTGTGTCAACAGGAGTATCCTTTGCCACAAAGGGAGTTCTTGGTGTAACCCACAGTAATACACCCCCTGCATAGGAGGAGAAGTTAGTAGCAAATACTTGACCTCCTCAGCGTCTTTGTAGTTTTGTGGCTTCAGTTAGCGTCAAATGTGTCTCCTTCAGCAGTACGATGTGGGTGATATGGCGTTTAAGATACGAGTAGAATGAGTATCGAAGTGAGGGTATGCATTCCCGGCACGTTTAAGGTGATAATGTTAAGGTGGGTCATGTGTGTGGTGGGAGAAAGCACAGCAGACTACGCTACATGCTGGCCACCATCACTGTTAGTGAGTGATGTCAGCAGGCTGAGGGAGCAAGGCGCAGGGTGGGTCGCATATAACCATGACACAGATCAAAAGAACATATCATAAAACTGGAACTCTAAATACCAGTAGAGTGGAGGGACAACATGTATCCACCCAAACAGCTGAACAACATAAGCGGTGAAAGCTATATAGCTAGAAAAGCAAAAACTAGGGGGGAAGTATGGCAGCCAGAGATGGGGAGCCCCGCACACTGAGGAGGAACAGCCGTTAGCCATTACAGTAATTCCAGAGCTAAACAATTGAGGGTAACAAGGCATATAGGTGCTATAGTAAAAGGGTTATGTGTACCAAAGCATTGTCTATGTGTGAGTGTGAAAAACATGCTGCGAAGAAAGAGTAGTTAGTGAAAACAGTAATATAATAACAGAATAGTGCAAGTTTCACCAATTCAGATGGCTGGTCATGATGCGTCGCACAGTGCATGGCTCAAATAATATTATCAGCTGTCTGTGGTGTCACATCACGTGGGACAATTGACTTCATTCAGGAGGGCCAGGTGACGGACGAGCTGTCTATGCTTATAGATTTAGCAGCGTCGTCTTTGGGGGTCTGAACCTTGAGTGGCTTTGCATATTGTTGCAGTGATTTGCAGAGCTTGGCGTCTCTCCTCTATAGCCTGTTCCAGGTTGGACACGCCTTTCGGTTGTGAGGGACGGTTTGAGTGAGGTCGACTACTGCGGTGACAGATCACAGCAGAGTTGTGGGATATTTTTGTTCCGTGTGAGGATTGGTTCAAGAACATCAGTCCGGTGGACTCCAACCAGTCCCAGACGATCTCCAGAGAATCAAAAAAATAAAAAATTCCTTCGGAAACTACACGCAGGCGCACCAGAAATAGGAGTGAGTAACGAACACCCAGTTCTCAGAGTCGGCGCTTGACTGCTAGTAATGAGATTCTTTGTTTCTGTACCGCCACAGTATTGTCTGGAAAGAACATGATGTGAGCGTTTTCAATACTAATGTTTCGGATTTTCTGCTTTTCATGGAGGATGGAGTCTCTGTCGCTATAATGGAGTAGCCGAAACAACAGTAGTCTGGGATTAGAGCCAGGGGGTGGCTTCCGCGTTGGAACATAATGGGCACGCTTCTCTGAGAAGAACTGCAAAAGTGTCTCTGGTGGGAGCAAGTCACGCAGCCAACGTTCCACATATGCCACTGCATCCTGTCACTCAACCCCTTCTAGAAGGCCAACCACCATAACATTATTTCTCATTGAGCAGCTTTCCACATCCTCAGCCCGGCGTTCCAGAGTGTGGACATTAACGTGTGCAACGAGTGGTCCAGTTCTCGGACTTTCGGCTGGAGTTTGGTAAGAGCTTATTCAGCATCATAAACCTTATCAGCTAGCCTGTGGTGGTCTGCATGCAGCAACGTAAAGTCTGCTGCCACATTGTCTATCTTACTTTCCAGGGATGCACGTGTGGTCTCCAAGAAGGATGCGATTCTCTCAACGGCTTCCAGGATGGAGTCTAACTTCTCACCAATGGACACAGAAGGACTTGAATGTTTTAATGTGGCACAGCCGCTGGCTAGTTGATCAGTAACCGTAGAGGGGCACGAAGACAAACCCATGTGGTCTTGTGGCATAGGTTTGCTGCAGGTGAAGAAATTTGATGGTCCTGTGAGGGGCCCACTTGCCAGCGCACTATGATCCTCGTGAGCACGATAGCACAAGCAGCTCCACGCTGTCACGATTCACTCCCTGTGCTCTCGTTCCCACCACCAGGGGGCCAAATTGTGGGGCTTTCCAGTATTCTAATATGCTTCCAGACACTCCCCTGTATGCATATCCTGACTTCCATGCATTTGGACATCATTTAGGAATTCACATCCATTCCCAATCCATGCCGGGTTTTGTGGAAGCCAGTCTGCTCATGCTGGAAACTCCATTATCTATAATCCCCTGCTCACTGCTTTGTCTCCACCCCTGCAGGCCAAGGATGGGTGGAGGAATTCAGTTCACCTGTGGCTGGCTGCTGCTAGCCTGCTCACACCTGATGCATGTGATTACTGTGAGCTCTGTTAAGCCCCAGCTCCCTTCAGCCCAGTGTTGGTCATTGTAGCTATATACTGGTGAGACCGATCCTTGTTTCCAGTGTTTCCTGAGCTTTTGATATTCTTGTTTCCAGTGATTCCTTAGCTATAGTTAATCCTTGTTCCTTGATTCCTGAGCTATAGCTATTCCTTGTGCCTGAATTAGCACTGCCTGCAGTGCTACCTTGTTTCCTGAGTTCCTGAGCTATAGCTATTCCTTGTGCCTGAATTAGCACTGCCTGAGGTGCTACCTTGTTTCCTAAGTTCCTGAGCTATTGTTATTCTTTGTTCCTGTTCCTGGGCTTCAGCTACTTCTTGTTCCTGATCTGCACTGCTTGCAGTGCTCTCTTGACTCCTTGTTCCTGAACTGCAGCAGTTTCCCTTGTTCCTGAACTAGCACTGCCTGCAGTGCTACCTTGACTCCTGAGCCTTAGCATTCCTTGTTCCTGACCTGCAGCAGTTTCCCTTCTCCTGAACTAGCACTGCCTGCAGTGCTACCTTGACTCCTGAGCCTTAGCATTCCTTGTTCCTGACCTGCAGCAGTTTCCTTCTCCTGAACTAGCACTACCTGCAGTGCTACTTTGACTCCTGAGCTTTTGCTCAATTCTTGTTCCTGCCCCAGCACTGCCTTCTATGCTACTTTGTTTTCTTGATTCCTGAACCTGCACTATTCTAGTATACCCTTGTAGCCTCCCCTTCTGTATATCCTTTTCCAGTCCCTGCCTTTCTTCCCATTTCCTTGGTTCCAGTTCTAGTTCGCTGTCTTTCTATTTCTGCTGTCTTGCTTCTGTTACCTTGTATGTTTGTTACCTGCTTTCTGCCAAGTGTGCCCTGTGATTTCCTTCCTTTCCTGTTAAGCACTCCTCCTTGCTAGCTCCTTGTCTATTGTGCTTGTGTTTAGTTCTACCCCTTTGCTGTTACTGCCTTGCGTGTTCCTATTTGATCACCAGGATCCGTGGGCACAGCTGACTACCTGGGTGGTGTTTCTTGTTCACTGTGAGTATTGTCTTTGAGTTACTGTTATAACATCACCATAGGTATAAGCTCCACAGACCCTGCCTTTGCATACATATCCTATATGTGGGTATTTTCAGTCAGTATATGTAACAGCAATTGTGGGTGAGGATCTTACTGAGCTTCAGTCTTACCGTGTGGAGCTCCTGAGTGCTTTACCCCACATTCCCTTTATTGTTAATGTTGTATTATATATATGTCTTGCACGTCCGTCCTGGGTGTAGTTAGTCTGAATGCTAAATTGCCTTGTGAGTGCCCTCCCTTTCTGAATCTTAGCCATCTTGTTCCTTTGTACAGGCTTCCCCTTTGGATCCCTTTTCTCCTCTGACTTCCTGTGTGATCCTGGGCAGCGCTGTACTCCTCTCTCTGTGTACATTTTCTACCCCGTTCCCAGTCCTTGCCCAAGTCCCTGACTGTGTTCCCGACATAATCCCGGACAGTCCCTGACAGGATGACCAACCCACATTTCCAGGGTCACTTGTGAGGTTTCTTTGCATTCAGTTAGCTACCACTTTTTTTTCTCAGAGTTCACCCAGTCAGTTCTTGCCAAGATGTTTAGTGTCAGATCCAGAAAGTCTGTGCATGTTGGCAGACCTCCATTACCAAAGCAGCACAGTTCTATACAACATATTAGAAAGTCCTTGAACTCTAGAGATTGATTCATGGCACAAAATAGACTTTTACGTGCTGAATATTATTCCCTGTGGTTGGCTGATCCTTCTATGTTAGATTTTCATTCAATCTGTAACCCTGATCCTCACCTGATGTCAGCCAGTGACCTACAGGATGAAAACGAATTTCTGCAAACCTTGTTAGCAGCAGAAAGACAAAATAGTCATTTAGAGAGTGGTACTATTAGGGGAAATTTTTCTGAAGTTTGTAACTCAGAGACCCCCTGTCAAGATAATGTTTTCTTTGAAGACAATTTCCAGACACAGTATTTATCAGCATCTTACCAAACTGGTAGTTCAATGACTCCAGTTAAATCATGTTTAACCACACAGCAGCCAAAGAAAGAGCAGATTCATTACATAACCTCTGTTCTCCATTCAAATAATGTTACCCAGTCTTGTAGTCAAGTAAAGATCACAGTCCCGGATACTAAAGGGACCTTGTTAGATACCACATTCAAAGTAAACAATAATCAGTTTAACAAAAGAGAGAAAAGACCTACTAGAACACAGGTGGCTAATAGCCACTTTGAACAAAATCCAAGGTATAGCTCTGTTGGTTGTTCTGAAGTTAAAAAGTCTATCACTGTCCTTGTAGAGAAAGATCTGCAGTCTTCACAGGATATATTTTCATCTAAGATTCTTGACTTACAACGAGAGAATAAAATGTTTCAGACTCTGTTAAAAAATTATAACCCAGAGTTCAAGTGGGAATCTAAAACCCCTGTACAAGACAACTTTTCCACCTCTATGTTAGCCTCCTTAGAAATGGAGAATGAAACCTTGCGCTCTCTTTTGCATTCCCCTCAGAGGTGGTCCAGCAATTGTTGGAATTACACTGTGGCTGATCACTCAGATTCCATTTAGAAAAACCATAGTACCTTGTCTCACAGTCCAGTTAATGAAAGTATTTGTTTGAATTCTGAAATTTCTACCTCCTCTGATGTGTTTTCTTCTAGTGCTAAACTGTGTATAGGCACTACATCTGAGATGTGTCCCTCCACTTCTAAGGAACCCCAGATGCCAGGAAAGACACTAAATACTTGTTTGCTTTCTCTTCCTGGTAGTGAGGTCAATTCCACCCCGGGGGTATCACATACACTGGCCATTGACATACAGACAAAACCTGAACCAGTGCCCAACATAATCCCTGATGTGACAACACCCTCTGACTCAGTCTATGCTCTTGGTCTAACTTCTGCGACTGAAGCCAACCTCCTCACTGAGAAGGAACAAAATCCTGACCCCTTGTTTGCTCTCTCACCTTCAAGCACGCCACATATTGCAAAGTCAGGACATAATATTACTCTATGCTCTGATGCATCTGTACCACCTTGTAATGCAGAAGGAATTGAAAAAATCTCCCATGACCAAGAAGTCTCAGACCTATTTCCTCTGACTAAGAAATGTGAACTGCCAAATGGTAAAGGGAGTCTGGTCATCAGAGACTCTAAGATAAGCAGTATTCTTAGCCATCCCGAAGAAAGTCCTTCAGTGTGTTTTAATGAGCCAAGGAACTGTGAAGATTTCAATATTGACAATAGGGAATCTACTGTTCATGGGCTATCGCCATTCCCAGAATTTAAAGTCCATCATCCTTGTGTCTCTCTGTCATCAGCTTGTCTTTTTGCAAAGTCTCCAGAATCCTCAGCTGGCCTGCTGCTCTCGGAGTCTCCAGAGTCCTCAGCCGGCCTGCTGCCTTCTGAAGTTCAGCCTACAGCCTGCCTGCCATGTGAGCCTGCAGCCTGCCTGCCATGTGAGCCCGAGCCTGCAGCCTGCCTGCCATGTGAGCCCGAGCCTGCAGTCTGCCTGCCATCTGAGCCCGAGCCTGCAGCCTGCCTGCCATCTGAGCCCGAGCCAGCAGCATGCCTGCCATTAGTACCGGAGCCTCCAGACTGCCTGCATTCAGAGCACAAGCCCTCAGCTCACCTGCCTACTAAGTCAGAGTCTCCAGCCTATCTGACTTCAGCACCAGATCTTCCAGCCTGTCTGCCTTCAGCACCAGAGCTTCCAGCCTGTCTGCCTTCAGCACCAGAACTTCCAGCCTGTCTGCCTTCAGCACCAGAGCTTCCAGCCTGTCTGCCTTCAGCACCAGAGCTTCCAGCCTGTCTGCCTTCAGCACCAGAGCTTCCAGGCTCCCTGCCTTCAGCACCAGAGCTTCCAGGCTCCCTGCCTTCAGCACCAAAGCTTCCAGGCTCCCTGCCTTCTGGCATTGAGCCTCTATCTTGCCTACGTTTTGACCCTGTGCTTCCACTTTGCCAGCCTTCAGAGGTCTCAGTACGCATACATTCAGAGACTGAATCTCCAGCATCAGAGACAAAACTCTCAACGTGTAAGCCTCAAGGGCCTGGGTCTCCTGCATACCTGCTTCCAGAGTCTCCTGCATGTGAGTCTTCTGTATGTTTTCATCCAGGGCCAGAGCCTCAGGTCTGCTTTTCCTTGTCACCTTTGCCTTCAGCCAGTTTGCCGCTGACCTCTGTGCCTCCTGCCAATCCGTTATATGCTTTTGACCCTACAGTAAATCTTCCTTTGTTTTCAGAGTGCTACTCTAGCCTGCCATCATCAAGACTTCAAACACCTTTAATTCAGGCTTCTAAGCCCCCGTTACTGGATTTGGACTCTTCAGGTTCTGCCTTCAATACTGCTGTTAATTTACAGCCTATTATCCTACCCTCCAGAACATCACATTTTTCCTGTAGTCCTCTGGTATCTTGCACTACATCTCTGATGGGAATGGACTTATTTCATAGCAGCAAAGGCTTTAAATCGAGTCCCAGAATCCGGGAGCCGGTCGTTGGAGGAGGTGTACTGTCACGATTCACTCCCTGTGCTCTCGTTCCCACCACCAGGGGGCCGAATTGTGGGGCTTTCCAGTATTCTAATATGCTTCCAGACACTCCCCTGTATGCATATCCTGACTTCCAGGCATTTGGACATCATTTAGGAATTCACATCCATTCCCAATCCATGCCGGGTTTTGTGGAAGCCAGTCTGCTCATGCTGGAAACTCCATTACCTATAATCCCCTGCTCACTGCTTTGTCTCCACCCCTGCAGGCCAAGGATGGGTGGAGGAATTCAGTTCACCTGTGGCTGGCTGCTGCTAGCCTGTTCACACCTGATGCATGTGATTACTGTGAGCTCTTTTAAGCCCCAGCTCCCATCAGCCCAGTGTTGGTCATTGTAGCTGTATACTGGTGAGACCGATCCTTGTTTCCAGTGTTTCCTGAGCTTTTGATATTCTTGTTTCCAGTGATTCCTTAGCTATAGTTAATCCTTGTTCCTTGATTCCTGAGCTATAGCTATTCATTGTGCCTGAATTAGCACTGCCTGCAGTGCTACCTTGTTTCCTGAGTTCCTGAGCTATAGCTATTCCTTGTGCCTGAATTAGCACTGCCTGCAGTGCTACCTTGTTTCCTGAGTTCCTGAGCTATAGCTAATCCTTGTGCCTGAATTAGCACTGCCTGAGGTGCTACCTTGTTTCCTAAGTTCCTGAGCTATTGTTATTCTTTGTTCCTGTTCCTGGGCTTCAGCTACTTCTTGTTCCTGATCTGCACTGCTTGCAGTGCTCTCTTGACTCCTTGTTCCTGAACTGCAGCAGTTTCCCTTGTTCCTGAACTAGCACTGCCTGCAGTGCTACCTTGACTCCTGAGCCTTAGCATTCCTTGTTCCTGACCTGCAGCAGTTTCCCTTCTCCTGAACTAGCACTACCTGCAGTGCTACCTTGACTCCTGAGCCTTAGCATTCCTTGTTCCTGACCTGCAGCAATTTCCCTTCTCCTAAACTAGCACTACCTGCAGTGCTACTTTGACTCCTGAGCTTTTGCTCAATTCTTGTTCCTGCCCCAGCACTGCCTTCTATGCTACTTTGTTTTCTTGATTCCTGAACCTGCACTATTCTAGTATACCCTTGTAGCCTCCCCTTCTGTATATCCTTTTCGAGTCCCTGCCTTTCTTCCCATTTCCTTGGTTCCAGTTCTAGTTTGCTGTCTTTCTATTTCTGCTGTCTTGCTTCTGTTACCTTTTATGTTTGTTACCTGCTTTCTGCCAAGTGTGCTCTGTGATTTCCTTCCTTTCCTGTTAAGCACTCCTCCTTGCTAGCTCCTTGTCTATTGTGCTTGTGTTTAGTTCTACCCCTTTGCTGTTACTGCCTTGCGTGTTCCTGTTTGATCGCCAGGATCTGTGGGCACAGCTGACTACCTGGGTGGTGTTTCTTGTTCACTGTGAGTATTGTCTTTGAGTTACTGTTATAACATCACCATAGGTATAAGCTCCACAGACCCTGCCTTTGCATACATATCCTATATGTGGGTATTTTCAGTCAGTATCTGTAACAGTAATTGTGGGTGAGGATCTTACTGAACTTCAGTCTTACCGTGTGGAGCTCCTGAGTGCTTTACCCCACATTCCCTTTATTGTTAATGTTGTATTATATATATGTCTTGCACGTCCGTCCTGGGTGTAGTTAGTCTGAATGCTAAATTGCCTTGTGAGTGCCCTCCCTTTCTGAATCTTAGCCATCTTGTTCCTTTGTACAGGCTTCCCCTTTGGATCCCTTTTCTCCTCTGACTTCCTGTGTGATCCTGGGCAGCGCTGTACTCCTCTCTCTGTGTACGTTTTCTACCCCATTCCCAGTCCTTGCCCAAGTCCCTGACTGTGTTCCCGACATAGTCCCGGACAGTCCCTGACACGCGCATCCAGGAGCAGTTGGGCAGGTTCAGATTAGTTAGAGGGAAGCAGGCTTAGGAGCAGTCAACAAGGCTGGGTAGCAGGTAGAGATGAAGCGCTGAGGTGAGCTCCCGGGGAGGTCTCAAATCAAAGCTAGCAAGTTCGTAAGCATGGATCACCACTGAACTAATTATGACAAATGAGGAGCCATGCTAGTTCTTGGTAGGTCATAAGCAGTTGGGCCATTTTAATTGCGTCCAAAGCGATACAAAAGGCGTTATGCGTTAGCAGTCACAGCCATAGAACACAGGGAATCTACAAGATACGAGTCCATGTTGTGGGGGCGGGTCAAGGGGCCCGTGTAGCAGTATCAAGTTGCGGCAATGTCAGTGATCGGTACTATAACAGGAGAATTAGTAGAGTCTATTTCATTTGGCAAAACAAATATCCCTTATGGGCCTTTCAGCAGGGTCTCCATGTACGTATAGCACCGTAGCTCACCGCTCTTCTCAATCAGGTTGGGCAGGCCCATTATAAGTGCACGGTGGGTCGTTAACACCGCATCAGAAAGCCAGTGTAGCTACACGCTTCTCACGCCAACCAGATGTAGGCGCCTGTCCTCTACAGCCGCAATGCCACGTTCCACACGGCAACAGAAGAGGGATGGTCATTAAAGCATGGGGTGTAGGAGGGCAGGCCTTAGCTGGTGGAGGCGCCTCTCATGGAGTCAGTTCAGGTTGTGGGACCAAGGTGATCAAGTGAAGCAGAGTCCCAATCAACTACCATGCCCCTCCGCAGTTTACATTACAGCAAAGTGAGCCCGGTACACACTGAGGGCTCAGTGCATGCTGCGGGGGGAAGAAGAGGGAGGAAGCCCCCCACGGTGCACAGCAGCTCTCGCTACTGAGTAACTTGGCTTCAGTTGGTGTCCCTCGCACACGTCAAGCCTTACCAATATCTCCACTGGCTGCATGCAGCAGGGACGAGACCGCAGGGCAGCCGGCAGCACCTGGTCTCCTTGGTTCCTGTGGGACGGTCTAGAGATACTCCACAGCTAGCGGGTGGCAGAACGCAATCCCAGTCGTGGTCCAGTGTTCATTGGTCAGAGTCACAGTCCCAGAGCTCGCAGTCCCCTTACCTGGTTGGCAGGCCTCACAAGACGGTCACACAGCCTCGTTGCCTGGGGCTCCTCTGCACACTGCACAGGGATGACAAGCGACTGTGTCGGTGGTTGTCAATGCAGGGAATTAGTGGAATGCCTTGGTAGGTGTCAATGGCATGCTAACGGCAGGATAGATGATGGATAAGTGGGGATGAACAGTGGAAAATACTCAAAGTGCATCCACCATCTTGGCGCCCACATCCAAACATTAACCCCGGGCGGTAAACTCCACTCCGCTCGTGGAGTTTGCGGAATTCGGGCACTCCGCGCTCTGCGAAGGAACGCGGAATTCCTGTATTCCGCTATTCGGGCGCGAATAGTTTTTTCTTCCGTTCGGGCGCTCGACTTTTCTTTTGGCGCTCAATCGCGAGCGCCACGACTCTCAGATCGCTTGAGAGCGCACATGAGACGTATCTCAGTCGCACGACTTCCGGCCGCGATGCCACCAATATAGCATTCTTAGAGCCGATCGCGATCGCAAATGGGCGGTCGAGCAGCTTTTCTGCTTGAGAATGCAGCTGAGAGGCATTAGGAGTGAATTTTCTTCTGAAACTGGCTATTGGATTTGGTTTTTTTGTGAGAGAAGCCATTTTTTAAAACTATTTTCCAAACCAGAAGGAAGTGCCACAGAGACTCCAACTTCCTGTTCAGCAGGCTCCTCCCAGTGCTTTGTCCCTCTCCTGGTCACTTTTCATTGGGATTTGAAGTAGGTCTGGGCAGTGAACTCCGCTCCGCTCGCAGAGGTTGCAGAGTTTTCCGCACTCCGCGTTACGCAGAGCTTGCGGAGTTACGAAAAACCTCGCTCCGCATAGCGGAGCAGAGTTTTTTCCCTCGCTCACGTTCATCAACGTCAAGTTGGCGAGCACAAGCGGGGAAAATCCACCTCCCAGCGAGATTTTTCCTCGTTCGCGATCGTCAACATTAAGTTGGCAGGCGCGAGCATGGAAAATCAACCTCCCGGCGAGATTTCTCAACGCGGGCAGTCAGATTTCTCATTGCGAGTGGTCGCCTATGCTCGCGACCACTCGCATTGCAAAACTGTCTGTTCGCGTTGAGAAAGCTGCCGCTTGAGTAAAAATCTACTCGAGCGGCAGAAAGGAAGCAGTGCCCGATAGCGCTGTGCATGGTGCCGTTCGCGATGACTGCACAGTGCGGACAAGCACCTGGCACTGAAAATCATTGCGAACGGCATCATTCTAAGGAAACTCTGCCACTTGCAGAGTTTCGCGTAGCGCGGCAGAGCTTTTTTTGCACTTTGCGGAGTTCCGCGTAGACTCCGCAAACTCCGCCCAGGCTTAATTTGAAGCTGGAAGGATCACTCTATTTGTCTGCTGCATATATACCATTGGATTTAAGGACTTTGTTTTTGAGATATTACAAGTAAGTTGAAAAGCTGGTGCATAAGGGTGATGTTTGTTTGACTGGGGGCATGCACCTGGATTTATTTGTATTTTTTATTTGATTTTTAAAATTTATTGTAGTGGGTGGCCTGCAGTTTTAGTAGGGGCCTAGTTTTTTTGTGCATGAAATTTATCTTCTTTTGTAAAGGAAAAATGTTGCACAGTTTAGTACATTTTCTTCTCCATGTTTCTTAAGTTTGCAATATTGATTGATTTAATTAATTCACTATGTGGCCTAGTTTGCCAATGAGCCTTACAGACAGTAGGCCCTTTACTATTCATGGGTGCATGAAACAACTGTTTCTGTGGATTCTGTAGAATTGATACATCATTGAGGCCATGGATGGCATTGGATTAAAATACAAAATGTGGATTTTTTGTGGTTTTTCACTTTTTTTCCACGTAAAGTTTTTAATTGGGGTAATGCCTTTGGAGGATGTGTGTTGTTGTGAACATTTTTAGCCCTGTTAATTTTCGTTTTTGGCATTGCTGAATTAATGCTGTGTTCTCTGTGTTACCATGCCTCTTTTGTCTGGCCACTGTGTGTGTGTATGTGTGTTTGGCTTAGGCCACCATTTGCCTTTGTTCAAGAATCAGTATGCCAAGTGGCCAGGGGCCATTTTGTATAGTCCGTGTCCACCCTAGGCCTGCATGTGTTCTTTGTTTTCCAGGCCTCCTGCTTGTTGTTGTTGCGACCATGTGGTTGGCGGCCATTTTGTGTAGCCAGCCAGTGTGCTTTCCCCGTAGGCCTCCATTTCTTCTTTGTTTGTGGCCATGCCTCCCTTGCTGATTGTTGTTGTTGCAACCATGTGGCTGGTGGCCATTTTGTGTAGCCAGCCAGTGTGCTTTCTCCATAAGCCTCCATTTCTCCTTTGCGTGTGGCCATTTCCCCTTGCTGGTTGCTGTTGTTGTTGCAACCATGCGGCTGGCGTCCATTTTGTGTAGCCAGCCAGGGTGCTTTCCCCATAAGTCTCCATTTCTTCTTTGTTTGCGGCCATGCCCCCTTGCTGGTTGTTGTTGTTGTGACCATGTGGCTGGTGGCCATTTTGTGTAGCCAGCCAGTGTGCTTTCACCATAATCCTCCATTTCTTCTTTGTTTGCGGCCATGCCCCCGTGCTGGTTGTTGTTGGTGCGACCATGTGGCTGGTGGCCATTTTGTGTAGCCAGCCAGTGTGCTTTCCCCATAGGCATGTATTTCTTCTTTGTTTGTGGCCCTGCCCCCTTGCTGGTTGTTGTTGTTGTGACCATGTGGCTGGTGGCCATTTTGTGTAGCCAGCCAGTGTGCTTTCCATATAGTCCCGCATTTCTTCTTTGTTTGCGGTCATGTCCCCTTGCTGGTTGTTGTTGTTGTCTCACCATGTGGCTGGTGGCCATTTTGTGCAGCCAGCCAGTGTGCTTTCCCCATAGGCCTGCATGTCTTCTTTGTTTGTGGCCATGCCTTCTTGCTGGTTGTTGTTGTTGTCTGAAAATGTGGCTAGCGGCCATTTTGTGTAGCCAGCTAGTGTACTTTTGCCATAGGCCTGCATGTCTTCTCTTTGTTCCCCATGCCTCCTTGCTTGCTGTTTGACCATGTGGCTGGTGGCCATTTTGCGTAGGCATCCAGTGTGCTTTTGCCGTAGGCTTGTATGTGTTGTTCTTCTATCATTATGTTGCGGCCATGCCTCCTTGATTGCTGGTTCACCATGTGGTTGGTCAGTGGCCATTTTGTGTAGGTAGCCAGTGGGCCTTTGCCATAGACCTGCATGTCTTCTCTTTGTTCCCAATGCCTTTTTGCTCTGTGTTGTTGCTGTTGATGACCATGTGGCAATGGCAGGCAGCCATTTTGTGTATCCAGCCAGTGTGGCCCTTAGCCATATGCTTGCATGGATAGTCGAGCAATGAGATAGCAGTTTAATAAATAAAAACGAATGATATGCTTGAGAATAATGTCACCTATTTTTAATTTTCTTCATTTTAATTTAATTTAATTTTTTGTTCTTTTTTTATCAATTTCAGTAAAAAAATCCAGCTCGTCCTTCGGGTAAACACGATTTACGACAACAGATGGTGTGGTATAAGGGTCTTACAGTAGAAAGAAGTACCCTGTGACAAGGTGGATAGCTGGTACGAGGGGCCTTGGCTAATACCTGTAACTTCGTGTACAAAATTGAAGTCCAGTAAGGTGATTTACGACCTCGAGCCCTGACGAAATTGCCACAAAGAAACAGGCAATGAAACATGTTGGTCCATCCTGAATTGGTCTGCAACATGCAGTTGTTTTTTAACTTTGAGTAAGCTCAAGAGTTTCGAATAAAATTGGCATCTGGTATATGTGAGTCTTAACTCAATTTTAATTAGAGATATTCTTTATCTCACAGTAATACGGGGTCTCTCTTTCTTTTCCTTGTGATATACACAAACACTTTTTTCACCTTTATTGTTTGTACTGGACACATCTTCTTTCTTCTTTCACAGGTGAGATAGCTACCAATGATGAGAAACGTGGGCACAACTGGTGAGAACCGACCAGTAAGCTCCTCTGGTGTAGCGCACGTGAGGTGCTATCTCACCCACACACAATTTTTTGTTGTCTACACACCTGTATAGTCGGGGGTATACTTGGAGTGAAGTGACTGACAAACCATAGTTTTTTATAAATATAAAAAATTATTGTGGGCTATAAGGATTAAGGAAAACTGAGAAATTTCTAAATTAATAGGTGGGTATAGGAAGTTGAATACCCGCTCTCAATCCTATATACAAAAGTGGATCAAGCCCCTGTTGATCAGGTCTTTTGGTGTTTTGGTTACTTGTGAGTGGAGGGCGACCTGATTAATTTTCCTTCTCTAGCTCCTTATTGTGATGGATTTATGATCAAAATGAACCAACATTTTATACCGCACAGTTACACCATTCCTGAAACAGCAGCACAGGAGGAGGAAGACAGTGATTGGTCCGAAATTGAATCAAATGTGTTAGCTGACCAACTTCTGGGTGAACCACCTGAGTTTGAGGATGAACTCTACTTCCCGGACTAAGTATGCCAGTGCTCCATATAACTTTTAAAATTTTCTTCTTGAACTTACTTTTTTCTTTGCAAAAATATTTTTTTTAAATTAGCTAGAGGAACATTATTTTTGTGTCAGATTTATGCTGCCTCACATTTTTTTTATGAGTCACATATATATTGCCAGTTTGCAGTTGGACCAGTGTGCATTGAAGAAGCCTCCACTATTCCTTCATGATATTGGGGCCAATGCCTGCCCCCCTCGCATGCCTATTGCTTAATGCCTATCCCTTTTTGCATCACTTAGTACGAGAACTGCTGCCCCATAAAATCATTTATTATGTACAGGACTGCCGGCCAATACCAAATTCCAATGTGTTGCCTGGATTGGATGAGATAACTTCAACTATTGCAACGGTGAGTGACTGATTGCGTGAGTGATGATTTAAGTTGATTGATGATTCATCTGGTGGCAGACACTCAGGGAGGGTGTGTGTTGAACTGTAATATGGGAAATATCTTGAGATGATTATTGATTTGCATTGTTTGTGGCCTGAGTGATGGGCGCCTTTTTTTTTCCCCCTGTATGTGATGATCAGCCCTTTCACATTCAGCCAGATTGAATTAATTGCAGGGGTGTTCTCCTTTTTTTGTGGTTCTGCAGACACCAGAACAGTCACTTTAGTTATCAAACAAAAACCTATGCAAAATACTGCAATTCTGTTTCATTCTCTACTTGTTCTTCAACAGCAGTGCACTGCTCTCCAAGTCTATCTTGCTTGGGTCCTCGCGATTCATGATGATGACGATGACTGGTCTGGTATGGGGTTACTCAGAGTCACTCAGGAATGGAGGAGTACCATGGAAGAGCTCAGGGCAAGACTGGGAGCTCATCAACAGCAAGAAGCAAGAAGTTATCGAGTATCGGCTTCAGTTCAAAGGTAAACCAAGAGTCTGAGGCCTAGTACTACTCAGCTATTTGGAATAGAGAGTGGTGTGTTTGTGAAATGCTGCTCTATGTGTGTGTGTGTGTGTGTGTGTGTGTGTGTGTGTGTGTGTGTGTGCTGGACTTGTGGCAAAAGTGAAACTCTGAGTGCCCCCTCTTGGTTTTGTTGCTCTGCCTCTGAGTCTTCTTATCTTGATACACTCCTCATGAAGCTTACTTTCCTTCTGTCCTTCTCCTCGACAATACAGTTTCTCTTCAATCCGCAGGCCTTCTTCTAGTCTCCTTCATGAACAAAAGGCGAAAGCTAGCTGAGCTCAACAACAGTCCTGCTTGCCTACTGGACCAGTGCAGAGAGGCCCCAAAGAGTGGACATTCCGGAGGAGGATGCAGACGCACCACCCAATTTTGCAATACAGTATCATTTTTCTTGTAACAATCATATTAACTAAGAGAAGTGGGTGGGTGGGTGGGTTCACTCCCTAACCTAGAAGACAGAACATCTGGATATATGGTAAATTGGGTCTCTGCCCGGGGTAGAAGGACTGTTTACAATGCATGTATCTTTACTCTGTCATGCTCATTCCTTTGTTTCCTTCTAACAACAGATTGATGGCAAATGATCTGCTGCTGCTTATTGCCCAGATGAATGTTGGCCTTGTATTGTAGTGTTTGTCTTTGTCAAACTTTTCCCCAAATCCCATTACTCATCCATTCATCAAACCCCTAACCCTCTTCCCCTCTTTCCCCGAGCTGTGTGATTTATTGAGCTGTGGCTTAAATTATGCCATTAATGAATCACACACTTGGTGGGGCGGATGTGGTGAAAGCAACACCAACTTACTGTAGAATCTTCAAAGCAGTAGCCCACACCAGCCCATTACCAACCCGCGCATTAAAAATGATCCATAGTTTTTTAGATAAAGAATCAAGAACATCAGCTGTCAGCACCATCATCATCAAGGCCTTGGGTTGCCTAACTGTAAACGCCTAACCTAAGCTTGTCGACTCCAGATTTTGAGTCCATTTTTGATAACTTGTGGATTTCACATACAATACTGCTAGCTCCACATTAACCAACACTTACTAGTATTGCTATTTTTTCTATTTTAGCACAATCAGGCATTCTCATTGTGTCATGATCATCACGTACTACTCAGGTGGTGTCAATTGTTTGTAAACCTTTGATAAATATATATATAACCCACTTACTCAGTCTTTCTACTTCCATTTAGTTGCCTACGATAATCATCAATCAATCATTCAGAACAATCCTACAGTTGAATCTCACCTGGGTGGAACTGGAATGGGACCTCGCTTCTGCAGTTGTGATGCCTCCCCTGTTATTGCTGCACGTATATTCAGGTAAGACAACTAGTATGGATGTAATTTAGCTTAGTAAGAAATAAATTAACTGCTACTGTTTTTTATCTAGATAGTTCAGACCCTTGACACAATATAGCCTAGGTCATCTCATCATGGCAGCATCCCCATAATGGTCAAGATAGTTAGAGAAGTATAAGCCTAGACTCTATAACTAAGTGCTACGATATCTCTAGTCTTAAGTTACAAGGACATAAACAGGCTGCGTAAAACTACTTGAAGGCAGCAGTGCAAAGTAAAAGTAAAATAAACTACTTCAAGCATAAGTTTAGAGAATACAAAATATTTTCCCCCCTCTCCACCCAAACAACATGCCCACCCCTCTCCCAAACAAAACTGACCCAAGCCCCAAAACTCAAAATGTTCATCAAAGTCTCTAGAGTCCCACACCCAACTCCCTTCCCACCCTCTCCACCCAGCCCCAACAAACAACAAATCCCTCCCACCAAAACAAATATTAAAAAAGGGTTAGAAGAGTGAATTATGGATGTCGGTCCGGAGCTGGTCCATGCTCTGCTCCATCAAGGTGAGCCAGCCCTCGATAGTGTCCAGCCGCTGCAGGATGCAGCACAGCAATGGCCTATTGCCATTCTGGTGGGGGGTGGCAGCAGTTGGCTGGCGGCAGAGCCGGCGATGGAATGGCTGGGAGGCTGGAGGCTGAGGGGGACCGGCTGCACTGGGGCCCGGGAGCTGAGTATTGATCTCTTCCTCCTCTTTCAGGACCACCAGCCTCCGGTATTCAAGCTGGATGCGCTCCAGCCTCTGCCGCTGCAAACGGGCCGCTCTATTCCGCATGTCGGGTGGTCCGGCTGGACCAGCAGGAGCAGCTATATTGAGAAAAACAAAAAAGAGAAATTATAAATAATGCTCTTTGTAAACAATTGTTTTAAATAACAGTGTGGCACAGTGGCAGTACATTGCTGGTCCCCTAGGGCCATTGGAATTTATTTGATGTGATGATTATGATTAGGAGAATCACAAGGCCAATTTTATGTTTTCTTTTACCAGTGACTGTGTGACAGAAAAGTAGCAGGCAGACCGGCTGAGAATAACATCACTGGATTACAGTGATTGTATTATTTTTTTCGTCTAAAGGCTTTTCAAGTAACTATAATAAACAGAGTCAGACACTTTGAGTTGAAAAATAAATTACTTCTCATTGATGAGTATGGCATTATGCACTATTATGGAGTACAAGTTGTGTGTGGTGCTAAAATAATGAAGCCATGCTAGTTTGCTACTGGCTGCAGCTGTAGTTGACAATTATCTAATTCCAATGGCCCTGCTTGTCGCCAGATGCATTTCTCTTTCTACCCTGTCTCCAAAGAGGATGATGAATAATAAATAAGATACTACGTCAGTCACACACCTCATGTATGAAATGTGGATATTGATATATTATCCTATCTGCCATAAGTAGACGTTGAGGAAAATTAATGTAATGGACTGCACTATAGGTAAAGGAACGGATAATAAAGATTTTATTTGGCACATTCGTCACTGTGTATCCCATATGCCAAACTTGATATCAAGTCATGCACTTACTCCCACTTTACTCTGTGGCCCCGCCCGCAACCACGTTTTCCAACAAATTCATGTGCAGGGCAAGAACCAAGGGAAGAAAACTTGATTTTCTCTACTGCAGGGGGTAGGGTAGAGGGATTAGACAGGTAGGGTAGAGCTTTTTTTTTTAATATATATAATAGAAGGGCCACTGATCATCGATTCATCATCTTTGTCTTAGTCACTTGAGCCTCAAATCACAAGGGAAAAATCTGAACAAGTGTGTAAATTAATCTGTTATGGGAATCCATGATATATGTTCTGGAATCACTTCACATGGGTATCGCATGATTAAATGTGGCACATGCCAAGAATGGCCCACCTACCCTTTCACTCATCTACCATTTCCTTTCTTTTAAGTTGCCTTCTGTTCTTTCATGTCTCCCTCAAGCCATCAAAGCGCATTATGTGAAATTTTGCTGCATTTGCAGATAGAAGAGTCCTTAATAACTCAACCACCGTTGTGGAAGGTAAAGCTGAGGGAGGGGGGTGTCACCTCACAGTCATTTTTGATGACCATGACGAGCGATGCCATGGCAATAGCTAGTGAGTATAGTAATTGCAAGAAATATGTGACTTACCAGTGCCCATCCCTTCTGCCGCTTCTCTCCCTCCAAGAACTGAGCCGTCGCCGTCTCCTCCTGCAGCGGCACTGGAGCCGGCATCACCGACGTTCTGTGTGGCTAGAATATTAAACATAATTTAGATCCCAGATACGCAACCCCAAATACAACAGCAATGCAGCATTACAGCTCAGTTAGAACATATCTTCCAAATATCAGTCTGGGCAATTGATTGGTTGGTTCACAAAGTTAGATAAGCCAGTCATGGAAAAACTCTCAATGAAAAACCTAGGGGGTTGGGTGGAAAATGCAATGCAAGTGGGACCTCATACTTTTTTTCCAGCCTTGCTGCACTGTCATTGGAAACTGGTGGTGTACTCTAACAATATATGAACGGTCTGCAGCACACTACACTTGAGGGGGGGGTCCATGATGACCATGGCCACTGTCTCGTGAAGCAAAATGTGTTAGAGCTAGGCATAAGCAGGAAAAGGAAAGCCTTCTGAACAAACATACATGGTGATTGTTTTTATTTAAAATACTAGCTTACTTGGGCCTGCTATCTGAATCTTCACAAATCACGATAGATAGCACCAACATCACAATAGACAAAATGTACCTCAAGATTCTATGGTCCGTTCTACCCTGAGAAGTCCACAACAATCATAAAAGGACTTACTGGGATCTGCAGAGTCCTCAGCAGCGGCGCTGGTGGTCGGCGCCGGCTGATCAGCTTGCTCCGGACCCTCAAAAAGCATCCATCGTCTTCCCTTGGGTGCTGATGAAAGAAATTAAGAAGATAAATAAAAATAGATTAGTGATTCTGATAATAATCTCCACAAAATGTTTTATGAAAAGCAAACGCAGTCGCTAAAATAGATCACCTATAGTACTACTAGTTTCTTTCGACTCAAGTCTAGCGACTGTCGTTAAATCCATATTGCAAAATCTCCTTAACAAAAACTACATATTGCAGTTAATGGTCTTTGATTTTATTCTATTCCCATTTCTCAACACCCTTGATGAGCCAACGCACTCTCCTTTTTTTGCAAGGCATAGATGCATACTTCACATCATCACTGTGAATTCAATTAAATAAATAACCTGTAAATGTACGAGCTACATAAACAGAGTCACAGAGAGAACGCGCTACTCAGTGATTTACTATAGTGACAGAAGAAACAGTCTGCAATGGCTTCTTTATTAATCAGCCAAAGTGAGCGCCTGATAAATGCTATTAGGGAGCAGCACCTGCCTAGCAGAAACTAGAAACTGGATCACACAATAATAATAATATACCAGCGTAAACTTTACTAAACACATAACTTACCTCTGAGTGTGAGAAGCATGCTATTCGGATTTTTTTTTTAACATTGTAGAACACAAACACAACAAATAATGAAAACTCACCAAGCCCCGGAATCTCGATGCCTAGCAGGTCGAGCAGGTCATGCTCCCTGTCGAGAATGTCGGCCCAGCAGTGCTTCATCTGCTGGGCGGTGCGCCAAACCTCGCTGTGGAGCCGCATGCACCGGCGCATTGTCCCCCAGTGCCGATGACGCTCCTGCAGGGAGTAGCCGCTACCGGGCCTGCTGCCAGCATAGAGGGGAGGTGGTGCTGTCATGTGGTTTGTGGCCTCATGGTCTGCCTTGCTAAGTTGGCTTAGGCCTGGCTGCCATGATGCTTTTTTGCGCACGTTACTTTGTGACTTTGTTTTTCCAGCCTCTGCTTGTGCCCGGCTATATTAGGACTGTCTGCATTTCTGCCTTTCACCTTTTCTCCTGTTCCCTGTGGGTTACGTCTGCACAACATGTACAAGGTCGAAAAACAACGTCCCTTGTTCTTGCTGATCTGGCCAGTCCCTCGCACTTAGACATAACACTATGTACAGCTGCACTGGAGACATTTGTGTGCTTTTAATATTGTGATCTCGCTGTTTGCGGCACTTGGAGAAAAACCTTTCCAGGGAGAAGAGCTGTGCTTGTCTGATTATGTAAACCTTTCATCTAGATATTGAGGTATGAGGGTCCGCCTGACAATGCCCAGAGGTCTTCTGTTTTTATAATAAACTAGCTAATAGCACGGGGAGGGTGGTATGGTCATTTAGCCCTATATCCACTGCTGTATGAAATGCTTTCCCCGTTTGTATTCTATGGAATTGTAACTATGCTTATTATTTTATCCTTATGCATTATGCTGATAGTACTGGCACGTGTACTGTATCTTAGAGCACGATAGTTGAAATAAACATTTTAAACTATACTGTGTCTCTTATTACGCACGTTGTGGACAGGTATGAGTGAGTTATGAAAGGGTGTCCTTGCTCCCGCGAGTCCTGAGAGAGAGAGACCGTGTTCTGGGTTGTCTAATCATTGGTAGCATCGTTGCTAATGAGACGCTAAAGCTAGTCGGATTGGGATTGTGGGTACTAAGGTGCATGGTTGGTTCACCACTATACTCCGAGGTCCTATTATCCTGTGCATAGCTCTGTGTATGTGCAGAATCCCTACAACATGGCGCCACCAACGTAGTGGGCTGCTTATCTGCGAGACGCTTGAGTAGTACTTGTGCTTGTCCACAACACCCTTCGCAGACGCTTCCGGAAGCGTGTGTGAGGGTGATACCTCCTATATTGACGTTTTTATAGGTTCTCTCAAGCTTGAAGTTGTTAAAAGGTTTTTAAATAAAACCCTATATTGTGCTGCCTCATATTAGGTTGTCGAATATTGTTAGCCTTAAATGGCTGTCCAAATTGCGGCACATAGCCGCACAGCACTCTGGGCTCACTTGACAGTGTATGGAGTGCCTGACGCGGGTGTCGATCTAATCCTTGTGGTACAAGCGGATCCTGCTTACCACTTTGAGGTGTTTTACTCTTGGGTCACCTTCCCGGCGGTGGATGGGACTGATAATGTGTTCCATGAATATACAGCCACCGCTCTTCCTATAATTTATAGGCCTTATCAAAATCTTGAAGTACCGCTCACGGCATGGCAACACCGTGTTTGGTTTAATGGCGCCCTCCCCCAACCGGTAACCCCGATTCGTTTAGGCCCCCTATCTATAGACGGGGCCACTTGGCCAGTTTTGGCCGGATATACCCCACATCCGCGTTATATGACGCTAGCAGTTGCTGAACTGCGTGACTTGCATACGTCTTTGATACGTGTGCACAGAGCTTTGGTACAGTATGTTACAGGCAACATCCAGGGAGCCCCGCCTGGAGTTGCGGCGCATCCAGCTGGAGCAGGCGGTGTAACCATAAGTCCCGTCATGGTTAATTCGGTGATGGGCAAACGCCCACAAAATAAGGACGATTTGCCTTATTGGCTTGCAGAAAAATTTGACCAGCTGGAGGCAGTTTCTCCAAATACTTCTCCTGTGGAAAAACACAGGATTTTGACGATTAGTTTGCCAAAAGACTTGATCCCCGAGTTGGCAGAATGCAACAACTGGGGTAAGGTATTCGCAGCAGTATATGCGAAGTGTTTCAGCACTCCTTCCATGACGGTTCTCCCCTCTGTAATTAAACGAGTGCAGGATGAGCATGGCCCTGAAGCGGCTGTGGAATTAGGGATGAGACTGGTGGGAGTGTTCGATGTAGTAGCTAATTTGATCCTTGCGAATGTCAAGGGCGATGCAGTTAACTTTCAAGTAGCTAATGCGTTGGCTTTGATCCCAGAACCGGACAAGCCGCGCGAATTACCGAAAATTATTTCACAGGCTTACAAAACCATTGGTCGCAATAGCCTGGGAGTTAAGCCTTTTGCTAAAACGCAAACACAATCGCAACCTCAACCGAAAACTCAATCTGAGAAAGATGAGAAACCGTTCTTTACTAAAAAGAGCTGGAGGTTGAAAAAACAGGGTAAGCAACGGAAGAAACCAGGGTCGCGAGGCGCATCCCCGGTTTCCGTCTCTTCTGAACGCACTTATGATTTGCGCGATAGAGCGAGAATTAAATCTCCAGAGAGATTTCAAGTCCCTGATTCGCGTTCTCCTCGTTCTTCACAGGCACCATCGACCTCCCAGACAGGTGGAGGAGAACGCCAGGATAGAGGCAGGGGTCGAGAGGCTCCACAGGGACGAGACCAACCTCGACAACAAGTCCGAGGGAAACCAGAATAATTTCCACGTTCTCGCCCACAGTTTCAGAAGAAGAAAGTTGCAGCTGTAACAGCAAGGTATGCCACAAACGGTGAGAACGAGACTCCTGAATTGGACGTGGGCAGTGACGCTCCTAGACAGTGCCGCGGAAGTTATCATAGTGCGGGAGGCACTACGTCCTCATGTGGAGGCGACAGCAACTGAAACATTCCTTACTGTCGAGACAGCAGACACCAGAGTGGCACCCCCTGACAGACTATATAATATTGTCATTCAAATTGAAGGTGACATACAGCGTGTTATTAAAGAGATTTTTTGGGAGAATCTGACCTCTTCTTACGACATTCTGTTGGCAGAGGCGGATTGGCCGCCCCCATTCGTACTTGCTGCGCGTAGAGGGGAGGAGGTAATCCTTCTGAGCTTTTCTAGTCATGTCCCCAAGGACAAAGCGGAGGCTCTCGCAGCTGAATGGGCTGTGTCCCTGGCTCCAGCGTTATACCGCAACCACGTGGGCTGGGATGAAGACTCTCCCCCCCATGATATTCCTTTGCGGTCGCTGCCACAGCCACAACCCCAATATCCCATCAAGCGGGAAGCTAAAGGTCCTGTTTCCAAAATTCTGACACAGTTAGAATATCAAGGAGTGATTGAAACATGCGTGTCACCCATGAATAATCCCCTTTTCGCGGTTTCTAAACCCGACGGATCATACCGCTTAGTTTTGGATTACCGACATTTGAACTCCCATTGTCGGACCTTTGCGGTACAAAATACACACAGTTCTGCGCTTGTAGACAGTCTTGTTCGTAAAAAATATAAAACGACACTTGACCTATCCAATGGATTTTACACGCACAACTTGTCCCCGGAGTGCAGCCAATGGAGCGCTTTTACCTCCGGTGGTAAACAGTTCAAATTCCGGCGTTTACCCATGGGCTACAAGAACAGTCCGGGTGTATTCGCCGCCCGTGTTGTCTCTTTGTTAGACGGCATAGACCCAGATGCGTGTTTGTACGTAGACGATATCTATCTTACGGACGACAAATTATGGCCGCATCTTTCGCGAGTGGACCGTATTATTCTTGAATTTGCGGTTTTAGGTTACAAATTTAACTTTGCCAAATCTCACATTGCTGAATTTACCGTTTTGTTTTTGGGCTATGAGCTCAACAATGAAGGTAAGGGCTTAGCTCCCCATTTTTGGGAGAAATGCGCACTCTTGTGCCCTCCAACCACTCTGAAGAAGCTTCAGTCTTTACTGGGCTTTCTAAACTTCGGGCGTACTTACATTCCCGAATATGCCCAGCGTATCAAGCCACTTTATGCCTTGATACAACCTAACTTTTCGAAGTCATGCTGGCTTCCCGAGCATTCCTCTATACTGCAGTCTTTGCAGTCAGATCTTCTTGAATCTAAATTCTTGTTGACTCGTGACAACCACACAAACCTGGTGATTAGAATCATTCCAGGGGCAGTGGGTTTCACGTACTTAACCTTTAACGAAGGTGGCACAGTACCGATTGCATACAAGTCACATCTGTACACTTCTGCGGAAATGCGCTTCTCCTCTGTTGAGAAAGTTTTGACGGCAGTGCAAATGGCGATTCTAAAGGACCGCGCACTGGCACAGGAAAAACGCATTCTGGTGGTAACACCATATCCTGCCATGGAGGCAGTGACGAAAGCAAGTGTTCCGAACTCTAAGGCTTTGCACCCCCGTTGGATACAATGGGCTACATCTCTGACGTCTCCGGATGTCACTTTTATCTTTGATTCCTCTCTTCAGACACAGGAGTTTTTACAGTATGAATTTGTTCATCCTCCTCCTCTGTCTTTGCTACCGCTTGAGGAGTACAAATGTATTATCTATACTGATGGTTCGGCACAACCGGCCACGGGTTCCAAGCATGCTTATTCAGCGGCATGTGCTATTGTTGCAGGTACCATGGTGAACGGTGAGTTCAAATCGACTGTAGTGCACACTCAAGCACTAGGAGACAGTACTGCACAATTGGCCGAGCTGCGCGCTTTGGTGCTCGCGCTTGAGTTCGCAAATCCAGATGTGACAACCCTTATTGTATGCGATTCTTACTACTGTGTTCAGTCTTTCAAAGACAATCTCTTCTTTTGGTCACAAAACGATTATAGAGATGCAAAAGGCAGCACAATTAAGCATAAAATGCTTTGGGTTCGAGTGGCAGATCTGAAACAACGTCTGCCTCTCACACAGGTGATTCACACTCTTGGCCACCAGCGTGTGGGCGCACACGCTGTCGGTAACGGTTTGGCAGATGAAGCTGCCAAATCAGCAGTAGCCACGTGTACAGTAGCAGCAGTTACAAGATCCATGACTAAAATAGATAATGATATTTTGGCAGCTATTGCTGCAACAAAGGAAGGTGCTAATTACCCACGGGGTTTCCCTTCCAAATACTCTTATCAAGTAGGTCCCGAACAGGCTCCTTACGTAAAAATACCAGACGTTGGTGATCGGCTGATTCCCAACGCGGACCGCAGACTTTCCTTGATAACGGCCGCACACGAAGGCATGGCTTCGGCTCATGCTGGCGTGTCTGCGACGGTTTCCATCTTGCAGCAGCGTTACTGGTGGCATGGTTTATATAAACAGACCCGTACTTATGTGCTTTTCTTGTGACGTTTGTCAGCAAATTAAGCCTTCCACGGTTACACGGCCACCACAGACACCGCTCTGCATTTCTAACAGACCTTTTGGGTGTGTTTACCTGGATCACTACGGTCCATTTTCTTCTGACACTGCATATAAGTACATCTTGGTTGCAGTGGATTCGTGCACACGTTTCATCTGGGTTTGGCCACAACAGAGTGCTGACGCTCGAAATGTCAAGGGATTTGCGTGTCTTTGTGGGAATTTTTGCCTGTGGCACCTTCCATTCTGACCAAGGTCCAGCGTTCGCCTCTAAGGCGTACAAGGACGCGATGGGGTCACTGGGGGTGCGGGTGAAATTTTCGTCTCCATATCGGCCTGAGGGCAATTCGATGGTTGAACGAATGAACCGTGACTTAAAGCAATCCTTGACAACTAGAGTCTTAGGTACTGGCAGGAACTGGCTGGCCCACTTGTATACCGTACAACATGCACTTAATAATCTCCCTAGAAGACCTCTGGGTGGGCGGACCCCATACGAAATGCTCTTTGGCATACGAATGTTTGTGCCCGACCTTGATGGTCTAGACATGGCGGCGCAATCCGCAATCTTTGATGTAGATAACCATTCTACTATGTTACAGGACTTACAAGAAGCCCGAGACAAACTTGCAAACGAATATTTACCTTCAGCCACAGATGCTGCGCTGCAGATTCCGGTTGCCGGCTGGCTTCCGAAGGTTGGAGACCTGGTCCGAGAGAAGGTGGAGAACAAAAAAGAATTTGGCCCCTCTTATCGTGCACCGGTTCCAGTCCTTGGCTTGAAGGGTACTCGTACAGTCATCTTACCACCGCTTCCTGGTCGCAAAGAGAACAGATACATCTCAGTGGAAAATGTCAAGCTACAACATCTGGCCGATCCTGAATAGTGTAACACCAGCGGTCTCTTGTCCAGTCATTTCCCGGACAAATGTTTGTGGCCCTCCAGCCTGAACGGTCACTGATGTTGCTATCGAGATGGTAGATTTGCCTGATCGCTTACTCGACTAACCGGATTCCCCCTGCAACGAGGAGACTTAGTATACCTACCCCTCCACCGAGTCGGTGGCTCACCTACCAACAACGCCACTGAGCCCAACAAGTTATTCCTTTGATTCGGATTCCAACTCATCACTTATCCCGTCCAGATTCAGTATTTTTGTATCCTGGTTCAGAGACAATTTTTTGATCCCTCCATGGACATACATCTGGTTGGTACTATTCCTGATTTTTCTGTTCATGTCCATTGGCTTTGTGACAGTTTTTTTCTTACTCATCAATGGTCACTATTTACCAGAACGCTCTGCTGTGAACTGTGTCGCTGGAACTTTGGCTCCGCATTCTTCATCTCACATCATGAAGCGTGACCACACATTTGTGAACATTTCAGCTTTCCCAGTCGCTGATGGCATCGTATGGGATGCGGTAAATTTCCAAATTCATGGACCAACCAAGATTATTAATGTACCAAATGTCCTCCGTGTTTCAATGGGTGATGTCGTTAAAAGTAATATTCATTCTGACGATTGGGATGTGCATGCAGTTGAATCGTTATTTACTGATTTGAAATATTATGCTGCTTTTAATGCTGAAGATTTGTACATGAATTCTGCAAGTTATGCCGATTTATATTGTTACCAGCATTGGGGCAACCACTACCTCCATAAACCCAGTACCCTTCGGGGTCCTTTTAATTACACCCAATGGGAACATTGTCCGACCCCTTTGCCAGGTAGCTCCCAAACGCTTAGAAATAAGTTTACTTATTTTACAGACTTTGATAGATCGAACCCTGGGTCCTATTATTTTAAATTAAACACTTTGTCCACCCAGAAAATCATGTTGACCCACACCAAATTGCTATATTCGGGTTCCTTTTTGAACGCATTAGCTGTGGGTGGTTATGAACACTGGAGGGACACCATTGACTTAAAATCTATCTGGGGCTCCAAATCATGGCAGGTACAAGGCACGGAAGCCTTGCACCGTGCTTGCCTCATTCCGGCCCAAATTTTGTTTTTAAATCGTACAATCTATCAAACAACTTGTTGGGGTTTGGCTACTTCCAAACAATTGAATGCACCTTCCATTCCTGTATTGTATTCCACTCCCAACGAAAGCTTGCATTTTAATGTTTCCCTTACAGCTCTGCAAGCTTTGCTTCAGAACAATTCGTTTAATATCTCCACGTTTGTTCAGTCACCCTGGTTGGCTTGGCCGACGGCAGCAGATGCCTGCCAACTGCGTTTTCATGACTCAGCTCCTGGGTACAAACAGGATAGGCCAGACCCGAGGTTTTGTTGGTAAATTATGTAAACAGTGGTTGCAGCACTCTTCATTAGATTCTGTGAAACAGCATTTATCCCTACTATCAGGCAACATTGATCTGTCCGACTTTGTTCTCGGTCCTCGTGGCCCTCGACCTAAGAGGTTCATTTATGAGACTTACAATGAAGTCTGGAAGCTTTCGTAGATTGAAGCTGCTTCCCGTCTACGGGAAATAGATCAAGCAAATTTGGAAAAGGTGCTTGCTGTTGTTGACAATAGTATTAATACCCTGTCTTCCCGCATTTACACATTAGAGAATATTGTTTCCTCTGTTGTTGATATTGTAGAAGATGATGTCTCTGTGTTATATCATGGTCAAAATCAATTGCGTTCAGTAATGCAGTTTGCATGGACTTTGCAAACACTTAAAATGGGTAAAGTTCCTTGGCACTTTTTGAACACTTCTGCCTTATTCCTGCCTTTTAATTTAACTGAAAAACAGCAATTCATGTCCATGAAAGATGCAACATACACTCTATTACATATCGAAAAAATAGAGCCCTTACCATTCTCTGTGGCGGAATTGGATTCTGCTGTGTGGCTAGTTCACGGGGTTATCGCCTTGCCTTTTTCTTTATTTGAATTCAGTTCATGCATGAAACATTATCCTGTGGGCCGTTTTCAGCCCTTAGGCAGTGCCTTCCTGCATGAACTTTGGTCCCTGCCTTTCATGTATAAATGCCTTAGGGACGGAAAGGAAGTTTTTCTCACAGGGGAGTCATGCGATTCTACTGTGGGTCATTCCCTTATTTGCAAAAACATTAAATTGCACGGAGCTTGTAACATTACGGCTCCTAATCTTGCTTGTGTTTTAAAGGGCATTCCTGCTCCGGCTATTTTTCCTACTTTCACTGTGCTTGCAAATGGTAGCTATCTCCTTCTGAATAATCAGGACTGCTGTGGAATGCTGGCTGGCATCCCCTATATTGTAACTGTTTCCCACCAGGTTGTGTGCTGTAAAAATGTGCTTTTTCCTCCTCCGCACGACATCATAGATAGTTCCATTTGGCCTTCCATTCCGACTTTGAAGGCAGATTTCAATAAATTGAGCAGAATAAAGGCGCTATTATTGAACCAGGAGGTTATGCTCACGTCTGCACGGGAGACATTCATCCTCCAGGTGGCTAGTACCCACAGTGAAATACAGGCCCTTTTGAACACGAACCTCCCACAGCATTTCGGTGAACTGATTCACAGTGTTTTCAAAGGTCTTGTGCACTTTTTTAAAGTTGTGGGCTCTGGCCTTGTTACCTCCTTTCAAACTATCTTTGGTGTAATACCGGCTTTTATTCATTCCATTTTTTCCAGCGTCTTTGGCGGCTTTCCGTTGATCCTCGCCTTGGCAGCTGGTATATTGCTTTTGGTCTGTTTGCTCCACAATGGCTGCACTTCCTGGGGGCCTCCTCGACCAAGGTCAACTCCGGATGCTCCGTGAACGCATCCTCGCTGGCTTCGGCATCCTGCCATTGGCGACACTCAGTGTGTCCTATAGACTTTCTTTTCGCTTTGCGTATTTCACTTGCGTGCAACCTGTGATGTCTTGCATCCGATGTCCTTTCTCATGGTCCTTGGATTATTGCCTATCCAATACGTCTCTGTCTGACCCGGATTTTGTCCAGTTAGTGGGTCCCTTAGAGGCCCATGAACGAGACTGTTCCGGGGATGGCTTCATGGCACGTGCGGCTGCACTTGGAATTTTGGCACAATGGGATATCTGGGCGGCTGCTCAGAATCTCCTACGACAAAGTTATATTGAGTATCACGCAAGTTGTCCCGCATGGCTGATCACTGCTCCCTCTTGCGAGGACCATGAATGCAGTTTTGATTTGTTGAACTGGATGGCGTCTCTTTTTTCTGACGATTCCAACGATGTACTCTTGGAAGGTGTGGCGTTTTTCTGCACTTACACTCTATTTGATTAGAGGGCCTCCGCGTTCAGCGTCCTGCCTCTCTGGATTTTTTTTTTCCTTTTTCTTCATTTTTATTTTTTTTCTCTCTCTCCCATTCATTGTCCTTCACGGGGGACTGTTCCACAACAGCCGTTTCCGTTCTGCTCCATCTTATTGAACTCTGTCTTCGTCCTATGTCTTCGCTAATGGACTGACCAGGGGAGGGTGTCATGTGGTTTGTGGCCTCATGGTCTGCCTTGCTAAGTTGGCTTAGGCCTGGCTGCCATGATGCTTTTTTGCGCACGTTACTTTGTGACTTTGTTTTTCCAGCCTCTGCTTGTGCCCGGCTATATTAGGACTGTCTGCATTTCTGCCTTTCACCTTTTCTCCTGTTCCCTGTGGGTTACGTCTGCACAACATGTACATGGTCGAAAAACAACGTCCCTTGTTCTTGCTGATCTGGCCAGTCCCTCGCACTTAGACATAATACTATGTACAGCTGCACTGGAGAAATGTGTGTGCTTTTAATATTGTGATCTCGCTGTTTGCGGCACTTGGAGAAAAAACTTTCCAGGGAGAAGAGCTGTGCTTGTCTGATGATGTAAACCTTGCATCTAGATATTGAGGTATGAGGGTCCGCCTGACAATGCCCAGAGGTCTTCTGTTTTTATAATAAACTAGCTAATAGCACGGGGAGGGTGGTATGGTCATTTAGCCCTATATCCACTGCTTTATGAAATGCTTTCCCCGTTTGTATTCTATGGAATTGTAACTATGCTTATTATTTTATCCTTATGCATTATGCTGATAGTACTGGCACGTGTACTGTATCTTAGAGCACAATAGTTGAAATAAACATTTTAAACTATACTGTGTCTCTTATTACGCACGTTGTGGACAGGTATGAGTGAGTTATGAAAGGGTGTCCTTGCTCCCGCGAGTCCTGAGAGAGAGAGACCGTGTTCTGGGTTGTCTAATCATTGGTAGCATCGTTGCTAATGAGACGCTAAAGCTAGTTGGATTGGGATTGTGGGTACTAAGGTGCATGGTTGGTTCACCACTATACTCCGAGGTCCTATTATCCTGTGCATAGCTCTGTGTATGTGCAGAATCCCTACAGCAGTGCTGCACAAAAAAAACTAGTGCTGCCACCTCCTCCTCTCCAAAGATCGCCCGGGGCTGCACACCTGGGCGGCAGAGTCGCCCGCATGGAAGCCGCCCCTGATGGGTGGGGAAATCAAATAAACTAAGACGGGAAAGGAAGGGAAAGTAAAGAAGAAAGAAATAAGGAAAGAGTTAGGAGGAAATAATAAACTAAGTCAAAAAGTCACAAAAAACACAGAAAAATGTAAGCAAAAACGTAAAATACACAAACACAAAGATGCACACTAATGTAAAAAGTAAAAATTAGGGGTAGAAAAGTAATAAAGGAGGAGGATGACAAAGATTAACTAGAGATTAAAAATTAGGCCCAGCACCATAACAGAGAGCAGAAAAAAAAGATGGTCGCGCAAATGCGGACCACGTGGTGCTGTTCGCGCCTGATTTAGAAAGCAAGCACACTTCAGGACCATGTAGCGATGTTCCCGCATGATTTTGTAGTGCATGGACGCACTCCGCGTTCCCAACGCAATGCGAACAGGCTCACCAGCAAACTCTGCATAGCTCGGCAGAGGTTTTTTGCGACTCCACAGAATTCCGCGTAGTGGGACTCCGCGAACTGCGCCCACCCCTACTAAATATACACTGATATGCATGCATGCATACATATACATATATACACATGGCACTTAGTAACTTTCAGTACCAGCAATAAGGCACTCTATCTATACACTAATATGTACATAGAAGCAGCAATATGTATATGATCTGACATGCACATGCATGTGCCTAAGTAAACCAAGTTTACTTTTTCTTCCCTCCACCCTATATTAAAGTATCTGCTAATAAATGGAAGCATAGGCTTGTGCACAGGGACACTTGTATAACATCATTCTCACCTCCAAACCTTGGCATGCCTATTTTGTCACCATATGATGATAAGACTTTGAGAAGGGTGCTGGAGAACAAGGGTTTGACCGCTGAACATATCAAATATAAATTTGCAGTGCGTTCTGTCACTTATTTGAGACATGAAATTGAACAAGACGACATTAAAACCATGAAGGAATTATTAGATGCAATTAATGATACTCCTACCCTGAGTAACAAAGAATAATTAAGATCATCATTCATGGGCCTTGTCGAAATTTATTCCAAATTTAGCAAGTCCTTTGCTGAAAAAACTGATGTGCTGAGACTTTTGTTGAAAAACAAATTAAATTTGTGTGGACAAGTGAACCTCAAAACGTTTTTGGCACCAATAAAACAGAAATATGTGATGCCAAACCACTACAATGTTTTGACCGCAGTTCCAAAAATATAATCACTACCAGCAATGAAGGATTAGGGGCATTCCTCAGTAAATGTGATAGTTTTGAAGGAGACATTGCATTTTTTCCCTTACACCCATCAAAGAATGATACTCAGTTATTGAGAGGGAGTCTTTAGAATGTATGTGGGTTGCTGAGTACTTTCAACATTTTGTGTAGGGTAAGGAGTTCACAGTTAGGAGTGACTATAAATCCCTCACAAGGTTATTAACTACTGAGGGCTAATAAAGGCATCAACACGTGTTGCAAGACTCAATGAGGTTTCAAAACTATCAGTTTACTGTTCAGTATGTCCCAGGTTTTAACACCCTAGTTGTTGACTGCTTGAGTAGGCTACTTATCCCCATAAGGGAGTGCCTTTTGGATAAATGGGAAGCATATCAAGTTACGTGGGAGGATATGGATGAGTTGGAAGAGCTAGGCAAGGATAAATGGGATAAAGCATATGAGGGGTCCTAGTTTTAAAACAAGTGAAGTGTTTTATGAGAGAGGGGTGGCTTGATTAGAGGAAATTGAATGAGGAGTTAAGAAGTTAGTGGGAGGTCCAATTCGAGTTGTCAGAGGATTCACAGTTTTTGATGAGGAATGGAAAGATTACACTTCCAGGTTCAAATTGTAAAATTGTGCCATGGTAGGCATTTTGGCATTTCTAAGGGTAAAAGGAAAATCAAATATATGTATTGGTGACCTGGGATTGACAAGGACATTGAACTTGTTCTTACAGACTGTATTGAATTTTGTAATTCATATAATTCCAAGATCACCCTCCTTCCCTCATGGGTCTGAGTGTCACGCTATGCTGCCATGGAACACTTTAGGTGTAGATTTAAAGGGTCCTACTCATGAAAAGTCAGATAAATTCAAATACATTGTGGTGCTGGATGATTATTTTTAAAAATGTGCAGAAGTTGGGGTGATAAAAAAAGTCTCACTCTGTTTTGGTATTGAAGTTTTTTGATCACTTTTCTCAAGATAAGGGCTACCAAAGAAAGTTATTTCAGAAAATGGTGTTCAGTTTAAATCAGGTGTGATTCAAGATTATTTTTTCCAAGAACCTGAATTTTACATCAGGCTACTTTGGTTTACAGTCCTGCTGGAAATATGGCAGAGGAGAGGTTTAATCATTTAATAAAGGAATTGACTGGAAAGAGGAGCTGCAAAAGTTAGGAGCTGGAAGTTAAAAGATGATATGGGATCAGAGGGGCTTGGTCTGCTGCAGCAAGATGGCGGACGCTTATTAGTGCCATTCTGCGAGGGGATCCCGTGATCCGAACCCATCTGAGCGGCCGCAGTGGGAAAGACCCCCAGCCCAACACTGCCGAGGGCGGCAGAGCACCGAGGGGACCAACAGCGAAGACCAGGAAAAGCCACAATGTTAGGGAGAGAGACAGCGGCCCTGGTGGACCGAAGGCCGCGTGCCTCCCCACATTGACCTGCGCATCTGCTGGTCTGGGGGAATGGCGGATCCCTACACATGTGAGGCTGGAGCCCCTGTCGCTGGCCCTCCCTTTCCCCTGCTTTTAGACCCTGAGGGCGAGATCTACATTGTGCATGGGACCTAGAAGAACTGGCGAGGCTCACTCCTCGATACACTTCGACGCTGGGCATCATGCCGGGTGCCAGGAGTTGCCCCCCGCCCCTCATGGCCCTCACTGCTATGGAGATAACAGACCCTGCAGATGCAAAACTGGACAGAATCCTTGCTGTCATTGCCGACACCTGACATGACTTGGGCAGCAGGGTGGATGTGGTGGCAGCTGAAACTGCCCTCCAGAGCCCTCAAAAGGGCAGAGCCGATCTTGAGGGACAGGTTAAGGAGCTCGCCGGCGAAGTCCGCATGCTGGAGAGCACAACTGGAGACGTTGAATGCCGATTGTGTCGTAACAACATACACATCATCAGCTTCCCAGAGGGGGTGGAGGGGAAGAACCCAGTCGCCTTCTTTGAGTCCTGGTTGTCCATCCCCGTTGCACCCACCGGATTGTCCCCCTTCTCATTAGAGCAGGCACATCGGGTACCCACCTGGCAGCCTCCGCCCAGTGCGCCCGCACCTGGTGTTGGCTAGAGTGATGAACTTCAAAGATAAGGATGTCATCTTGCAAGCTGCCTGATGCACAGGGCCCATCAACTATGACAATACCCGCATATGACTATACCCTAGTGATCCAGCGATGCCGGGCCTTGTTGGGGGTGAAGAAAAAGCTATGGGCTGCCGGCCGCACTTATTCCTTGCTATTCCCTGCAAAGTTGAAAGTCATTGTGAATTACGCCTTCTATGTCAGGATCCCTAGGAGGATTACTGCCAATTGCCCAATAATAGCCAGCATCCTAAGTGGTAAACCTTACAGGAAACACTTGAGCTCAATCAAAGGAAAAAACTGGAGGTCGCAGTAGTTAGAAGAGGGTAGTGGCGTCGGGCATCGTCGTTTTAGTTTCCTTCGGTCACTCATTTAGGAAGGAAATTCTTTTGAGGTCAGTTGCTCTGCGCATGCTAACTGGCATTAGGGGAGAAGCGTCTCGCTCTCTGAGCAAGTCGGCTTTTCCAGAGGTTTAAGAGCCAGCGTATACTAATAGTGTCTCGTCTGGGGCTTGATAACAAAAAAAAAGAAAAGCAAAGAGAGCTGTAAATAATTTATTACCAGCCGAACGCGTAGTCGCGTTCGGGCTGGTTTTTGAAAGGTCAAAATACTTAAGAAATTTCTGAACTCATTTAGTGAATAATATTCGCTAGAGCTAAATTTATATGTAAGTCAATAAATAAATAAGAGAGTATTCTTTCTAACAAGAAGGGCTACCATTAAAAATCGAAGTCATTGTTTAATCTGAAATTAGTTAACTGTATTAGAAGAATAGAATTAAAAATCAAGAAGAATAGTACAAGCAACTTACCTGAGAACAGAACGTACTCTTCTTGAAGGAACAGCTGATCCAGACTCCTGATCGTTTCCAGACACGCAAGTAATTCCTCTGGAAGGAAAACCGTAAGAGTTAATTCATGTAAACTTATATGACCAGTTTACAATTAGAAGAGAGAATACACACACTCTACAAGAAATATAGAAGAGGAGCATTAGCCTGGAATTGTTTGGGTATGAGTTAGTCAATAGACTGTCAAGGTAACATACACTATTATTAACATTCTTAGAGTGTGGGATATTAAGAGTAAAACCTGTTGTTGTATTTTTGTAGTTCCTAACACGCCACAAGAAGGGTCAGAACATGTACTTTAAACTAAAAATAGCCAGAAGAAAGAAGAGACCATCTTGAAGTGGAACCACAATTGATTGGCTGTCTCTTCATTTCTCCCAATTCCCTTTCCCCCCTTGGTACACACCTGTATGAGGAATATTGAAACAACCTAGCAGAGGTGTTCCGTGAGTGGCATTGGGAACTAACGTTGTTCTGCTTCTGTGCAATCATGTCAATTAACTATAGTGCCCTGACAGCCTATTTCTTCCCGAAACCTGCGGATGCTTGGGACTGGTTGGGACAGCGCCACTGTGAACTGTCGTGGTCTGGAACTCCTTCACCATACCATCAATCGGCCAGACCCCGGCGCGGCTGGGGGCGGCGCCACCCCCGCGGGGTGAGCAGTCAGCAACAGGTGTGCCAACACCGGCCCAGGCCCCATCCTGGCCTTGGTGGCTGCAACCAACCTGCAGGAGAGTAAGGTAACAGCTAGGCCATATATGACTCTGATGAGGCACACTTGAAAGCCGGACCATGTCCCTCTGAATCCAGCAAGGCCTTGGTTCTCCTTCCCATAGTTACACCATAAACGGCTGATGTCATCGCCTAGCTGGCCAATGGCAGGACCCTGATGTTGTGGCAAGGTAGGAAACAACACTGCAGAAACCCTCATGGAGGGACCCTCTGTTGTCCAGGCTTGACGCCCCACTTTATGCTGAATCACTGAAAAACTGGGGCACCCATGGCGCCAAACCCATTGACTGCGTCAACTTGAGCTCTTATGTGTACACATTGGACACAATCCCCTCGCACCACATGCTGCACATGTACGACCCACTTTACATGTTTCCCGCCCCCTCTTGTTTCTGGGGAAACTCTTGGATGTCGAGGAGCAAAGCCTCAGGACTCATACTATCAGAGACGTACGTTATTTGTTTGGGCAATTAGATGTTACTCTGCCGCCCTGGGAGTGAGAGTTGGGTAATTTGTTTGTTGTTACTATTGAGCCAAGCATCCTGCATATCAGATATTACGCGAGTAGTCTGCATATTAAGCTGTGCACTTAGAGGCTAAAGCTTATCCCCCTCCCCTGCTCTCCCCACAACTGTTTGTTTGTAAACCCTGAATGGCTAAGTTATCGTTTCTACCCTGGAATGTCCATTGGATGGACACGGCAAACAAGCACCACTCAGTCCACCAACATGTTAGGAGGAGAGGGGCCCACATCTTGTTTTTGCAGGAGACTCATGTCATTAAAAGTGAAGACCTCCAGATCCAAAATCAGTGGAGGGCCAAATGCTATATCAGGACCTACTCGGGCAATGCCATAGGGACATTCATCTGGATTCGTCCATCTGTGCCCTTCAAGAACACTGCAGCTGAGACTGGTCTGGAAGGGTGATACGTGTTTTTAAGAGGGGCACCTGGACTGCAGGCCCATGCCACTGGGTAGCGTCTACTTACCAAATGTGGCACAGCAACATTTTTGGGCTCATATGTCATCACACTTGACCAGATGGTTCCATCTACTCTGGGTTATCGGGGGGGACTTTAATACATGTTAGACCCCCAACTGGACAGGTCCCACCCCCTTCCCCATTCCTCCACTTTGGCTGACAGCTGGCATACACTATATCCAGCCACCAGAGACTACTCCTACTATACAGCGCCTCTTTACCTGCACATGTGCCTCGACCATATCCTTTGCCACTGCACTACACATCTGAAAGTCACAGAGGCGGAGTATTTGGGAAAACCCTGTAGGATCATAATCTGCTTCTCCTGCATATCACACGGGGAGAGTCCCTCACACCAGTGCTAATCTGGCATTGCAACCCATCATGCTAGTGTCACGTGGTTACTAGAGAATTTATCGTCATCTTTAAGTGAGCATGAGCCCGGTAGCCATGATGCTGCTTTTGCGCACGACACTGCATGTCTTTATTTTGCACGACTTTGTTTATGTCTTTCACATGAGAACTCTCTGCTGTGCTCGTTCTCTGCTTGTTCACTGGAGTTTCATCTGAACATTGTGAGCAAGGTCGACAAACACTGCATCTTGTCATTCTGTTGTGGTCAGGCCCTAGCACTTAGACAAAACATACCAACACAGCTGTTCTTGCTGGAGAATCGTTCTTTGATATTATGAGGATGCATGTTCAGGTAACACACACTTGGAGAGGGACCTTTCCAGGGAGAAGAGCAACACGCACCTGTGATGTAGAAATACGATCTATGTCCTGAGGTATGGGGTCTGCTGACAAAGCCCAGAGATCTTCTTTTATATAATAATATTTCTGCATACCAAGGGGAGGGTGGTTAGGCCTTATAGTCCTTTATCCACTGTCTTTATAAAATGATATCTCCCTTTATGATATATGGCCTTGCTGCAATGCTAACTGTATTGATATTATGCATTTTGCTGCTGGTGGAGGCTCGTATACTGCATTTTAGAGCACAATAGTTAAAATAAATATTTTCAACTATTTTCGTGTTCTGTCAGATCTTATTGTGGACAAGTACGAGAATGTGAGCGAAAAGGTGTGTCGTTTTACCGCGATTCCTGAGAGATACGGGAGTGTTGTGTTCTGGGGTGTCTAATCATTGGTTTCTCCAGTTGTGAGTAGGAGAACGAGTGAGACACTATAGCTAGTCGGTCCTGGGTTCGTGGGCACTAAGGTGGTGGGAAGGCTTAGCCCCTATACACCAAGGTCCTATTTTCATGTGCATAGTTCTGTGTATGTGCAGAATACCTGCAACATGGTGCCACCAACGTTTGGTCTGGTTCTTATTCGCGTGACCCCTGAGTAGCAATTGTGCTTGTCCATAATACCCTCACACCAATTACCGGAGACGTCCGTGGTGAGAGGGAATTACCTCCTATATTAGAAATTATGGGCCAGATGTAGGAAGCCAAATTGCGAGCGCAAACGCTGAAATTAGCAGAATTTCAGCATTTGTGATCGCAATTTGGCTGTGAGCAATGTAGGTAAGTTTAAACCTACTTGCAAAATAAGGAATCGCAAAACTTGCGATTCCTTATTTTGCGCAAGCATTTAGAGAATCGCAATTTGCGATTCTCTAAATGCTATGCAAGAAGGCATCACAAATTGCGCTATTGCCTTAAGGAATCGCAAATTACCACCAACTTCAAGTTGGTGGTAATTTGCGATTTCCTTTAAAAAAGCTCTTTTTTGCTTTTTTTAAAGTGCCATGTGGCACACATACATGCCCTTAGGGCATGTATGTGCCCCACATGTGCACACTTGCACAATTCAGGGGTGCAACAGGGTGTCCTTCTGGAACCCTTGCACCCTTGAAATTGCAGGCGCAATTTGCGAGTACCTACTGGGTACTCGCAAATTGCTGTGCGCAATTCCCATTCATTTATATGGGCCTCTTGGCCCATAGGAATGAATGGGAAGCCATTCCTTATTTGCGACTCGCAATTTGCGAGTCGCAAATAAGGAATGTGTAGGAATCGCAAAAATTATTGCGATTCCTACCTACATAGCATTTTGCGAGCCCTTAATAGCGATTCCCTAAAAATCGCTATTAAGGACTCGCTAAATTGCTATTACCTACATCTGGCCCTATATGTTTTTCAAGCTTGGATTTTAAAAGGTTTTGTTTTTTGTTTTTTTTACCCTGTGTTGCGCTACCATTTTTCCTTCTTTTCCTCTCTGATAGATAATGGCTATTGCAGTCGCTGCTCATAATCGGGCGGTACTGACGGCTCATTTGACTCAACATGGAGTCCCGGCTATGGGAGCAGACATTATCTTTGTGGTTGAAGCGAATGCTGCTTTTCGCTTCGAGGTGTTTTATTCTTGGGTTAAGTTCCCGGCGGTAGATGGGTCTGATAATTTCTTTCATGAATATGAACAAGCCGCAGTTCCCCGGGATTATCGACCCTATCAGTCACTTCAAGTTCTGTTGTCGTCTTGGGAGCACACCATCTGGTTTAATAGCGCCCTACCTCACCCTGTTACAGGAGTCCGTTTAGGCCCTTTATAGGTCGATGGAGCCACATGGCCCGTGTTGGCGAGTTTTACACCACACCCAAATTACCGTGGTGTTACACATGCAGAGCTGCATCAGTTACATGAGACTTTAGTTCATATACATAGAAGCGTGATACAATATGTGTCTTGCATGGTCCAGGCGGCTCCTGCTGGGGACCCTCCTCAGCAGCCAGGTCACGGAGAAATGGTGATTAGCCCAATCATGATTAATTCTGTGATGGGAAAGCGTCCTCAAAATAGGGATGAATTGCCATTCTGGTTAGCTGAGCGATTTGAGCAACTCGAAGCTAAAATTTCTCAATACTTCTCCTTTGGATAAACATAGGCTTCTTACAATGAGTTTACCAAAAGATCTTATTCCCAATTTGGCTGATTGCACCACCTGGGGGAAGATGTTTGCAGTGCTGTATTCTCTCTGCTTTGGCACCCCCAGTGCTTCTGACAGTTCTTAAGAAAGTTCAAGAAGAGCACGGGGCGGAGGCCCCCCTGGAGTTGGGGATGAGGCTGGTAGGGGTATTCCCTGTTGTCTCTGATATGATACTTTCCAATATAAAAGGAGAAGCGGTTAGTTTGCAAGTGAGTCAGCGCCTTGAGGCAGTAGCAGACGTTGATAATGCAAATTGCCTAAGATTATCGCTAAGGTGTATAAAGCAGTGGGGTATAATAATTTGGGGAATAAACCTATTACTCAGCCACAGAATAAACCCCCTCCCGAAAAGGAGGGGCGTCCATTCTTTCCGAAAAAGAATTGGAACAAGAATAAACAACAACAACAACCACAACAACAGAAGCAAGGTTCGCGCGCTGGTTCGCCGACACCTGATGCTTCACAGCGTAGGTATGATTTGCGTGACCGCTCTAAGCTTAAGACGCCAGTGAGGTTTCAGGTTCCTGATCCTCGTTCTCCCCATTCCTTGCAGGACTCGTATGATCAACAGTCCGGTGGAAGGGAACGTCAAGATCCTAGAAAAGGTGAGACCACGCAACAACAAAGTGAGCCGCCATGCCAGTTTGACGTAAAAGCCAAACCGGAGGGACAGCTGCCTTAACCTGCCCCGTGTCAAAAGAAAAACGTTGCCGCTTTAACAGCAAACTATGCCTCAGATGGTGAGAACCCTGCTCCTGGATTGGAGATGGGCTGTGACCCTCCTCGACAGCGCAGCAGAAGTTACCATAGTACGAGAGGTTCTCCGTCTTTGTCTGGAGGCGAGAGCAACTGATAAATTTATCACAGTGGAAACAGCTGATACACCAGTTGCACCCCCAGGTAGACTTTATGAGATAGTCCTCCAAATTGAAGGTGATATACAACGTACAATGAAGGGTATCTTTTCGGATAACCTTACCTCATCTTATGACATTTTGTTGGCGGAGGCGGATTGGCCTCCTCCATTTGTTTTAGCTTCTTCTCGAGGTGAAGACGTGATACTTCCGAGTTTTTCACATTACGTCACGGAGGAGACTAAACAGGCTTATGCATCGGAATGGGCTTTAGCCCTAGCGCCGGCAGTGTATCGCAATCAGGTGGGCTGGAATAGAGATTCACCGGCACATGTGATTCCTTTGTGATCTATGCCACAGCCTCAACCGCAATATCCGATCAAACGCGAGGCGAAAGCATCCGTTAGTGACATTTTGGCCCAATTGGAATATCAGCGTGTAATTGAACCCTGTGTTTTATCAATGAATAATCCTCTCTTTCCGATATCTAAACCGGACGGTTCATATCACATTGTTTTGGATTATAGAAATTTGAACAGTCATGTTCGAACTTTTGCCGTACAAAACACTCAGAGCTCTGCGTTAATAAACAATATTGTCCGTAAAAAGTATAAAATAACTTTGGACATTTCCAATGGATTTTACAGTCACAATTTGGCTCCTGAGAGCCTTGACTGGACCACATTTACTGCGGTCGGCAATCAGAAAAGATTTAAAAGATTGCCTATGGGCTATAAGAATAACCCTGGTGCATTTGCTGCGCGTGTTGTGTCACTTTTGCACAACATAGATCCTGATGCTTTCTATTACGTCAATGACATTTATTTGACTGATGACGAATTGATACCACATCTGGTGCGCGTTGACCGCATCATCTTGTCCTTTGCAGACTTAGGGTACAAATTAAATTTTGCTAAGTCGCACATCGCCTATTTGGCGGTTCTCTTTTTGGGTTACGAACTCACCAATGAGGGGAGGTGGTTGGCTCCACACTTTCTGGAAAAATGTGCTCAATTACAGCCTCCTTCCAATCTTAAGAAGTTACAGCCTTTGCTGAGTATTTTTAATATCGGGAGGACATACATTCCTGATTATGCTCAGCATATCAAACCGCTATATGCGTTGATACAACCCTCTTTTTCGTCTTTCAGCTGGCTTCCGGAATGTACACAAATTCTTCGATCCTTGCAGTCTGATCTGCTTGCGACTAACTTCTTGTTAACTCGTGATAACACAACTAACTTAGTCATACGAATTGTGCCGGGTACAGTGGGTTTCACTTACCTGACGTTCAATGAGGGAGATACGGTCCCCATTGCCTACAAATCATATTTGTACCTCTGCAGAGAAGCGTTTTTCACCCGTTGAGAAAATTCCTACAGCAGTACAGATGGCGATCCTGAAGGAGCGCGCTTTGGCTCAGGGTAAACGCATTCTTATGGTATCGCCGGTGCCTACTCTAGAAGCAGTCACTAAGGTGAGCGTACCAAATTCTAAAGCCTTACACCCACGTTGGACTCAGTGGGCGAGTTCTTTGGCATCAGCTGATGTCACTTTTATCTTTGACCCATCTTTGCAGATGCAGGAGTTTTTACAGTATGAACAGGTTCATCCTGCGCCGCAGTTTTTGCTTCCTCTTGACCAATACAAATGTATAGTTTATACCGACGGATCTGCGCAGCCGGCCGTTGGTTCCAAACATGCTTACTCGGCTGCCTGTGCTATTGTAGCAGAATCTATGGTTGACGGTGTGTTTAAGGCTTCCTTAGTCCACACACAGTCTCTTGGGGACTGTACAGCTCAGTTGGCTGAGCTGCGGGCTTTAGTATTGGCTCTCAAATTCGCTGATCCAGATTTACCTACACTTATAGTGTGTGATTCTTTCTATTGTGTACAGTCCTTTAATGACAATCTATACTTTTGGTCTCAGAACGATTATCGAGACTCTAAAGGTAGCGCAATCAAGCATAAAACGCTTTGGGAGAGTCTGCCGCTCACACACGTTATTCAAACTCTTGGCCATCAGCGTGTGGAAGCACATGCTGTTGGTAATTCTTTGGCTGATGAGGCAGCCAAATCTGCAATTGCCACGTGCTCAGTAGCAGCAGTTACAAGGTCCATGACTAAAACTGATAATGAAATTCTGGCGGCTGTAGCTGCTACAAGGGATGGGACAGCATTCCCACAAGGTTTCCCTTCTAAATATTCGTATCATTTATCTCCGGAACAAGTTCCCTTTGCTTCCATCCCGTCCATTGGGGATCAGCTGATTCCCAACGAGGACCGCAGGCGTCCTTTGATCATTGCCGCGCATTAAGGCATGGCTTCTGCTCATGCTGGAGCTTCAGCGACAGTGTCTCTTTTGTAGCAGCGATATTGGTGGCGTGGTCTTTATAGACAAACCCGTCATTATGTGCTTTCTTGTGACATTTGTCAACAGATCAAAGCATTTACGATTTCAAGTCCTCCTCACACGCAGCTATACGTCTCAAATCAACCCTTTGGATGTATTTATCTTGATCACTGCGGTCCTTTGACGTCAGACACTGCCTATAAACATATTCTGGTTGCAGTGGATTCATGCACTAGATTCCTTTGGGTTTGGCCACAACGTAGTGCTGACACTCGAAATGTCATTAGAGATTTGTGTGTCTTTATCGGAACATTTGCGTGTGGTACCTTCCATTCTGACCAAGGTCCTGCGTTCGCCTCTAAGGCTTACAAGGATGCTATGAGGTCGCTGGGGGTGCTATTGCAATTTTCGTCTCCATACAGGTCTGAGGGCAATTATATAGTGGAACAAATGAACCGTGACTTACAGCAATCTTTGACAGCTAGAGTCTTAGGTAGTGGCAGGGTTTGACTGACTCATTTATATGGGGTTCAACGTGCACTTAATAATCTCCAGAGAAGATCTCTGGGTGGGCGGACCCCATACGAAATGCTCTTTGGCATCAAGATGTTTGTGCCAGACCTTGATGGTCTAGACGTTGTGGCGGCTGCCGCAACATTTGACGTAGTTAACCATTCTGCTATTTTACAGGATCTACAAAAGACTCAAGACACTCTTGCTAAAGCTGAGGTGCACTCGTCTGAAGACCCAGCGGTGCTGATCCCAGTCACAGGGTGGCTTCCTAAAGTTGGAGATCTGGTCCGGGAGAAGATAGAGAACAAAAAAGAATTTGGTACCTCTTACCGTCCCTGTTCTTGGATTAAAGGGCACCCAAACTGTGATTTTGCCTCCACTACCTCGACGCAAGGAGAATCGCTACATTTCAATTGAACATGTCAAGTTACACCATTTGGCCGATACTGAATAGTATGCCCAAACCAGTCCCACGGACGGAGGTTTCACTTACTGTGAGATCTTCAGCGGCACCTACAGTACACCAAGAGCGTGAAGTGGAAACCTCAATTGATGTGATGCCTATTTTGCCTTCATCTTTGACGGCTACACCTCAAAATTATGAATCGCCGTCAATGGAGCTTACTGTGGACATTCCTACACGTGCGCTCCAATCATCTTTTAATGCTGATCGTCCACCTCTGTATCGACTGGGAACTGTTGGTTATTACATGGACAGAGACAGTTTTTCTTTACCTTCATCACCTTCTTCATCAAGTTCTACCACGGAGGAACCACCCAGTCGATTTTCCATTTTGTTTTGCTGGTTTCGCAGAACTTATCTGGTTCCTCCTTGGACCTACATTTGGATGGTACTTACAACGGTGTTTCTATTTATGTGGATTGGGTTTGTCACTGTCTTTTTCCTTTTGATTAATGGTCATTATTTGCCAGAACGTTCTACTGTACATTTTGTTGATAGTGTTTTGGCCCCACACACCTCATCTCATATGATGAAAAGGAATCGATCCCACGTTAACATTTCGGCTGTGCCAGTTGTAGATAGTATTGTTTAGGATAAGGTTCAGTACGAAATTTACGGCCCGACTGAGACGATTAGAATGCCATACGTCTTTCGTGTTTCATTAGGTGATGTCATCACACCGGGGACACATTCCGACGACTGGGATGTTAATGCTGTACATTCCTTATTTTCTGATTTAAAATATTACACTGCTTTTGAAACTGAGGATTTGTATTTAAATTCTGCTAAATATGCTGATTTATTCTGTTTCCAACATTATGGTCATCATTTTTTACATAAGTCAAATACAGTACGTAATCAGGTTAATTATTCGTAGGGCTCCCTGTTTTCCATTTTTACTGATTTTTACAGATAATTACATACAGAAAACTATTTATTTTCCTGTCTGTATTTATTTTTAAATACAGAAAAATACGTAAAATAGGTCTTCTTTGGATGATTTTGTCTACAGTCAATCATGAGTGACAGGTCAGTAGGAGTACAGATTGAGAGGTAGGGGAGATGAAAAAAGACAATAGATTTCCCAATTAAGTGCAGATCTACAGTTATTGATGCTATTCTACAATGCAAGTGTTTTCAGATAACGCTATTGCACTGTATACTGCTGAAACCTTTTGGACATTCAAATGCGAGTATACATTTATCAGTCAAATAAATGTGGAAAAATACCCATTGCAGCTTCATTTATGTAGAAAATAAAATAAAAATGGATAAATACAGAAAAAATTAGCAAAACATAAATATGGATATATACAGACGGAAATGTCGAAAAAATAAATACCATAAAACCGGGAGCCCTAATTATACGCAATGGCAACATTGTCCTGCCCCATTTCAGGGTAGTTCGCAGACACAGAAAAATAAGTTTGTCTACTTTTCTGGTTATAATCTATCGGACCCGAGATCCTATTATTATAAATTGAGTGCACAAACACACACGAAATTCATGCTGACCCATACTAAATTGGTATATTCTTCGGCTTTCATAACCGATTTATCGTTGAAAGGTTATAATTATTGGAAAGACATGATTTATTTGAAATCGATTTGGGGTACCAAGAATTGGCAGGTGCAGGGAACTGAATCATTGCATCATGTGTGTTTGATACCATCCTTGTATGTTATATTTGAATCAAACAGTGCAACAAACTTCATGTTTTGGTTTGGCTACTGCTAAGAATTTGAATTTTCTCTCGTTTCCTTCGTTAGCCCCTTATGACGACTGGCAACAATATGCAAATTATACTCCGGAGGAATTACAAAATATGATCCAGAATGGTACTCTCAATTCAACCAGTATTGCACCCTTTGGATGGTTAATTTGGCCTCTCAGTACTAATGCTTGCCAGTTGTGTTTTCGAATTCAACAGGGGTGTTTATGCACAGTAGACCTGACCCTTGTTTTCCACAATCACATACAGTTACTACATATTCTGTAGGGAAATTGTGTCAACAATGGTTGGGACACTCATCGTTATCATCTGTGAAACAACGTCTCTCATGTTTGAATGAGAACATTGATCTGGCAGATTTCCCTTTAGGTCCTAGGTCCCCTTGTGCGAAACGTTTTGCTTATGCAGCATATAATGAAATCTGGAAACTGTCCCAAATGGAAGCAGCTTTCAGGTTGCATCAAGTAGATCATGACAATTTGCGTAAGGTTTTGGATGTGGTAAACAACAGCATCAATACTTTGTCTTCTCGTATTTACACTTTGGACAATATTGTTTCATCTGTTATTGACATTGTGTAAAATGATGTGTCTGTTTTATATCATGGTCAAAATCAGCTGCGTTCTGTAATGCAATTTGGCTGGATTTTGCAAACATTGGAAAGTGGGAAAGTGCCTTGGGATTATTTGAACACAACTGCCCTGTTTTTGCCATTTAACTTGACTGATAAACAAAAGTTTATGTCAATGAAAGATTCCACATACACCTTGTTACATATTGAGAAGTTAGAACAACTACCATCATCACTTTATTTCGATCATAAAAAGATCATAAAAGTACACAGCACATACATTGTACAATAAAAGGACAAATAAGTAAAATAGATAAGAACATTTCATATAAAAACAGAAGACACATACTTATAATTAATGATTTCATCATAAAGTGCTTGCTGTGCGCTTAGTCTGCAGTACATATCAATTTTTGGCCAGGTACGTCATAAAGTGCATTTCATTCGTTTTAGCCATATTGCATACCAATATCTGGACAAACCAAAGACCACAACTCTACATGTATCCGTACTCAAGATTCTTAACAGCTCTAGATAGTGGGCGGGTCCAACTAGTTTACAGAGTGGTATTATCCATTTTTCCCTGAGAGATTTATAGTTCGGGCAGAAAAATAACAGATGCACAATGGATTCAGGACTTGCATTACGGGCAGGACAAAGGTCATCAGTGGCAACATCCTTACTCCATTTTTTACAGATGAGTTTAGTGGGTATAGTTTTGTACCTAAACTGAAGAAATAATTTCCCGGCCAGAGGAGGGACAATTTCATCCAGTGTGTCCTCAAAACAGGGTGCACATTTAAAATTGAGAAAATCAATAGTCAAATGACCCTCAGCTTTTGTCAAAACTTGCAGTAATGTTGTTTCCCAAAACATTTCCTTCAGCTTCCTTCTCGATACAGATACCAGGCTATCTGGATCAGACCAGAACCCCATCATCCCATGCCTCCCTAGTAACTCTTTTAATACCCTGAACCAGGGGATCGAGGGGGACTTTAGTAGCTCGGAGAGGGGCTCCCGGTATGGTAAAAGTTCATCAACAGTCCACAATCTGTACCAGAACATCAGGAGTTTATAGCTTACTTTATGTGCCAACTGCCTTTGCGTAAGATCCAAGTATAAGAGCACCAGTGGGTTACTTACAGGTAGATCTACCAAAGATCTAAGAAAGCGATTTTCAATTGAAGACAGGCAATTTATCAAACCTGTGCCCCAAAGTTCTGCCCCATTGAGGGCACCCCCTAATACTTTTGTACTATAAATTTCCAGAGCCGGTGCGAGCTGCCTTGATAGAGTTTTCCTGTGTATTTTAGAGATGTTAGCGGTCTGATGTATAAGTTGCATCTTCACCTTTTCAATATGTGCCACCCAATTTATTGTTGGTGTCAGGCGGATGCCCAGATATTCAAAAGCATCGACACGCTCCAAGTTGCTGTTTCCGATTGTCACAAGTCTTTTGTTAGGCTTAACCCTTCCTTTTCTAAAAACCATATATTTAGTTTTTGTTTCGTTTAGCACCAGACCTCGCTCATTGCAAAATGTAATAAAATCATTTAAAAGCTGCTGTAGTCCCTGCGGTGATTTTGAGATTAAAAGTGTATCATCGGCAAAAAGCAGGGCAGGTACTCTTTTGTTGCCGATTTTCGGGGCATCATACCCGTCTCTATCTAAAAAGTTAACAACATCATTGATAAAAAGAATAAAAAGTGTGGGGGCAAGGACACAGCCCTGCCTTACTCCGCACTGGACCGGGAAGGGATCTGTAAGTTGGCCCCCCTCCCCACACCTCACCTGTGCTGTGTTTGATGACTATAATGTAATTAAAACATCTAAAAGGTTCCATGGTATACCCTGCTTCTTTAGGACCCCCCAGAGATTTGCACGCGGGACTAGATCAAAAGCTGACCGCAGGTCTATGAAGGCCACATACAGCTTTCCGCCTTTTACTTGCACTTCCTTCCAGTAAATGCACAACAAACGGAAAGTTTGGTCCAGGGTGCTTATGTTGGCTCGAAAACCTGCTTGGAGGTCACTCAGGATGTTGGACTCTATAATCCAGTCCTGTAGTCGGGCTGGGATTTGCTTGCAAAAGATCTTTTGCAAAGAATCAATAAGGCTAATTGGCCTATAACTGGATGGGCTCGCTCTATCCCCCTTTTTATAAATTGAGATGATCTCAGCGTTTTTCCACGAGGGAGGGATAGCGGTGCCTCTGAGGATTGAATTAGTTAGTAAGTTTATGTAGGATCCCCAGAGTGCTACATCCTCCTTGTAGAGTTCATTAGGGATTCTATCAGGCCCAGGGGCGCGCGCCGAGATGCAAGAGCGAATTGCTACTTGCGTTTCTTCTATAGAAAAGGAGAGACCTTCGTCCTCAATTCCCTCCTTTCTATAACCCTCGTCTAACCCCTCAGCTATTACATCCCTTGACTCATACAAAGAGCCAAAGTGTATTTCCCAATCCTCTGGCTGCACTGAGAATTCTAGTGTTCTCCCATTCCCCTTTAGCCAGTATGCTGCTTTGCCCCAAAAGCTCTTCGAATCTTTAGCTGTCAATGCATTTTGTAGAGCAGACCAAAGGGAGCCCTCCCACTCCTTCTTCGCAGATTCGATTGCCCGCTTATACTTTGCTTTGCAGGTCACTATCTCAGTGTGTGATTTTTGCTTTACGGCCATTAAAAGCGCCTCCTTGCTGAGCCTCCAGTCCTTATTATACCATGCACCCTTTTGATCTGGTCTCTGGTGTATGCAGTTGCTTTCCTTCTTTTGTGGGTTTCCTTGGCGGCCTAACAGTTCCCTTATCTCTTTATATTAGAGCTCATGGCTGGGGCCTATTGTCTCAATGGTGTTCTCAATGGTGGAGCTGGCAGATTTCTCAAGTAGCATACGGACCTTCCTCTTAACTGCACCTAGTACCTTCAGATGTGCCTCCACCCAGTCCCATCTAATTGTCCTCAGGTTATTAGTGATTGTTAAAATGCCTAAATCTGGTCTGCCTGTTTTGGCAGGCCCAACAGGGCCCTGATTGGTAAGAGTAAGAGCTAGGGCATTGTGGTCACTGTCAACCCTTTTTACCACTTCCAAATCTATAACTGAGTACCAATAGTTTAGAGATACTAGACAATAATCAATCCTACTTTCGTGTGCTGGCCTATTAAATGTGGGATCCCATTAGGGTCAGAGGTAGTCCTTCCATTCGTGGCTCTCAAATCATGCTGCATTGTGAGTGCCATCAACTGTGCTCCTCTCTTGGTCCACCTTACTAGAGGTAGATCTAGTTGGGGAATTTGCCACTCTCTGTCCCATTCATCGGTCAAGTTTGGGGGAATCAAAGCTAGCGGTTCAAAAGTACAATTAAAATCCCCTGCCACTAATACCGGAGAGTTATCTGAGTAATGTGAAAGGGCAATATCTAAAATGCGCAATGTATTAGTTTCCTCCTTGGCCCTCTGGACTCTGTTATAAACATTAAACATCCTGATTTTTGGACCATTTTTGAAGGTAAGCTCTAATGCAAGTATATCCTCAGAGTCCACATGCAAGAGTTTCACCTTGATCCCTAGGCCAATTTTCACCGATACCGCTAGTCCTCCTGAGGGTCTACCCAACTCTTTTCTTGTGGCATCAATGGCATAGGTGGAAAAGCCACTTCTATACGGACATTGGAGGCTCCAAGTTTCTTGGAATAGGATTAAATCAAAAGAATCTACAAAGGAACACCATTTTGCATCCACCATTAGCTTGGAGATCCCAGCCACATTCCAGACCAATATCCTTAGGGAATGGGATTTCAAGATTCCTTCTTCTGTGCCTTCTATCTCCCCCCTGCATGTAGCTGCCACAGCCCCATTTCCCATAGCAAGAACACTCTCTGTTCTCCTCAGAATCCGGGGCTACAACACATGGTAAGGGAGTTATATTTGGGGAGGAGCTAGTATGTGGCAACACTGGGGGACTTAAGGATCCTAGCCTATTTAAAGGTGTCATCTGCGCCTCATGCAGAAGTCAGCTATGCCTCCTCGAAGTGCCCATATGTAGTGGGGGCAACCCCATTGGCACCAGCCCATTTATTGGAGAAAACAACTGAGTGCGGGTTTCAGCAATAGGTGCCAGAAGAGGTCTAGGGGGTGCTCCAGCAGGGGGTCTATATCTAATAGATATGCTGGAGTTTTCTGGGGGGACTGTGCGGGAATCGATCGACAATAAACCAGTGATAATGTCAGCATCATGAAAGCTAACTTCAATAATATCCCACATTGTGCTCTGCATAGGGAGTCTTCCAACCAATTTTATATCATCCCTAATAATTGAGTAGCATTTTCGCGTAAACCTCAACCAGTGTATGACCTTATTCTTAAGCGACTCCTGGTTTTCAAAGCTCCTAGTAGGGAGTTTCGGAACTTCCGTGAGGTAAATCTCTGCAGAGCTATCCCATTCCCTGGGTTTCACATAGACACCTTCCAATACAGTCCCCCTAACTGGGGCCCTCCCATGATCTCGCATATGTGTGTGGCCTTCGTCCAGAACCACCTCTCCTCTATATATGTCCCTACCTTGCATGGCGCCCGGGGGATTAGTCTGGTTTTGTTTTATAGTGTCTTGGGGATTACAATACCCAGTAGTGGATGGCAGAGTCTGGGAATTTCTTATTCGCATAGGGTCTCGAAAACTATTTTCATTTTTATTAGCCATACTACATGCTTCTGCACCACTAACAACCCTAATTGTTGATGGTGGCTTGTATTCTGGAGCCACCAGGAGCCCACCATCAACCCTTTCCAACAATGTGGCAACCTTTTCCTTTAAGGAGGATACCTCAGCTCTCAAGGATTCGATCAGATCTTTTAATGACTGGATCACACCAATAGTGTTTTTAGATGTCTCTAAAATGCCTACAGGGTCAACTCCACCCTCTTCCTCCCCCCTCTCCTTCTTCCTCTACTCTGAGGGCGTCAAATCTGTTTTGGCACTCAATATTGACGGTCAATGTTATACTATGCACTCTTCGGGGGTCAATACCAGGTTGGGTAGCTATTACACTAGGCCCCACTCTGAACAGGTCAGTGTCCAGGACCTTACTATGCCTATTATACTTTCTTGATTTCGGAGGGATCTGCTTAGCTATCTTTTTTGCTGGGGGAGTTTTGGGTGAAATAACAGTCATTGAACCAGAGAGTCCAGTATCTAGGGCTTTACTACACCTTTTGTTGGGCTTTTTAAACATTGATGGAATCTGCTTAGCTATTTTCTTCGCTGGGGGCGGTTCGGGAAAAGTAGCAGACATTGGGCCACATGTGTTATCAATACCAATGGCCATTATAGAAATGGGGTTTCCCAAAGACGGTCATAGACCTGGGTACAATGCGATACAAAAAACAATGGTCCCTGACCCTTTTTTTTAAGAGAATGATACGTATCACACAGCACAGTTATTGTTTGGAATTATTTTAGAGCATATGACCAATTAGCTCAAAGTAATCAATACAATGGTTTATACAAAAGTGCAACAACCAAGGCGTATACAACAAGGTTTTATTCACATCATTGTCAAATCAAACGTATACTAAAACCAATTTGAAAAAGAAAAGAAGGGGGTGGGAAGAAGGTAGCTCCAGTGGAACGTGCGAGAAAGAAGGTGCTCTAGTATATAGGAATTAAGAAGGGAAATTCCAGACAGTATAATAAGAAATTAAAGATCATTCCAAAAGGCGACTGATAATTGATTCACAGTCAATAGTAACCTGGCCACATTTAAAACAATCAGAATTCTTTTTATATTCAAATTGCAGACATATAAATGTATCCTTAAATAGCACGTTGGGTTTAGGGCTTGTGATCCAGGTTGATTAAATGAGTGGGCGTCGACGTTTCGACCCGACTGGGGGCACAGAGGGTAATTTAAAACCTCAGCCTGCGGGTCTTCTTCAGGACAGGGGTGGAGCAACCAGAGTTAGGTGTGTCTTCCTAGTAGCACACCCGCAGGATTATCTGGCGGGGTGCGGGGATTCACTCCCGTCTAGTGAGTCATGGTAGGCGTCCCCATCCGTAAGTAAAGGGTAACGCAATCCAAGCAATAAGGCTTGATTCTTATTGTTTCGTAAACAAAAACGAGCGTCCGCAGTCCGCAGCTCGTGCGGACTGCGGACGCTCGTTTTGTTTACTGAAACAATAAGAATCAAGCCTTATTGCTTGGATTGCGTTACCCTACTTGCGGATGGGGACGCCTACCATGACTCACTAGACGGAGTGAATCCCGCACCCGCCAGATAATCCTGCGGGTGTGCTACTAGGAAGACACACCTAACTCTGGTTGCTCCACCCCTGTCCTGAAGAAGACCCGCAGGCTGAGGTTTTAAATTACCCTCTGTGCCCCAGTCGAGTCGAAACGTCGACGCCCACTCATTTAATCAACCTGGATCACAAGCCCTAAACCCAACGTGCTATATAAGGATACATTTATATGTCTGCAATTTGAATATAAAAGAATTCTGATTGTTTTAAATGTGGCCAGGTTACTATTGACTGTGAATCAATTATCAGTCAGCCTTTTGGAATGATCTTTAATTTCTTATTATACTGTCTGGAATTTCCCTTCTTAATTCCTATACACTAGAGCACCTTCTTTCTCGCACGTTCCACTGGAGCTACCTTCTTCCCCCCCCCTTCTTTTCTTTTTCAAATTGGTTTTAGTATACGTTTGATTTGACAATGATGTGAATAAAACCTTGTTGTATACGCCTTGGTTGTTGCACTTTTGTATAAACCATTGTATTGATTACTTTGAGCTAATTGGTCATATGCTCTAAAATAATTCCAAACAATAACTGTGCTGTGTGATACGTATCATTCTCTTAAAAAAAAGGGTCAGGGACCATTGTTTTTGTATCGCATCAATACCAATGGAGCTGCCATGGAAGGGAGAAGGACTAGGTGGATCAGATTTGGCTATATCCTGCCATTTTGCCAGGATAGTCTCAATTCTGTCCATTGTCTCATGACAAACCACGTTTGATGGCCTATTGGAACCCAGTGGCTGTCCCTTGGCCTTCCTTTTGCCCATTGTTTCTTCTAGACTTGAGAGTTTTATAAAGCACAGGGTACAACCAGATGGATAAATCAAAGAGCAAGGGTCAATTGCCCACCAACCCCCACATCACCTAGAAACGGAACAGCAAATATGGCTTGCTTTTACTAGCGAAAAAGTCACTAATAAATTGGTAAGATTTTTAAAGTGCAATGTCCAAAGTGCTGGTACTAGGAGCTAGGGAGTGGGGCCAAGGTACATAGTGCAGGATACAAATTATGCATATTAAAATGGCTAAAATAGAATCATATGGTTAAAAATATTAAAAACAGGTTAAAAAAGGCTAATTATCTAGTTATCACTGGTTTCACTCAATGTTCACCGTAGTCTCAGTGGGAGCATTCGTAAACAAAGTTCAAGATAAATTAGCTGCACCTCACGAAACAACGATGGAAGCTTGAGAAAAATAGGTGTAGGGAGACCGGTGCTAATGTCTTACAGCTCTCAGTTGTCACTTGCAAAGATTCCTTACAGCCGGGACAATAGGCCAAGTCAAAAAGAGGCAACAAGGAGCTCACCAAACCTTGAATAAACTGTCACAGAGGGTGATTGGTAAACTCGAAAATCTCACCGTTTGTTCCCTTATAGTCGTTGTGTAATGTTTGCGCCCCTTCTCCGGATCTGCCGCAGCATCCTTTAGCGATATCCAAATCTGCAGGCCAGATGCCAAACGACCAGGTGGGGTGTCCCTGCCCTGCCTCGGTCTGTCGCGGACGGGCGCGTCCCTGGCACGCCCGCGCGCGTCCCGCGCTGCGGGAGCACTGAGAGTGTTTTGAGTGCCTTCTGGCGCGAAGAGAGCTTGTCGGCAGCGTCCACACCGCTAAGCAGGTTGGGGCTTGATGTTCCTGGCCCCACACGGGCAGAGATGACAACGGCAGCGGCAATTCGGTCTCCAACTACCATTTTCAATAGCGGAGACTGATTCCTCAGTATGGTTAATACATGGGGTTATTTCTTTACCTATTTCCCTCTTTCAATTTAGTTCATGTAGGAAATATTTTCCTATCGGGCGGTTTGAACCCCTGGGAAGTACTTTTCTGCATGAAATGTGGTCTTTACCATTTACGTTTCACTGTTTACGTGACGATAAAGAGGTTTTCCTGACAGGGGAGGACAGTGATTCTAGAGTGGGACACGCTTTAGTTTGTACACAGGTTCAGTTGCACGGCGCTTGCAATGTCACAGCGCCTAATTTGGCCTGTTTTCTAAAAGGAACACCAGTTCCCTCAATAATTTCCACACTCACTTTGCTTTCTAACGGTAGTTATCTTATCCTAAATAACCACAACTGCTGTGGGTTACGGGCAGGGATTCTGTACATAGTAACGGTTTCCAAAAGAGTAACTTGTTGCAGCAATGTTCTTTTTCCTCCTCCGCATGGGATTGTAGGTAGCTCGCTGTGGCCTTCCATTCCCACTTTGAAAACAGACTTCAATAAACTAAGCAGACTCAAAGCGCTATTGTTTCAACAGGAGGTCACTCTCACTTCGGCTCGAGAGACCTTCGAATTGCAGGTGGCTAGAACATCTAGTGAAATCCAGTCACTGCTGAATACGAATCTCCCACTACATTTTGGGGAACTGATTCACCAAATCTTTAATGCGTCTGATACTGAAGGCCTTGCATATTTTTTTTAAATTGTGGGCTCCGGCCTTGTTTCATCTTTTCAAACTATTTTGGCAATAATACCGGCCTTTATACATTCTATTTTTTCCAGCGCCTTCGGTGGTTTTCCACTTATTTTATTATTGGCGTGTGGAGTGCTGGTACTTCTGCTCCTGTTACGCAATGGCTGTCCATCCTGTGGTTCTGCACAGACCAGGCCTATTGCAACTGTACCATGAACGAATGCAGCAGCTTTTTGGATGCCTGCCATTGGCAACACTGAGTGTGAGCTATAGGCTTACCTTTCATTTTGTTTACTTCACTTGCGTGCAACCTGTGTTCTACTGTCGACGGTGCCCGTTCTACTTGGCCTTGGATATCTGCCTCTCCACAACGTCAGGCACTGACCCAGATTATGATCTGTTGGTGGGTCCTTTGCTGGCCCATGATCAGGACTGTTCTGGTGACGCCCGTATGATGCGTGCAGCTGCACTTGGAGTGTTGGCATGTTGGAATACCTGTGAGGCAGCCAAGCACCTCTTGCAGGAAAGTTTCATCGAATATCACGCAAGTTGCCCCATTCTACTGCTGGATGCACTGGATTACGAGGAACATGAATATTCATTCGCACTGCGGAATTGGATGGCATCCCTCTTTTTTCATAACAACAATGATGTCCTTTTGGAGCGCCTTGCGTTCCACGGTGCACGTAATTTTTTTAATTTGTTTTTACTAAACCTGCAAAAATAAATATATATATTTTTTTAAATTGCCCCATTTGTTGATTGACTCCATTTTGAACTGAACATAATACAATTTGGCTCTGCTTATCTTTGGAACCAGTTTGTCTATGCACTACAACCTGGCCAAGGGGAGGGTGTCACGTGGTTACTAGAGAAGTTATCAACATCTTTAAGTTAGCATGAGCCCGGTAGCTATGATGCTGCGCACGACACTGCATGTCTTTATTTTGGACGACTTTGTTTATGCCTTTCACATGAGAACGCTCTGCTGTGCTCGTTCTCTGCTTGTTCCTGGAGTTTCTTCTGAACATTGTAAGCAAGGTCTATTAACACTGCATCTTGTTATTCTGTTCTGGTCAGGCCCTAGCACTTAGACAAAACATACCAACACAGCTGTTCTTGCTGGAGAATCGTACTTTGATATTATGAGGATGCATGTTCAAGTAACACACACTTGGAGAGGGACTTTCCAGGGAGAAGAGCAACACGCACCTGTGATGTAGAAATACGATCTATGTCCTGAGGTATGGGGTCTGCTGACAAAGCCCAGAGATCTTCTATTATATAATAATATTTCTGCTTACCAAGGGGAGGGTGGTTAGGCCCTATAGTCCTTTATCCACTGTCTTTATAAAATGATATCTCCTTTTATGATATATGGCCTTGCTGCAATGCTAACTGTATTGATATTATGCCTTTTGCTGCTGGGGGTGGCTCGTATACTGCATTTTAGAGCACAATAGTTAAAATAAATATTTTCAACTATTTTCGTGTTTCTGTCAGATCTTATTGTGGACAAGTAAGAGAATGTGAGCGAAAAGGTGTGTTGTGTTACCGCGATTCCTGAGAGATACAGGAGTATTGTGTTCTGGGGTGTCTAATCATTGGTTTCTCCAGTTGTGAGTAGGAGAGCGAGTGAGACACTATAGCTAGCCGGTCCTGGGTTCGTGGGCACTAAGGTGGTGGGAAGGCTTAGTCCCTATACACAGAGGTCCCATTTTCCTGCGCATAGTTCTGTGTATGTGCAGAATCCCTGCAACACTAGAGGACCTTGCATTCTAGGAATCGACCTGAGACACCCTGACGAACTACATAGCTGAAAACAACGGAACGGCTACCATGTGCCTGGTGGAATGGGGGGCCCTCAAAACAGTTGTACGTGGGCATTGCATTCATGCTGTGGTGGGTGTGCGAGACACCCTCAATCGGAAACTGGCTCAGGTGGAGGTCTCTCTTGGAGACATGGAAAGGGCCACACAGGAACACGCCTCTGCGAGGGGCAAACTGACCATACAGAGAAATCGCAATGCCCACCTGATAGGGTCACTTAGTTGCATGGATTACAGGGTGTACCAGGCCAAGATGCATGCAGAAGGTGACAATCCGGGTCGCTTCTTGGCATGGTTATTGAGGTGCGAAAGGGACTACACACCTGTGACTGCCATTTGATTTCCCCAACATCAGCTGTCATGACTCAAGATGAAATCCACAGCGCCTTCTGTGTGTACTACCTCTCACTATAGAATCTGAGACCCAAGGAATGACAGCCTCGCATTCGAGAGTTTCTCCATGCAGTCACACTCCCAAAAGTGACGCTGGAGCAGAGAGAATCCCTGAATGGCCCCCTTATGGAACAAGAGATTTGAGGTGCCTTCCAAGACTCCCCCACATATAAAACCCCGGGCCTAGGTGGCCTGCCCATTGAGTTTTATAAAGCCTATGAAACAGCACTGGTCCCAAAACTGCTAGAGCTATACATGGCTTCTCTCGCTGCTGGATGCCTGCCTCCAACCCATTGGGAAGCACTCCTGGTCACGCTTCCAAAGCCGGGACGTGAACCCCATGAGATTGCTACACACAGATCCTAAGCAAGGTTATAGTAACACATTTACTAGAGCATATACCGACCCTGTCCACCCAGACTAAAATGGGTTTATACCGGTTAGATCTATGACACTCAACACATGTAGATTGCATGGAATATTGGAGGAGGCCCCACAGTGCTTGTCCCACGCTGCCTGCTTAGTTTTGGTCCTCGAAAAGGCATTTGACACCTTAGACTGGGGCTACATGTTTGGGATACTGATGCAGTGGGCATAAGGGGCATATTGCACTGCATGATTAAACTCCTATACACAAATTCCACAGCAAGGGTGAAGATAAGGCGTTGAATATTGGTCCCCTTCCCAGTTGGCAGGCGTCAGGGGTGCCCTCTCTCCCCTCTGCTCTTTGCCTGGCGATGGAGTCACTTGCGCAATGGCTATGCCAGGCAGGCCGCATATGGGATATACCCGCCGGAGGCGTGGTTCACGTTGTCTCCATGTACAGTGATGACACCCTAATCTATATGAAGAACATTCAAGAGAGTAAAGATGAAGTTGTGCACATATTGGACACATTTACGTCCGCCTCAGGACTGGGAGTCAACTGAGCCATGACTTACCTATTCCCGCTCCTCCCAGACTGCCCTCAACAGCATATAGAGGTGTGCACCCACGCCAACTGATGGGAGCCACTTCAGAGATTGGGGCATTAATATGTTCCACTCGCCCCAAGACTAGCTCAAAGGAAACTTCATGAAGGAAATCTCCTCTCTCTGGCCCCAAATCACCTTTTGGTGCACGCTTCCCCTCACAGTGCAGGGTTGAGTGTCTCTATCCAAAATGGTGAGGCTCCGGACACTCCTACTGTACTACTACACTAACCTGCCGGCGAGCATTCCCCAAAGCACATTCAGGTCAGTGAATGCAATGCTTGGTCGCCACATATGGAATAAGGGAGACGCAGAGTGGCTCCGACTAAATTGCAGCTTCCTATAGAGTAAGGGTGGTTGGGCACTCCGGTCTCGTGTTTGAACACTGCTGTCTGGCAACGCAGTTTTGGTGGCCCACACACTGGCTGGCAGGGCACCACTTGGCCGAGATAGGCCGGGGACTTGAGGATAGGGAGCTTATACTCATGCAAGAACTATTTCTTTCCAATGCAGTGTTACCCTCGCTTGCTAGCGGCCTCCTGAAAGTGGTGCACGAGAGCCATAAGAGGACATTATGGGAGATCCCTTTGTGCTCCATATGGGCCTTTGGGGCACAAATAGGCCTGAAGGGGCTGGACCTCTGGGAAGCAGTAGGTGTGGTTACCCTAGGAGACCTATTTCATGAAGGGGCCCCCATCCCCTTCAACCAACTGACAGAGACCATGGATCTCCCGGCGGGCCAATTCCTGACGTATAGACAATTAACGGGATAACTGGAGCGACTATGGGGCATAGTAGACACAAAGCACAACCCACACTTGCTGACACATATGCTTACACAACGGGAACTGATCGTCGGCTGGTTACCTGGCTTACAAGGAGCCTTTCACATAAAACCCAGGATACGCTGGCAATGCTCCGGCGGGCTTGGGAGCAGGACATTGGTCGCAAACTGACCCAAAAGGAATGGGATAGGAAAGTGGAGCTCCATCGCAAAGAAGCTCGTGGATTGCCTATGCGCCCCATTGTGGCTACATGGGATGACCTAATGTCTGTCTTCCAGGGCACGCCGGATAGCAACACTGCCCCAGACTATCAAGGTACACTGCACAACTGGCCATCGGGAACACGCCTGCCAACAAGGGCTTTACTTCCCCTCCCGGTCAGCCACCCCCACCTTGCTAATCCCCGATTACACAGTCACGAATCACAAGAGGTGCTACCGCGCTGCATACTCTGCAATATTGAACTCACCCTATGCTGCAGATGGACGTTTGGCAGACTGCACATCACCACTGCGCATCACACAACATTTACGCTTTCTTCAAGGCTCACTGTTTGGTTTGGTTATTGTTTTACTTAAACCTGTACTGTCATGACATTATGTACGAGTGCTTATAAGTACTGACCACGCTACAACATACCTGCAATACTACTGTTGACACATCTGTCTGATGGTTATACCCATTGTACTGTGCTGCACAAAATCTTAATAAAGATGTTTAAAAAATAAAAGATGATATGGGATTACTGTGTTACTCCTACATTGATAGAGTACTGTCTGTTTGTCAGTATGCATGGCAGAGAACCGTACGCCAAAGATGTGTGTTGGAAGTCAGTGAAAAAGATGGTGGAGTAGTCTCTGGAGGTAGTTGGAGAGAACATTAAGAAAGCTCAAGAGGTCTATAAGGATTACTCATGCATGAGACGTGGAGTTAAAGAGCCAGACCTTGTGGCTAGACAGCGTCTGTGGGTGAGGAAATCGGTTTTACATGAGACCTTTTGAAGTAGTGGAAGTTTTGAAGAATTCTACTAAACTTAGCAATGCCAGAATGTGGCATATGAATCATCTGGCCAAAGATAGGGGTGTTGGAGTGGGTGATGAAACCATGCTAGTGAGAATGGATAATGATATTGATGTTGGTTTAGGCCATAATTTGAGTTTGATGTAAGGTGATGTAAATTGTGGTTTTGATGGTATTCCTTTGGAGGCGTGTCATGATGGTTTGGATGAGCATTATGACAGTTCAACATCCCAATTAGATGTTTGCAGGGATGATCAAGGACAAGCTGTTCATGAGTATGTATAAGGTACTTGCCAGGAAAATATCAGAAGAAGCAGGCTTGGGTATCCTGTTGGACCTCCATGCAACTATTAAGATTATGTTACAGATATTAACTATGTCATGGTATCTCACTCATATATTTTTTTTATATCCATTCCTGAGTTAAAGTTTCTAGGAATTTGTTTCTTACGGCTTATATAAACTGAGAATTTTGTTAAGATTGACTTCAGATCTTTTATTTTTTAGGGTGACGTGGTTAGTGTTCCTTAACTTAATATCCACCTTCAGCTATCTACGACCCATGAGACTGTTTCTGAGGTTACACGTGACTAGCCTGCCAGAAGCAAGGGGCACTGCCAGGGTTGAATAAGGAAGCTTACGTCTATGTTATGATTTCTGGGTGGTTCTTGCTCTGCAGGTGATTCTTCGCCCCATGTGTCTGACAACCGAGAGGAGCATTTCTGCTACATGGAATAAGGTATACCGCTTCTCCCTGCACATACCAAAGTTTATGCAAAACACCCAAAGGGCTGGCATGCTAGAGGTACAGTGCTCGTTACTCTTCCTGCACCACCACAAGTGGCATGGGCGGCAAGGGAGGCTGTCCTCACCTCTCTGGGTGCCCTTAGAGGATGTAGCAAAATAGTCACAGACATGCCTTAAGGTTGACAAAAGTTTGATTATTTTTGAAGAAAGGTTTAAAAAAACTCACATCATCTGCTCCATCACCTAATTTAATATTAATAAATGTCTAAAATGTGAAACTAGTTCACAGTGATACCACCAACGCCCATAAATGTGTTAACTTGTCAACGTGTCTCTAATATCCCACACCATGATGAAATTCTCCTTTCTCCTGACATTCTTCATTCTCTGAATACCCGGTCCACTGACAATCTGACCTATCATTTTGCTTTCTGCTAAGATACCCGTGTATCGCTCATGTAGACCAACTAGTTTGCTGCCAGGCTGCCAACTTTTTGGACCAGAACTGTCTGCTGAAATAAGTCTTTTCTACATATTAACATACCAGTCCATGGGCAAGACACAACTTGATCTGAGGACAATGGCTTACTAATCTCAAAACTCTTTATCACACATCTTTAAGCCATGGACGTCATTTAGGGGTCACCAGGGGTAGCAGCTGTGACCCCTAGCTTGCCGTTTGCAACCCCTGGCTGTGCCCCTGAGACCCCTGGTTTCAGTTCTGCAGCCAGGATCAGAAAGGACTTGGTAATTGATGTTTGCTGAAGAGGAGATGTATGGAACGCGTGTTTTAAAACTATTTAATAAAGACAGTGATGTCTTCATTTCTTTTTTGTAGTTTGCAGGAGTGTAGTTTTAGACAGAGGAGGAGTGTGAGGTGAAGCACCCTCTCAATTTACCTTTGCTATCAGGGCACATGCCCTATGAGGGTCGGCCTGGTAAGGTCACTGTTGTGTTTTATTATGGAAAATGTTGCAGCGAGCCTGTGTTGTGCAAATAGGGCCCAAGGAAGCTGGAACACTATAAAATGTTAAGCTGCTGGTTGTCCTCCTTTCCATTAGTCAATAAATGGTTGCCAAATTTACCCCAATGACCGCTCAGTGGAACTGCTCATCTTGTTCCTGGACCACGTTGGTGCTCGAGAATCAGACCAATTTACTCTAGCAAGGCCAAGTCGAGTTTCAGAATGTTTCTTCTCCTACAAACTTCAGCGCATGGCAGTCATCAGATCTTTGTAGTGGCTACATCGCTTAGGACAGACAATGAGAGACAGACTCCATGTAGTTGCGTCTCCGAGTCCCTGAAGCACTGTTACCTCAGGTTCAGTGCATTGTGTTACCACCTGTCCGTCCCTGCACTTATGGTTATCACATGACCACCAGGCTGGTAGCGTCAGGGTCTTCCCTCTGAGTGCAAAATTCATCCCAGGTATCTTGAGATTCACATCTCAGTATGGCTCCAAAGCTCTGTAAAACATGAAAACAGCGATGCGACAGTTTTCACTGCACCCTCCTTGCGACGGGATGGATGCGCCATATTTAATGTATGGATCTCCATGTCGCAAGAAGTTACAGATACGTCAGTATTTCTGACGTATCTGTAGGCGCAAAAGTGGCGCATTGCTGGGGTGTGTCTGAAAACAGATGCAACTCCAGCAATGTGTCCTTTCACATAGGGCAAGCTCCATGTGAAAGGGCCTGTGTCAGTCTTACGCCTGCTGTGAGGCAGGCGTAAGATATTGACGCAGTAGAGTCTACAAGGCTTTTTTGCGGGGTAACGCCCACCCTGCATACAATATACTTGGCGTAGGTATAATGTGGCGCAGGGGTTTACAAAGTGACGCATCTGCCTAGATGCGGCACTTTGTAAATAGTGCGCAACATGGCGCATTTTTTACGCTGCCGCTGCATCACAAAAAGTGGCGCAACGGCGGCGCAAAAGTGTCGCAAGGCCCTATGTTTTTCCTCTATCTGTGGTACTCCAGCTGATCCCCAATCCCAGGTGTAGTCTTGGAATGTGAGTGCCCCAGTAGCATAGCCATCCTTTCACTTTATTGTACTTGCATGCCATGCTGGGTCACTGGAGAGGTCTAGACATCAAAGGGGCATTCATTAACTAAAAGAGAGGGGGTGAGAAGAAGTATAAGGTGAAGGGTGGGCAGGAAGTTTTAACTAAGGAAGGGTGTAGAATGAAGGATGAAGAATGCAGTGCTTATACTTCCATCCTATTTGAGGGAAATAAGGATGGGGAAGGTATGGTGGCTGGGCGAGTCAATGTTACCATTGGAAGAAACCCCGAACCCCGAACCAGAGAAGGAGAGTCCACAGAATTTTTCCTTCCTGTAGACCACTCCTAGGTCCTTAAAACTCAGGTATGTGGCCTCCCTCTCTGGCCCTTTTTACGAGTTAGGTGGTGCAAGGAATATATAATTACTGGTGCCAGAAATCAGTCCATCTGATAAAGAACCCCAGTGCTATAATTTACCTATGAAATATGGCAGCTTTGGATTTCATGCTACAGGAAAAATACAGCTTTATGCCTGAATCCAACAGGTTGTATTTCTGGAAGAAAACGGTTTGTGTTTGTCTTCCTAATGGTCTATGGCATGGAGTCCTGAATTCCTACATAGGGCAGTGATACACTGCTTAATTGCTCATGCCTGTGCAAATGTCAAAAGAATCCATTATACTTTTCACTGTGTTCTGGTAGTTATTGCGGTAGTTGTGAAAGAGTGAGGTTGGACATTCTTTTGAGGATACACCTGTGCAAGGTGAAGCACAATTGGGCATTTGAGACTGTATCTGAGCATAATGAAGACTTACCTCAGCATGGCCTGGACTTGATTACTAGGAATACCCTGTGACCTGGCATATGTTGCCTGAGAATTTGTCGCTATCCCTGAGCATTTACTGCTGTGTCGGGGGTCCTCTCGCCTTCTGCCTGTTTATTAGTCTACCTGAGCCTGGGCAGTCGAAACTGTGTCTAGATACGTGAAGCTGTGCTTTTGTAAATGATGCTTGTGCTTTGGTATTTGTACTGTATCAAGGATAATTGAGCTAGTCTTGGGTAGTTCAAGCTGTGCCAGAGAACCTGATGGCTGCACCCTGGAACATTATTTGGAATTATACCTGTGAATTTAGTGCTGTGTCTATGTGTTTGGTACTGAATATTATATAACATAACATGCATTTATAAGGCACATGTTCACCTTTTATGCATCTTGCACTGAATATCAGATGTTTTTATAACCCAAATCAATTGCTCTAATTTTATTGTTGTCAAAAGTATGGACCCGCCAGGATTCAGGGCTGTTCTTGAGAGTTGATGACTGGTGCATGCATTTGAAGGCTATACCTTAGTAGTTGACAGCTGTATATCTGGTAGTTATTGCTATTTTTGTTAACTCTGGGTATGTCACTTCCTGTGATGTTGTTGAGGATCAGAGGTGATGAAATATCACTTCCTGTGATATCACCAAGGTCAAATTCAATGTGACATCACTTGTGATATCATATGACATGTAATGTTACTTCCACTACCCCTGGCATTTTAGTGAATTGACGTCCATGCTTTAATCCCCAACACACTTAACTCCCTATGAACAAAGTTGAGTCTACTGTTCCTTTTCTTGCCAATTCTAGGAAGCCACCCATCAAAAACCTCCCTTGATGTGCATAGGATGTAAGGACACTTACCCTCCACTGAGTGGTTCTATGTCACAAAAATACTGATTTTAAAAATGAGATACTTTTAATAAAAAGGCTTCCATGTGTCCAAGGAGTTCAAAAGCACACACAATGTCACAAAATGTTGTCTTGACACCCTACTTTGCTTTTGTTCACATACATGACATGCATGCACTCTGCATTTTTCAGTGTGTAGCAGATCAGTGGCTCTGGTCTAAAATTAACTATTCTGCCTTATTCCATCTAGACAAGGCATGCAGTGAATTCCCTATATTTCTCCCTATTGCCCTTATTGAGATCTAAACAGAAAGGTAACTCACCAAGGTTGCCCACAATATATATGATGAAGGACTATCAACCATCCTTCAATTTCCCCACTTCTCTATTTCCCTCGAGCCCAAACAGAATTTTCTTCGGCTTGCTAAGGCACCTCGAAGCCAGTGTGGAAATTCATATTCCAGCCTCTTTAGGCACCAATTTGGGTAAAGTTTTTTCCCTTATCATTGTCTCCTAACTAGAGTAAGAGTAATGCTGCATTTATCCTCACTTTCTATGAATGTTGTTTTGGGATATCACTGTCCCAATGCTCGTATATACAGAACAGGTGTCTGGTAATTGGATTTCCCTCTGCACACAAGTGTTCAATGGGAAGCAACACACAACATAGAACACTTATCGGAAGGCAGCTAAGATATCCTGTTTAGCTGGGCATCAAATAGGTCATGACAGTACTAACCATAATATACAAAAATCACACTCTCCAACAGAACACGTTAGACAGTACACTGCGTAAAGATCTAATACAATTCAGAGGCATCTTATAATTGGACCACATAGATCTCACCACAGCATCCTACTCTTCACAAACTATATATTCCACTGCAACACACAACACACTAAATCAACACCCATCCAATGCCACAGAGTTGGTGTGTTTAAAGGGATACGGTGGACCCAAACAAGAAACCATGCTCTCATTTACCTCAGACAAACTTCAAGCCCGGCAATGCACATCAATTTTCACAGATATATTTATCAGAATTGGTAAAGACCCCCTTCTACGCACACACCAAACACTACTAATCACTACAACAATCCTAGTACCAAATATACACAGTAAAGCAGCATTTTATTCACACCTACACAGCTGACTAACTAAAATAAGTGGAAATCAGACTACGTTTTTTTAATCCAGGGCTTGAAGACACCTAACTTCTAATTACCGCTGCAAGGCCATACTAATGGCATAAGATATTATAACAATGTTTTGCGCAATTATTTGGGTGAGAAGATGTTGGTATTTTGTGAAAGTATGTGACAGTGAGTATCTGACATGATTTACTGGTTTGTTGTTTGGTCATGAGTTGTATATTATAACGAATATGACTCATTACAACGCGTACTAATACCACGCGTGCCATTACAACGCGGGTATTACTACGCGTTGCAATTACAACGACATGCCATTACATCGCATACTTTTACCACGCATATGCTTTTACCACGCATACCATTACAACGCAAAGGCATGCGTGGTAAAGCTATACTCCTGGTAAAAGTATGCAATGTAAGTGACACTACCCTGCCCTGCCCTAAACCCTAATTTAGTACCCCTGCACGACCCTCCCTGACCCCCAGTACTCTCCCTACATTAAGACTACCCAGTACGACCCCTGACACTACCCTAAACCCAACAACACTACCCTGCACTACACACACAACACAGCACTACCCCAGTACTCTCCCTACATTAAGACTACCCAGCACGACCCCTGACACTACCCTAAACTCAACAACACTACCCTGCACTACACACACACCACGGCACTACCCTAAAACACTACCTCCAGCACGACCCTCCCCCGACCCCCAGTCCGCTCCCTACACTTGAACACTACCCTGCACAATCCCCCGACACTACCCTAAACCCTAAAACACTACCCTGCACTACACACAAACCACAGCACTACCCTAAAACACTACCTCCAGCACGACCCTCCTCCGACTCCCAGTCCAGTTCCTACACTCAAACACTACCCTGCACGACCCTCCCGACACTACCCTAAACCCTAAAACACTACCCTACACTACACAAACACTACAAAACTACCCCAAACCCTAAAACACTACACCCAGCACGACCCTCCCCCGACCCCCAGCCCGCTCCCTACACTTAAACACTACACTGCACAACTGCCCGACACTACCCTAAACCCTAAAACACTACCCTGCACTACACACACACCACAGCACTACCCTAAACCCTAAAACACTACCTCCAGCACGACCCTCCTCCGACCCCCAGTCCAGTTCCTATACTCAAACACTACCCTGAACGACCTCCCCCGACACTACCCTAAACCCTAAAATACTACCCTGCCCTACACACACACCACGGCACTACCCTAAACCCTAAAACACTACCTCCAGCACGACCCTCCCCCGACCCCCAGTCCGCTCCCTACACTTAAACACTACCCTGCACAACCCCCCGACACTACCCTAAACCCTAAAACACTACCCTGCACTACACACACACCACAGCACTACCCTAAACCCTAAAACACTACCTCCAGCACGACCCTCCTCTGACCCCCAGTCCAGTTCCTACACTTAAACACTACCCTGCACGACCCCCGACACTACCCTAAACCCTAAAACACTACCCTACACTACACAAACACTACAACACTACCCCAAACCCTAAAACACTACCCCCACCCCTGGCCCAATCCCCCTTACCTCGCCCTCCTCGTGGTTCCTCTCCCTGGTTCCTGCTTCGCTTCACGTCGGCTGAGGGGCGGTGCACGATGCACGTCGTTGAGAGGAAACGGAAGAGCCGCAGTTTCCTCACAACGAGGTGGATCGCCATTACATCGCATGCGTTGTAAAAGCACATGCGATGTAATAACATGCGTAGTAATGGCTACACGTTGTTACATCGCATGCGTTGTAACGCATGCGATGTAATGGTATGCAGTGTAAAAGCCCAGTTGAAATGGCTGTTTACCATTATAACATGCTCCCATTATGCCAATGTATGATAGTATCCTATGAACTGTGTGGTGGTTTCACTTTTTTTGTCCTTGAAATTGGATTACATTCACGTGTAATCATTAGAGATATGGTTTCTCATATTTTAGGTTGTACAGTATGGTGTTGTATGTGTGAAAGTATGTTTGACATTGGTAGGAGCATATAGTTTTTTGGGAATTAAAAGTTAATTAGTATTGAAGTGATACTAGTAGTACCTTAACCTTTGAATTCTATGTCTTTTTAAGTTTTGTGCTTTAGCCCCAATTAACACCTCTACTGTTCAACCTTAACTGTCCGTTATTTTTATTTTTTCGGGGAATATATACGCTAGGACACACTCATCATAAGGAGGTTTATGGTTGTTCCGCACATGCCAACACTACAGATTTGGGTGAGAGAGTCCTGTTTTTTTATGCCAAAATGGCCTAAGTTTAGTGTTGTAGTTAGAGAGCTAGGTGTTCTACTGGTAGGTGTCTGCTCAGGTAGTAGGTAAGTTCTTTGTTATGTATGGCTCTGGTAGAGGGCCACAAGAGTGAATAACTGGATTCAAAAGCAGTACCTTGCTGCTATGACATGGCAACAGTTGTTAACAAAAACTGTTACCTACTGCTGCTACGTCATAAAGGAATTCGAGGCTGCTCTGGCTGGGCTTTCTAAAAGCCTGTCAGATCAGCACTAGAAACCATGGAGCACAGTTTCTGGAATAGAGGGCACAAAGAGTGGTGGGGGTGGGTAGCTGAGGCACTGGAAGAGAGGCCGTGCTATGAATGAATCACCCATCACACTCCTCTGTCCCTGTGCAGCAGTTGAAAGCAGGAGCAGATGATTTTGGGGGCCATACAAAACATAAAATTACAAATGGCTAAAAAGTGAATTATGAGGGTGTTTGTCACCTTAGGATTCTGAATGGCATCTTAGACAGCTCGAGCTTTGCTTGACTTTCTATTTAATGTCACTCAGAACTCTTTGGTGAAAAACATCTCCTCAATTCACTGTTGCCACTCTATAATTCTATATTTTGCATCTTAGGTCATCAGTTGTAGCATCATCATCCTAGCTTTCATCAGGGCTCAACCTACATTCAGTTTATAGTTAACTTCTTGGCTAGCCCCAGCACACAGACCCCAATAGTCCATACATCATCACATCCTCACAGCCAGGGTTCGCCTTAGGCATGAGCGAGGGATACTCATGCCCAAGTGCCAATTTTCAGCGGGGCGCAACGATCATTCTGGCTCCAATGAGACTCCTCCAATTCATTTTCTTTCTCTAGCTGCTGGTACCCTGCTGGTAAATCCCCAATCTCCTTATCTGACACTGTTCTCCCCCTTTCTCATCCCGCTCTCTCAGTGGACCCTTCATCTCTCATGTGGTGTTGTTGTGAAAGAGCTAGATTAGGAGATTCAGGTAAGGTAGGGCAGGTGTGTTGAGAAGTATGCTCAGAGCAAGTCAGTTACTGCTCTAAGTGATCCAGCCTGGGACTAACTTGTGTACTCATAATGGCCACCAGGATGATCACAGTCAATATAGAAGAAACACAAGAGTGATCAGCATACAACCAGGGAGGCAAAGAAGTTTGTGGTTACCAGAGACCTCTGCACTCACAACCAGCAACTTTGCTTCTTTTTCCCAAGGTAAGAGGCACAGACAGGGTCAGTGGGGGGATGCGGCATGACCTACTGTGAGTTTACTCTCTAAAGTTACCTCATGTTTAATGTGGCTATTTATTAAATTCTATATTCTATAACATTGCCAGGTTGCTAATAAAACAGATATTAGCAAAGCCAATAGGTCTGGTCTTGGCAAGCTGAAACAATAGGTATTTTTTTTTATCGTAAGCAGATGAAACAAAAATAGAAAGAAGAAAAGAATAAAGAAAGCTGCCTAAACATGGCAGCCATATGCTTGTGATAAAAATGTTAAAAGTTAAAAAAAATAACCATTGCATTTAATTTTAACTGAACAGTACAGGTGCCTCCTAGCAGGCATATGTACTTACAGCAGGCATATAAACCCTTTTAACTTTAATGCACATGACAGAAAAATATGATTTTATAGTGGCAAAGATAACGTCCTATAATGATTAGAGCAAGTGTGAACAATCACTTGTAACCTGGCCGCACAGCTTGAAGTTCTTTTACCAAAATTAACAATTTTATATTACAGTGTACATTCAATCAAACCATATTCTAAACTGTTACATTGTGATTTTTATTGTGGATCGCTGTCCACTTGTTTTGTTGTCATTTCTCGCATGACAAATCATAATTTGATAAGAATGATTACACAATACTACTTCTGAAAATGACAATTCTCAATTTTGTGTTCAACAAAGTTAGCATTCCTTCAAATACACTCTTGTCGATGCAAAATGCATTTTGGGATGGAGATCCTCTCTTCAGGGGGCTCTGTGAAGATAAATAATGAAAATGCTATCAAAATTATAATTTAATATACAGAAACGAAGTGCTACATGACTACATCATTTGATTCTGTCCAAATAGGTGGGTTTAAGTAACTTAGAATGAAGTGCTCATTGAGTGCACAAAAAGATAGTACCAACAAAGACCCGAATAAGTGTTCAGAAAATACTGCAACGCTAAACAAGTGACAATGAGACCATAATAGCAAAGATGTGAACCTGTATTTGAGGAACAAGAACACCCGATGTGCAAAAGATTAGACTAATATGTTTAAAAGATGACCACTTACTCGAAGTGAATCGTATGTTAGCGATAGTAGAAAAAGGTCCTCATTTGTATAAAACGTGACCTGCGGAGTGATGTAATGAATATGGGTGGAAAAAATAAAATCCGAACAAAACTGGAAAACAACGAATACTGAATGCTCAATACCATGGGCTTTTGTTCCTTAAGGAAACCGTTGTTTACCCAAGCGGCTAAACCCGCATGAGAAAATGTTCGCCGTGTCTGCGAAAAATTGAGGATATATGTAGCTCATATGTGTTTATAATATACCATGCTGCTAGTATAGCCAAAATTAATTAAAAATTCTTACCCGAAGAGTCGTAATGTGAATCTGTACGGGGAGCATCTCATGTTTAGGTAATTACGTTGCACAACCGAAATCCCGTGCTATTGAACGTGCAGATGCGATAGTCGCCCTCTTGTAAGTGTATCAAAGTACTAATGAACTACGTGGGTGTATTACCAAGACTGACGGTTCGTAATAAGACATAAAAAAACGGTAAACAGAAGACGACTAAACATCACAAAAACGTGAGTACTGTTAAAAAAGTGTCATCCAAATGTGTGCACAATTAATGTAAACAAAAATTGTCTTTTCTCAAAAATAAACAAAAATGTGGCATCTGAAAATGTTTATGCCTCCGAACAATTTGGGTAACAGTATGTTGCCATGACAAACTGGGGCCCTATGAAATGGCAGAGTAAACGAGTCATCCATCAGTGCTGAGAGAATCGAAAAAATTTCCAAAATAGAAGATGTTAGTGCCCTTGTTCCAAGAAATAAACCGCCATGCATGGTGTTCAAAAATAGAGTGCAATGAGTAACGAAGATTACAATCAACTAAATGAACTCCATTAGCTCATAACACTGCACATCATAATTACAGTACTGCATCATAACTGTGATGATACATGTTGCATGATTGCTGTTAATTAAAGTACTGTTATCAACCAGCATGTTCTAAATCATGAGTACAGTTGCTTATAGCCTCATTGTTTTGCCTAATGGATGATAATATCTTCATCTCCAATATTATTATTCAATGATCAAGATACAACTGTAAGTGTCAACTGACTGTTGTAAACATGTCTTTGTCTCTTCTATGTATTATAAAAAACAAATCATGTCTATTTTATCATTCAAACCTGATGGGGTGATTGTATTGAATTTTTTGATCCACCAAATTTCCCTTTGGGAAAACAGTTTCGAGTTGTCTCTGTCAGGACTAATTCGTAGTGATTCTAAGATTAGGAACCTCAATTGAGCAATGTTGTGTTTATTTTCTAGCCAGTGTACAACTAAATTAGAATTTGTGTTCTGGTTCCGTATCATACTCTTGTGTTCTGTATTCATATTTAAATTTTCCGTTCCGTCTTGCCTATGTACATTAAGCCACAAGGGCATTTAATGCAATAAATCACAAAAGTTGAGTTGCAATCGTCCGAATGTCTCAATTTCACTGATTCTCCAGTCTGCGGGTGTATAATGGAATTCCCAACGATGATGTTGTTGCAATATATACAGTTGTAGCATTTTTTCGTGCCTGTTTCAGAAACACTCAGTTGAGGTTTCAAATTATTCAACAACTCTTTGATGTTTTGGCTTCTTGTGTATGCAAACAGGGGTTTTTCAACAAGTAGGTTTCTAAATTCTGGTTCCTTCTGGAGAAGTTCCCACCGTTTGCTAATGATCTTTTTTATATTAGCAGATTTAGTTGAAAATTTGGAAACAAAGACCATACGATTCTGTGGAGATTTTGCTCTGGATGTTAATAGATCGCGTCTTGTTATAGTTGCTGTTCTATCTTCGCTTTGCTGACTATTATATCCGGGTATCCTCTTTGTTTGAAATTACATTTTTGATCTGCTAAAGCCGTCATACATTCTTTTTATTCTTAGTATTAGTGAAAAAGGTAAATTCTGGATGAGGTTAGGTGGATGGAAACTGCGAAACAACAGTAGATTATTCTGATCAGTTTTTTTCTTGTAAACGGTGGTTTCTAACCTTGTGTCAGTTTTAGTGACTTGGACGTCCAAAAACGTCATGCTGTCAACGCTAATGTCGTGAGTGAATTGGATCCTAACATTTTTTTGGTTGAGATCCTTGATCTTCATTTCCAGTTTTTCTCTGGTGTTCTTCCATATTAGGAAAATATCATTGATGAAACGAGAATAGAGAATCAAGTTCAAATTCCGTTCTTGGTCAGTCAGAATATAATCTTGCTCGAACTTAGACATAAAAATGTTGGCATACGCCGGTGCCCCTGCAAAGCCCATTGAAGTGCTGTATAACTGCAGGTAAAACTCATTATTCCACTGGAAATAACTGTGTCATAAACAAAACTGAAGAAGTTCCAGGATAAAAACTTTGTTAGCTTTGATGTCTGGCTGTTGTAATAAAGCCCATTCACATGCGTCAATCCCTTCTTGCAAAGGAATGGACGCATATAATGATGTTACATCAATGGTGCAGAGAATCCAATTCTTATGTGTTCCATAGTTCAAGTCTTGTAAAACTTGTAAGAAATGTGTAGTGTTTTTTATGTAAGATTTCCAATTCTGTACAAAAGGTTGCAGGAATTCATCAACGTATTTACCCAGAGGTTCAAACAGGGAATTGCACCCTGTGACAGTTGGTCTGAACGGTGGATCTAGAAGATTCTTGTGTACTTTAGGAAGCATGTACAGCCGAGGGCGTCTGGGATGTTGTACTGTAAGGAAACTGCGTGTGAGCGGTGAAATCCATTCCATTTCTAAAGCTTTTTCCAAGATCATCATCAGAGTTTTCTTGATTTCAAGTGTAGGATCTTGCTCTAATCGTAGGTATGTGGAAGAATCCATGACATGTTCTTGTACTTTCTTCAAGTAGAAACTTTTGTCCATTACAACTAAGGCACCACCTTTGTCAGCTGGCTAGAAAGTTATCTTTTCATTCCGAGACAAGTCTCTAAGAATTCTGTGTTCATTTTTTGTTAAATTCGTTCTGTTACTCGAATGTAGTTTTAATGTGGCTAGGTCTTTTTTAATAAGAGTTTCAAAAGCATCCAGCACCTTATGTGATACCGGTGCAGTGCACGTGCTGCATGGTTTAAATTCCTTATATTGTACCTGTTCTTCTTCTGGTGTTACTACAGGTGGTTGCTGTTCTTTATCTTGTGTAGTTGGTAATACGTTCTTAAAGAAATGCCGTAACCTTAAGGTTCTTATGAATTTGAAAATAGACACCTCCAATTCCAGTGTATTTGTGTGGTACGTTGGTACAAACGATGTACCCTTATTCAACACTTTGATTTGTTGTGTTGTCAATGTTGTAGACGATATATTGATGATTAAGTTTTGGTCTTGCTCAAGAGGTTTTTGCTGATTTTTTCTTTTTCTTTTTCCTCTGCGTGTTTTTTGAACCCGCTTTGATCCGGTGGACGTCCTGTGGTCAGGCCACCCCCCAAAAAATTCGGGGACTAAACACTTGTAGCAACTGTTTCTTCCGATTGAAGTTGTACTGTTGGAGGTTGTCGCCTGGAGTCAGATTGAGCATTTAATGGTGTTCTATCTGTTACAATTTCTTGGTCAGATACTAAACTTTCCCTTGACGATGTTACCGGTTTCTGTGTGGTTCTTCTATGGGCATATACCTCGGCCCAGGAATATACCTCATTGAGCCTATAATTGATTGTGTCACGTTTGAACTTTCTTAACTTGTGTTCCTGAATTTCTTTGCTGTATGCATCCAATTTTTCATTTAGATCCTTTAGAGTATTTTGCCAAATGTCTGGTTCACACCTTGTAGTTAAGTCAGATTTAATGATGTCTATTTCTTCTTCTAATTCCCTGATTGTGCAGGAAAGTTCTTCTACTAGAAAGAGAATCAGATCCAATGAACATTTGTTCAAGATAGCTTGCCATTTTTCCATAAACAATTTATTGAATTGAAATCTGAACAGCATTGGTTTGATTGTAACTCTCAAGCCGCATGGAATTCTTTGTACCTTATGATATTGTATGAGTGTAGATGCATGGAGTCATTGATTCGGTGCTCTTCTGGAGATAAATTCAAGTTGCTTGAGTTGTTGTGTAATAGATCCTCCCTGTATATTAATAGATCTAGGGCCAGATGCATCAAAAAAATGTTTTGCGATTCCCTAATTGCGAATCTTTGGGAATCGCAGGGAATCGCAAAATGGCATGCATGAAAGTGTGCAGTACACTTTCTGCGATTCCTAAGGGGTCGCAAATGGCCTACCTCATGAATATTAATGAGGTAGGTCGCAATTTGCCACCCCCTAGGAATCGCAAAAATCACTGGGATGGTGGCCTGCTGAGATCAGCAGACCACCATGTCTGTGATTGCTTTTAAATAAAGCAATCATTTTTTTTTGTAAAACATCCCGTTTTCCTTAAAGGAAAACGAGATGCTTTACAAAAGAAAAATGAAAAGTTTTCTTTTCATTTTTTAAGACCAGGCCGTGGTCCGTGGGACCACTGCCTGCTCTTAAAAATGGTTTTACAAACATTCACAAAGGGGAAGGGGTCCCTTGGGGACCCCTTCCCATTTGCGGATGTCTTACCACCTATTTGAAGTAGGTGGTAATATGCAAATGTTTTGCACCGCATTCATGGTCACAAAACATTCATGCATACTGTTAGGATTCGCTATTTGGAAGGGACGCCCTAAACACGCCCCTTCCAAATAGCGAATCGCAAACCCATTTTGCGATTCGGTAACAGGTTACCGAATTGCAAAATTGGGTTTGATGCATCGCAAAAGCTTTTTTTGCGATCGCAAATGGGCCGATTTGAATCGGCCCGTTTGCGAGGAGAAAATGCTTGATACATCTGGCCCCTAGTGCCTTGTGTCAAAGCTAACAAAGTTTTTATCCTGAAACTTCTTCAGTTTTGTTTACAACACAGTTATTTCCAATGGAATAATGAGTTTTACCTGCAGTTATGCAGCACTTCAATGGGCTTTGCAGGGGCACCGGCGTATGCCAACATTTTCATGTCTAAATTTGAGCAAGATTATATTCTGACTGACCCAGAATGGAATTTGAACTTGATTCTCTATTGTCGTTTCATCTATGATATTTTCCTAATATGGAAGAACACCAGAGAAAAACTGGAAATGAAGATCAAGGATCTCAACCAAAAAAACATTAGGATCCATTTCACTCACGACATTAGAGTTGACAGCATACATTTTTGGACGTCCAAGTCACTAAAACTGACACAAGGTAGAAACCACTGTTTACAAGAAAAACACTGATTGGGATAACCTACTGTTGTTTTGCAGTTTCCATCCACCTAACCTCATACAGAATTTACCTTTTTCACAAATGCTAAGAATAAAAAGAATATCTTCAACACAAGAGTCGTATATGACGGCTTTAGCAGAACAAAAACGTATTTCAAACAAAGAGGATACCCGGATATAATAGTCAACAAAGCAGAAGATAGAGCAGACAAGATGTGATCTATTAACATCCAGAGCAAAATCTCCACAGAATCGTATGGTCTTTGTTTCCAAATTTGTAACTAAATCTGCTTATATAAAAAAGATCATTAACAAACAATGGGAACTTCTCCAGCAGGAACCAGATTTTAGAAACCTATTTGTTGAAAAACCCCTGTTTGCATACACAAGAAGCCAAAACATCAAAGAGTTGTAGACTAATTTGAAACCTCAACTGAGTGTTTCTGAAATAGGCACAAAAAAATGCTACAACTGTATACATTGCAACAACATCATCGTTGGGAATTCCATTACACACCCGCAGACTGGAGAATCAGTGAAATTGAGACATTCGGCCGATTGCAACTCAACTTTTGTGATTTATTGCATTAAATGCCCTTGTGGCTTAATGTACATAGGCAAGATGGAACGTAAAATTAAAATAAGAATAACAGAACACAAGAGTATGATACGGATACAGAACACAAATACTAATTTAGTTGTACACTGGCTAGAAAATAAACACAACATTGCTCCATTGAGGTTCCTAATCTTAGAATCACTACAAATTAGTCCTGACAGAGACAACTCGAAACTGTTATACCAAAGGGAAATTTGGTGGATTACAAAATTCTATACAATCACCCCATCAGGTTTGAATGACAAAATAGACATGATTTGTTTTTTTATAATACATAGAAGAGACAAATACATGTTTAAAACAGTCAGTTGACACTCACAGTCGTATCTTGATCATTGATGAATGATATTGGAGATGAAGATATTATCATAAATTAGGCAAAAGAATGAGGCTCTAAGCAACTGTACTCATGATTTAGAACATGCAGGTTGATAACAGTACTTTAATTAACAGCAATCATGCAACATGTTGTATCATCACAGTTATGATGCAGTACTGTAATTATGATGTGCAGTGTTATGGGCTAGTGGAGTTCATTTAGTTGATTGTAATCTTCGTTACTCATTGCACCCTATTTTTGAACACCATGCATGGCAGTTTATTTCTTGGAACAAGGGCACTAACATCTTCAATTTCAATATTTTGGAATTTTTCGATTCTCTCAGCACTAATGGATGACTCGTTTACTCTGCCGTTTCATAGGGCCCCAGTTTGTCATGGCAACATACTGTTACCCAAATTTTTCGGAGGTATAAACATTTTCAGATGCCATATTTTTGTTTATTTTTGAGGAAAGACTATTTTTGTATACATCAATTGTGCACACATTTGAATGACACTTTTTTAACGGTACTCACGTTTTTGTGATTTTTAGTCGTCTTCTGTTTACCGTTTTTTATGTCTCATTACGAACCGTCAGTCTTGGTAGTACACCCATGTAGTTCATTAGTACTTTGATACACTTACAAGATGGCGACTATCTCATTTCATCATTGCAGTCCTGTTTTATTTTTAACCGTGGTTTAATACCACGGGATTTCGGTTGAGCAACGTAATTACCTAAACATGAGACGCTGCCCGTACAGATTCACATTACAACAACTCTTCGGGTAAGAATTTTTCATTAATTTTGGCTATACCAGCAGCATGGTATATTATAAACACATATGAGCTACATATATCCTCATTTTTTTGCAGACACGGCGATCATCTTCTCAGGCGGGTTTAGCCGCTTGGGTAAACAACGGTTTCCTTAATGAACAAAGGCACAAGGTATTGAGCATTCAGTATTCGTTGTTTTCCGGTTTTGTTTGGGTTTATTTTTTGCAACCATATTCATTACATCACTCCTCAGGTCACGTTTTATACGTGTGAGGACCTTTTTCTACTATCGCTAACATACGATTCACTTCGAGTAAGTGGTCATCTTTTAAACATATAAGTCTAATCTTTTGCACATCGGGTGTTCTTGTTCTTCGAATACAGGTTCACATCTTTGCTATTATGATCTCATTGTCACTTGTTTAGCATTGCAGTATTTTCTGAACACTTATTCGGGTCGGTGATGGTACTATCTTTTTGTGCACTCAATGAGCACTTCATTCTAAGTTACTCAAACCCACCTATTTGGACAGAATCAAACGATGTAGTCATGTAGCACTTCTTTCCTGTATATTAAATTATAATTTTGATAGCATTTTCATTATTTATGTTCACAGAGGCCCCTGAAGAAGGGATCTCCATCCCGAAATGCATTGGGCATCAACAAGAGTGTATTTGAAGGAATGCTAACTATGTTAAACACAAAATTGAGAATTGTCATTTTCAGAAGAATTATTGTGTAATCATTCTTATCAAAATATGATTTATTGTTATGCGAGAAATGACAAAACAAGTGGACAGCGATCCACAATAAAAATCACAATGTAATGGTTTAGAATATGGTTTGATTGAATATACACTGTAATATAAAATTGTTAATTTTGGTAAAAGAACTTCAAGCTGTGCGGCCAGGTTACAAGTGATTGTTCACACTTGCTCTAATCATTATAGTTAACATGGGGTGGGCAGCCTCATCCCTGACCAGTACGCTAAACACACATTACCATTGACAAACCAGGAATTTCTAGGTAGTTTTGAATCATCACATAAAACGTTTTCCAACAAGGGTGTGCGCTACATACAATAATTAAAGATAAGGTACTATCAGATTTGTCATCTAATAATTTAAAACACACAAGAATAACTAAAAATATTTTTAAAAGGATAACGACTGGAAAGACAAAAATGCTGTAAAATAAAGTATTGGCCCTCCTGCCCTGCAACTGAAGTGTTCTTCTTTTTAGGCAGATGATAACATGTGATCAAGCAAAATGGTGTCACACACAGTGCAAGAGAGCCAATAGCCAAAGTGGGCTGACCCGCTGCAGCATGATGTATACTGTGGCGGGAGGAACCAAATGCCAATGACAGCTGAACAGACCAGTGGATTAAGAGTGCTGACATGTGGGTGAGTAGACCCTACGTATGCATGTTATATGTTATACGTTGTTTGCCCCAACAATATAAGCTAGGTTCACAAACTACCCATGATATTATACAGCAGAGATTCCGTGGCACTCTTTGTACTCCTGAAAAAAGCCACGGACCCGATGTGCCTTTCGTATTGGGGCACGAACATGTAGACTAAATTAAGAGCGGGTAGGGACATTACATCCTTCAACCAATCTCTTGTATCCAATTTTATTTATACCTAAACACACGCTATTAAAGGGATACCTGGATTGTTCAAGGTATTTTTAACTCCTTTAAGCCCCGTCAGAGAAAATGTCCAAAGTGCTCCCTGGAATATGGCCGAGACCATCCTGGTTTTCAGGGACCAAGATGAGACCTGATGATAAAGAATGCCACTAATAGAGAGTGTGAGGGTCTAACAAAAACTCTTAGGGTTTCCTAATGCGGGGTGGGCATCTTTTTAAAATCTTGGGCATGGGATACCGTTATGTGTTGTAGTAGTACGCAGTGAGATTGTATCTATTATGCTTATAAACTTCTCTCTCCCCTTTGCGAGAAGTGGTTAGTGTGTTTGGTGCAATAAAAGCATACAATTTCAGCACTTCCTCTTTTGTTTCCTGTCTCAAGGATTAGGACCAAGAGTGAGGAGGTGAGAGCCAGGCTTCAACCTCCAACATGTATTAGAGTGTCTCTGCCTGCTGGGCTTGGGGCGAACTCTTTTACCATCGAGGGAGCATCCTGATGTGGGGAGTCATTGGACATGATCCCCTAGCGATATTCAAATGTATGCTTTTGGTACTCAAGTGCATCCGGCAAGGTGATTACACGATTTAAGCAATGTTCCAAAGTAGTATCTCCTAATGGATTATAACATATACGAAGCAAATTATAGTTCACTTGTCTTGCGTTTTTACAATCTCCCCCTTTACATTCCAGCATTTACCTGGTTGCAAGGTCTTCAAATGGGGTGAGTTGATTCTATCAGTGGAATTTCTTTAGATCACGTTCACACTTGGCTGTTTTATTTTTAGTAAAAGGGAAGGGAAATAATCTTTTCACATGCCCACAATTTCTTTTGTGAGTGTTGCCTAGTTTGCACATGCGCATTGGAGTTTTGAACCGGTTTCAGCATTTTGGATTGATTCAGTTGTGGGAGCATCTATAACCGTGAGATGTTCTTTTCTTTCATGGTGTTATCATCTTGATTCATAAAACATGACTTATCTGTGCTAAAATGGGGAAGCATTATCACAGGAGGAGGAATTCACAGCATCCTTTTCATCTACTAGCAAAACTCCTTCGCCTCTTCTGTCTCTTACAGGAGTGAGGGTAATAAAGAGGAGGATGAGCATATCAAGAAGCTGATCTTGGGAACGTTTCTTTCCCTCAAGAAGAAAAAGTGAGATGTCTCGGAGGGAGCTGGACAGGAGAGCATTAACCCGACCTTTTGGTATCAGAGTTATGTGATGATTCCTTTTCTCCCCCTCCAGACCAAAAGGAGAAATACATTTTTAAAGATATGCTGCCAGAACTAATTGAGCCATATTAGAGATAATATGGGTTATCTGGAGGAGGATGTGCCTGGGCCTTCTAAGGAAACTGCCTTAAGACAATTCAAAAAGCTGGCCAGTGTTGGAGTTCCTAGACATCAGTTCATAATGGATGTCATCCTCAATGAGTGGCGAGACCCAGACAAGAATAGTTTACCCAGATTCATGGCTAAGCTGGATCCTCTAAAAGTAATGGAGGAGAACTTATCTGATGTTATCCATGTCGATTTTGTGGGCTGGAGCTTCTTTGGAACCTGCCGAAAAGCAGGTGGATGCTGCTCCGAAGAAGTTATCCTCTGGATCTCACTTTACATTATATACTGGATATATGAGGCTTATAAAGCTCAGAGTAAACTTTCTGACTTTAAGGAGTTATTCAGGACAATACACGAGAATTCACAGCATTGTGGCCTCCTAGAGAATATGGAGAAGCAAGTAGAGTTTCTCTCTGGCATTTCTTTTGATGCAGTGAGAGCATCACCATTAGCTTTAGCTTGTGGCACATCTATGGCAGCTTGCCGTAGCCTCTTCTGAAAGACTTGAATACTGATACACCCCAAAAATCTGTGGCTCTGAAGATGCCATTTCAAGGATCTAGATTTTTTGGCTCTAAACTTGAGGATAAGTTACATAAAATAATTAAAGAAAGAAAATGTTCTTATTCCTTTAAAAATTAACAGTCAAAATCTTCAACTTTTTTCAAGCAGAAGTCTTTCAGACAGCGTTCCAGAAGACGATGGTCTTCAGTTAGAGGTTGGCGGCATGGCCCATTACTTCCTAGAATAATGGTAGATGATCACATTGGACAAGGGGGTGTTGAATATTATTTGGAGAGGATACCAGATAGAGTTTCTAACTCCTCCTATCTACTCAGGGACCATCCATAACCCCTTGCCATGGTCTCAGGACAAAGAGAAGGCTTTCAAGGATAGAATGTGCTCCTCTCTGTGATGAAAGCTAGTGTTCCAGTGCAGAAAGAGGAAGATGGGAAAAGGGTCACAGTGTTTCTGGTTTCAAAACTCAAGGGAGGGTTTCAGATTGTCATAGAATGAAGAAACTGAACAAATCTGTGAGGAATATACCCTTGTAAAAGGTAACCCTCCAGAAATGCATACCCTTAATTCAAAACGACTATCTTTTGGCAATATTTGATTTAATGGATGCTTACCTGCATGTCTCAAAGTCCAAAACTCATCAAAAGTGTTTTATGTTTTATGTCCAGGCATGCATGGGCAATACAGAGTACCCCCCATTCAGACATGCAATCATCTCCAAGGATTTTTACAAAACTGGTAGCTCTCCTGGTCATTCATCTTCATCTTGAAGGAATATCAATAGTTCCTTACTTTGATGACTGATTGTTTCAGGCCCCTTTGGTTCAAGTTTTGAATCAGCTTTTCAAAAGGTCTTAACTAAGCTAAATCATCAAGGCTTTCTCCTCAATTGGAATAAGTTCCAACTTATGCCATTGACGTGTCTTCATAGGGGCAAGATTCAATACACAACAAGGCAGAGTCTTTCTTCAGATGGAATGATTTCCCATCTTCAGAATCTTTTGATAGTCCCTCATATCTTGCATAAAATCATTGGTCTAAAGGTAGATGGAAGTGTAATGACTAACAGTGACATATGAGTTCACTATACAATGGGCAAGATTCCACCTATGTTGTGGCATCTTCACAAGTATGGAGTTCTACAGGAACCAGAGGTACAAGACATCAGGTTAGCACTGCAGTGGTGGTTGGTGAAGGACAATATATGCAAGGGGTTCTGAAGCATCCAGATCCTCCTTGAGTACTGACGACAGATGTGAGTATCTTAGGATGGGATGTCACTCCATCCTTGTCAGTTCAAGCAAGATGGACTCCGACAGAAGCAGCATGGTTGTCAAATTGGAGAGAATTAACAGGTGTATGAGAGCTATTCTTCATTTCACGCATCAGCTAATTACTCCAATGTACTGGTAAGGACGATCAACATGATATCGGTGGCCTATATCAATCATCAGAGCAGTACTCACTTGCAGTCTCTCAACAGGTGGCATGCTCTCAAGCACTGTGGGCAGAGAAATATCCACTGTCAATTGAGGCAATACACATCAAGGGTTTAAACATTGTGGGGGCAGATCAGTTGAGCATATTTTTGCCTCCTCTCATAATCTAACTCTGTCCAGGACAAGGTTGCAAAAGATTTGCGGGAGGTTTGGGAACCTGTACATGGATCTTTTCACATCCAGGACTAATGTTCTGCTTGCAAGGCTTTGTCCCAGGTTTCCCTAACAGGGGCTTGGGGAGGGGTCGATGCTTTGTGAAGTGGCCGAAGAAGGTGATGTTTGCCTTTCCTCCTTTCCTGTTGATTCAGCGGTTATTGAGGAAGATTCGGCAGGAGAAAATTCATATTGTGCTGGTTGTTCCCTTTTGGCCCAGCAGAAACTGGTTTCCTCTTCTAAAGGAAATGGTGCTTCAACCTCCTTTGGATCTGCCTCACTTTCCTTCTCTTCTGAAGACATCCAGTCCTCTACTTCCTTTTCCGTTCACCCTATCGGTCTGGAGGTTGTAAGGCTGAGACTTGAGAAGGAAGGCTTGGCTTCTTCTGTATTTGAGGTGGTACAGGGATCTAGAGGATCTACCCTCAGACCTTACTCTAAACATTGGGGCACATTTGATTCTTGGTGTTCCATGCACAATCTTTCTTCAGTATCCTTCAGTGATTGTTAGGTTAATTTAATAAGAATCTACACTCAAAGTACAACGGTATTCTATCAAAGCCTTTTGGGAGAGTGATGAAATCATTAGAGAAGCAGAAAGTGTGGCATGAGAATGTTTAAGCTTATCTCTTGTCTTGTCTTAATGCAGTTCCTCCTTTGGGATCTCTGCTTTATGCTAAAATCTTTACAGTTTGCTCCCTTTGAACCTTTGGATAATGTGGACCTGAAATGTCTTGGCTTTAACGTTCTGCTTTTGGTTACCATCACTTTTGCTTGAAGGTTGGTGGAATTGTCTGCCTTATTGCATTGTCCTCCCTTTCTGAAGTTTTTGGATGATGCTGTTGTCATGAGGTTGGATTCTGCTTTTTTACCTAAAGTGAACTGAGGATTCCATTCTGTTCAGGAGCTTATTCTTCCTTTATTCTAGCTTTCTCCTTCTGAAGATGAGTCTGTTGGATGTTAACCATGCTCTGTTTATTTTTCATAACAGATCCCGCGAATTCAGGAAGACCGACTTTGTTTGTTAATTTTGGCCTTCCTGGAAGAGGTAAGAAGGCTTCTAAGGTAAATCTGAGTTGAGGGATAAAAGAAAAATTCTATTGGCTTATTCAATGGTGGAAGAAACTGTTCCAGGCAAGGTTCAGGGTTGCTCTACACGGAGTGCTGCAGCTTTGTGGGTTGAATTTCAAAGTGTGGAGCTAAATGTGATTTGCAGATCCGGTACTTGGGCCTGGGAGAACACCTTTATAAGATATTACAAACTTCAAAATGTTCAGAACACCCAAAAGTATGTTGGTTCACAAATAACACAGTCTGTGAAACCAAAAGAAGCATGTTTAATTGGTTACAGCTGTTTCTGGCCACTTTATTTTGTAAATAAATCACCACAGTTTGCATCATGTGGTGCTCATCTGTTATATTCAATGTGGTCAAATGCCTATTCCCTTGCTATATCTCATTGTTTAATGACTTAGCCGATGATCTTCATTAATCTTAGTCCTTCTCATACTCGACCCAGTCATTGCATATCCCTCCAATTCCCTCCTAATGCCTAGGCCCTTGACAGAGAATTGGATTACAAGGAATGCTGGGGGAATACTGTACTATTCTAGCACCTTCATTCATGCCAATAGACCACATCCAGGGGGAGACTCCTGATTTTTGAAGCTAATAATGACTTTATTTTAGGTGACTCCTGCCAAACATTGTCTCTGCTTCAATTTAAGCCAATGGGGAAAATATGTTCCTCTATATTCGACTTCCCTGTCTGAAAATGTTGCCATGTATGCACCCAGGTGAGGGAGGGTGGTGGGGTTAATGAAAGCATTCCTGTTCTGTGTTCTGTCCGGTGATTGGTTACAAACCATTTTGTTTAATGACTGGTTCAAGGAATAGTAGGACTAAGAGTAATGAAGATTACTGGTAAGTAATCATGGCATTACAAACCTCATGTACCATGTCACATTTCTAATGTATCCCAAATACATTTCTTTGACTCATTAGCCCTGAAGTCAACTTGAGGAGTTTCAAATATAAGTGACAACTTTAAGAGTGTAGCCACTTGGTGTTCACATTCCTTCATCCATATTTCTTTCATTCATATTTAATTGCACATCAGGCATGTGCATTTGATACTTATTTAGTACTATAAAATTGATTCTAAAAGAGTGGGCTATGTTTGCCTATAGTTTAGTTGTTGTTTACAACATTTACTGCTTTCCACAAAATAGAACCATGTGTATGTTAAGTTTGCTTTCATACATTATACATGATTAAAACTAACTCAGCGCTGACTACAAAATAGACCCTTGATAAATGAGGGCTACTGATACATTTTTACATTACTTCCTCTGACTTCACTTTGTACGACATCATTGTGAAATATCTATGCCTATGCTAATCGGTGGCCCACTCTATTTTTTCGGATCTCTGCTCTGAATTTATGTGTTTTCTGAAGAGCTTCAAGGCAGTTGTTTCTGCATTCTATCATAATATGTGTTTTAGGGCGTTGCGTGTAAATGTCTGCCATATAAATATCCTAAACTTGCTTTATTTGGTTGGTTGAAATGCACCTTCCCCATTTTTTTCGGCAATTTTATATCACGCAAACTCGACCCAAAGGTATTGGAACATTTTACATAAGCACCAGATACAATTGGTGATGTGTTGTCATTATTTTTAATTTTTGTTTAATAACATGTTAGTGTGCATTACATATAATCAGTGCTTACCTATAAGCGAGTGTGATTTTATATTTAGGTTGACGTAGTGAGAGACTTTACATTAATATATAATCATAGTTAGAATGTTGTCATGAGGTGGCATCTTGCCTTTTTACCTAAAGTGAACTGAGGATTTTATTCTGCTCAAGAATGTTAAGTTAGACATAGTCATGATTTGAAAGGCCCAATGTTAAATTAAATGTTGTGTTTCTGCTTGCTGTGCATAATCTTTTAATGAGATGAGCAATAAATCTTAACACCTGTGTGTGAGATAGACCAGTTGAGATATAACCTCCTTTGCAAGATATTCATGAAGGCCAGGAAGCTGAAATCTTCCATTGTATTATTATGAGAAGAGGGCCGACATTGGGAGTTTTGTGAACGTTTGATTTTCATTGGTTCCTTCTCTGTGGGAACTGTAAGGAGCGTCTCTCCTGTTGATTTCATGTTTTAATTGTGCATTGTTGACTTAACAGTTAGATTTGCTCCTGCACACCTTTGAAGGCAGGCACTCCTCTGCCTCTCTTGAGACCCCATGCTTATCCCACTCATGCCCACAGAATTAATCTCTCGAGCAAACACATTTTTGCAACTCCTCAGCTTTACAGGGTCCCCCGCACTCGTAAGACGTACAACGTAGGGGTTATCAAAGAAGATGGACGGCGAGGACAAGGAAGGAGAGTGGCCATGGCGAGGAGGAGGCAGCCACAGCAGGCAAGTGCCTTTTTCTTACATTATAATTACTTTGGGAGGGTGGAGGGACCAGCTAACTCCGCTCCGCCACGGAGTCGGAGTTTTGCCTAAACTCCGAGTCTGTAACGGAACGCGGAGTATGCAAAACTCCGTAAACTCCGCTGGCGGAGCGTAGTTACCCGCCCGGGGTTATTCAGCAGGCTCTGAAACTGCACTTAATAATCTCCAAGTATGTGACGGCCAAAAGGGGTGTGTTGCATATGGTCTTTATTGATCTATCCAGTGCATTTGGCCTGGTCATTTGAGTGTAATTTAGGGAGTGCATGCAGGATATGGGTGTGGAACCGGGTCTTCTTAACATTATAAGGCGCTTCCACTGGGATTTGAAGGTATCCATTCACTACGGCCCCCACGCATCATCATATATTGATTCTTTGAGGGGTGTCAGACAAGGTTGTATTTTGGCCCCCTTCCTTTTTTTATTATATATAAATGGCATTTTGAATCATTTAATTAATTTAGGTAGGGATGTGCCTAAAATGGGATCTCAAAACATTCCAATTCTACTGTATGCAGACGATGCGGTCCTTATGGCCCGCACAGCCAATGGGATTCATAGTTTACTAGAGGGTATTTATGACTTCCTGGAGGGTTTAGATAAAAAAGTCAATTACTCTAAATCATATATAATGACTTGTGGCCCTGTTGGCTCAAAAACTAAACGTTTTAATATGGGTGGAAACTTTCTGGATAAGGTTAGGGATTTCAGTCACTTGGGGGTAACTTCTAGTTCGTCCTGTTCTTGGAAATCCCTTTTTCAATTGAAAGCCCAACAGATGAGAAGCAACATTGAAGGTATTTTTCGCTTCACTCATAATTTAAAACAAAAACCTGTAGCGGGGCTTATAACATTGTACAAATACAAATGTGTCTCAAGCGCCTCATAGGGCACAGGTGTGTGGGGACCCTGTAAAGCTGAGGAGTTACAACATATTGAAAATTGTTTCACCCGCAGGCTGTTGGCTGTTCCAAAAAACACGGCAAACTTTATTTGTCACAAATAATTAGGCCTGCAATATTTAGAGGATTCAATTGGACTGCCCCCCCCCCCCTTTTCCTATGGATCAAATGTTGGTTGACTCCAGAAGCAGGCCTGGCAAGAACATGTATTCTTGATTGTCTTGATTTATATAATGTTGGAAGCTTACCATGGTTAGCCTACGTCAAAAAGATGTTTCATACTCTGGGCCTAGAAGAAATGTATTTAGATCCACAAAAAATCGGCTAAGATGCAAAAGCGAGAGTGAAACAATGTTTCTGTGATGCTAAAATGACCGAGAGATTAGAAAGGGCCCAAAAAATGCAGTCCGTAGAAGCCTATATTCAAGTTGTAACCGTCAGTCTTACTGAACCCTATTTAACCTGGTTTGAAATCCCAATTTGTCACTTTTTGGTACTTATTTTAGATTGAATATGATCCATTTTAAGGTGACCTTTCCAGAACAATGTTCTTGGTCGCGTGACTCACCTCCTTGTCGATGTAATAATAAATGGTCTTAAAGCACATATCACTTTATAATGTTCTGCACTTTATATTCTCATCCAAGGTTAATTTACCTCGCAACAGTGCTACGCAAGGTAAGAGTCAGACAACATTGAGCAGCCCAAGAGTTTTTACAAAAACTCTCAACGAAAGAGATCTGTTATGCAGTCTTAAATTTTATAAAGAAAGCAATGGGTATCAGGAAAAATAAAAATCATTATTTTAACATAACTTTATATGTTTTTGCATGCCGTTACGAAATGACTGTTTTATTGCCTGGAATATTAAGTAGATACATATGTTTTATGTAATTTATAATATTAGTATATTGAATTATTTTATCTTTTTTTGGGACATCACCAAATAAAGTTGTTCTGTCTGACTGACTAATTTGAGTGATTTGAGTTTGTGATTGCCTAATTTAATTATATATCTTCATGGTTTGCAAATCTACTATTCTCTTTCTTTCTTGTGAGGAAAAATGTGCTTCACTGTTATTGATATGCTATTAAACTGTTGATGTTAAGCTTCAATTTGAGTCAAAGATCCATTCACTTGGGTACAGCTGATATTTATAATTTGGACCAAGTCTTTGCATGGTGCAAACCACATCCTTTTGCCCTCTTATGAGATGGTATTAGAGGATGGTCCTCATTGAGGCTTAGAGAGAGTTAGAATTTGCCCCAAAGATAGTTAGAAGCTGTTCCAGCCCAGTCCATATCCCTGAGTTTCCATGGTCCAGTGCGGAGAATTAGCAGTGTTCCAGCATTCCTAAAGCAGTTGTAGTGTCCTAAGTGTGTGGGTATAGTATGGTTATGCATCTTTTTTTGTGTGTTGTTGAATTTTGCGGTGTGCATGTTTGATGAGTTAGTGTGTTTCACTGTGTGGTGTCCATTTTGAGTCCAGAAGTGCTCCATGCTGATTTGAGATTTGAGATCCTGCTTTGTGTATATAGCTTGTGCTTATGAAGAGAAATGTGCTTGTTGCAAAAGGTGAAGTTTGGTTATCGGGCTCGTTATAGTCTAAGATACTGGGATAAATGTTGTATATATTGAGTGTAACTTGTCTCTTAAGGTTGTGGTGTTGGACCGTGAAGTGCAATCGGCAGCACAAAAGGTAGGGATTTATTAAACTTTTATCCTGAAGGTGTACAAAACAATATTGGTGTTTGGTTACCCCTTTTGTACATAGGAGTAGACTACGTTAGTCAGAGTGATTTCCAGCTGGTCGAGATTTCACTTGGTGTGTGTGATAGCGCCAGGAGGGCGTTATTCCCTGAACTCCTCAGAGTGATTTTGAACTTTGAATTTCTTTTTAGTGGAATAGACAAGAGTTGTTGTTTGGTTCAATAATTGTTTGTGCGAAGCTGATCGCTGTTGACTGGGAGCCTCTGTGAGGTGCTGCGAGTTGCATCATAGGATGCCATGCTCATATTAGTTGGTTGGTGTGTGTGCCACCCTGGGATTGATCATTACGTGAGAGAGTGCCATGCTGTGAGTGATCAGGTCAGTGGTGTTGCACTGAGACTGAATGTTAGTATTGTTGTGTGCCATTTTGTGATTTGCTAAGGATTGCTGGTTATTTTAGCTGAAGTTTATTGATTTTGTGTTGTGCCACATATAGAAAAAAGATGACTTTTTCAAGAAATTCAGAGCTTTGCTTGCTAATGATGTAAGAATACCTGTGTGTGAGGGGGAGAAGATCACATCCAAGGGCGCACCTGCGCATTATATGGTAACCAGTGGTGGTTTACACACATGTATGTGGCTCAAACAATGGAATAAGATCTCACTGCACATGAAGGGTCCTTGTAGTATTCCCAAAATTGTACTTTTTACCTGAGAATAATTGAGAATCATGGTGAGTGTTGTATGAGATGAAAGACCAGCTCAATATGAAGCTTTGAACGCATGGGAGTGGGAGAAGTATCAGACTTGCTAAAAAGACAGTTTGTGCTTGGATGGAAGCAAAGCTGGATGCAGAGCAGCAGGAATGGAGAAAGGATGTGATTGAGGGAGTCGGGTGGTACCCCGCACTAACCAGTGGAAGAACAGGGAGAAAGAAAGAACAAGAGGGAGTGGGAATTGAAGCAAAGAATGATGAAATTAGCAGTGACTCTAGTGATGACTCGTTAGATGATTTATTTGACCTTTCGACCTTAGCCATATAATGTTGTCAGCCAGGAGGAGGAAATCCACAAGTTGGAGGGAATCAAGAGTTGAAGGACTTCCACCCATTGTTGACCTAGGCGTGAGTGTGCCTGTGGAGTAGGGCTCACAAAAGGGATGGTCACCCATTGTTACAGGTTTGAGCGTTGTTGCACCAGCCCCACCACTAGTAACTCTGAGTACTATTTAAGTCATTGTAGCCCCAGTTGTTTCTCCTGTCATAACAGTCCCTGGTACCCCAAGCACTAGTACCACTGTAGATCGAGGAGCAAGTCGCTGAATGGTAACAACTCCCATTGTCAATGGGCCTGTGGTAGAGGTTGATGATAGCTCTGAGTCAGATACTCCAGAAAAGGAGACTCCTGCACGGGCATTAGATGTTGTGAGAACAAAGACAGAGCTTGGGGAGTTATTAATGGAAATTTGGAGCTGGACTTTATAAATGGGTACAACAAGGCGCAACTTTTGTTCTTGTGTAATCAAGCAGCTAGGTGTGCATGTGAAGCTCACAAAGTTTTAGAAGGAATAGCAGCAGAATTTGGGATTGATTTGTCAAAAATTCAAACTTTGCAGAAAAACTTTTGGATTTTCATGGCTGAGAAAACACTGAAAAATATGCACACTGCTGGTTGAAAATTACATTTGCTGGAATTAGTTGGAAGCATCCAAAAATGGTGTGATACTCAAAAGAACAAGGAACGTGGACTAATAAGGTGAGGAAGAAGAAGAAAGACATTGGAGGGCCAGGTGGTGAATCTAGTAAAAGTAACTCAGAGGTTAGGATTTACCTACTGAGAAAAGTTCATGGGGGTGGATATTACCTTGGAGTCGTGGTGATCTTTTCGCATTTACAAATCAATTTCTAAAACTGAGAGAAAATCCTGACCTTTGGTATACACTTTGACAGATTTATGAAGATTTCGAAGGTGCTTTGTGACTAGTTGAATGTTTTCTTTAATATTGTCATCCCAAAAGGTCTGTGGGTCGAATACAAAGTATCGGGCAGTGGCCAGCTGCAGAACGGCTGAGAGATGCTCAAATGAATGCTCCTTCTCAGACAGTTATGCAGAACTATATTCAGGTGATTAATGTTTTGAAAACAAAGGTTCCATAGAAAGTGGTTGACTGGTTCAAACTATCCAAGACTACCCAAGAGTCGGTGCATGCGTATTATGAGCGGCTCATGTAGGTTTTTCATCAGCATAGTGGTGTCGAAAACCCTGAATGAGGAAATCTTAGTAACTTTGTGTCCCAGTTTGTTCTTGGTTTGCACCCAGAGATTAGTTTGTATATTCAGCAGAATGGGATTTGTTGGCAGTCAAAGTCTTTAGATGAAATCCTGCGATATTCAAAGTATATCAAGCAAAGCAAAGCTAAGCAAGGCAGAAGAAAACCAAGGAGCAATTCATGTTGGCTCAAACAAAGTTAGTGCAGAAGGGATTTCAGAGTGATGCATACATGGCAAATCCTGGTTATGGTTCCAGTGGTGGTGCTGGAATGCAGGGAGTTGGATATCAAGTGGCAGTTCGAAGATGCAGAATGGAATAGTATCTCACTAGGTAGAGGGATGCCAGTTAATCCAAATTCGGGGATGGATATAGCCGTGTTAAAGAAAACCACACCGTATCAAGATTGTAACAAGTTAAGCTATTGGAAGTAAGAGTCTAGATGGAACCCGAAACAATTGCAATTGGATGGTCAAATGTCTAATGGGAATGCTGCCCCAGCTCAGAGCATGCAAATGCTAAGATCCCAGAACTCTAATTTGCCCCAAGCCCCATTAATACAGCATAATTTGAATAACCCAAAATTTAATGTGACCCGAACCCCAGCTTTCAGCTGAACCCCTTTACAAATTCTGACAGTTTCCAATGGTTTCCGGTCTTCAACAGTTTCAGAGATCCAGGGTCTGATAAACCACAATGACGTTGCCTGAAAGGGGAGGAAGATTACGTGCATCGCACAGTCGTTGAGGTAGACCAGAGTGGCCCATATATAGATGGAGAGGTGAATGGTCATCCCATGTTGTTGCTATCAACAACGGTGCTACCCATTCTACTTTAAGAACTGTGGAAGGCCTAAACCTACCCCTCTTGGGAAAACAAGTCCAATATGTAGGCATATTCAACACATAAATAGTGAATCCTGTTTCAGTTTAAGTCCCTGTAAATATAGATCCCCTTGAAGTGGACCATCAGTTTGCGATATATGACTCGAGCCCAGTTAATCTATTGGGCAGAGACCTTGTGTGTAAATTGAATTGTGTGATTTATTGTACACCTGGTGGTGTCCAGCTTCAAACACACAATAAGGTTGCAGATTTTAAATTGAGCACCCAAAGACCAGCCGTTGGGCTGTAAACAGTTTTGAAAAAAGAAGGATTACCCCCTGACTTAAAGGATTTTGTAAAGAGGGAAGTTTGGGATTATACTGGCAAAAACATTGGCCTTAACAAAGATATTGAACCCTTTAGAATAACAATAAAACCGAATACAGAGCATCCCCAAATGCTCCAGTACAACTTCTCACCAGAGGTGTTGGCTGGAATTACTCCTGTTATTGAGTCCACATATGACCAAAGTATATTAAAAAGATCTTAGAGAATCCAAGTAATTTCAGATACTGAAAAAGAATCTGGAGACCGGGCAAGTGTAGTGCAACTCAGTTCTCAGTCACCTATTAGTGGCATCAACAACCCAAGAAGCATGCAGAAAAGGTATTACTGCGCTATTGAATTATGTGGCTGAAAATGGACAACGTGTCCCCAACCAAATTTCAATATTATCAGAAAGAACTCCTGTATCTAGATCATTATATCAAGAAAGGAGCAAGGTAGGTGTATCAAGAGAGAATCTCTGCCATATTGAAAATGAACCCTTTCAAGACACAGAGGGAGGTCAGGATGTTTGGTGGACTACTGTTGTCAGTGGATTCTCAACTTTTCCCTAATGGCAAAGCCTCTACAGAGTTTCACACACAAAGATGTGTCTGATCCTCTACCATGGGACAACAAATTTGGGAATGCCTTTCTCGAGATGAGAGAAAGACTTAGGCTTTAGGAATGCCCGAATATGAGAAGAATTTTGTTCTGTTTTGCAGTGAAACGGAAGGGTGCTCCCACTCTGTGCTCACACAAACTCATGGTAAGTCCAAACGTCCCATTGCATATTTTGCAGCCACCCTTGACCCAGTAGTCACAGCGTTGCCAGGTTTCCTAAAGGCAGTGTCCGCAGTTGGTGTCAGCATTCGGCAATTTGAGGTTAGCATCATGGGGTACCGTCTTACAGTTATGGTCCCACACACTGTTCAATTCTTACTCACCTGCATTTGGACCCAACACATGACCAACAGCAGACTCAAACACTATAAGCAGATTATCCTCGCTGCGGACAACATCATTCTGCTGAGGTGCTTCTGTCTCAACCCTATTACTTTATTGCCATTGCCTGTTACTGATACAAATGATAATGTGATAGACCCTGAGTGCCTTTATATGATAGAATTGTGTACCAAGTTGTTGGAATTAGCCCTTTTTGCAGGGTTACCCCAAACTTTTTTGCCTTCATCCTCCTATTTTGTTCTGACATCGTTTTTGTTGGCTTTAGCACTCTGGGCACTTTACCACTCATAACCAGTGGTAAAGTGCATGTGCTCTCTTCCTAAAACATGGTAGCATTGGCTCATATCCGATTGGCATATTTAATTTACTTATAATTCCCTAGTATAGTGCACTACATATGCCCAGGGCCTGTAAATTAAATGCTACAAGCGGGATTGCATCACTGCTTGTGACACCCACATAAGTAGCCACTTAACCATGTCTCAGCTTGCCACTGCAGGGCCTGTGTATGCAGTTTACTGTCACTTTGACTTGGCATTTAAAACTACTTGCCAAACCTTAAACTCACCTTTTATTACACAAGGGTCACCCCTAAGGCAGGCCCTAGGTAGCCCTATGGGCAGGGTGCTGTTTAAGTAAAAGGTCAGACATGTACTTTTAAGTTATACATGTCCTGGAAGAGACAAACAGCTAAATTCGTTTTTCACTGCTGTGAGTCCTACTCCTTCGATAGGCTAGCATTGGGGATTCCTTAAAACACCTTTTAAGCTAGAATTCCTGATTGGAAAGGAGTAGCTACTTCATGTTTAATATCTTTGGAATTGTGGTGATAAATCCTCATTAATGGTAAAGCAGGTTATAACATTACTGTTAGATCAGCCCTTTTTTGCAGGTTTATCCCCAAACCTTTTGCCTTTTGCCTCCTAGTTTTCTGACCTGTTTGTGTTGGCGTTAGGACTCTGGGTACTTTACCACTGCTGATCAGCACTAAAGGGCATATGCTCTCTGTGTAAATTGTGATTATGATTGGTTATGCATGATTGGCATATTTGATTTACTGGTAAGTCCCTAGTAAAGTGCACTGTGAGTGCCCAGGGCCTGTAAATCAAATGCTACTAGTGGGCCTGCAGCACTGATTGTGCCACCCACGAATATATGATGTTACTTAGCAGACCATTACTTCGCAAGTTTTTACTACGATGTTTTTACATCGCAAATACCATTACTATGCAAGATTTAACTGCGCATGCTTTTAGTTCGCAAATACATTTAAAAGTACTAAATATGCATTTACTTTGCAGTATATTACTAACTATACAACTTCTGTGCATTTTTGACTCTTTTACCCTTACCCTCATACACTACATTACCCTACACTACCCAAACACCACTACAATACCCTAAGACACTACCCTACACTACACAAGCACCACAATACTACCCTAAACCCTAATACACTACTCTACACTACATAAACACAACCCTACAACCTAAAAGACAACCCCCTGCACGACCACTACCCTAAACCCAAATAAACTACTCTACACTACATAAACACAACCCTAAAACCTAAAAGACAACCCCCTGCACGACCACTACCCTAAACCCAAATACACTACTCTACACTACATAAACACAACCCTAAAACCTAAAAGACAACCCCTGCACCACAACACTACCCTAAACCCAAATACACTACTCTACACTACATAAACACAACCCTACAGCCTAAAAGACAACCCCCTGCACGACCACTACCCTAAACCCAAATACACTACTCTACACTACATAAACACAACCCTAAAACCTAAAAGACAACCCCCTGCTTGACCACTACCCTAAACCCAAATACACTACTCTACACTACATAAACACAACCCTAAAACCTAAAAGACAACCCCCTGCACGACCACTACCCTAAACCCAAATACACTACTCTACACTACATAAACACAACCCTAAAACCTAAAAGACAACCCCCTGCACGACCCCAAAAACTACACTGCCCCACTTACCTCTCTCTCCTCGTGGTCCCCTGCTTCACCGTGCTTCCTCTCTTCTCCTGCTTCAGGCGTCGTCAGAGCTGCACGTTGTTGTTTGGAAACGGAAGCGCCTCCTTTTCCAAACAACGATGTGAATAGTCAGCAAAGTATTTGACTTTGCTAAGTAACGGTATATGCGAAGTAAAAGCATGCGAACTTAAAGCATGCGAAGTAAAAGATTCTGCTAAGTAAAAAATGCGTAATAATGGTAAGCCGTAGTAGTGGCCGCGAAGTAATGGTAGATTACCGCCACCCACACATGTTGCCTTTCAAAGGTGACTCAGACCTGCCACTGCAGTGTCTATGTGCGCAGTTTTTAACTGCCATGCTGACCTAACCTTCCCTTTTCTCACCTCTAAGGTAGGCCCAAGGTAATCCTGAGGGCAGGGTGCAGTGTATGTGAAAGGTAGGACATATACTGGTGTGTGCTACATGTCGTGCTAGTGAAATACTGTGTATTTCGTTTTTCACTATTGAAAGGCTGTCTGTCCTATAAGTTAACATGGGAGCTGCTTTGTAACATCTTACAAGTGTAACTTTCGATTGGGACAAGATAGAGAAATGGAATTTAGGCTCTCTGAACTTTAAATGTAATGACCCACCTTTTAGTGAAGGTGGTTTTTAAATTGTGTGTTTGAAAATGCCACTCTTAGAAAGTGGGCATTTTCTTGCTTTACCATTCTGTGTGCCTCTGCCTGTTTGTGTATTAACCGTCTGGTTTCGGAATGACAGGAGCTGGGGATTTGCATTCCCTCTAGACAGTCACAAGGTGGGTTGAGGTGTGTTCTGCCTTTCCTGGGTGACTCATTGCCAGGCTGAATAGATCTGTCTGCATTTAGAGTGGTAGGAGGAGTTGTCACTTGCAATTGATTGGACTGTGGGTGCCTTTCACAAAGTTGTCTCCACCTCCTGTAGTGAACCTGACCTGAGCAAGTCAGAACTGGTTTATGTGTGCAGCAGACACTTTTACTTTGTGCTGCCTTCGAAGAGAAACATGGTATAAATATTGGAGCTCTGGCCCCAGAACTTTAGATCACTTCTGGAAATAAGAGGACCCTGCCAAGAAGAAGAGCTGAAGAGCTGTGTGAGGAGTGTTGCCCTTTTATGTGTGAGGGGTGGGTTGGCCTGCAGTTGCTGCTTTTATCTCTGGGCAGAAGAAAAGTATTGACACTCTTTGTCCTGCTGTGGTATCCTGCTTGAGAAGATCTCCAAGGGCTTGATGCAGATCTTGTCTCCTGTTGGAAGTCTCAGGGAAATCAAAGACTTCAAAAGATAGCTTCTGGATCCAAAGGAACCTGCCAGGAAGTAGAGCTGGAAGAGCTGTGTGTGGAGCACTGCCCCCTGATGTGTGTGTAGTGGATTGGCCTGCAGTGGCTACTTCTGTCTTGGGCAGGGGAAGGACTGGACTGTTCTTCGCCTTTGAAAGGAAGCACGTGGTGAGTGCTTTTTAGGTCTCGCCTGAGCCAGCGCTTCCGCTGCTCTCGGCGAGAGATTTAGTAAATGGGTTTTTAAAGTGCTAACCCAGTGGCTTTTGCTGGCCTCCAGCTTGCGTTCACGATGGCGTGCACGCGCACAGCTGTCATCCATTCCTCGCATCGCTGAGGCGCCATCTGGCTTTCATCCCCCTCCTTCACCCGCTCCTCCCCCTCCCTCACCAGAGAGCGCGTCTCGCGGCCGCGCGTCTTTTTTTTTTTACTTTTAGCGCGAGGCGCGCGCGCTTTTCGGTCTCCCTTGTTGTTTCTTCTTTTGTACCAACCAATTTCTGTTAGTGCCCATATATAATCCAAATCGAACATTATCAATTAAAAAGCTGCACCTTCAGTCACTGAAAACCAGGTCGGATTGTCAGATCACACCAACTAAAAAGTACATTCGCCCTGGGTTACCAAAAGTTAAGAAAGTCACTTCTTTCAATCATGCCACAACTAACCGCTTATTATGGACGAGCAATTTCCTACGCGACTAACAAAGGAATTAAGTAACCCTTTATCCCACGAGCAAGGCGGCAACTGAACACTTCCTGTGGGTTGGGGCTTTAATCAGACCATATTGCACCTTGATTCTCCCTCCTAGCAGGCCACCGCTCCACCCACAGAACAATATACTGCTTCCGGGCGCTTTCAAGCGAGCAAGCAGCGCATATCTGCATTTTCTACAGTCAATATATATTAACTGGCTACCGGGTCTAAGTAACAATTGACTGATACTTAATTGGTCAATATAAATTCTGCTGCGGCATCTTATTTGAAGAATGCTTCGTCGGAACCTAGCTACCGCGTTACCACAAATTATTAGACCAGTGCACTAAAACGTATTGAGCATTTAACATCAATAAGAAAAAAAATCATTATTAAGGTGCCCCTACAGTACTAAATCGAAAATTACTTGTTGTCACTCTTACCCTATAATAGGAGCAAGGTGATGTTTTGGTTTTATTCAATTTTAGACCTTTTGATTGTTTGAAACATACAAAGAATCATTCCATGGGTTTGCTTAGTAGGATTTTTTTTCAATTCAACGTGACATTTGAAGCGTCACTGGTCATTGCTGAACGTTCTTAAATAGCATTTGATCCCGATTAATCATTATTTTCACTGTCCAACAGGTCAATTTGAGATTTTTTTTGTACAGTGCAGTACTCTAGAATTTGACACTTTTTTCTCTAGAGCGCAGCGCTCTGCCCACGTGCCCTCTTAAGAGACTAGCTTTTTGGGGGTGGATGGTGGGGCGGGATGATCAACATCTGCCCTGCAATTAAAACGCATGTATTTTGCAGTGGCTCCGTCATCACGCGCGCCAGACCTCCATGGCACGCTGCTTCCCAGCCTGACGTATGTTGACATTTCGAAAGTGGCCGAGGTCGCGCTGACTCCCAGGGCTTAGTTTATGGCCGCCCCGCCCTGAGGTAATACTTGCTGTGCTCTCGTCTGAGCCATAAAAGCCCCTTAGCACAGTAGGGTTGTGCCAGGGGACACATTTATTTACTTTGCGAGTGCATTTAATGTGGAGAATGCTCACTTAACTGGAATCGGCATGGGAATAGAGAACGCGCATTAGTAAGGTCAGCGGCTTGTCTTAATGCACTGTGTAAAACACACATTAAAGAACACACGTAATCGCCTGTTCCGGGGAAGGCCGTGATTGTGGGTTTACCATGACGGTTATGAAGAGACAGCTTTCTATATACATGCACAACAATGCTGAGTAAAGTAAAGCACCGGCCACATGTACCCCGCCGAGCAACCACGCGACAAGTATGTGCAGAGAAATGAGAATGTGCACAGCTGCACATTTATGCGTCATCATGCGGCACTGAACGCTCACTTTATATATTGCCTTTCTCTCTAGCTTGTAAACACATCACATGGCGCCTTCACAATTAGCCAAATAATATTTGCCATACGTTTGTGTAGATTTTTCTATACATTGATGCTATTCCGGATGCTGCCCGAAATTCCTTTTCATAGGAAAACGTAACAAGCATTAGTATAGCCAATAGGTCTTGCTTTTGGGACCTTATAAGTGTTTAGCCATGCAACAGTTGATGTTGTTGCACCAAGGATATTGTGCTGCATAACTAAATACTTATAAGGTCCCAAAAGCGAGACCTATTGGCTATTTTTTTTTTTTATTTAATTTAAGGGGCACTACACTTTAAGTATCCCTGAGGCGCCATCTGGCTTTTCTCCCCCTCCCTCACCGCTCCTCCCCCTCCTTCACCAGAGAGCGCGTCTGGCGGCCGCGCGTCTTTTTTTAAATTTAATTTTTTTACTTTTAGCGGGAGGCGCGCGCGCTCCTAACTTGTCTCAAAAATAATTCTGTAAGGACAAGGATGCCTACAAATACCAATCTGTGTTACAGTAAAGTGTCAAAGCCTGGGATAATTTGTTCTAAATGTGTCCTTTCCTGCTGCGTGCGGTGCACATGTGTGCCCCATGTGTGATGACATAACTGGCCGTATCTGGCAGGCATGTTGATTCATCAAACTGACTACAAGCTCCACACACCCTGTTTTCTTAGTTCCATGCAGAAGTGAAATGCGGGCATTCTGCTTCTGGAATTCTTTCCTGCAGTGTCAAAAGGAAGTCTGTAGTTCTGCCTCGGTGTTCTTTAATTTTGCAGGTCTTGGGAAGGTGATCACGCATCCCTGGCTGTTGTACTGAGCCTGTACACATCAGCTGCTGAAGTGCAAGAGGGCAGGCATTTGTTAATGCGTTGGCACATGAAAGCGTTTCTCTGCGATGACGAAGTATTTTAATTTGCGCGCTTCTCCCTCTCCCATATTAAAGAAGAGGGCAGGCATTTGTTAATGCGTTGGCACAGGTGGCGCTTCGCCAAGCATTGGCATAGCCAATAGGTCTCGCCTTTGGGACCTTATAAGTGTTTAGCCATGCAACAGTTAATGTTGTTGCAGTAAGGATATTGTGCTGCATAACTAAATACTTATAAGGTCCCAAAGGCATAGCCAATAGGTCTCGCCTTTGGGACCTTATAAGTGTTTAGCCATGCAACAGTTAATGTTGTTGCAGTAAGGATATTGTGCTGCATAACTAAATACTTATAAGGTCCCAAAAGCGAGACCTATTGGCTATGCCAATGCTTGTTTCCCCTGGTGTCCTGGTCACCTACAGCACTCTCGTGGTGAGAACCAGCGTGCTGCCCAAAGCGCGCCCTGACCAGTATTCCCGGGCCCAATTGCGGGAAGATGCCTTTGGGGATTCCGCCTGCGGGGACCCAGCGAGGTCTCCCCACCAAGGGGGGCAGTGGTATGCCCCCCCTCCGCAAAGTCCTGACACATACCTTGGGGTATTTGCTGGAGTGTTGCAGTACCGGACGGATCCTCGACAGAGTCCCCCGGTCCCCAGGAAAAACTTGACGCATCTCCCCTTGCTGCAAATTACCGTATTACATGTAGTAGGTGCACAGGTGTTCTGTGGCCTATGGGCTGTACCTGCATAACTTGCCATGGATTTACTGGTGATGTGAAGTGGGATCTAGGTGTTTCTCTTCCTACCCTAACTAATGTATTTCAGGCTCTGGTGTTATGATGTATGTCGTTTTTATACCTTGCAATGATAGGAAAACGAGTGCCATTTCAGTGTGGAAAACTAGCTGAAATGGCTGTTAGCATCAGCTGAAGCCATTTTGTTTTTGGCAGCCATTTTAGTTAGCCATGTGCTCGCCATGTGCTTTCTCCCTCTTCACTGTTGCCTGCTCTTGTATTTCACGAATCAGGAACTATAATTAACTCCTTCAGTACTGAGCCAGAGCACTGCACATGCTCAGAAAGGTCTAGCTGGTAGAATGCACCTGCTCTTGAAGTAACTGTCAGGCTATTTTAACTAATGTTAGTAATATTGTAAGCCCTCCCACTCTGTTGACTAAGCAATTCTTATGTATCCTTATATGTAACTAGCTATTCATGTGCACACTTGTACCGCCTCTTTTGAGTCTACATGCTAACTCAGCTATAAACTGGGCATAAAAGACCCAGAGTGTTTGTACTCCTTAGACTGTCTCATACAGTGGCCTGAGGGTATTGTATTGACACAGTCTCCCTTATGTGAGGTTAATAAAGTTGTTATTTTGATATTCCAGCTTCCGTGCCAATCTCTTCTTTGTTGGTTAAGGACCAGGTGCATCAGTGAACCCCTAGAAAGGTTTTTTCTTCTACAAATTGGTGCCCGACGTGGACCTCATCGGAGAAGCAGCTATCCAAGGGAGTGGTCTTGACGGAAGACAGGAATCTACTGAGGAGGTACCCTGCATGAGGAAACCCTTTGTCTTTGCAGACCAACGTATTTTCCGGTTTTCCCGATCTGACCCTCCAGGTGTTGGCCGCTCCCGACTGAGACCTTCTTTGGTGTGAGTATTTTGAAATGTCCGTTAGGTCACTCAGAACTTGGCAGGTGGAGGTTGGAGACTTTGGTTTGGTAAGGTTGCTGTAGCAACACTTTTGTTTGGATTAGCTTGGCCAAGATTCTTGTTTGTTTGTTTGTTTGCTGCAGCAAATGAAGGCAGGTAATGAGGAGACTTTTCTCTAACTTTGAAAACTTGAACGGCACAAATTGTGTTAAGTGTCACTTGGAGTATAATATTATATATGCTATAATATTTTTGGCATGCCTGCTCCTAGCACACTTCGTAGAAAGTGTTGCTGTCTTGGAGGTACCAATATGGATTTAGGAAGTACTCAGCTGACTCCCTAAGAGGGGATACCTAAATGGGTTTAGGTATATTAAAAAAGGGATTTCTTCCATGATGACTAGTACACCATGGAACAAAAATATATATATAAAGAAGGATCCTGATCTGCCAGCTCAACTGGTAATTTGGTGTATTATTGGAAAAGGCCTGAGGCGCGAGCCTGTCTTTTTGAACATGGCAGTCTTTTGGCTGTCTATTTGTCTTGGTGTAATCTCTGTACCTTTTTTTTTTAGAGTCCTTTTGTTTGTAAATATGATTTACAATTGGTATTTACAAATGGTTTGGTTTGAGTAGTCTGTGGGCTGTCTCTTGTTTTTGTCCTAAGTGTTAATTTGTGGGTTAATTGTTTTTTTTGAGTGTCCATGTGGTTGTAGATTGACACCGGTGGTGCTGCTTGAAAATACTTGTTTCAGTAAGTACTGACTATGTTTTTTTATGTGAGAATGGCTTGCCTTAGCAAGCAGTGTTGTGTGCTCTGAGTGTGTGGGCCCCCTTCTTGAAAATGTCTGGAATGAGCTCAATTTGTTTTTTTGTCGTCATTCTGTTATGCAAATGTCATTGAAAGAATTACATTTTAAAATTCAAGGAATGAATTATGTAACATATGCTAAATAGCTGCACGCTACCATTAAAAGTAAAACAGTAACCAAGTATAGATGTGTGAATTTTGCCACAATGGTAAAGAGAAATTACAATTACCACTCAATAGGGAAAAAATAGGCCTCATAGAAAGAAAAAAAAAACGAATTTGTGTGCTTTCAAACTAGGACTTAATATAAAATGTTACAGCATTATCCTTAAGATATTAATATTAAAAGGCATTCACATCATCTGAGTAATTGGTTGCTGCTGAAATAAAAGCGCCTCTTTTTCACATTATAAGACGATAGATTTGTGCCGGCATGGAATGCCTGTGTTTTAAATAAACTGCACCGTGCTCAAATTTCTAGCACCAGAAAAAGAGCGTTTAAAACAGCTGTTCAAAGCTGTCTGTACCGAAGGAAGCTATCTGTCAAAACAGACGGAGATCAAACTTTTTCAGGACATTAGAATACAGCAAAGGGTTTTTCTTCTGAAAAAGGCGTGGAAGTTGAGGCTTGCTGGTCGTAAAAACACAGCTGAGTAAACAACACATGGCTATGCTCGGCCACAAGACTACTGATTTTAAAAGTTACAAATACAGCTTCATTATTTTGGATAAAATAGAAAGGATTAAAAGCAGGGATTTTCTTTCTATGCATTTAAAGGCAGAAGGAAAGGAATGAGGCTTGCTTTTCATATGTGGAAACATCAAAAGGGTTAGTGATCATTATTCCCCCCAAAAATTGACTATGAAAAAAAAACAAATTTATTAAAAATAATTGCACTAAAATCGTTTTTGCATTTTTCAATGTCTAATAATCCTACTGTGACAAATGTGTAAGCTCCTAGCATCAAAGTTGACTTTGAGCAGCACTTTACCACAATGTGGGGAGTGAAATGTGAAATTTCACTTTACCCAGGCATATAAAAACTTATTTTATAAGGGTGTACCTTATACATTTCTGACCTCCCACCTCTGGGATATCTAGGGGAGACCCTGGGGGTCCCTAATATGCTACAACATTGCAGGTTATTCATTTTTAAGTGCCCCTACCACCAAAGTCGATTTTGGGCACAATTTACTTTTTAAAAGCAGTCCTGGCACCCAGGGCTGTTTTCAAACTGATCTCAGGTTTCAGCAGTGCACACATGCGACTGCAGAACAAGTAGCTGGCCTCTAAACTGCTAGAAAGCACATCACACACTGCATACGAATAAAAATTAGTTTAAAATAAGACAGCAACAAGTGCATCTTACCTTTAAAATTATTAGCTCACAGGCATGGAACAGGACTGCTTTTCAGCTGTGCTTCTCCAGAGTTCCTTTGAATTGGAAAGACCGCATGGAATAGCCTTACTGACAAGGGACAGCAGGTTTAAGGGTCAAGAGGCCAAGTTCTGTATTTAGAACTGACCAGCCTTACTGCATGTAAACATTTCCACGCAGGGAGCCACTGTGACAGTATGTGATTTCTACATTACACTATGAAAGCTTGTAATGTTACAGAGTAGTTTAATAAACTGATTTTTTTGTATTAATTAAATATCCTGATTCTAACATTGTAGGGTAAAACACTACAGGTAAATGTAAATTTTGCTCTAATGATGTCTGAGGCTATAATGTGCCTAGGGAAATTAGGGTGAAAATGAATTCTCAATTCTTGTTAATAATATTAGGGCTATCGCCATTAGTAATTTAACCACATTTAAGAAATAGAAGAATTTACTTAGTTGTTTCACTAAAGTTATGGCCTTGATTAAGCCTTCCTGGAGCTAGGGCCAGATTAAAAGGCTATGAAATTCAGTTTGCATTCATGCGCCCTCATGTTACACTAGTACAATTGCTAAAGGAATTGGTAGTTGGTTATTAATGTTTTCTAGCTAGCTCAATGTGCTATTTACCTCCTACAAGTTTGTTTGTGCCCAGCTGCCAAAAATAGGGGTAAATAGTGTCGACAGAAGGTCACCTGTTTCAGGTTACCTGCTGTCGAATGAGGGGAAGAGATTAGCTCCTGGGCAAAATAAGGGTATCTAAAATTAAGTAATACATTGTCATTTTTCTTGATTTATATGCTCTCTCTCTCTTTTTCTCACTCTCTCTTGAGCCTGTCTAAGTTGTCTAGGAATGGCCATGAGATGTTTAATTGGCTATTCAGTAATACTGTCTTAAAATTGTTAAGATTAATAAAATGAATAAAAAAATACGCCATGTTACTGCCCATCCTGTCTGATGAAATTATGAACGGATGAGTAGTCTAGATTGATGTTCCCTTATTTGATCTTTAAAGGGGAACTATATGTGGGTAGTTTTTGTTCTAAAATTCTCAGGTGATAACACCATTATTGTTTGTTATTTTTATGCTACATACAGTTTTGCAAAGGCATTATTAGTCTCTTATTAGTCTGTGTAATTGAGCTGACAGGATCCCTGTTAAATTAGCAGTTTTAGATTTTCCCGCCGTGCCTATAACATGAGAGCATGGTCCTAAGCATAAAATGTAGGTGTTTTTATGTAAGAAAAATAATTTTAGAAGTGTCTGCAGTCCTGTACAGGTAGTAAAAGGTTATAACTTATGAAACACAAGCTTGTTAAGACAAGAAGCACAAAAGAATGCTTGTTCTAAAAATTCCCTTTCTTGAGGTTCTTCAGATGAATAAAATAGGAATACACAAATGTAAGGTTTTAGAGTATGTCCGTATTATTTTTCTTTTTCCCTCAGAATTTAGTAAATAAACATAGACTTCCTTGGCTGCTTCACATAGTGTAACGTTTTACTCTTGTCAGTTCACCAAAAAGTTCCTTTTTGTACTCGCTAATAGGTCCAGGGTGTTTTTTTTTTACTCTCAGATAGATGAAGTGGTTCTTGGGTGCCTTGCTAATGTATGAGGCGCCCCAAGCTAAAAAAAGAGAAGGTATTTGGAAATGGACTATCCTCTCTGCTTGATAGATTATTTGTATGCCTTGTCTAAAGATTTTTGTTCTGTCCATCAATAGATATCTGCTGCCCTACAACCATTGCCAGAGGGGCCCGGACATCAGATTCAGCCTGGGGAGTTAGCGCCAGTCCAGCTTGAAGCCAAGGTGAAGGGAACCAGCACAGGCATTGCTGGCAACTAGGACCACAGTGAAGGTAGAAGGCCGGAAGCACTGGAATGGTGAAGTGTGTACCCCTGCTACTGTCTTGGACGAAAGACGGGGTCACAAATCAGACTGGAGAAGTCGTGGATCCAGTTTTTGATGCCAAGCTGAGAGAGTCACAGACCGACAAGGACGGCAAGAAGGCTTTTGCTTGAGGTGACCCCCTTTGAAACAAGGGTTGCTTCACATATCCCAGCATCAGGCCTTTGAGTCCTGGTCCCCAAGTGAATGCAAGTCTGCACCTCTGTTTGTTGATCAGGAGGTGCCTGGGCATACTGGGTACAATCTGTGGCCCCGACAAAAGAGCAGTGCGCCAGCGGAGCAACACAGGAGTTAGGGAAGGACTTGAGTTCAGGGTACAGGTGCTGTGCCTTTGGTGCCTGTTAGATTAAAGTGAAGAAAACTGGTGCACTGCCTGAGACACTGGACAGGATCGTTGAGGGCATTTGCCCCGGAGGGTGATTGTTTGCCCTATCCTGAAAGAAGAAACTTTTTCCCTTAAAACTGGGCCGTGATTGTTTTCTTGAGTTGCAAGTTGTGCAGCTCCACCGTTGGAAAAGAACTTCGATAGGAGCCTGCCTGTGAGGCTCAGACGGACACAGGGAGAAGACTCCTCTCTGGCTGGTTGTACAGCGGCTTCTATTCTTTAAGTACTTTTTAGCAATGTACCTCTTTGGTCGTCCCATTTTTGAGGAGGAGCAGCCCTTTGCGGCTCCTCGTCCTAATTCCCATGGCCCCGTTTGGTCTTCCTGGTCCCCTGGAGCGAAATTATTTTTGTAATGATCCTTGTATTTGCTTTAATATTTGCATTAGGAATGTTTATTCTGCAAGAGAAACGTTTTTTTGAACAATTGATAAATACTACTCTTCCCTCCTCCTGAGCATATCAATTGGTACTCTAGCCCTCATGAAAAGAACACTGGAAAGGTCTATTAAAAAAAATGTTTTTTATTTAAGATATTATATTAGATATGTGCTGTTGGCTATTCTAAAGCTGAAATAGATGGTCACTGAAATACATTGGAGCCCTGAAACATAGAATTGGACTGGATGGTTTTGGGATTTACTTTCTGCTTGGGGTTGGAAAAATTGATAGTTCTGTTTGTAATAATACCCATTATTTTCTCCTGCTATCTGTGTGTTCATTATGACCCAATACTCTGTTCCCCATGTATTTCTACTTGTATCTCACCAGTTAAGCAATGTTAAAAATGTAAATGACCACCTAGCAATGGATAGGATAAATGTGCAGGATAACTTCCATGCTTCTAGATCATAGCGGATGTCTTCAGCTAATGCTAAAATGGCCATCTGTGGAAAACTAGCTGAAATGGCTGTTAGCATCAGCTGAAGCCATTTTGTTTTTGGCAGCCATTTTAGTTAGCCATGTGCTCGCCATGTGCTTTCTCCCTCTTCACTGTTGCCTGCTCTTGTATTTCACTTGAGTCAGGAACTATAATTAACTCCTTCAGTACTGAACCAGAGCACTGCACATGCTCAGAAAGGTCTAGCTGGTAGAATGCACCTGCTCTTGAAGTAACTGTCAGGCTATTTTAACTAATGTTAGTAATATTGTAAGCCCTCCCACTCTGTTGACTAAGCAATTCTTATGTATCCTTATATGTAACTAGCTATTCATGTGCACACTTGTACTGCCTCTTTTTGAGTCTGCATGCTAACTCAGCTATAAACTGGGCATAAAAGACCCAGAGTGTTTGTACTCCTTAGACTGTCTCATACAGTGGCCTGAGGGTATTGTATTGACACAGTCTCCCTTATGTGAGGTTAATAAAGTTGTTATTTTGATATTCCAGTTTCCGTGCCAATCTCTTCTTTGTTGGTTTAAGGACCAGGTGCATCAGTGAACCCCTAGAAAGGTTTTTTCTTCTACATCAGGACCTGCATAATATATACAGTAATGGGGAATGGTGTTTCTATGATGGGTGCAATCTATAAGTCATTATCTTAGTGCACTAACTGTGATGCTGTGACAATTGCCTAGTTGGCAAAATGTTATTGTAATATATATGTATTTTGGATTTTTGTCGTTTTGGTCTTGTTTGGTTTAGATAAAGGACTTTATTTTTCTAAACTGGTGTGGTGTCCATTTGTGGTGGTGTTTTCACTGTGTTACTGTGTGTTTGGGTACAAATACTTTCTACAGTGCCTCTGAGATAAGCATGTCTGCTTGTGCCAGCTACTAAGGGGGTGAGCAGGGGTTATCTAAATGGTGTAATTCCCTTACCCTGACTAGAAGGAAGGGTCCCTACTTGGACAAGGTGCATACCTCTGCCAACTAGAGACCCCCATTTCTAACAATTACCATTTAAAATGCCAATTTTAGAAAGTGGACATTTCTCTGCTCTTACTGTTATGTGTGCCTTGTGGTCTGTCTCCATTGCACATCTGGGCTGGGTGACAGCTACACTTTGTGCATTCCCTCTAGACAGCCACAACACAGGAAGGGCTGGGTGTGACAGGAGATTCATCTGCATCCATCTGCATACCGATAGCCTTCCTGGGCATGAAGGGGGAGAGTTGGCTCACACTTACATCTGAATAGGTTGTGTCCTGCTCTCACACAAAGGGCTGATTTACCCCCTACTGGTAGCTTGGAGCCAGGGCTGGGCTGAAAGGTGATCCTTGTGCACTTTAGAGAGTTCCTTTGAAGTCACCCTGTAGGAAAGTGCCTCTTTTGGACATGGTTAGCCCCCATTTTCTCCCTGGAGAATGATGTAGTTTAGACTGGAAGTGCACAGAGTCCCTGCCCAACCAGGTCCCCTGTGCCAGATCTCCTTCCCTAAACTACATTTTGTTTCCACAATTGGTACCCCTTTAGCTCACATAGAGGTCCCTCGTAAAAGGTACTCCAGGTACCAAGGGCCTTGTGGTTAAAGAGGGTCCCTAAGGGCTGCAACACAAATTGTGCCACCCTAAAGGGCCCATGACCATGCACTGCAACCTGCATGTCTTGGTGCAGACAGAACTGAAGAGTCAACATGGTACATATCCATATGTGCCATGCCCATAGACACTGCATGAGATATAGGTAATACACCCCTCAGGCAGGTCTTAGCCCTAAGGTAGGGTACACTACATCTCCTGTGAGGGCATATCTGGATGAGCAGATATGCCCCTGCAATATCCTTGTTGATTCCTGGATATTGTAAGTGACCAGGGAAGCCATAGTAAGTACATGGGCTGGACACTCGACATTAGGAGTTCCCCAGCTCCAGGATGGCTTCACTGAAATATGAGATGTTTGGTACAATACATCTCAGCATAATAAACCTGCACTGGATTCAGTGTCAGATTTATTTAAAAATTCCACACAGAGGACCCCTTAGAGGGGTCCCCTGTCCCCTACCAATCCTTAATGTGGTCACTGACTGGCCTGAGCCAGCCTGCTACCACCAGATAGTGTTCTGACCTCATGTGGAGAGTGCCTGCGCACTTTGAGGCCAAGAACAATGCCTTTCCTGGGTGGAGGTGTTCACACCTCCCCTGGTTAGGAAGATCCATCGTGGTGGGGAGCTTCAAAGGCCTTGCCGCCTTTGTAATGCGACCACAGCCTCTCCTGTTAGAGGGAGCAGGCCCACTTCCTGTCCTCATCCCTTTTTGGCGGGCGGACAGGCGGGAAAACGTAGAAATAATAGGAGGTGTGTCCCCCCACCCCAACTCCACCCCTCATGTCCTGGAGGCAAGGTGAATTACACTTTTCAGTGCCCAGCATCTTGAAGATGGTAGGACTTATCCAATCAGGGCTAGATCCATGTCCCCCTTCCACAGGAGGTGGGCATGATAGAGGGTGTAGACACACCAGGTAAGGGGCCCATTGGCCACTACCTGTCACTTCCTTGCAGCACCCCTAAATCTAGTATTTAGGTGGCACTGCCAGAACATGAAGTTCAATTCCTGATGACCTAAGAAGAACCAGACACTACAGATCAGCACTAGCAGAGAAGACTGCAGAGAGCCACTGACTTGGCCCTAGCCCTACCAGCCTGTCTGCAGCCTCCTCAATGATCCTGCACGAAAAGATGACTCGTCCTACAGCCCAGCGACCTCCAGAACCTTGGGAGGACTGCCTGCCTTCGAAAAAGACCAAGATCTCCTGAGAACAGCAGACCTGTTCACAAAGCAACCTTCTTCAAAGTAAAGACTCTGTGACCTGAAGAACCACGAAGCCTGTCCCCAGTTCCACCTCTGCACCTGATGCCTCCGGCCGGAGTCTTAGTGGCCAACTGGTCCCAGCAAGGTTCCCCAGCGCTCCAGAGCCCGAGTCCACTGTGTGTTGACCTCTCCCAGACTCCTCGACGTTGCCTGCAGCCTCTGCACAGAGGCCCCCTAACCGTGAAATGCTCCGGTAAGCTGTTTCCAACACCAAAAGGTACCCCTGCACCCATCCGTTCTGGGCCTTGCTGAAGAGGACAAAAGGTGTCTCTATGTTCCAGAGCGTCACAACTTACTTCTACAATTGTTGGTTTCCTGTGACCCGCCTCCTGGCCTGAGCCTGCAGCCCTTTTCTGATTTGGCCTGTCTCCATTGCTTTTCATTGGGCACCTGACGCTGTGTTGGCACCCTGCACCCGGCCGCCCTTGTGCCTCTGGTGGTGTAGTGTTGGTGCTGCCTTGGGCCCCATCCAGTGTTAGCCCCAACCCCTGGAGACTGGTCCCCCAAGCAGCTGCTACTTACCTGTAAGCATCCTCTGTCTGATTGCCCCAGTCCCCATTGATTTGTATTGGGCACCGACCTCGAATTTGCACCCTGCACCACGCCGCCCCTGTGCCGCTAGAGGTGTACTATTGGTGCTGAACTGAAACTTTCCCAATACTGACCTTAACTCCTGAAGACTGGTCTTGTTAGTCAATGTTAGCCATATGTATGCTTAATGTTTTCTTCCTCCCATAGGGTAACGTTGCAAAGTCTGAAAATTGAGGTGTCCACTTTTTATATTGAAAAGTATTTCTATTGCAAAACGTATTTACCTGAGACAAAGTTCTGTGGTTCTACTAAATAAATATAACCACGTATTATTTTTATAAATTGGTCTGGGATTTATTCATTGAGTGTGTGTCTCATTTATTGCAACTATGTGTACAACAAATGCTTAACACTGCCCTCTGATAAGTCTAACTGCTCGCCCACCCTACCACAAAATAGAGCATTAGTATTATCTACTTAAGCCTCTGTAAGCCTCAGGGGATCCACTGGACTCTCTGCACACTATACCTCTATTTGGTATAGTATATAGAGAGCTAGCTTCCTACTCACCCCCTACATCAAAGGCACTTTTGGTATAAGTACTAGGGCTCTGGCAATCCCAAAACAGTAAACTACAGGACCTGGGAAGAACTCTGCTGGAGTAAAGGCTGCTGTGCTGAAGGATTGCCACTCTGCTGTGATTGACTGTTCTGAGGACCTGCTTCTCTGCTTTGCTGAGCTGCCCTGCTGCATGCTGATCTCTGCCCTACTGAGGGCCAGGACTGAACCAAGAGTGACTCCAAGGGCTTGATGGCTTGCCTCCTGTTCTTCTAAAGTCTCAGGGCTATCAAAGACTTCAAACTTTATCCCCTGCAATGGGACTTTGCACACCATGCATCTGGCAGTGGACCCTTGACAATGAACAGATTGCTCCTAATCCCCTGCTCGCGGTGTAAGCAGAGCGAACACTTCACCCTGGTGCAAGAGAGATCAAGCACTCTTTGTTCCCCTTCTGATTCAAACTCCAGGAAGGAGTTTGCTGAAGGATGCCGCTGTACCATTGCCAAGCAACGCTGTGTCCTGCCTGCATTGAAACGCCGCAGCACCGGAGGACAGCCTAGTGTGGCTAGTCTATGCAGCCCCGCCCACACCCCAAAAGAAGATCACAGTGTGGGTCCCGACGAGGAGAGATCGATGTGTCTGCCTACTTTGACTAAAACCGCCACGGCTGTTTAAGAGTCGCAACTCACCTCATCTGGTCTACGCAAAAGGTACTGTGCAGCACAAGACCCGCAGTTGCTCTACATGGCCCCATGGGCAGCTGGGCTTACCTGGAGGTCCCGGTCTTAAGGGCCCAGCTACAATCCTGCCCGTAACATATTTATTTTGAAAGCACTACGCATCTATCGGTTCCCGGCTGGGATCATTGCCAAATTCCGAGCGTGACCATAAGTATCTGAATAGAAGCGCAAGAGCACTTTGAACATTGCAATTATATACATACTTTGAAACTGCATAACTTATGAAATACTGATGTGATTTTTATTGTTTTGGTCTTGATTTGTTCAGAATATACTAAACTATTTTTTCTAAACCTGAGTGGAGTCTTTTTGTGGTGTATTCATTGTTTTACTCTGTGTGTGTGTGTTGCACAAATACTTTACAAATTGCCTCTCTTGATAAGCCTGCGTGCTCTGCACCAGCTACTGGAGGGTGAGCACAGGTTATCTTAGTTGTATATCTAGCTTACCCTGACTAGTGTGGTGAGTTCTGCCTGGCTTGGGTGTATATCTTAGCCAACCAGAGACCCCATTTCTAACATTGGTGATCAGAAGTGAGGATAGGACTTGTGTTTGTGCAATACCATAGTAACTTAGTGATCACTACTACTCTATACATTGACCATTGCGTGTTTTTTCCTGTTCTCTCCTATTGGTCATTTTTCTAAATTGACTCTAGTTTATCTTTATTCACTTGTTTCACTGTTTAACTGTTCATTCACTGTTTTTGTTGCTTCACCTACCTTGAATGGAAGTTGATATAAGCTGCCTGCCATCTTGTAGTAGGAGGGAGTGGAGGAGGTTCTGCAAGGAGAGGGGGCTTCCAGTGAAGAGAGGTTCCACCAGCCTGGACCTAAAGCTTGCCTTCCATGCATTTGAGTTCAAACTCAGGGGGGGAACAACAGCAGAAGATTCTGAGGAGTATCCAGACGTCAATGAGGACTCTGAGGGGGAGGACCCCTTTGGAATTCTAAAGGATGCAAGGTATGGAAGCTCATGGTGAATGCCAAACCAGAACCCCAAGAGAGCGGTGGCCTTGAGAAAGAGAAGCAGAAAGATGATTGGGCAAATACTCCAGAAGAGAGAGGGGAGCCCACAGAGAGGGAGTCCCCTACTAGATCCTATGCTAGGAGCAGTGTCTCCTCCAAATCCCTGTCCCCTGAGTAGCTCATGGACACACATTCTGAGAGGGACCTGTGGCTGCAGATGGCCCATCTGACTGCAGAGGAGAGAAGAGCTGAGGCTGACAAAGCCCTGGCTGAGGAGAGGATGGTTGAGGCTGAAAGGGCCTTAACCAGAGAAAAACTCACTCTTGAGGAGAAGAAATTAGCCTATGAGCTAAGTTTGAAGAAACTGGATTTAAGAACAAAGCAAGTAGAGTCCAGTGGTGGCAGTAAAACTACTGTATCCAGTGCTGAAGACACAGCCCATATACCCAGAGACTTGGTGCCTAGCTTCAAAGAGAGGGATGACATACACCAGTGGTTTCAGGCATATGAGATAACTTGATAGGTGCACAGGATCCCTAAGGAGGATTGGGGAACTGGCATATGGAGTCATATTACTGGTGGTGGGAGGGACACCCTATTGGCGCTAGAAGAGGGGGACAGGTTGAGATATACCCCCATGAAGGAGACCCTGGTTAAAAAGTATGGTTTCACCCCAGAAGAGTGTACGTTGAAATTCAGGGATAGTCAGAAACTATCACACCAGTCCTGGGGGGAATTTGTGGAGTACTTTTGCAGAGCACTGGATGGTTGAGTGAAGGGTAGCATGGAAAACACTTTTGAAGAGCTATACAATTTGATTGCCAGAGAGCACATGTTCAGGTATTGTTTTCCAGGGCTACGCCAACACCTGTTTGAGTGTACGTTCTCTGACTCCAGGGAACTTGCAAAGGAGGCAGACCTCTGGGTGAGTACCAGAGTGTCTGGAAAGGCATTTGGGAGTGATTCTAAAGGGAGTGGCTCAGGTACCCCCAAGCCAAGGGCGGGGGAGGTTCACAGTAACCCAGACAGGCCCCAGTATAGTGGGGGGGGAGTAAAAGGTCCCATGCCCCTTCTCAGAGTAGAAGGAACCTGTGGGGGTGGACAGAGGCCCAAGGTGCCCTATTCCAAACCCAAGAGCTTGTATAGTTCCCAGAGGGAACACCAGCAGGGGAGTCTAGTCTGTACCAGGAGACCATTCACTGAGGGGGGGCACAGTGTCAGGAGAACTTGGGGGTATGGCTGACACAAGCATCCCACCAGTTCTGGTTTCTGGCAATACCACACCACAGAGGAGGGTGCAGAAACCCAGATGGAGGGGTAGGGGAAGGAAGGACTCACCCCTAACTCCTGCTCAACCTAAGGGTACAGACTCTGGGTTGGAAGACCAGTTGCAGGATAGCACCCCTGAACTGGTGGGAAAACTGGGCAGGGTGGCTGTCACAAGCACCCTGACAGTTCAGTTTTCTGGGGGTACCACTCCCAAAAGGATGGTACGGAACCTCAGATGGAGGGGCACGGGGAGGAAGGACTCGCCCCGACTCCTGTCAGGCCCAAGGGAACAGATCCTGGGCTGGAGGACCAGTTGCAGGATACCACCCCTGAACTGGTGGGCGGTGGAGTGGAGAAAGGATGCAAGACACCTGGGGCTACAGACCACTACTCTGAGAAACCACAGAGGATAGAGACGCTTGGATGGTATGGAGCCTGGCTCTTGACACTGACAGATGTCAGTGGCCTCTGTTGGTTGCTGTCCTTGTGGACAGAGTTTTCCTTGGGTTGGGGACAGAAGTCAGACCCAAGGGGTGAAATAGCTCACATCACTTTGTTGGCCATGGTGGTACTGTCTGCCTACTGAGATGCATCTGTGAGCAAATTAAAGTTAGGTGCTTCACAGATGGGGTCCACAGGTGAGGAGAAACACAATCTTGCAAAGAAGAGGAACCCTCCTTAGTCTATCAGACCTTCTTTCAACAAATTGTGGAGAAGAAGTAGCTTTAACACTCACTTCTACACCAACACATTTAGGTAGACACTTAACAATCCTGTTGAGATTACAAATCCTATGATCTTGAGTTTTAATAGCATTACCCAAGAGCTTGACAACTTTTATAGGCTGACCAAACTTTGACTTACCAAATCTTCTTTTAGGAAGTTTAACTCTAACCCAATCGCCAACCTCAACCACAGTTTTCTTCACACCTTTTCTCACATCAAAACCAATTTTCCTCCTCACTATCTTCTCCAACTCTCTGTCCTTCCATCCCTCAGTACAGTCCACCACTCCACCAGCCTCCTTTCTTCTAGAAGTGACCCAAAGTGGCGTGACTTGGGTATTGGCCACTCTCCCTTTAAACAATCTAAAGGGTGAAACTCCAGTAGAAGAATGTGGAATGAACCTGTACTCACACACTTTTTTCTTTACCGCTTCCTCCCAGTCACCACCAGAGATGAACGCTAACTGCATAGCCTCCTTAAGCACCTTCACAAATCTTTCAACAACACCATTGCACTCAGGATGATATAGTGAAGCCCGCTTGTGAACAATGCCTCTCTCTCTCAAAAACCTTTCTACCACCACAGAGGTGAATTGGACACCGTTGTCAGACAAGACAGATGCTGGCAACCCTTCTCTCGCAAAAAGATCCTCCAAACAATTAATGACAGCTCCAGAATCAACCGAATTGACAATTTTAACTTCTGGCCACCTGGAAAACATGTCAATGCTGACAATAACATATCGATCCTGTGTCCTTATCTTCACTGGACCCAAAATGTCCACAGAAACGTCAACCCAGGGACCATTCGCTTGTTTCCTGATAACCATGGGTTGAGTCCTGCACTTGAGTATCTTGTCCAAGTTGTCAAGCTCTTGGGAATAATAGTATCCTTGCGAATGGCCTCAACACAGGCTTTAGAATGTTCATGCATTTTCAAGGTAGTTATAACCTCTTGAAGAGGAGGATTATCCTTTTGCCAAAGACTTTCCTTTATCTACAGTACAACCCAACATCAACTGGTCTCTCAACCTTTCGTCTAAACTACCTGCGAAAGAACAAGTTAACACTAGTTTGCGCAACACCCTAATATACTGTTCAACAGATTCCTCCTGCCTTTACATTCTCTTCCCAAAGTGATAACGCTCCAAAATCATGCTCACCTTGGGAAGATAATGCAAGTCAATTTTTTTATACAAATCTCATACTCATTCAATGTGGCAGATTCATTGTCAGGAAGATCATGGAGGTGTTCAAACACTTCCTGCCCCTCAGATCCTAGACAATGTAAAAACAAAGAAGATTTCCTTTCTGCACTTAATGATGTGCCACAAACTCTAGCATAGTTTGGGAACACCTTCTTCCATTTTAGCCAGGGTATGGTAGGATCACCAGGAGCTGATAAAAAGAATGGAGGAGGAGTGACGTTTTGCATGACAGCAGTTATAATAAATGCAATAAATAAATTATGAATTTAACATATAATTAATTAAATGACACAGTGTGGTGCTGACCAGCGTAGGACAGAGAGCAGAATATAATTTCATGTACAAATCAGTCTCAGGAACAACTTAATCTGTAGACTGTTTGAATAGGTCAGCGTGAGTAAAATTAAAGTATCCAAGCTGTGCATATCAGCGTTGAAGAAATCAATCTGCAGATTAGCTGAGAAGATCAGCGTGAGAAAATTAACGCAAAAACATGAATTTAAGCTGTGCAGATCAGCGTTGGTAAAGACTTGAACCTGCACTGGAGCTGTGCAGATCAGCGTGTGTGAGAAAATAAGTCTCACTTACCAGTGTAGCTCCAACTATACTAGGTTAAGTAACTCTGCAACCAAGCTGTGCAGATCAGCGTTTACGTTTAGCCAAGAAGACTCCCTGGTGGTAAATGGCCTTGAGGTACAGCGGACCAGGCAGCGTTAGACTTCTACAGGATATAACGACGAAGACGTGGTCTGAATGATCAGCGTCTCGGCAGAGAAGGTCAGGCACTGCCAAAATGGCCGCTGGGGCAACGTGACGTAAGGACGTTGCGGCGGGGCCAGGCAGGTTGAATCAGGCACATCAAGATGGCTGCGTTCAACATCAGAAAGTTACACTGGGGCCAGGCAAGCAAGTTCAGGCAGAGTCAGGCACTTTAACTGCCACTGTTCGTGGGATTATTTCACTTACCACAGCCCATTGGAGACAAAGAAGCAGGTCGACGAATCGCTGCGCTCGTCGGAGTATAAGCAATTCAAAGGAGGAGCCAGTAAGACTGCAACACCACTCCAAGGGGCAAAAAAGTAGAGGACAGGAGCGGAGACGATGAAGAATGCAGCAAATTGGTGGAAAACATCAAACAAGGCACCGCAAACAATCGTTGAAGAGACGAAGGCAATTGACAAGCAGCCCCGCGTAATTGAAGAGTGAAGACTCCAGGAAAATGACGGTAAGAAATATTGTAGAGATGTTAATGATGTCGAGTTGAGGTCTCTTGGAGTTGAGTAAAGATGATTTTCGCTCGTCGACAAAATGAGGTGTGGAGCACCTCTCATAAGAATCACGGCAGGCAAAGGCTTTGAGGAATGTTGCTTTAATGTAACTTCATCCATAGAGACCTCATCCTTCAGACAACAGCAGCAACTGACAGCTTATTCAAGTATCAACATTCCTAGAAGCAGAACATTCTGCAGAGGAACAGGAAACCTTGGTAACAAGGCCAACAGGGCTAACATCAGATAACAATAGAACACCACACATTGTCCAGGTTATATCACCCTAAGCAGGAAAGTCCATGAAGGCATTGATTAGGCTACCCTGGGTTTAGTCTGGGCGTTCGTGTTGGAAATGGCCCTTTTTGCAGGGTTACCCCAAAGTTTTTTGTCTTCTTCCTCCTATGTTTAATGACCTCGTTTTTGTTGGCTTTAGGACTCTGGGCACTTTACCATTGATAACCAGTGGTAAAGTGCATGTGCTCTCTCCCTAAAACATGGTAGCATTGGCTCATTCCCAATTGGCATATTTAATTTACTTATAAGTCCCTAGTAAAGTGCACGACATATGCCCAGGGCCTGTAAATGAAATGCTACTAGTGGGCCTGCAGCACTGCTTGTGCCACTCACATAAGTAGCCCCTTGACCATTTGTCAGGTCTGCTATTGCAGGGCCTGTGTGTTCAGTTTACTGCCACTTCAACTTGGCATTTAAAACTACTTGCCAAGCCTTAAACTTTCCTTTTATTACAGATATGTCACACCTAAGGTAGGCCCTAGGTAGCCCTATGAGTAGGGTGCTGTGTAAGTAAAAGGTAGGGCATGTACCTTTAAGTTTTAGTTGTCCCGGCAGAGACAAACAGCTAAATGTGTTTTTCACTGCTGTGAGGCCTACTCCTTCCATAGGCTAGCATTGCGGATTCCTTCAAAAAACTTTTAAATTATAATTCCTGTAGTTAACTAGAAGTAGTTACTGAAGGAGTAACTACTTCATATTTAATATCTTTGGAATGGTGGTGATAAATCCTCTTTAATGGTAAAGCTGGAGTTTACATTACCCTTTTGGAAATGCCACTTTTACAAAGTGGACCTTTCTCTGCTCTTACTGCTCTGTGTGCCTTGCGGCTTGTCTCCAATACACAACTAGGCTGAGTGACAGCTACACTTTGTGCATTCCCTAAAGACAGCCACAAACAGGAAGGGCTGAATGTGACAGGAGATTCATTGCATTCATCTGCATACTGATAGCCTTCCTGGGCAGGAAGGAAGAGAGGTGGCTCACGCTTACATCTGAATAGGTTGTATCCTGCCCTCACACAAAGGGCTGATTTAACCCCCCCTACTGATAGTCTGAACCCAGGGCTGGGCTGAAAGGGATCCTTGTGCACTTTAGAGAGTTCCTTTTGGGCTCTGGCCCTACCAAAACAGTAAACTACTGGACCTGGCAAGAACTCTGCTGGAATAAAGGCTGCTGTGTTAAAGGATTGCCACTCTGCTGTGATTGACTGTTCTGAGGAACTGCTTCTCTGCTTTGCTGAGCTGCCCTGCTGCCTGCTGATCTCTGTCCTGCTGAGGGCCAGAACTGAACCCAGAGTCACTCCAAGGTCTTGCTTGCTTGCCTCCTGTTCTTCTGAAGTCTCAGGATCATCAAAGCTTTATCCTTTAACCCCTGTAAAGGGAATTCGCCCATGTGCATCCGGCAGTGGACCCTTGACAATGAACATATTGCTCCTAATCCCCTGCTCGTGGTGTAAGCAGAGTGAGCATTTCACCCTGCTGCAGGAGAAGAAAGATCGACAGCTCTTTGTTCCTGTGAGAAGTTGGCCTGGCATATGCTGTCCACTAATTATAGTGGGCACCTTGCACCAGTCCAAACAACCCCTTATTGGAGATAGGTTAAAGACAACCTTATTGAAAGCTATCCTAGTGGTAGCTATGGAGAGCAGCCTTCAGGCTAAGTCTTGAAGGAATGTAAAGCAGCTTGTTTTACCAGTCTATAATCTCTTGAGTGACCAAATGAAAGAGCACCACACCAGGTATATATTCAAAATATATGTATTTATTGCTAAACACACCCCTCTAGTCTCTTTATGAGGCTAGAGTTCGAAGTACATAAGTTAGAAGTTATTAAATCACAGTAATAGCACAAATACACGTTTGGGCCCTAGGGGCGTACCAAACCATATACCAATAAAGTGGTATGCGAACCACGACTGAACTAGACACTAGGCCTAGAGCCTCTAGAAGTGCTTGGACCACAAGGAACCACCCAAGGTAGTGACACAGGGGACCCACGGGAGACGCGTGCAGTGTAAATACACAACCGCGATACGCCGTTGACTTCTATGGAGAAAGTCGGGATCGGGAAATTAGAGAAAAGGGACACTTAAAAGAGGACTAGGACAAAACCCTTTGAGATCTAGGACTTTGAAGAGTCTCTACCCCCGGGAGCACTGGAGTACTCGTGTTACCTCACCCAGGGAAGCCGGGTGCATAGGTGCCTTTCGGGGTCGGGTTTCGTCGTCGATTCGAATGGCGATCTGCTGCAAAGTACTGCTGGCGGCCAAGAGAAAAGTGTCCGGGTGGATCCAAGAGTGGATCGGAGTTCTGAAGAACCTGAAAGCAGAGGGGACAGAGTCTGGGTCACTAGCCAGTGACCAGGACGGCGATGGACAGATGCCCACCGATGTCGAGTGCTTCAGGTGCGTTGACAGTCATCTTGACTCTTCAGCCACGAGGTCCAGGAGGCGTTGTCGGCGACCAGGAGCAGGATTCGGGCTGGTACACGATGTCTGTCGAGTGCTGAGGTGTCGGCGACCGGATTGGACCCAACAAGCCTTGGCAACGGCAAGTCTCGGTGAAGATGTAGATCGTCGATGGTGCAGACCAGCAAGGTCTGTGGAACTCACCCAGCGAGGGTAAGTGAGGGCAGGCCTGGAGCAACCAGGATGCCAAGTTAAAAAAGGATTGGCCTTCGTTAAGGGCTACTAGCCAACGGGCTAGCGACCGCGAAGGAGCCTCGTGACGCCGCACGTGGATCTGGCTTACAGGACACTCGTGGAGTGGGGGCCAGTGATCTTCGGTGCAGGTGGTTCTGGAGGCTAGGGCTACTCGGAGCCCAAAGCACGACTTCTTGGGAGACCCAGAAGAGGATGCACTTGCAAATGTGCTCGGTGTCCAGGGGTCACGGTCTCAAGTCACCCACGATAGCCACGGGCCTCAGCTTTGCTGGGGACTCAGGGTAGCCTCGGGGAAGTCTGAGAATCCACCTCTGGTGATGCGATGACTTAGGCGTCCGTCGGGAGCTTCAGAAATGCAAACCGGACAGATGCTTCTTTGGTGCCTGCCAAGCAGGGGAGTCACTCCTTGACCCCAAGGGAGATTCTTCTGTCCTCTAATCGTGAGTAGAGCATCGAAGGTCCAGGATTCAGTTTCAGAGTTTCGTCCAGGGATAATCTAAAGTCCTAAGGACTGGGTTCCTATCTTTATACTAAAGATAGGGGTTGGACTACTCTGTGGCCCCACCAATGGGTGGGTCAGGGCAGAGGGGTGGCTACACCCCTTTCCTTTGTCCAGTTCGCGCTAAAGCAGGGGCTGCAAGCCCCTGATCCGGTTTGAACTGGGTATGCACAGGGACACCAAATGTGCCCCCAGTGCAGGACTTCAAAGCACCCGAAAGTGCTCCCGCCCAGCCCCAATACACATTATCCTGTCTGGGGAGGTGGTCACACCTCCCTGGGACAGGAAACCTATTGTCCAGGCCTCCCCTGCCGGAGTTTCGTCCAGCAGCAGGAGGCCAGACTCGTGTCTGTGGCAGCAGCATCCATTTTGTGATGCCAGGGCTCTGGAAAGAAGTTACCGGACTAGTCAGAGTTAACATGTCTTTCCCTCTAGAAGGGTGGAATGCTACCCCGCCACCAGGATTGGCGGGGGGTAGTATTCCAAGATGTTTGACACCAAACACGACATGTTTAGGTGCAGCCATTCCAAAGTTAGCATTTTACCGCAAGGATATAATGCGCTTAAGAGTATATGGTCAGGCTGCACTACAAACAGCATCAGAGATGGTCTCCGAACGCTGCAGAGGGGCCCTGCTCATGCAGGGGCACCCTCTCACATAGGAACCATGCACTCTGCCTTTAGGATTGATAAGGCCTGCCTTAGGAGTGACTTATAGGTTTATATGTGTGTATGCATTTAGTGATATAGGTAACCTATATCACAGTAAGGGGTGCTTGCACCACCTTACCCAGGCTGCAGTAGCAGACCTATGGTGTCAGTTTGGATGGCCTTCCAGGGGTGGCATAATACATGCTGCAGCCCCTGGCAGGCCTCTGAGGTACCTATGCCCTTGGTACATAGTATACCATATACTAGGGACTTATAAGGGCACTCCAGATTCCAACCAGTGATGTGCCTAAGGCACATGGAAACCATTTTACAGAGAAAGCAGATAGAGTGGGGCCCTGAATAGCAGGATCCCAGTCCAACTAAGTCATAAACCAGCAAAACACCATAAAAAAAGTGGGGGCAACCATATAGTCAGATTCCACCTTCCTACATAACCCCCCCAAACGAAAGGAGATAAGGCTAACCTTGGCCAGTTGAGCCTTCATTGACTAAGTGGTCATATAAGGAAGCACCTGCACAAGCATGGTTGCCCCCTGTCTTATGGCCCACTAAGCAATCCCTCACCCTAAGGGTATGAGAGGGTCTCCACCATGGGGAATCACTACCTGTGGTGTGCTTAGGTAAAGTACAAGGCTGGTGAGGTGTCTGAGTAGGGAAGTGAGGCCCTAGGAATGTTGGCCTCAGCTTCCTCAGATCACTGGTCACCATGTATGCCTGACTTTCCATGACTGAGTTGCACTTTGCTCTAAGGGTCAACCTTTGGCTGCCTACAGCTGGGGGTTGGGTCCCTTTGGTTGGACTACTGGAGGGACATGGCAGGTTTGGAACCTTCTGGTCCCAGGTTTGCCCTTGCCTACCAGAGTCCTTCTGGGGGAGGTCCCTACATAAAGGTATGGGGGATCCCTCAGTGTGTAGAGGAATTTTCACCTGGCTAGGGCTACTAGACTGGGTGCCCCTAATCTGCTGATGGGGGCTTCCTCTGGGCAGGGGGCCCTGGGGGTCCACTGACCTCCCTGACCTCTGCAGCCCTGGGCTGACTGAGGCAGGGTAGAGAGGGGCAGGTTACCTGCTCCAGACTGGGTACCACCTTGGAAGGGTCCTCTGCCATCAGGGGTGGTCAGGCCAGGCCTGACTACCTCTGTGGCAGTTCCTTCACTAGGGGTAGGGTCAGTTCCCTGAGGAGGCTGACCCTTACCTACTGTCTGGGGGAAAGAAGACTTTTCTTCAACCCTGGTGCTCTCTTTTGGGGGAGAGTGGGCCATTCTTTCAGGCTCCATCTCTCCAAATTCTTGGGCTGGGGCTGTGGCCATCACAGCCCCACTAACCTTTACAGGGACGCCCAACATCCTAAGATGGGTTTGGTGTTCAACTTCAGCCCAGGCTGAAATTTCCAAATCATTGCCCATCAGGCAATCTACAGGTAAGGTGGGGACACTGCCACTCTCTTTGGGCCTGTGACCCCCTCCCAGCTGAGATTGACTATGGCCATGGGGTGATCTGTTCTGACACCATCAATGTTGGTCACCTGGTACTTAAACTCAGGTAAAAACTGGTGAGGGGGACTAGTTTCCCTGCCACCATGGTGACACTAGCCCCTGTGTCCCTAAATGCCACAGCTTTCTGACCATTAATTATTGGCTCCAATCTGTACCTGCCCAACGCTGTGGGACCCATGGTAAAGGTGGCAAATCCTATACCACCATCAGAGTCAGAGGAGTCTGTTGAGGGGTCCCTGTCTAAACTAGGGCTCCCTCTGTTCCTTCTTGCAAAAGCACCCAACTTTTGGGTGCACTACTCCCAACTGGAGGATTACTACTGGTAGTACCAGGAGGGGTGGTAGTAGTTGTGGGAGGAACATTTTCTTTATTGCCAATCCTGGGGCAACTGGGATCAGTTTTCCAGTGCCCAGGCTTTTACAGACATGGCAATAGGGTTTCTTTTCAGGAGAGGAAGGAGTTTGGGACCCACCCCCAGAAGAGGAATTTTGGGGCCCTGTAGGGGACTTATCCTTAGATTTATCCCCACCTTTCTCTTGGGACTTAGTAGAATCTTTCTTCTGGTCACCACCCTGATTTCTAGTTTTTACTCTGGTTCTGACCCATTTGTCTGCCTTCTTTCCCAATTCTTGGGGAGAGGTCAGATCAGAGTCCACCAGATACTGGTGCAAAAGCTGGTTTTGACAATTATTAAGGATCTGCTCCCTCATAATCAAATTGTACAATCCTAAAAGTCATGCACTTTGTTGCCATGTATCCAACCTTCCAGAGCCTTTGTAGCACAATCTACAAAATCAACCCAGTCTTGAGTCTGAGCTTTTTGGGTGTCTCTGAACTTCAACCTATACTGTTCAGTGGTTAGGCCAAACCCATCTATCAGAGCACTCTTCAAGACTGTGTAATTGTCAGCATCCTCTTCTCTTACAGTGAGGAGTTTGTCTCTACCTTTGTCTGCAAAGGAGAGCCACAAGATTGCTGCCACTGCCTCTGGGGGACCTTCTGAACTTTACAGGCCCTCTCCAGTGCAGTTATCCATTTGTGGATGTCATCCCCATTCTGGTAGGGAGGGACAATCTTGTTTAGGTTTCTATGGTCATAAGACCTTTCCCTATCTCTAGGGATATTGCTGCCACCATGGGACTCTAGTCCCAACTTTCTTCTCTCTCTAAGGAGATCTAGGGATTCCCTATCTAAAGCCAATTGCTTTTTTCTGATTTCCAGCTGAGTTTCCTCATACTGGACCAGTCTGTCTCTTCTCTCATGAGAGGATTCCCTCCTGTGAGAGGAGATAGAGCTCCTATGGAGGTGCCAGAGTGGTTAGACTCCTGAGAAGGAGATCTAGACTTTCTGGGCACACTCTTAATCCTTCCTGGGGGACAAAGTGGGGATCATTCTGATCATCCTCATCATCGTCCACAGGAGGGATTGGGTTATCCAGGTCAGGGTCATTGACACCCTCCTGGCCAGACTCAGAGGGGGGGCTGGGGGTATTGGTACCCCTGGCCTCCTCCTCTTCCTCTGCCCCACCCTCAGCTCCTACCCCTTCAGTCCCCAAGGGCTTACTAAGGTCATAAGCCACCAACAACTCCTTGAGGTGTTGGGTGGTGGGGCTTTGGCCTGTCCTTATTTTTCTCAAGTTACATAAAGCTCTCAATTCCAAGAATGGGAGTGTATCATACTTGGAGGGTGGAAGCTCAATGGCTTCCTGCAAGGATTCTTTAGATCCTACCCTTAAAGACATTACTAGTGTGGTGTGGTGTATGCACTACCTACTCTAGTGTGGCCTACTAAACTCTCTTGAGTTGTAGAAAGGGTTGTGCTATCCCTTAACACACAACTCTAAGTTCAGTAGAACTTACTGTATTCTAAGCTTAAATTATATGTACCTTAGGTACCTTTAGTGGTTTTCAGTTGATCAATTCAATTGAGATTATCTGGTAAAACAATAGCAAGCTGGAATCCCACACGCTGCACACCAATGTGAGAAGTTGGCCTGGCATATGCTGTCCACTAATTATAGTGGGCACCTTGCACCAGTCCAAACAACCCCTTATTGGAGATAGGTTAAAGACAACCTTATTGAAAGCTATCCTAGTGGTAGCTATGGAGAGCAGCCTTCAGGCTAAGTCTTGAAGGAATGTAAAGCAGCTTGTTTTACCAGTCTATAATCTCTTGAGTGACCAAATGAAAGAGCACCACACCAGGTATATATTCAAAATATATGTATTTATTGCTAAACACACCCTCTAGTCTCTTTATGAGGCTAGAGTTCGAAGTACATAAGTTAGAAGTTATTAAATCACAGTAATAGCACAAATACACGTTTGGGCCCTAGGGGCGTACCAAACCATATACCAATAAAGTGGTATGCGAACCACGACTGAACTAGACACTAGGCCTAGAGCCTCTAGAAGTGCTTGGACCACAAGGAACCACCCAAGGTAGTGACACAGGGGACCCACGGGAGACGCGTGCAGTGTAAATACACAACCGCGATACGCCGTTGACTTCTATGGAGAAAGTCGGGATCGGGAAATTAGAGAAAAGAGACACTTAAAAGAGGACTAGGACAAAACCCTTTGAGATCTAGGACTTTGAAGAGTCTCTACCCCCGGGAGCACCGGAGTACTCGTGTTACCTCACCCAGGGAAGCCGGGTGCATAGGTGCCTTTCGGGTCGGGTTTCGTCGTCGATTCGAATGGCGATCTGCTGCAAAGTGCTGCTGGCGGCCAAGAGAAAAGTGTCCGGGTGGATCCAAGAGTGGATCGGAGTTCTGAAGAACCTGAAAGCAGAGGGGACAGAGTCTGGGTCACTAGCCAGTGACCAGGAAGGCGATGGACAGATGCCCACCGATGTCGAGTGCTTCAGGTGCATTGACGGTCGTCTTGACTCTTCAGCCACGAGGTCCAGGAGGCGTTGTCGGTGACCAGGAGCAGGATTCGGGCTGGTACACAATGTCTGTCGAGTGCTGAGGTGTCGGCGACCGGATTGGACCCAACAAGCCTTGGCAACGGCAAGTCTCGGTGAAGATGTAGATCGTCGATGGTGCAGACCAGCAAGGTCTGTGGAACTCACCCAGGGAGGGTAAGTGAGGGCAGGCCTAGAGCAACCAGGATGCTAAGATAAAAAAGGATTGGCCTTCGTTAAGGGCTACTAGCCAACGGGCTAGCGACCGCGAAGGAGCCTCGTGACGCCGCACGTGGATCTGGCTTACAGGACACTCGTGGAGTGGGGGCCAGTGATCTTCGGTGCAGGTGGTGCTGGAGGCTAGTGCTACTCGGAGCCCAAAGCACGACTTCTTGGGAGACCCAGAAGAGGATGCACTTGCAAATGTGCTCGGTGTCCAGGGGTCACGGTCTCAAGTCACCCACGATAGCCACGGGCCTCAGCTTTGCTGGGGACTCAGGGTAGCCTCGGGAAGTCTGAGAATCCACCTCTGGTGATGCGATGACTTCGGCGTCCGACGGGAGCTTCAGAAATGCGAACCAGACAGATGCTTCTTTGGTGCCTACCAAGCAGGGGAGTCACTCCTTGACCCCAAGGGAGATTCTTCTGTCCTCTAATCGTGAGTAGAGCGTCGAAGGTCCAGGATTCAGTTTCAGAGTTTCGTCCAGGGATAATCTAAAGTCCTAAGGACTGGGTTCCTATCTTTATACTAAAGATAGGGGTTGGACTACTCTGTGGCCCCACCTATGGGTGGGTCAGGGCAGAGGGGTGGCTACACCCCTTTCCTTTGTCCAGTTCACGCCAAAGCAGGGGCTGCAAGCCCCTGATCCGGTTTGAACTGGGGTATGCACAGGGACACCAAATGTGCCCCCAGTGCAGGACTTCAAAGCACCCGAAAGTGCTCCCGCCCAGCCCCAATACACATTATTCTGTCTGGGGAGGTGGTCACACCTCCCTGGGACAGGAAACCTATTGTCCAGGCCTCCCCTGCCGGAGTTTCGTCCAGCAGCAGGAGGCCAGACTCGTGTCTGTGGCAGCAGCATCCATTTTGTGATGCCAGGGCTCTGGAAAGAAGTTACCGGACTAGTCAGAGTTAACATGTCTTTCCCTCTAGAAGGGTGGAATGCTACTCCCGCCGCCAGGATTGGCGGGGGGTAGTATTCCAAGATGTTTGACACCAAACACGACATGTTTAGGTGCAGCCATTCCAAAGTTAGCATTTTACCGCGAGGATATAATGCGCTTAAGAGTATATGGTCAGGCTGCACTACAAACAGCATCAGAGATGGTCTCCGAACGCTGCAGAGGGGCCCTGCTCATGCAGGGGCACCCTCTCACATAGGAACCATGCACTCTGCCTTTAGGATTGATAAGGCCTGCCTTCGGAGTGACTTATAGGTTTATATGTGTGTATGCATTTAGTGATATAGGTAACCTATATCACAGTAAGGGGTGCTTGCACCACCTTACCCAGGCTGCAGTAGCAGACCTGTGGTGTCAGTTTGGATGGCCTTCCAGGGGTGGCATAATACATGCTGCAGCCCCTGGCAGGCCTCTGAGGTACCTATGCCCTTGGTACATAGTATACCATATACTAGGGACTTATAAGGGCACTCCAGATTCCAATCAGTGATGTGCCTAAGGCACATGGAAACCGTTTTACAGAGAAAGCAGATAGACTGGGGCCCTGAATAGCAGGATCCCAGTCCAACTAAGTCATAAACCAGCAAAACACCATAAAAAAGTGGGGGCAACCATATAGTCAGATTCCACCTTCCTACAGTTCCCTTTCTGATTAACACTCCGGGAAGGAGTTTACCGAGGGAAGCTGCCGTGCCATCGACAAGCAATGCTGTGTCCTGCCTGCATTGAAGACACCGCAGTGCCCGAGGACAGACTAGCACAGCCAGTCTGTGCAACCTGCCCGCTCCCAAAAGAAGATCACAGTGCAAGTCCCAACCAGGAGAGGTCGCCGAATCTGCCCGCTTTGCCTAAAACCACCACAGCTGTTTAAGAGCCGCAACTCACACATCTGGTCTACGTGACTAGTACTGTGCAGCACGAGACCCGCGAGGTCTCGGGAGTTGTTCTACGCGGCCTCACAGGCAGCTGGTCTTAAGGGCCCGGCCACAACCCTGCCTGTAACAGATTTATTTCGAAAGCACTATGTGACTATCCGTCACAGGCTGGGATCATTGCCGAGTCCCTGAATAGAAGCTCAAGGGAGCTTTGAACATTGTAATTATCTGCATACTTTAAAACTGCATAACTTACAATATACTGATGTGATTTTTATCATTTTGGTCTTGATTTGTCCAGAATATACTAAGCTATTTTTTCTAAACCTGTGTGGATTCTTTTTGTGGTGTATTCATTGTTTTACTGTGTGTGTGTTGCACAAATACTTTACACATCACCTTCTTGATAAGCCCGCCTGCTCTGCGCCAGCTACTGGAGGGTAAGCACAAGTTATCTCAGTTGTTTATCTAGCTCACACAGACTGGTGGGTTCTGCCTGGCTTGAGTGTATATCTTAGCCAACCCGAAACCCCTTTTCTAACACAAGTCAAGACCCGACATTCGAGATGTACGTCTGGAAGAGCCTGATTATGTTATTTGTGGACAGCTCTTTCTTAAGAGATGTAAAAGGGGGTTTGAAAGCAGCCTATGCCATTTGAACTTTAGTAGGTGTTGCAGAAGCTTTCTGTTTGCGCAATGCAACCTCTGCAGAGGTGGCCTAACTGATTGCTCTTACTAGAGCTTGCTGTGACTTTCACAATTTAAGGCTTACCATCTATACTGATAGACGTGGTCCACAATTGTGAACAGTTGTGGTCCCAGAGGGGTCTCTGGATCTCCCATTAATTACTTTATGAATTTGCATAAGGCACTACAACTGCCTACTGATGAGCAGTGATGAAGTGTGCAACACACAGGAGCAGATTTGATTTTGTAATCACTGGCAATCACTATGCGAATGAAGTAGCTAGTTACAGCGCTCTTCAAGGGAGATTACTCAAACAAATCAGAAAATTGCACTTCTATGAATCTGTTGTTGACTATTGCTGATATGTGGGAAGAGGTTAAGAGCTTTCAAAAAGAAGCACCAGAACATGAACAGAAAAGGTGGATCAGAGCAGGGTGTATGTAAAATGAGGACAAGGTTCAGGTTTCAGCAGATGGAAGACCTGTTTCGTCTGATTCTATGCTGTCCTCCATGGCCCAACAGTTTCATGGTGCCACCCATAAAAGGCCAAGATGCGATGACCCATCAATTTAGCACCTACTGTTTTAATCCACGGTTCTGTGTTATTACAGCGATGTGCCACATGTCAGCAGTTAAAAGCAGGGAGGAGAACAGTGGTTCTCACAAGCCACATAGGAAGATCAGGTGGTCCTTTCAATCGCTTGCAACTTGATTTTGTCAAACCGCCTGTGTGTAATGGGTTCCACTACATTCTGGTGGTGGCTTGTCTCTGTTCCCGATTGGTGAGGCATACACCACCAAGAGAAATTACAGTGTTACTGTGGACAGGCTACTGCCGAGGGAATTGATCCCTTGTTTTGGCATACCTGTTTCTCTTGAATCAGACAATGGTAGTCACTTCAAGAATGAGGTGATGAAACATTTGTGTGCAGCTTTGCAAGTAGATCAGAAGTTCCATTGTTTGTAGTTACAGAGCTGTGGCTTCAGGTATACTTGAACAGATAAACGGAATGCTGAAATCCCGTCTTGCTTAAGTGTGGACATCCATATCTTTAAAGTTGCCCAATGCCTTTCTGTTGGTGTTGATGAGCCTGAGAAGCAACCTGTATTGGGGGACATGATTGTCCCCCCATGAAATCCTCATTGGTAGAGCCTTGAGAACTTTCTGCCTGCAATTGCGCTTGCAAATATCACAGATGATATGGTTCTTGACTACTGCAAAGGCCTGGGTGATCTGGTGAGTTCTGTCTCTCACATGGTTAAGTTGGGGACTCCCGTTCCAAGACAAGAACAGTTGCATGACCTTAGCCCTGGTGACTAGGCATTGATGAAGAAGCACATGAGGATGTCGTGCTTGGATCCTGGATGGAATGGCCCCTGCCAGATAATTCTGGTGACGAACACTGCTGTTAAATGTGGAGGCCTTCTAAACTGGATTCATGCCTTGCCCAGTAAGACCAGCTGGTAAAGAAGAGGTGACAACAACCACAGATTTGCAGGGTAAAACACCAGTGCAACCTAAGTACTCAGAGGGCGAAGAAGAGTATGCACAAGTGTCTCAAAGCCAACACAGGACAAGTGCACAAGTGTCTCAAAACCAACTCAAGACGAGGCAACATTAGCCACAGTGAACCAAGGTGAAAAAGTTGTAGGTACAGACTCTGAGCCTGAAGCAGTCACAAGCAGTTCGATCAGAGGGGGGCCAACAAGGGAAAGATGGCCATAGAATGATGAGAGACTGAGATTTTCTGTGTCTGAAGAAAGCATCCCGGAACCTATCAATGAGGAGACAGAGACAAGTGAGCTAATTGACAGCCACGGTGTACAGCCATTAGTCAAAGGTCAAAAGGGACACAGGTGCCTAATTGAAAGAACTCAGCTCCTGAATGGAAATATTTTGCTGAGAGCAAGGCTGATTCAAGGACACATGAGACTGCGAATCAACAAACTGCTTTTGAAAGACCTCCATGATTAAAGCTGCCTCTATGAAAACTGACAGATATTTTAATTTTGACTGATCTGAGTCTATTGACATTTCTAGATGACTGAACATTTATTTTTAACTCTGTGCAGACCATTAGGGCCAAGGCTCCATTAGAAGAGTAGGAGTATCATTTTAGAAGAAGATTGCCATAGGGTTAGGCATTGACTTTGAAATAACTGAACTTGATCATTATCATTGTAAATTAATCAACAGTTTTGCAGGTTTGAACAATTAGAAGAAACAATTTTTGTGTTTTTCCTTTTTTGATTAATGAGAAACCATGGTGATTTTTTCAATAAATCAACATACATCAATCATTTCTATTATTTTTATGAGTTGCTTATTAATAAGTATGAGTTCTCCTGTAGATCACGTTACCCCCAAATCTAAACCTAGTCTTACTCATATTACAGAGCAGTAGAGATTTAACCTGAATACATTACATAGAGATAACTCTGAGGGAAATTTTACAACTAATTTCTTTTTCAGTCTGGGTAATGTATGTAAAGGGTTTTTATGTCTATCCTTAACTACCCGCATCTGTGGCAGAGGGTATGACCTCTTCCCCTTACTTATGGTTTGTCCTACAATATAATTCTTAGTCTTTTGTATCATCAGAGTCATTTTGAATATTATTTTTCAAATTATGTTTTAGTTCTTTCAGAAGTTCCTATGTGCAAACATTTAAATCATGCATATAATGTTAGCTATAAGGACACTTGTGGCATTTCTTTAGGATGCAAGGCATGTTTGACACTGCCGGAGCCCATGGACAAAATTTGACTTGCAAGCTGAGTAAGATTGAAAAGAATTTCATTGATGATCAGAAGGATAGAATTGAAGAACTTGCATTGAAAGTGAAGAATGGAAAATAGGAAACTTAGAGTGAGATGGAAAATGAAGAGGAAAAATACAAAAATTAACCGCAATTTAGGGCCTCATTTAGATCTTGACGGATCTGGTGCCGCCGCCACTTTTCCGTCTGGTTATCCATCCGCCTTCTAGGCAGTCCGCCCGCTCAATTTAGATGCTAGTGGGTCTATGGACGATAACCCGTCCGAGTTTCGCCGTCCCCACCAGAATTTCCCTCCTGCTTCGACAGCTTTATAAGCAAAAGTGGGTGTCGGAGGGAGTTCAGCCACCGGGCCAATCACGATGTGCCTTCCCTTCGACGTAACTGTTGCAGGTAAACCTCCACACCTGAGCTGGCAGTTTCGAAGGGATATGCGGTAGAAACTTACCTTTTTTCTTTTTTCCACTTCCCTTTTCGTCATGCACCCAATCGTCCAAGTCCTTCCTTTGCTGCTGCTACTTAATAACGAAGCAAATCAACCCCGTCATCGCCGGAATCGAAGGTAAGCTTCTTTTCTATTTGTTTTCTTTGGAATTGTCTGTTTACATTTACTCTGGATTCTTGCATTTTTAAATTTCTCTTACAAGCAAGCAATTTTTTTCTAATGTGTAATGCATATGTGTGTAATGTTGTCATTTAAGAAATTTTAAGAAACACACCTGTATTAACTTTTATTAATAACACAATGTTGAACTTGTCCCGCTGTGGCATCCCTCCATCAGGAATCCGCTGCAGGGACAATGCCAACACAACTGAGAAATCTAAATAGGCTTGGCACAATCCCACGACCCTGACGGAGTAATGTTAGCCAGAAGAGCAGTCCACTGTGCCAATGGAGATGAGCTGCTTACGCAACGGAAAACATTCCGTCAACACGGACAGAGGATCAGCCAGCCCACATCTAAATAGGGCGGTCGGGAATCCGTCGGCTTCATGGAGTACTTGTAAACGCCGCCATGGAGGGATGACGGGAGTCCCACCAAGGTCTTAGCCAGGGCCTAAGTCTGGATTGACAGCAGCAACAGAAACTGTTTCACAAGGAGAAAAGAAAAGATTTGGAATTCTCAGATGATGGGTTGGAGTGAATGCTCGAACATATTTCAGGTTTTAGGATAGGGAGATCAGCTATTGGGAGGAAAGAATCCTGTTATTCATTGAGTTTACTATGTATGTGGAAAGAATGCATATTTTCAGCTTCCCGCAAATTGGGTAGGGGGCTGCTATTTAGCTTTAGTGTTTCCCAAATTGTATGATTTAGATGATATAGGTGACCAGGGAATTGGGTTTCATGGGAGGCTAAGTGTAGTGCTTACAAATGGTAGGTGATATTTTGGGGGTTATAATTCCCTCTGTAGGAGTAGTTTTAAATGATCTGAAGATTAGAAAGCTGTCTACAGTGGTCTATAGACTTGCGACCAGTACTGCTGGTGTGCTTTTAGCAATGAATACAGAAAACACAGGTTTTGAAAAATAGGCTTGCTTTGGAAATTTTCCTCGCGAAAGAAGGTGGAGTTTATAAGATGCTACACAGCCAGCAATGTTGTACTTATATGCCAGATAAGAGCAGGGAGATCAACAAGTATGGAAAGAATATCACATGTTTGTTTAAAGATTTAAAGTAGCTGGAGGAGACAGGAGCCTGGGAAGCAATTGGTAAAGGATTTTCTGCAGTAGGTAGCTGGCTTATCTGTAGTGGGCTTTTATTATTTTATTTATCATTTTCAACTTAAACAAAAACAGGCTGCCTCACGAAGAGGGAACAAAAAGGAAAATGACAAACATCATATAATAATGATCCATACAGCAATGGTTTACATCTGAAAGGGCATGTAGTACACCCAGAATATAAGCAGTCATTCTTCCGCGTACTATAATGAGGATAGCTATCAGAATTGCTATGAGTCCTGGTGATAAGGCAGTCCAGGTGTACAAGCAGGGGCAATACAAAATCCGCTGTGCCATCACAGCACACCACACAGCGTGTCAGTGCTGGTCAGCCAATTCCAGCGTCAGTGGGTAGTGTCTGAGAGGTTGCCAAATACCTTTAGATTTCGCTGTAGGTGGCTGCAGTGTGGCATACACCTCACTTGTATTGTCACAATAAATTAGACTCTTCAACCATGCATCAGCAGCTGGACGAGGGCTACTTCCCCATTGCAGGGCAATCTCCCTCTTTGCCAACAGCAACGCTATGGCAGTAAACCTACGGACCCCCTTTGGAACATTTTTAACGTATTCCAACAGAGCCACAAGGGGATCAGGAGTGAGAATGACATCTATCATCAATAACAGTTGGGAGAAGATCTTAGCTCAGTACACCCCGATATGTATACATGTCCACGTCAAATGTGCAAAATCTGCCTCCTCTACATGGCTCTTAGGGCATTCAGAGGACCTCGCAGGGTCTATTTTCACCAAGGTACTGGGTGTAGTGTATGCTCTATGTAAAAATTTAAAGTGAAGGCGCTTGTGCCTATGGTTGGGCAAGACCAATTTCGTCTGATTACAACAATAACATCACAACTCATAAGGCGGGGGCGGCCAAGGTCATGTTCCCAGGAGGCTCTAGTTCTCCCATCTTGTACCAGTCTCACGTCTAGGCAAGCTTGATAAAGGCTAGAGACCAGTCGTCCTCCATCTGTGTCAGTTATTATGAGTGTCAAGGGGGTAATTATTATGAGTTATTATGAGTGTCGTCTGGGTGCAGGAGATAGGAGGGTATTTGTGCCCGCAGTGCACCGTGCAACCGCAGCAGGACAAAGTGATCCATGTACATGATTTTCACAAAATGGGTATCGTCAGCATGAGAGAGGACATGCCCATCTGCGAAATGTCCCCAAACGTATATAAATCATACTGTAGTATGGTACGTTGGACCAATGTTTCTTAAGTTATTGGGAGCCATGGATTATTAGCCAGAGGAAGAACAGATGAAGATAGGAGCCCTCCCCCTAAGAGCAAGCGCAGCTTACGCCATGCCCAAATGGTAGTTGAAAGTGTTTGGATGTCAGTGGCATCCAACATGATTCCCCCTGGGAATATGGTCTACAGTGGTACATCCCCTGCCTGATCCCGTTCAGGCATGGCATAAGGGAGACATGTGTCTGGGTGATACCACTGGTACGCAAATTGACATTGAGTGGTGAGATAATATAGTTGAAAGTCCAGTACCCCAAACCCGCCACGAGCATACGGAAGCACTAAGGTGCTCCACCTGATCCATGGTTGACAGCCAGTCTCTATGAACCTCAGTAAGAGGGTTCTCAGAGTGGCAAAGAAGTTGTTGGTAAGAGGGATGGGTATGTTCAAATATAAATATAAAAACCGGGGTAGTACCGCCGTTTTAATGATGGCGAAACCATCCTTCCACCTGGGTGGACAGCTTGTCGACGGCAGGGTCATAATTCAGATGGATCACTCTTTCCCACAATGCATGACAATGCCCAAATGTTTAGTAGACCCGTAGCACCAAGTTAGGGGATATTCACTCGACACAGGCGCAGTACTGGTTGTAAGAGGGAGCAGTTCCAACTTGGCCCAATTAATGTTTAGACCTGCGAACATGTCAAACCGGATGATTTCCCCTACAATGGGAGCTAGGTTGTCCGAAGGATGACAGATAAACAACAAAATATCATCTGCATAAAGTGAGAGCAGCAGGAGCCAGGCCAAAAGTGCAGACTTCGATGCATATGTTTCTCTTGCAGATGACAGACCAACGGATCTATCAATGTAATAAACAGCAGTCGTGACAGAAAACAACCCTGTATAGTCCCCCTGGTGATCGCATAGGGATCCAAAAGGGAACCGTTGACCCCCAGGTGGGCTGCAGGGTTGGAATATAAAAGCATAATAAGCAATATGAACCCACTGGGTATTCTCAACTTCTGCAATGTCACATAAAGGAAGGGCCATTCTAAAGAGTCAAATGCTTTCTCTATATCCACAAGGGCCACTGCCGCCTGGACATCTGGAGATATCCTATTTAGCACTGCAAAGACAGTGTGTAAATTCAGGGCCGTTGATCTATGGGGGACAAAGCCCGTTTCCATGGGCAAGATGATCTTTTCCATTAGCAGCGACAAACGCATTGCAATGACCTTGGCCAATATCTTATTGTAGAAAATAAGTAAGGATAACAGATGATAGGAGAGGCTGAGTTGCGGGTCCTGGCCAGGCTTCAGTAATAAAATAATCACTGCCTCTCTCAACAAAGGCAGGAGGGCTCATGCACCTCGGCATATATCGGTCAGCCAGAGTAGTGCGACTTTGGTCAGGTACTCTGCCTGCGCAGTCGTGTCACCGCCTGCTCGCGATGCATATATTGCAGTGCAATATCTAAGAAGCTCCCGGACAATTCCAAGATTATCAGTAACTCAACCCCCACCGGCCAGTTGCAGCCGGGTCTATAACCACTAACATGGTGTGGACTCAGAATCCTCACTAGTGTACGACCTGGGCGTTCCCCCTCCTCCTATTGTCGGGCTCTCGCATATTTCTCCAGAAATGTCACTTCCCTTTTGGCTAGGTCACAAAATTCATCAAGTAGTGCCGCACAACGGTGCAATTGGGGCCTGTGCCGCTGTTGGGAATCTATCTGATCAATATCATGCAAATCAGTTTCTATCCAGGCTAATTGGTTACGGATATCCAGCAGCACTCCAGCATATTTGGAAATACACACCCCACGTATATATACTTGAAGGTCTCCCACAGCTTCGCCTGCTGGGCAACAGAACCAGTATTAAGCAAGAAATACTTGACGATGGACTCTCTAAGCTCAATCATCAATGCCCTGCTTGATGCTTGAAACACAGTGTCAAGCAGTACATTGCATGGAAAGCACCAGGGATGCTCCAGTCCTCCCCCATACGGCACCCGCAGGACCATCCATACTGGTGAGTGATTCAATAATGTACGTGGGAGATGCTGTACATCTACCAATTCTCTCAGAGAGCAGCCAATAGTCTATATGAGTGCAGACCTCATGTTGGGCAAAGTATAATGTGTACCTGTAAGACTTGGCTTTTTCAGCAGGTTTATCGCCAGACTTTTTGCTTTTTGGCCCCCTGTTTTTGACCCTGTTTTTGTTGGTTTTAGGGCTCTGGGCACTTTACCACTGCTGATCAGTGCTAAAGTGCATATGCTCTCCATGTAAATTGTGTTTGTTGATTGGTGTTTCCATGTTTGGCTTATTTGATTTACTGGTAAGTCCCTTGTAGAGTGCACAAGGGTCTGTAAATCAAATGCTGCTAGTGGGCTTGCAGCACTGGTTGTGCCACCCACACAAGCAGCTGTGTAAAGGGTTCTCAGACCTGCCACTGCAGTGTCTGCGCGCAGTTTGTAACTGCCATGTCGACGTGGCAATTGCACCCACTTTCCAGGCCCTAATCTTTCCTTTTCTTACATGTAAGTCACCCCTAAGGTAGGCCCAAGGTACCCCTGTGTGCAGGGTGCCATGTATATTAAAGGTAGGACATGTACTGGTGTGTGTGACATGTCCTGGTAGTGAATTACAATGTATTTCGTTTTTCACTATGGAAAGGCTATCTGTCCCGTAGGATAGAATGGGAGTTTACTTATAACATCTTATAAGCATATCTTCCCATTGGGACAAGATAGAGAAATGGAGTTTAGCATGCCTGAACTCAGAATGTAAAAATGCATTTTTTAGTAAAGATGATTTTTATGTTGTGTGTTTGAAAATACCACCTTTAGAAAGTGGGTATTTTCTTGCTTAGCCATCCTGTGCGCCTCTGCTAGTTTGTGTATTGACTGTCTGTCTTTGGATTGACAGGGGCTGGGGATGTGCATTCTCTTCAGACAGCCACTTGGGGGGTTGAGGTGTGTCCTGCCTTTCCTGGATGCGTCAGGGCTGAGCTGAATAGATCTGGGCTGCATTCACAGTAGTGGGAGGACTTTCACTAGCACCAGAATAGGCCTGGTCTGCATTTAGAGTGGTGGGAGGAGATTTCCCTTGCACCTGAATAGGCCCTGTCTGCCTTGGACAATGCTGTCTCCACCTCCTGCCAGGAAGCTGGACCAGAAAGGACAGAACTGGTTTGGACTGAGCACAGACAGACTTTGCCACAAGAGATCAAAGGGAAATGTGGTGGGGGCGCGCGCGGCGGCAGAGACAAGATAGCCGCTGCTTGAGAAGCTCCGTAGCGCCGAGCTACGTTTTCTCTTGAAGGGACCTCCCCCATGCAGCGCCGAGGCTCGCAAACGGGTGCCTGAAGGTCGAAAACTGCCGGGACTACTTAGGCAAGTTTTCTGACTATCAATATGGCCTTTTAGCCCCTTTTTTCTTCATTCCTCGATGCACCTCAGTGCCTGCGCTATTAGCGGCCGCCATTTTGTGTGCTCTCGCAGCGATCCTGTCCACGACCAATATGCTGCTCCCTGCATTGTTTTTATGTTGAGCTCTGGATTCCTCAGTATGTAATAAGCCTTAGAAGAGGACCTGTGTATTTTACCCAACAACATGTTCTTTTCGGCTCTCTACATCGAACTTTTCTCCTCAGTGTGATGGCTGCACAAATCAGCTTCTGTACTTTTTTATATCCAATGCTGAATACTTGGTCACGTAAAGCTTGTCGTTAATGGACATATTTGCTTGGGTCTTTGTGATGTTTGGCCAATGCGTTGCATCCTGATTTGTTGGATTATCACTTGCAGCCACTCGCCGCCGCACTTGCGGATGTTTTGGACTGACTGTGCATCTGCTGGCCTCTTCACGTTCTTGTGCTGCTGTGCAGTGGCCCTTATATCCCTCGCTGGAGGTCAATAACTGTACGAAGTCTGTCCAGGCTGTCGCTGTGTGCTTTTTGACTTCCGTTTTTCACGGAATACTTTTATTACACTGTGGTTGGTCTTCTCTCGCTTCCATAGGATTGTACCTCACTTGTCTCTCGACCATGGATCACGCGGAATCTCATAAATCTCAGGGGGCGGTGGGAGTTTCTCTTGGAGGTCGTAAGGACTCAGCAGCTACCACCAGTAAACGGCCTAAGAAGGATCCTTCCTCTCCATCCAAATCACCTCTTCCCCTCACACTAGAGGACATCATGGAAGAATTGCGCCTCATTCGCCCTTTTATGTCGGATACCTCTGCTACTCTCCAAAGAATTGAGGATAAATGGTCTGGCCTTGACCTGAGACTTGCCGACGTCGAACAGAAGATAAGCGATGCGCAGGATGTTATTGCTAGAGTTGATGGCCTCACCAAAGAGGTTGCCCAACTTAGGAAAACTACGGAGGATTTAGAAAACCGCAACCGGCGTAATAACCTTCGCATATATGGTATTCCAGAAGGTTCCGAAGGTTCGGACATGATTTCCTTCTTAAAATCTCAAGTCCTGCAGATCGTTGGTCTCCCAAAAGTAATGGACTTTAATATCCAGAGAGCGCACATATTGGGGCCTCAGAGTGCATCCTCTCCCGCCAAACCAAGAGGGATTATTGCCTACTTTTTGCTGTATTCTGACCTCATGGCAATCCTTACTGCAGCCAAGCGGCATAAACAAATGCTCTGGTCTGGTCACAAAGTTTTTTTTAGTCAGGATGTATCTAAACCAATGGCCAGCAGACGCAAAGAATTCCTTGACCTTCGACCAGCCTTGAAATCCATGAACGCTCGTTATGGCCTCATACATCCCTGTTTCTTCAAGGTGACCTATAAAGACAGAACATTTTCTTTCGATGACCCAGCTGACCTTCGGAAGTTTATACATGAGCATCGAGGAGAACTTATGGAACTTAGCAAACGTTGATTGTTTTGTTACTTGTTCTCTTTCCTGCTCCTTAGGATTTGCGTTTGTTGTTTGTTGATGCTAACATTTTATTTGTTTGTTTTTACTTGTTTCTTTTAGGTCCTCCCAGTGCTCATTTGTCATTGGAGATTCTTACCTTTGGCACCCATGTGTCTATAATGTCTGACTCACTCCGTTGCTAGTCCCTTAATGTCTGGTAAGTTCCCTTCCTTCCTGTTTCAATCGTCTAGTTTTTGTTCCTGGAGTCCTTTTATGCTCTCTCTTCGTTATAATGTCAATGTATAATAGACTTGTCTTCTCTCGGTGTTCCTCCCTGTGGACTGGCAGTCTTGTTTTTTGCCGCTCCCCCCCACCCAATATTGTTTTTTGTATTTTTGACTGTTATGACTAAAGTCATTTGGCTTTTTGTCATCTTCTCCTTAATATCTTTCTTCCAGCGAATGTGTTCCTCTCTCTTTTTCCCTTTCTGTCCTTTCCCTTTTTTTCTCTTCCTCTCTCTTGCATTGTCCTTCCGCTTTATCTCCCTCTACATCTTCATTTTTTCAATTTCAGCTTATGGTACTTTACTGTTCACTTATTTTCGTTTTCTTATGGCTACATTGCATAACCTTTTTTACTATCTACGCCTTATGTTATCTCCTACTTTCCATCCTTTCTTTATATTTATCTCCTCTTTCCTTCACTTTTCTTGGCCTGCCTTTATTTTCATGTCTATCATTTTTTAAATTTTGTGGATGACTGGTTTTCGAGTCATCTCATGGAATGTGAAAGGTATTCGCAACCCGGTTAAAAAGCAGCGAGTTTTGTCTCATCTTGCGAGATTGAAATGTCACATTGCATTATTGCAAGAAACACACCTTAAATTGCAAGACCTTTCTTCACTGCGTAAACAATGGGTGGGAGAGGTCTTTTGTTCCCCCGCAGTGAATAACAAAAATGGTGTTGTTATTTTGTTTCACAAATCTTTAAGTGTTCAATTACAAAAAGAGTTTCATGATGATAATGGTAGATGGTTGTTTTTAAATACTATTGTTAATAATACCCAACTTTCCTTCTGTAACATTTATGGTCCCACTGGTATTGATTTAGCTTTTTGGAACGATTTTACCACTCTCCTTTCTTCATACGCAATGGATGATTTGATTGTGGGTGGGGATTGTAATCAACTCATGGACCCTTTTAGATCGGAAATCACAAGCCAAATATGTTCCCAATAAGATGCAGAAATCTTTCCACAAAGCCATCACTTCTAGGGGCCTAACAGATACATGGAGAGTCTCTCATCCCGACACCTTAGAATTTTCTTTTTCTCCCCTGTGCATCGCTTCTCATTCCCGCATTGATTACATCTTTCTCACTCAACATGCCCTACAATTCATGACAAATTCAGAAATTGGCTCTATTCTTATCTCAGATCATGCCCCGGTTATTTTAGACATGGATTTCCCTTCACCCTCCCTACCTCTCGCCGTTGGCGCTTTAATAATTCCCTTCTTCTCGACTCCCAGTTTGTCGAACAATTTACACTTTTTATCGAGGAATTTTTTCATAACAATCTCCCTCTGCTTCTCAATTTCATTTTATTTGGGATGCTTTCAAGGCCACCGCCAGAGGCTTTATTATTGATTTCGTATCTCGGAAAAAGAAAAAAGCTCTCCTAGACTCTTCTCTCATTCTTAAGCAAATTAAAGTTCTTGAACATCAATACTTCACCTCTAACTCCACTGCTACCCTATCTTCTCTTATTAAAGCAAAAATACAATATAACAAATATACCTGGGACTCTGCGTGTAATAATCTCCTTAAATTCAACGCCAAAATGTATGGTGGACGAAACAAAGCAGGCAAATCTCTCGCCAACTATCTTAAGATTAAAAAGCAGAAATCCAAAATTGTAGCTATCACCGACAACCTCGGAGTTCGGCCTACCACAGATGAAAAAATTCTCGATTGTTTTGTCCAATATTATACTTCCCTCTACACTCCAGAGTCTACTCCATCCTCTGCACAGATCGACTCTTTCTTTCAAATCATTCCGAAGCCTCCGCAAAAACTTATAGATCTCACATCCCTGAACATCCCCATCTCTGAGGATGAAATACATAAGGCTATTAGTCTCTTACCCAAAGATAAAACACCCGGCCCGGATGGCTTTACTGTTCAATTTTTTCTTCACTTTAAAAAACTTTTAATACCTCATTTACTCTCATTGATCAATCATTTTCTCGTCACAGGTAAATCAAAGGGATCCTTCACTCAAGCAATGTTATGCTTAATCCCTAAAAAGGATAAAGACCCCTCCTCCTGCAAGAATTATAGGCCCATCTCTTTAATAAATACCGATTGTAAAATTTTTGCTAAAGTACTTGCCCTCCGTATTAACAAAGTTATCCCTGACCTTATCAATATCTATCAATCTGGGTTTGTCAAGGCTAGGTCAATCACTGATAATTCACGAACTTTTCTTAACATTATTCACCTTGCCTCTAAAATGGATTCTCCGGTGGCCGCTATTACCTTGGACGCTGAGAAGGCATTCGATCGGGTTAGCTGGGATTTCATGTTTGCAGCATTGAGATGGCATGGTTTTAGTCCTCCTATTATTCATTATATTCAATTGTTATATTCTGCTCCCTCTACCTCTGCTTGGGTAAACAGTTGTCAATCCAATTACTTTTCCCTCCGTAGAGGCACTAGGCAAGGATGTCCCCTTTCCCCACTTCTCTTCATTCTTGCCCTGGAGCCTTTCCTGGAAAAAATTAGGCGTTCACCGGCTTACACGGGGCTACAATTTCAGAATATAGATATTAAATTCACAGCTTACGCAGACGATATTTTACTTTACATCTCTAATCCATCTACCTCTTTGCCTTCTCTTTCTCTTTACTGCAAGAATACTCCCTAGTTTCGGGTTACAAGTTGAATATTGAAAAGTCTGAAGTCCTACCTTTAAACAAATTTTGCCTCTCTCATATGTTTCACGATTCTGGCTTTCAATGGAATCCGAGGTATATCAAATGTCTAGGCATCCTTTATGCCAATACTATTAGGGAAACTATTAAAATCAACCACGTTGAAATACTTCGGAAGATATCGGTCCTCGTTGAGGGCTGGTCTCCCCTTTTCTTGTCCTGGTGGGGGAGATTAGCCACTATTAAAATGATGCTTCTTCCCATTATTAATTTTTATTTATCAATGCTCCCTGTCTCCCTTTCGCTCTCCTTTTTCAGTACTATTAATCGATCCCTAACAAGATTTTTATGGAATAACCGCAAAGCTAGGATTTCTCTCTCCCGCCTTCAACATCCCAAAGATTTAGGTGGAGTTAATTTTCCCAATCTTAGCCGATTTCACTCTGCTTTTACGTTAAAGCAAATATGGCCTTTTTAAATGACTCCTCTCCTCCTCCACCAACGGCGTGGAGTTCTTTAGAACAAGCACAACTCTTACCCTTCTCCTTTCTCACAGCCACTCGCTTATCTCAACCTCCAAGGCGTTTTTTACTCCCATACTCAGCCATTCTAAAGCCCTTGCTCTTTCTTTATTTCGTTCTCATCTCCTTTTGATGTCTTCTTTGCTCAAACTCCAATCTGGTACAACAAATCCTTAAAGATTAATAATAAAGCGCTTTTTGGAAGGAGTGGATCGACGAAGGTATTGTCACTTTTAATCACTTATTGAAGGATAAGATCCCGAGGGACTTTTTTGATATTCGTGATTCATTTGGCATCTCCAACACACATTCTCAGCAATACCTCTTACTGAAGACCTCTCTCACTCAGCTTCTTTTACAGGATCATTCTCCAACCACCCCTGTCCAAGCTTCCTCCTCCTTACCAGACTTTTCTCTCCCTCTCGAGGCTGCAGCTATATATAAACTACTTTCCCGTCCTTCTGTAGATAGGTCTAAGTCTAAATTAGAGCTCTTCTGGGAGAGTGATTTTGCCCAGGAGTTTTCTTTTTCAGACTTGGGACTCTATATGGTCCAAAATACACACTTCTTCCCGCTCTGCTAGCACCACACAGACTCTTTATTTTTTTATAACAGTTTTTTTACTCCTTCTGCATTGCACAAATTCAGGTTACTGGAGTCCACGAAGTGTTGGTCTTGCTCTTATGAGGACAGTGATTACCTTCATATGTTTTTTCATTGCCCGTTGGTTAAATCCTTTGGGCCCATATCTGGACAAAACTAAATGATATCTTATCCACTGACTTTCCCTTTGATATTGTACATATATTTTTGGGAGGTTCATCGCCTTTATGGGATGTTCAATGCAATGTGCGTAGATTTATAGACCTTTACTTAGCCATTTCTTTTCAGATTATCACAACCAACTGGAAGGACACATCAAAAATTTCGTACCACGCCTGGTGGAACTTGTTATGCCACCATCATAGGCTTGATCGTGCTTTCGCCACTTCAGTACCTTTGTTAATCAAAAGGATTTGTTATGGTCACCTTTAACAGCTTTTCTTTCCAGACATGCTTCCTGAACTACCATTTCTTCCTTTTTAAAGTACCTGATGTTAAATTCAATATTTGTTCATGTTTAATCGATTACTGATGTTTTATACCATCGCCCATTTACTTCATGCCTTTCCCTCCTTATCCCTTTCCCTCTCTCTTTTTCTCTCTTACCCCTTCTTCTTTGTAAAAAAAAATTTAAAAGGCATTTTCTCTTTGCATAGTTTTTTTTTTTTTTTCCCTTTTGGGAATGGTTTTATGTATATCATTTTAATACTCCATTTTCAATTAATTGCATATCTCTTTGTAATGATGTTTTACTATGTTTATCAATTTTCAATAAAGCTTTCTAAACTTTAAAAAAAAAAAAAGGGAAATGTGGTATAAATATTGGGGCCCAGACCCCAGAACTTCAGACAACTGCTGATCTAAGAAACCTGCCAGGAAGAAGGGCTGAAAAAGCTGTCAGGAGGAACTGCCACTTTGCTGCATGCTTTGCTGTGTTGGCCTGCTGCTTGTTGCTTCTGTCTTGGGCAGGGAAAGGACTGGATTGTACTTTCATCATCCTGCTGTTAGAGTTTTCTCCAAGGGCTTGAAGTAGAGCTTGCCTCCTGTTGGAAGTCTCAGGGAAATCAAAGACTTCAGAGAACTCGCTGGAATCAAGGAACCTGCCAAGAAGAAGAGCAGGAAAAACTGCCAGGAGGAGTACTGCCCCTTTGCTGTGTTGTTGCTTTGTTGGGTTGGCCTGCAATTGCTGCTTCTGCCTTGGGCAGTGAAAGGACTGGACTGAACTTTCTTTACTTGTGCTGAGTATCTCCAAGGGCTTGAAGTAGAGCTTGCCTCCTGTTCTGAGGTCTCATGGATCGCAAAGACTGCACCGAACTCTAGTTACTAGAGGTCGGTGCAGTCTTTGCGACTTCAATAAACTGCATTTTAAGGTTATTCTTGCAAAGCACATATTTTTAAGTACTGTATGTTGGATTTTTATTGTTTTGGTCTTGTTTTGAAGATATAAAGTATTGGATATTTTTCTAAACTGGTGTGGTGTCCTTTTTCACTGTATTACTGTTGGTTATGTGCAAATGCTTTACACACTGCCTCTGAGATAAGCCTGACTGTTCGTGCCAAGCTACTAAGGGGGTGAGCAGGGGTTATTCCAGCAGTGTATCCCCCTTATCCTGACTAGAACGAAGGGTCCCTATGTGGACAAAGGTGCAAACCATTGCCAACTAGAGACCCCCATTTCTAACAGTACCCCAGAGCATTAGCATGTTTCAAGTGCCACACAACTCGCAAGGCATATGTGTCGCTGATGTCCCAAAGCATTCGGAGTGAGTGGGATTTACAACTCGGTGCAGCGCCAGTAGAATCCAGCGTCGGGTCCGCAAGCACATTTAGGTCGCCCTCCAGAAGAAGAATGTCAGCATCTACCCATCCCAGTAGGGATGACAGGGCCTGAAAAAAATCATGGTAGTCTATGTTCAGGGCACAGACGTTAACCAGAAGGATGCGGTGGCCCGCCAGTGTGCCCGCCATTATCACATATTCTCCATTGTCATCAATGAAGCTGGCGGTGTGATGTAAGGGGATACTTTAAGAATGAGGGTACAGACCCATTGGGAGTATGTGATGCAACCGGAAAAGTATCTGTGGGGACACCAGGAGATTGCAAATGTGGGGGTATCCCATTGGGGAAAATGTGTCTCCTGTAGGAAAGCTATTTTTATGCGGTGTCATGTAAGATAGGATAACACCTATTTTCCCTTGCAAGGGTTATTTAAGCCTCTGAAGTTCCAGGACAGAGAAGAGAGTTCAGCTATGTGAGCTTGTCCACCTCATCTCGTTGCCATTTAAAGGTGTCTAAATATGAAAGCATATGCAAGAAGTGAGGTATATCCTTGTCAGATAAGTCATAGTGTACAACATAAACAAAAAGAAACCCCATACTAACACCCACCCTCACCCCCTCCCTCACTAGGCAGGCTACCACCCAGTGAATCCCAGAACTAGCAACCAAAAAAACAAATATCCCAACTGTATCCAACATGGTATAAACCTTGGGAGGGGAGCAACACTACGGGAAGTAGGGCCCAGCAGACAAGTAATACATGATGAAGGAAACAAGATCCCGGGCTGCATACGAGCAAACATTTCAACACTGTACTGGGAAAGTGTAGTGCTATATGCACTCATATGTATTGGGACCATGTGATGACCATTGACTACAATTGTTTTAATTGACTCTGTGTGTTTTAATTTACTCTATCTTGAATGTACAACATCATTTTTTGTGCACTTGCATTGACTTGTGATTTCCTTTCGTGTCTCCTTATAGCTTTAGAGTAGGAGTGTTTTAAAACGGCCTTGCTTGTTACAGAAAGTGGGCGATGTGCGTTTGAAAGCATGAGAGAGAGAAATGTGTGGAATGTACTTCTCTGTGTCGGAGTGTAGTGCTGTCTGCGATGGTGCGCAAATGTGCATTATGTTGTACATTGTGAAATGGAGTTTTATCTATGGGCTTTAACGTGCCCTAAACTCCATCTTGAAATCTGACTCTGTCTGGCCTTCTGCACAAACACAAGCATGCCCCCAGTTTACTCACGGTTATTTCGGTTATTCACGTTCAAGATTGTTTTCCTCTTTGAGGGTGTTTTCTGTACTTTTGGAGATGTTTCCTAGTTCTACAAGCTTCACTAAGATAAGGGGCTGGAACATGTCGCGGAGAATGCATGAGAAATCCTTTGCCTTGGAATGCTTGCAGGAGCTTGACAGCACCTTGCTGTAGAGGGTGTCTTCTCGTGCATTGAGAATATTATGAAAACTGGAGTTTCTTGGCTCAAAAACCGGGTTCTCTCCTGAGAGATGGACGCGTCTGCTCAGTGCTGCATTTTCCCGGCTTGAGGAGTCTCTTGACCACAGGACTGTAATTTGGGATCCCCCAATCTTGTGTAGGCTGAGATGAAGATATTGCAGCCGGTGAGGTATTTTCTCTGATCATTGGTATTCAGATATATTTATAGATACAGAGTTATTTCTACATGTGTTTCTGTCTGTTTGCTGAGTGACCAGCCTGTGAAGTATTTTTATTCATTGGTTCTGGTTTATTGGCATTATCTGTGTATATATTTTATATGCTTCCATTCTATGTACATGGTCTTTATATTTGAGTATTTCATTTGATAGTGTTTATTTCTTGTATTTGATTACTTGCATTTGACAGCGCTTGTTTCTTGCATTGGATGTCCATTATTACTATCTGCTTAGGTTTTGCTCCCTTGCATTTCACTTGTGAATGTTTCATTATTATCTGACTTGTAAGTGTTTATTATCTGCATGTGTTTTACCATAATTATCTGCTTGTGTTTTTTATTATTTGCTTGCACATATATATATATGTATATTTACATTTGCATGTTGTTTTAATTTGACATCTGGGAAAGCCTTTCTGTTAGAGAGTGTTGCACTAATAAAACCACATGCTTTATTCTGAAAACTGTCTCTTGATGTGCCGCATTTGGTGAGGGTGGAACCTCTTTCCAGGTGTTTTCTTGCTTTACCAAATGCCTCTGCTGGGGAGTGCTGAATTTCTTTTATTTGGGAGTGTAAAGCAAAACAGAAGCAGGGCCTGCAAGGTTCTGCATGGGTATGTACAGGAGAGTCCAAGGACTGCTATTGAAGGTATGCGCAGGGAGCGTGCCAGAAAGAGCAATCAGTCTGGTGGGAAAAGGTCCGCACTCAATGAGGCGTTCATATCAGGAGGAGATCGTTCTGGTGTAGCGCGCCGGGGTGGCGATTGCTTCTTGCTGAGTAGTTTGCAAGGGCCATGGCACCTGCCTGTGTTTCAAAGAGGCGATCTTTCCAGGTTGGGTCAATGCGGAGTCGGGCCGGATAGAGCATGCCATATCTCAGTCCATACTTGTACAGCAGAGTCTTGGCTTTTGTAAAGTTGCATCTCACTTCCTGTACCGCCATTGTAAAATCCGGGAACAAGGAGATGGAGGAGCACTGGAATTGCAGCAGTCCATGTTCTTGTGCCAGGCAAAGCGCTGTGTCCTGATCCGTATTATTAAGCAGTCGGGCTATGATGGGGTGGGGTGGAGCACCAGGAGGTGGACACGGGCCAAGAGATCGGTGGGCTCTCTCAACCATGAAAGTAGGAGTGAAATTTTGGCAGTCGAAATGGTCAGCAACTCGTTGTTGTATGAACTGGTCTGGGTGACCCATGGATGTAGATTCCGTGATGCCCATAATGCAGATATTGTTTCACCAAGAGATTGCCTCTAGATCTTCATTTTTTACAGCCACTGCTTTTAGGAGGTGTTCCAGCTTATCTAGACTGTTAGAAACAGTCAAACTCTATCCTCCAGGCCAGATATGCATTCCTCTGCACCATCCATTCATATGCTCTGCCGGTCAAGCCGTTCATCCCTACGATCAAGCCAGCTGCTTGAGTGTCAAAGCGTGCGTCAATTGAGCAGAATCCTGCACGGAGCTCTGCCATTATAGCTGCAGTGCCAGTCATTTGTTCTGCTTTGGCACCCCCCCCGCATCCAATGGGGGGTCAATCTGCCCTGTCATTGTATGCTTCTCAAAGGGCAGCCTGCGCTGCTTGGGGTCCCCATACCATGATAGCAGATGGCGTAGAAAGTAGGGACCTGTGGGTGGATAGAGCTGGTGCTGTGCCCGTGCCCAGTGATGGCCGCAGCAGCGAGCCTTGTAGAGTACCCCTGTACCACCCAGGCCAAGCAGTGCCAGCAGGAACATGTCCAGCAACACGCGGCGAGAGGTCAGCCAAGCTACGAGATTGGATGCAAACAGTATCAACAATGGCCACCAATTTGTCTTAGAGGCAAGGATTGCAGGGGCCTCTTCAGGTGTAGGTAGTCCTCTGGTCAAGCAGTGCCGGAGAGCTGCCTGAAAGGTGTGGTAGCACCGGCAGCCTGCGCAGCCAGCAATTGCAGTATGTGCCTGGGGAGACATCTGCGCTGCCTTTATTGTACTCACTGGTTCTACCCGCCATCCGTAGATGCAACCAGTGCCGGCCGCCCTGAAGTCCCTGTTCACTGTGCAAGCGATTGCATCTGGTGCCTTACAGAGATCTCGGAAGGAAGCAGAGGTACGAAAGGGCAGGCCACCGGGGCCCCACTGGCATTTCGCGCAGCCCCTGGCCTGGCCCGTTCAGGAAGAGTCCGACGGCTTTGTGCATCCCCCTGGTCTTGTGGTTGAATCAGGCCCCTTCCAGCAGTTGTGGCCCACAGAAGTCAATTCCCCAATGGCTTCTACAATTGGACCTTAATGCCAATGGAGCGGGGGCGTATGGCCCAGTGAGGCTCGGTAGCCTCAGGCTCACCCACGGCCCCTGTCGCCGGTGGGCCTCCAAGGCAAGTGCTAGGCCTCTGCTTCATTTAATTTCATTTCACATCTTGGTCACTGATGTGGCCACGCCCCTGGTAGTGGGCTTTTAGGCACTATATTAAGGCTCATATAATTATTGCAAATGTTGCAATTTGTTTGTTTTTAATGGTGAAGGGATTCAAGCTGATGAAGGCAAAGAAGGGGTGAAAATACCACAGAGGAGACAAATCAACTGAAAGCAAGGGAAAGAAAAGCCAGAGAAAGAGAAGGGATGGAGTTAGATGAGAGACAATGCAATGTCTATAATAAATTGAAGGAATTAGAGGACTTTAGACGCAAGCAGCACAGGTCATACACAGGTATTTGAAATGGTCATGAGTGGAATTTGTGAATGTTTTGTGTGATGGCTCTGCGAGCCACCAGCAGGGGGAATAGGTGACGCATTGTCACTATTTTCATTTTTGTTTAATAACGTTGTCAGAACCTGTTTCAGAGGGCAGCAGGGCAAGCAGGAGCTATTGAGACCAACCATGGGGGTTGAGGCCTTTTAGGCCTGAAGTCCCGGGACCCAACCTACTATGGATTCTGAGCAACTGGGCCAAGTACCCCTTCAGCACTCGACTCTCAGGAAAAGCATGTTCTGAGCAGTCGTAGGCTCCGTCGGGGAAGGTGGATACAGGGGAGTGAACACAGGCTCACATCTCTAAATCCACACAGAAGCAGCAATAAATCAATCCACTCAAGAGATTTACTCCTGGAATTTAGTGACAGTGGAAATCAAAGGTGATGTACACACCTGAGGTACTGTAGAAATTAAAGGTGGTGAGTGTCTTAGTGAAATTCTGGAAAATGCATTAGGGGCAACACTCTGCAGATGTCTGGGATAGATCTGTCTTAAGAGGATCCTGGAGCCTAAATCCACAGCCCTCTTCTCCTGGATTCCGACCATGGTTCAACAACAAGCCTCATCCCTCAAACTGGTCCCTAATGAGAATAGCAAGGACTACTCAGTCCCTACTCCTGGGAATCCTTCACCCTCTGTCCCTACATAAATCATTCATCTGAACTATGGACATGGTGCTGAGGTCTATTTCCAACTCTGTGTTTTCCATTGTCTATGTGTGTCACCTGGGTGCGTAAACAAACTGGGCTTATTGTACTACTGGCACAAATTGGAGATGTCCAATGGCACTCCTGTATCCAGGCTACTAAACGTACGGCACGCCACCACTTGCTGCCAATGCTAGAACACCTTTCAGAGGACTGCAGGGCAAGCAGGGTCTACTGGGCCCAACTGTGGGGGTTGAGGCCTTTTACTCCTGATGTTCCAGGGCCCGACCTACTATGGATCCTGAGCAACTGGGCCAAATACCTTTCCAGCACTTGACTCTATGGAATAGCATGGTCTGAGCAGTCAAAGGCTCCTTTGGGGGAGGAGGATACAGTGAAGTGAACACAGGTTCACAACTCAAAATGTGCGTGGCAGCAACAATAAATCATTGTCCAGCCAAATACTCACTTTTTAAAAAAGGGGAAGTATTTTATTTCTACCGCTATTAACGCAAAGTAAAAATACGACATTCACAAACACTCTACACAGTTGCCCTGAGGCCAGATCTTTAGTGTTTCTTTAGGCGGTCCTACGGATCCCACTCCCTCCTCGCTCCTAGCGATAGTAATTATTCCCCATTCACTATAGGCAACATCCATTCCAAGCCCCACTAGTCCTAGTCTCAAAAGTCCACTCAGACTCTGTTTTAAAGTCAACAGTGTTCCAGCGCCGTAGCGCTAACTAGCAGGCAAGTTCCCCCAGGGCCGACTGGCCCGGAATCAGTCTTACCCGCACCAGCAGGATTGGAGCACCCGGAGTTCCTGAGCGTGTGCCATCTGTGGGCACTCAGAGCAGCAGCAGCTGAATCTGGTGAGTTCACCACACGTGGCCCAGACGGACTGCACTCAGGGGGCATAGAGTTCTTCACACACAGTTGCACCATCAAAGCAACCGGAGGTTCTTTGCGGCTCCTCCTTGCAGGCTAAGTGTCTGATTCGTCGCACAGTGGGGGGGGGGGGATAATACGACTATCCTGAAGCGGGTCCCTCGCCTTGTTGATGGTGCAGTTACTCCCATGGTGGCCTCACTTCTCCGGCGGGGGATGTCAATTAAGTCACACGTCTTGTTGCCCTTGGTGACCTCCTCTGGCTTATAGGGTCACTGTATCTTCCCTGTACACAGGTTCTGGCCCATTCGGCATAGCTATGTCCTCAGCGGCAGTACTTCCTGGCATACAGATTCACAGCTCATCAGGGCACAAGGGCTACGGTCCTCAAAGCATGGCGATCTTCTAATGGTGGCCTCTCCTGGAATACAGGACGCCGGCTCCTCACTACGCACAGGCTCTGGTCCGATCGCCACACCGATGCACATAGCTCAATTCATGGCAGCCCTCCTCTGGCATACGAAGGTTGCTGACTTCGTCGTGCATATGGGCAATGTCCCAATCGGTGCAGCAGCCGTCTCCTCACACCTCACAAAGGGAGTCCACTCAAAGGGCTCCCACTGGACCTCGCTTACTCCAACGCTTTCCTCTTCCTCACTGGGCACACTGGTCTTGTCAAGCATCTCCTCACCCAGCAGGGAGACTATCAGGCCTTGGTCCCCAGTCCTGGTCACAGGCAGAAGTTTAGCAGAGCTTCCTTTCCTGACACAGCCCATCTGGCTGCTTGGCAGGTCAACATTTCTGAGGTCTAAACCTCCCCTTCTTATAGTCCATTTTCAAGAACCAAATGTGTTTTAGACTCTGAGTCTTTGAAGTTTATGTTGGGGGTTTGCTTCTTTTGAAGTGCCCACTCCTCTACCCTCTCTTCCTCTTGAACGCACTCTGTCACAGCAAGAGCGACTCCAAAGCTGATAGCCCCACAATACATTCCCTGGGAGTGACTAGAGTTTACACCTGGATGTCAGCCACAGAGATATGTGTATCAAAAGGTTAGCTCAGGGCCTCAGCTCTATTCTTTATTATACTCTTATCGACCCCCTTCTCCATCCTGAGATGTGCCCAGTCCCCTTCCTTGTGACCTCTCACTGAATCAAAGAGCAGCCTTTGAAGTGTACAGGGGAAGCCTGGCTCTCCCCTCTCCAGTGTGTGTCACACCCATATTAAAGGAATGCAGCAATACACAGAGGGGGGTTGATCAATCTACATCCTCTCCAGATTTCACCATGCAGGCCTGGGTCACCTAAAATGGAACCCAAGGCCCTCCATGCATCATATCGTGCACAAGCACACATGCACCCAGTGCATGTGTACAGCCTACACACACAGCACTACATAGTTTCCTGTACTGTGCCGCTCATTGGCACACATACATCCAGCAAATACATTTAGCATGCATGTATGGCACAGCACTACACCCTTCATGTATTGTAACACTCACAGGCATACATACATCCAGCACATGCATTTACCATGCATGCACTGCTCAGTACTGCATTATCCCTCTAATGTACCCTTCCCAGGCAGCCATACACCCAGCGCAGATACTCCACTCATGCACTGCTCGGCACTACACACCAAACCAATGTAGGCCAAGGGGGGAGCTAAGCACACAGCAGCAGAACTTTAACTGAGTGAGCCTGTAGACCTCAAGCCAGTGACACTTGTTAAAAAGGACATGTTCACTTTTACTGATCACTATACGGTATGCTGCCACATCCACAGGCTTAACTTCTGGTGAAGGCAGTAACCTTCCACCACTATGAGGGTAGCGCTGTGGGCACTCCTCCTGGACCAACAAGACTGCAGCCCGTGATACAGGCCTATGTCATGGCGCAGATGCAAGACCCATCTTTGTCTATGACAACAAAATTCAGCATAAGGGATCAAGACATTAGTACAGTTAGGACCCTCAGGGGTGCACGTTCGTTACCATGCGGAGGACTTTTCTGTCCCAATCCATGTTAATGCCCGTTACATATAATCAATGCTTACTTATATCCATGTATAATTTTATATTTAGTTTGACCATAGTTAGTGACTTAACATTATTAAATAATAATATTTAGAGTGTGTTCACATTAAATTAGCCATAGTCACTGTAGGCATCATTTTGAAAGGCCCCATGTTAAATGAAATGTAGTGTTTCTGCTTGCTTTGCATAATCTTTATCTTGTTTCAGAAGTCAAGTTTCAACAGTGTGCTCATTAAAGTTGTACTGTTATTGTTAGATTTCATGTGAAGGCCATTGAATGTACCTTTTAACGAGCTTAACCAGACTGGTCAATGTGTTCCCTTTTTTGTACGATAAGGCCATGAAGCTGAAATATTCCACTGCATGAGTCATGATAAGAGGGCCAACCCTGGGAGGGGGCTGGGGGGGTTGTGAACATTTAGATTTGACTGGTTCCTTTTCTTTGGGAACCGTAAGGAGTGTCTACCCTGTTGAATTTCATGTTTTAATTGTGCCTCGTTTGTAGCGATCTACCCCAGCCTGGGTACTTGCAAATAATCATGTCACACATGAAGCTTGGTATTACACTTCTTTGTTTATCAGCGTATAACCATGAACTGAACCGTGTATATCATGAATTCTGTGACCCACACCCACTCACCTACGTCACTGTTCTATGGAGTCCGTCAGGAATCAAAAGGGTCCGTCATCTCTAACTCACAAGACACTACACCTTTGTTAAATAAAAAAGTACCAATAATATATACATACATCACAACTCTTCTATAAGTAGTTTTGGTGCTCTAATCAATCACCCAGATCTGGTCATGTGAGGCTGAGGAGATATCAAAGTAGGGTCCATGACTGGCATTGGTGAAAGAGACATCTGTACAGTCATTAGGCTCTCTGGAATCTCAGGTGGATATGTCTCACTCCTGACATTTGGAGTTGGTGAAGGTTGAGCAAGGTGCTTGAAATGCAAAGAATCTCATGTAATAGACTTTCCAGGATTCGTGAGCAGTCACCATGTGTCCTTTACTGGTCACAACCCTCAGTGGGTCAGCATCAAGAGGATGCCGATGGATGCTGACCTCTGATTCAGAGGTGCATTTCCCTTGTGCACTCAGTAATGATGTATATCAGGTAAATGCTTGTTTACAAGTTTAGTGAGAAATGTTTTTATTCTCCTTCAAAATTTGGTTAGAAAAGTTCATCGTTTGCATTTGTATTCATTTTTAATTGTTATTACTTCATAACAGTGTTTTCACATAGTAATTCATTCATCTATGCCCAATGCATTTCGGGCGGAAAGCCCTTCTTCAGGGGCTGTATAAAGAACACTGTGAAGTCAACTTAATCGTCTAACGTTGTGCCGTAATCGGCAAAGTGTAGCGTGTCTGTTCCTTTCGTATAAAAGGAGCATCATACTTGTGTTTCTGTTTCTGCCTTTCGATCACTTGGTCTCCTCTGCTGAACGCATTGCTCCACACTTAACGGCGTCTGTCCAAATAGGTCTTCATGTGACGTTTGTGAGAAGAGTCAGTACTGCAAAGATTATCAATATCAATAGATCTCTTATTGGTCCATTGTGGCACTGTGGTGGCTATGGCTCTCCCAAACATTAAGGTGGCAGGGCTTTCAAATGTGGCAGAATGCTGAGTGCTGAACGGTCTTCTTCATGGTACTCATAAATCTCTTGACCACATCATCTGCCTGTGGTGAGAGAGGTGTGCTTTTCTGATGCTTGATACTGAAATGTGTGAGAAAGTCATTAAATTCCTGACTGCTGAAAGGAGGGTCATTATCAGATTTCAAAATTGAAGGAACACAGCAAGTTGCAAAAATACTTTCTAGTCTTTCAATGACTCTGCCATGAGTCGTTGACAACATCTCTTCCACCAGAGGAAAACAGAAATGTTCATCAACAATTACTAGTAGACAATGTCCGTTGTCAAGGCATCTAAAGAAATCAATGGCAATCTTCTCACATGCATGCTTTGGGAGATCAGACATGTTCAATGGATGTGGGGTTGTCTTAGATGACAAACAGTTGCATAAATGACAGCCCTTTAACTCTTTTTCAACTCTTTCATCAAGATGGGGAAACCACACTCTGACCCGTAAAGCTCTTTTAGTAGCAACGTCCCCACGGTGTCCCTCATGGGCCAGTTCAGTAACTTGTTGACTCAGACTCTCAGGTATGACAATTCGCAACCCTCATACGATGATGCCTTCTGGAGTAGCTGAAAGTTCCTTTTACACATTTTTTTATTTCTGGTATTCAAGTTCATCATGAAGCGGTTGAGTATGTGTTCGCCATGATTGATGTGTAATAATGTCCTTGAGGATTAGCAAATCCTTGTCAGTACTCATGGCAGCAATGGTCTGTTCTACCAATATGGCAGTAGCAGGGGTACTAGATTTCACAATGAAGTTAACATAGGCATTAGCCGCTTTAGAAGTAGTGCCATAACACTATTGGCACACGCGAGTAGTCAGCAGGGTTTTGATCTTTTCCGGGGCGATGCAGAATCGTATAATCATACTCCTGTAATCGCAATCCCCACCTCTCAATGCGAGGAGGCATCTTGGCTTTAGGATTGCTGGAAATGGTGTTCAATGCTTGGTGGTCAGTGAAAACTGCGAAATGATTTCCATATAGGAACACATGAAAATGTTCACAAGCCCACACTACAGCTAGGCTTTCTTTTTTGGGTTGTGAATAAGCACGTTCTATTGTTGACAAACTTCGGCTAGCATAAGTCACAATGTGCCTCTGGGCATTGGGATATCCAGAGTGCTGGGCAAGGATGGCACCCAACCCCAATAGGCTTGCATCAACAACAACCCTCGTCCGTAATTTCAGATCAGAGTACGCCATTTCAATTACGTTCTCAATAACTGGCCATATCAAGGAAGGGTCTCAACATAGTTACATCCTGTGGAGGAGAAGTAGATGACAGTAGAGGATGTTCTGATCTGAAGTCATTCCCTCATAAGAAAAGACATGGCCAAAGAACTTGAGTTTGGTTTGATTAAACTTACATTTTGCCACAATTAAAGTGAAACTTACATTTTGCCACAATTAAAGTGAAACCTGCATCAGCAAGTATGCGACACACTTCTGTCAGAGCTTTATCATGTTCCTTTTGTGTGGCCCCAAAAACGAGTATGTTATCACTCTAATTGAAAGAATTTGTGACTAGCTGTATTATGCGAAGAATGACCCCCTGAAACAGTTTGGCAGTTGTTAACACTCCGAAACTTAGCCTTTTATATTTAAACAAACCAACATGAGTCGAAAAGGTAGTAATGTACCTGCAGTTCTCTTCCAGTTTGAACTAGTGATACCCTTTGTTCAAATCAAGGCGGGAAAAGACTTTGGCTCCATTCAGTTGCGCAATCATGTCATCAGTGTGCGGACCTGGATGCTGTTCCTGTTAAATCACCATGTTTGCTTGGCGCTTATCAACGCAGATGTGCACAGCTCCTCCACTGTCCTTTTTTGGTACTACCACTATGTGTGATACCCACGGCGTCGGACCAGTGGATTGCTCAATGATCTCATGCTTTAATAAGGTATCAAGTTCTTTCTCAACAGCCTCTTGTAAATGGAATGCAATTCAACGATTTTCGTTGAGCAACATGACGAATGTCCTCATTTCTGTGAAGTTGCACTTTCATAGTCTTAAGCCTTCCTAATGCATGAAACAAAGACGGAAACTGATTCACTACCTCATGATAGGCATTGACATTGTAGTTCACAGAAATCAGTCCCATGTCAGCAGCAGTACCGAAGCTGAGTAAACATGCGCTCAATGAATTTCCTGGCAAGACATGAATTGGCAATTATACTTAAAATGTTTATGCTTCACAGTGGCTATGAATGAACCTTCACTTTGCATTGGTGTTGAAGCAGCCCATGTATACACTTTTGTTTTCAAAGGAGTTAAACGGGGTACTGGATACAGTTCATTGTACTTCTCTACCGGCATAATGTTTATCAATACTCCACTGTCTATGATAGAAGGTATGAAGCACCCATTCACTTTCAGTGTGATCTTGGCACAGTGTCCAAATGAATGTCACACTTTCACTTGTTGGCCTAGTTTTGACTGGCATTCTTCCGTGCAAGAAGCTAACCCCTCATGTGCACGTCATCCGGCAGTCAACATTGACATCGCACACCCATATTCCTCCATGTCGCTCGACAATGATAGTGACTAACTTTTAGGTGAAAAATTTGACAACCATACACATCGTTCAGTTTGTTCGTGCCTCAACTGATGTTGCTGCTTGGCCTTATGGGCGTGCATAGAACGTCGCATCTGGAATTTTGTTGCATCCATTTTGTTTTCTCGATGTGACACACTTGATCTTGCCTCCATTTTTTTTTCTCGACGTGACGCACTTGATCTTTCCCTCGCTTTGCAGACTGTTACAAAATGGTTCTCTGTCCTGCAGCCTTTGCATACCTGACCAATGGCGGGAGATCTACCCTCAGGTGGAAAGGAAAATCCACATCGAAAACACAACTTCTTTTTCTTTGGAGACATTACGTTATGGCTTTCTGCCTTCATTTTGGGCCGTTCTGGCCTCCAGGTCAACTGCCTGTCTATCAGCTCTCTCCTCCGCTCTGGCAGCCATGAGTACTCGCTCCAAGCTGAGTGTCTCAGCATTTGTCACCTGAAGGAATCGGAGAGGCAACCATCTATTACTCTGAGACGCATAGCCTCTTAGTCGTTAAACTCATTGAACTTGCAATGCTTTATGAGCGAATCAAGTCTTTCCACAAACTCCTCCATCGTTTCACCAGCTCTCTGCCTTTCCTGACTGAAAATGTACCTTTCATTGTCGACATTCAGCATTGGATTGAACTTGGTGTTTAACGCTTCTTTGATTTGATGATTTGATGATTTGTCGCTTCATCACCTTCTGGTATTTTCTTTATCACTTCTTTTACTCCTTCACCTGCCAAATTCTTCAGTTATTTAGTTTTCTTTTTGTCATATTCTTCTTTTAGCACATCAATGAATAGCTTTGATCCAGCCAGCCATCTCTCACCAATATTTTGCATTTGGCAGTGTCGAAGGGAAGCGGTGGTTTTAGGAATGCGGCAGCATCATAATCTGTGGAACTTTCTGCTACCGAGAGCGGAGCTTGCTCCGGCAGCGTCTGCTGCCAACTTGTACCAGCACCCTCGTCTTGCACTAGCCACATGCTGGCATTTGGGTTGTCGCGTACTCTCTCTGGCTGTAAGGCGCTGTCTTCTTCTTTGACGGTGAGTAGCGACTTTGTTTCTTGCAACGGTTCTTCACCCTTCTCACCTCTTTGCAGTGTGTCGGGTTTCTACTGCCTTTAGCGTTTCTTTGCTTTCACCTGCTTCTGCTCACACCGTTCTCTTGTAACTGGCTGTCACAGCTCGCTGCACTTTCCGTACCTGGTTGTCACTGTCTTTAGGCTTTTCTTGCTGTTAGAAATGACACTGCTTTTAGCGCTTTTTCGCACTTGGCTAGCACAGCCTTTTGCGCTTCTCTGTACCTGGTTGTCTTCTGCCTTCAGCGTTATCATACTTTATGAATGACAATTCAGTGTCACGTTGTGGCACAGTACCTCTTGTCTTGACTTTATGATCAAATTTCTAGGTGACGACAAGCACACTTTCTCTAAGACCTTCCCTTTTTTCACAGGCCTGGCACTGGCTGCATTGTCGGTTTGCCTACGCATTTGCCAACCATTGATTTTCACTTCGACTGAGGCACAAGTGGCAGGCACAAGCAGTTTGCTGGACCACGGCAAACTCTCCAGGAGAGCACTCTTGTTTCTTCGGGTCACAGGGTTTACATAATCCCCTAACTGGTTGTCAGTTGTAGCATCCTTTGATCACACCACACACGGAACTCGGTATTACACGTCTTTATTCATAAGCATGTAACTGTGAACTGAACATTCTATATCAGGAATTCTATGACCCACACCCACTCACTTGTGTCACTGTTCTATGGAGTCCATCAGGAACCAAAAGGGACCTGTCATCTCTACCTCACAAGACACTACACCGTTGTTAAATAAAAAAGTACCAATAATATATATATACATTACAACTCTTCAATAAGTAGTTTTGGTGCTCTAATCAATCACCCAGATCTGGTCATGTGAGGCTGAGGAGATATCAAAGTAGGGTCCATGACTGGCACTGGTGAAAGAGTCATCTGTACAGTCATTAGGCTCTCTGGACTCTCAGGTGGATATGTCTCACTCCTGACATTTGGAGTTGGTGAAGGTTGAGCCAGGTGCTTGAAATGCAAAGAATCTCATGTAATAGACTTTCCAGGATGGTGAGCAGTCGCCATGTGTCCTTTACTGGTCACAACCCTCAGTGGGTGAGCATCAAGAGGAACATCAGACTTGTGTTTCTGTTTCTGCCTTTCGATCACTTGGTCTCCTCTGCTGAACACATTGCTCCACACTTAGCGGAGTCTGTCCAAATAGGTCTTCATGTGACGTTTGTGAGAAGAGTCAGTACTGCAAAGTTTATCAATATCAATAGATCTCTCATTGGTCCATTGTGGCACTGTGGTGGCTATGGCTCTCCCAAACATTAAGGTGGCAGGGCTTCCAAATGTGGCAGAATGCTGAGTGCTGAACGGTCTTCTTCAGGGTACTCATAAATCTCTTGACCACATCATCTGCCTGTGGTGAGAGAGGTGTGCTTTTCTGATGCTTGATACTGAAATGTGTGAGAAAGTCATTAAATTCCTGACTGCTGAAAGGAGGGTCATTATCAGATTTCAAAATTAAAGGAACACAGCAAGTTGCAAAAATACTTTCTAGTCTTTCAATGACTCTGTCATGAGTCGTTGACAACATCTCTTCCACCAGAGGAAAACAGAAATATTCATCAACAATTACTAGTAGACAATGTCCGTTGTCAAGGCATCTAAAGAAATCAATGGCAATCTTCTCACTTGCATGCTTTGGGAGATGAGACATGTTCAATGGATGTGGGGTTGTCTTAGATGACAAACAGTGGCATAAATGACAGCCCTTTAACTCTTTTTCAACTCTTTCATCAAGATGGGGAAACCACACTCTGTCCCGTAAAGCTCTTTTAGTAGCAACAACCCCACGGTGTCTCTCATGGGCCAGTTCAGTAACTTGTTGTCTCAGACTCTCAGGTATGACAATTCTCAACCCTCATAAGATGATGCCTTCTGGAGTAGCTGAAAGTTCCTTTTACACATTTTTTAATTTCTGGTATTCAAGTTCATCATGAAGCGGTTGAGTATGTGTTCGCCATGATTGATGTGTAATAATGTCCTTGAGGATTAGCAAATCCTTGTCAGTACTCATGGCATCAATGGTCTGTTCTACTAATATGGCAGTAGCAGGGGTACTAGATTTCACAATGAAGTTAACATAGGCATTAGCCGCTTTAGAGGTAGTGCCATAACACTATTGGCACACGCGAGAAGTAGTAAGCAGGGTTTTGATCTTTTCCGGGGCGATGCAGAATTGTATAATCATACTCCTGTAATTGCAATCCCCACCTCTCAATGCAAGGAGGCATCTTGGCTTTAGGATTGCCGAAAATGGTGTTCAATGCTTGGTGGTCAGTGAAAACTGCAAAATGATTTCCATACAGGAACACATAAAAATGTTCACTACAGCTAGGCTTTCTTTTTTGGGTTGTGAATAAGCACGTTCTGTTGTTGACAAACTTCTGCTAGCAGAAGTCGCAATGTGTCTCAGGCATTGGGATGTCCAGTGTGCTGGGTAAGGATGGCACCCCACCCCAATAGGCTTGCATCAACAACAACCCTCGTCTGTAATTTCAGATCAAAGTACACCATTTCAGTTGCGTTCTCAATAACTGGCCATATCAAGGGAGGGTCTCAACATAGTTACATCCTGTGGAGGAGAAGTAGATGACAGTAGATGATGTTCTGATCTGAAGTCATTCCCTCATCAGAAAAGACATGGCCAAAGAACTTGAGTTTGGTTTGATTAAACTTACATTTTGCCACAATTAAAGTGAAATTTACATTTTGCCACAATTAAAGTGAAAGCTGCATCAGCAAGTATGCGACACACTTCTGTCAGAGCTTTACCGTGTTCCTTTTGTGTGGCCCCAAGAACGAGTATGTTATCACTGTAATTGAAAGAATTTGTGACTAGCTGTATTATGTGAAGAATGACCCCCTGAAACAGTTTGGCAGCTGATAACACTCCGAAACTTAGCCTTTTATATTTAAACAAACCAACATGAGTCGAAAAGGTAGTAATGTTCCTGCAGTTCTTTTCCAGTTTGAACTGGTGATACCCTTTGTTCAAATCAAGGCGGGAAAAGACTTTAGCTCCATTCAGCTGCGCAATCATGTCATCAGTGTGCGGACCTGGATGCCGTTCCCGTTAAATCACCTTGTTTGCTTGGCGCATATCAACGCAGATGTGCACAGCTCCTCCACTGTCCTTTTTTGGTACTACCACTATGTGTGATACCCACGGTGTCGGACCAGTGGATTGCTCAATGATCTCCTGCTTTAATAAGGTATCAAGTTCTTTCTCAACAGCCTCTGGTAAATGGAATGCAATTCAACGATGTTGTTGAGCAACATGACGAATGTCCTCATTTATGTGAAGTTGCACTTTCACAGTCTTAAGCTTTCCTAATGCATGAAACAAAGACGGAAACTGATTCACTACCTCATGATAGGCATTGACATTGTAGTTCACAGAAATCAGTCCCATGTCAGCAGCAGTACTGAAGCTGAGTAAACATGTGCTCGCTAAATTTCCTGGCAAGATATGAATTTCCAATTGTACTTTAAATTTTTATGCTTCACAGTGGCTATGAATGAACCTTCACTTTGCATTGGTGTTGAAGCAGCCCATGTATACACTTTTGTTTTTGAAGGAGTTAAACGGGGCACTGGATAGAGTTCATTGTACTTCTCCACCGGCATAATGTTTATCAATACTCCACTGTCTATGATAGAAGGTATGAAGCACCCATTCACTTTCAGTGTGATCTTGGCACAGTGTCCAAATGAATGTCACACGTTCACTAGTTGGCCTAGTTTTGACTGGCATTCTTCCTTGCAAGAAGCTAACCCCTCATGTGCACGTCATCCGACAGTCAACATTGACATCGCACACCCATATTCCTCCATGTCGCTCGACAATGATAGTGACTAACTTTTAGGAGAAGAATTTAACAACCATACACATCGTTCAGTTTGTACGTGCCTCAACTGATGTTGCTGCTTGGCCATGTGGGCGTGCATAGAACGTCGCATCTGGAATTTTCTTGCATCCATTTTGTTTTCTCGATGTGACACACTTGATCTTGCCTCCATTTTGTTTTCTCGACGTGACGCACTTGATCTTTCCCTCGCTTTGCAGACTGTTACAAAATGGTTCTCTTTCCTGCAGCCTTTGCATACCTGACCAAGGGCGGGCGATCTACCCTCAGGTGGAAAGGAAAATCCACATCGAAAACACAACTTCTTTTTCTTTGGAGACATTACGTTATGGCCTTCTGCCTTCATTTTGGGCCGTTCTGGCCTCCATGTCAACTGCCTGTCTATCAGCTCTCTCCTCCGCTCTGGCAGCCATGAGTACTCGCTCCAAGCTGAGTGTCTCAGCATTTGTTGCCTGAAGGAATCGGAGAGGCAACCATCTATTACTCTGAGACGCATAGCCTCTTCGTCGTTAAACTCATTGAACTTGCAATGCTTTATGAGCGAATCAAGTCTTTTCCCAAACTCATCCATCGTTTCACCAGCTCTCTGCCTTTCCTGACTGAAAATGTACCTTTCATTGTCGACATTCAGCATTGGATTGAACTTGGTGTTTAACGCTTCTTTGATTTGAGGATTTGATGATTTGTCGCTTCATCACCTTGTGGTATTTTCTTTATCACTTCTTTTACTCCTTCACCTGCCAAATTCTTCAGTTATTTAGTTTTCTTTTTGTCATTTGCTTCTTTTAGCACATCAATGAATAGCTTTGATCCAGCCAGCCATCTGTCACCAATATTTTGCCTTTTGGGAGTGTCGAAGGGAAGCGGTGGTTTTAGGAATGCGGCAGCATCATAATCTGTGGAACTTTCTGCTACCGAGAGCGGAGCTCGCTCCGACAGCGTCTGCTGCCCGCTTGTAACAGTACCCTTGTCTTGCACCAGCCACATGCTGGCATTTGGGTTGTCACGTACGCGCTCTGGCTGTAAGGCGCTGTCTTCTTCTTTGACGGTGAGTAGCGACTTTGTTTCTTGCAACGGTTCTTCACCCTTCTCACCTCTATGCAGTGTGTCTGGATGTAGGAGAGTAGGATCTGCTTCACAGGGGTACCCCCACTTTTTGCTGATACTTCACTGGTTTTCGACATTAGTCTGGCTGGGGCCCTGCTATTCAGAACCCCAGCCTAGCTGTTTCCTCTTTAAAAGGGTCTCCATGTGCCTTAGGCACATCTCTGATTGGGATCTGGAGTGCCCTTGTAAGTCCCTAGTATATGGTATACTATGTACCAAGGGCATAGGTACCTCAGAGGCCTGCCAGGGGCTGCAGCATATATTATGCCACCCCTGGTAGGCCATCCAAACTGACACCACAGGTCTGCTACTGCAGCCTGGGTAAGGTGGTGCATGCACCCCTTGCTGTGGTATAGGTTACCTATATCACTAAATGCATACACACATATAAACCTATAAGTCACTCCTAAGGCAGGCCTTATCAATCCTAAAGGCAGAGTGCATGGTTTCTATGTGAGAGGGTGCCCCTGCATGAGCAGGGCCCCTCTGCAGCGTTCGGAGACCATCTCTGATGCTGTTTGTAGTGCAGCCTGACCATATACTCTTAAACGCATTATATCCTCGCGGTAAAATGCTAACTATGGAATGGCTGCACCGAAACATGTTGTGTTTGGTGTCAAACATCTTGGAATACTACCCCCGCCAATTCTGGCGGCGGGGGTAGCATTCCACCCTTCTAGAGGGAAAGGCATGTTAACTCTGACGAGTCCGGTAACTTCTTTCCAGAGCCTGGCATCACAAAATGGATGCTACTGCCACAGACACGAGTCTGGCCTCCTGCTGCTGGACGAAACTCCGGCAGGGGAGGCCTGGACAATAGGTTTCCTGTCCCAGGGAGGTGTGACCACCTCCCCAGACAGGACAATGTGTATTGGGGCTGGGCGGGAGCACTTTCGGGTGCTTTGAAGTCCTGCACTGGGGGCACATTTGGTGTCCCTGTGCATACCCCAGTTCAAACCGGATCAGGGCTTGCAGCCCCTGCTTTGGCGCGAACTGGACAAAGGGAAAGGGGTGTAGCCACCCCTCTGCCCTGACCCACCCATAGGTGGGGCCACAGAGTAGTCCATCCCCTATTTTTGGAATAAAGGTAGGAACCCAGTCCTTAGGACTTTAGATTATACCTGGGCGAAACTCTGAAACAGAATCCTGGACCTTCGATGCTCTACTCACGATTAGAGGACTGAAGAATCTCCCTTGGGGTCAAGGAGTGACTCCCTGCTTGGCAGGCACCAAAGAAGCATCTGTCCGGTTCGCATCACTGAAGCTCCTGTCGGACGCCGAAGTCATCGCATCACCAGAGGTGGATTCTCAGACTTCCCCGAGGCTACCCTGAGTCCCCAGCAAAGCTGAGGCCCGTGGCTATCGTGGGTAACGTGAGACCGTGACCCCTGGACACCGAGCACACTTGCAAGTGCACCATCTTCTGGGTCTCCCAAGAAGTCGTGCTTTGGGCTCCGAGTAGCCCTAGCCTCCAGCACCACCTGCACCGAAGATCACTGGCCCCCACTCCACGAGTGTCCTGTAAGCCAGCTCCACGTGCGGCGTCACGAGGCTCCTTTGCGGTCGCTAGCCCGTTGGCTAGTAGCCCTTACCGAAGGCCAATCTTTTCTTTACTTGGCAGTCTGGTTGCTCCAGGCCTGCCCTCACTTACCCTTGCTGGGTGAGTTCCCCAGACCTTGCTGGTCTGCACCATCGACGATCTTCAGCTACATCGAGACTTGCCGTTGCCAAGGCTTGTTGGGTCCAATCTGGTCGCCGACACCGCAGCACTCGACAGACATCGTGTACCAGCCCGAATCCTGCTTCTGGTTGCCGACAACGCCTCCTGGACCTCGTGGTTGCAGAAACGAGACGACCGTCAACGCACCTGAAGCACTCGACATCGGTGGGCATCTGTCCATCGCCTCCCTGGTCACTGGCTAGTGACCCAGACTCTGTCCCCTCTGCTTTCAGGTTCTTCAGAACTCCGATCCACTCTTGGATCCACCCGGACACTTTTCTCCTGGTCGCCAGCAGCACTTTGCAGCAGATCACCATAAGAACCGACGACGAAACCCGACCCCGAAAGGCACCTATGCACCCGGCTTCCTGGGTGAGGTAACACGAGTACTCCGGTGCTCCCGTGGGTAGAGACTCTTCAAAGTCCTAGATCTCAAAGGGTTTTGTCCTAGTCCTCTTTAAAGTGTCCCTTTCCTCTATTTTCCCGATCCTGACTTTCTCCATAGAAGTTAACGGCGTATCGCGGTTGTGTATTTACACTGCACGCGTCTCCCGTGGGTCCCCTGTGTCACTACCTTGGGTGGTTTCTTGTGGTCCAAGCACTTCTAGAGGCTCTAGGCCTAGTGTCTAGTTCAGTCGTGGTTCGCATACCACTTTATTGGTATATGGTTTGGTACGCCCCTGGGGCCCAAACGTGTATTTGTGCTATTACTGTGATTTAAGATCTTATAACCTATGTACTTCGAACTCTAGCCTCATAAAGAGACTAGAGGGGTGTGTTTAGTAATAAATACATATATTTTGAATATATACCTGGTGTGGTGCTCTTTCATTTGGTCACTCAAGAGATTATAGACTGGTAAAACAAGCTGCTTTACATTCCTTCAAGACTTAGCCTGAAGGCTGCTCTCCACAGCTACCACTAGGATAGCTTTCAATAAGGTTGTCTTTAACCTACCTACCATAAGAGTCGATTCGGACTGGTGCAAGGTGCCCACTATAATTAGTGGACAGCATATGCCAGGCCAACTTCTCACATTGGTGTGCAGCGTGTGGGATTCCAGCTTGCTATTGTTTTACCAGATAATCTCAATTGAATTGATCAACTGAAAACTACTAAAGGTACCTAAGGTACATATAATTTAAGCTTAGAATATCAGTAAGTTCTACTGAACTTAGAGTTGTGTGTTAAGGGATAGCACAACCCTTTCTACAACTCAAGAGAGTTTAGTAGGCCACACTAGAGTAGGTAGTGCATACACCACACCACACTAGTAATGTCTTTAAAAGCAGGATCCAAAGATGCCCTGCAGGAAGCCATTGAGCTTCCCCTCCAAGTATGACACACTCCCATTCTTGGAACTGAGAGCTTTGTGTAACGTGAGGAAATTAAGGACAGGCCAAAGTCCCACCACCCAACACCTCCAGGAGTTGTTGGTGGCTTATGATCTTAGTAAGTCCTCAGAGACTGAAGGGGTAGGAGCAGAGGGTGGGCCAGCAGATGAGGAAGGGACCAGGGGTACTACTACCCCCAGCCCCCCCACGGAAACTGACCAGGAGGGTGACAATGACCCTGACCTGGAAAACCCAATCCCTTCGGGGGAAGATGAAGATGAGGATCTGGAGAACCACACCTTTGTCCCCCCAGGAAGGATTATGAGTGTGCTCAGAAAGTCTAGGTCTCCTTCTCAGGAGTCTAACCACTCTGGCACCTCAATAGGGAGCTCTGTTTCTTCTCACAGGAGGGAATCCTCTCATGGGAGAAGAAAGAGACTGGTCCAGTATGAGGAAACTCAACTGGAGATCAGGAAGAAGCAATTGGCTTTAGATAGAGAATCCCTAGATCTCCTTAAAGAGAGAAGAAAGTTGGGACTAGAGTCCCATGGTGGCAGCCATATCCCTAGAGATAGGGAAAGGTCCTATGACCATAGGAACCTGAGCAAGATTGTCCCTCCCTACCAGAGTGGGGATGATATCCACAAATGGATAACTGCTTTAGAGAGGGCCTGTAAAGTACAGAAGGTCCCTCAGGAGCAGTGGGCAGCAATCTTGTGGCTCTCCTTTGCTGACAAAGGTAGAGACAAGCTCCTCACTGTTAGAGAGGAGGATGCTGACAATTACAAGGTCTTGAAGAGTGCTCTTATTGATGGGTTTGGCCTAACCACTGAACAGTACAGGTTGAAGTTCAGAGACACCCAAAAAGCACAGACTCAAGACTGGTAGACTATGTGGATTGTTCTGCCAAGGCTCTGGAAGGCTGGTTGATGGGCAGTAAGGTGTGTGACTTCAGGATTGTATAATCTGATAATGAGGGAGCAGATTCTTAATAACTGTCAAAACCAGCAATTGCATCAGTATCTGGTTGACTCTGATCTGACCTCTCCCCAAGAATTGGGAAAGAAGGCAGACAAATGGGTCAGAACCAGGGTGAAGCAGAAGGTACAGAACCAAGGTGGGGAAACCAAGAAGCAAGATGCTAAGAACTCTGACAAGGGTGGGGAGAAGGGTAAAGATCAAAAGTCTTCATCAGGCCCCCAAAATCTTCTTCTGGTGGGGATTCCCAGTCTACCAAGGGTAAAGGCCAAAGAAAACCATGGTGCAAGGTCTGTAAGCAAAAGACCCACTGGACCAGTGATTGCACCAAGTCCAAAGACTCCAGTCCAGCATCCACCAATGCCCCTAAGGCACCTGTTCCCCTAGTACAGTTGGTGGAAGTGCTCCAGCAAAGGGTTTAGTAGGGTTCACGCTGGGAACTGAGTTGGGCTCTGACTTAGTCAGGGAGCTGACTCAGGCTGTGTTAGTCTGTGATGGAGGCATGGATGTGACCTCCACTGTGAGTCCCAGTAATCTGGGCAAGTACAGACAACAGCCTTTAATCAATGGACGAGAGGCTTTGGCATTTAGGGACACAGGGGCAAGTGTCACAATGGTGACACAAGACCTTGTGCTACCTGGGCAAGTTATACTTGGTGAAATGTACCAAGTGACCAATGCTAGCAATGTCAGAACAGACCATACTCTGGCAGTTGTTAACTTCTCCTGGGGAGGAGTAACTGGCCTTAAGAAGGTTGTGGTAAGTGCAAACCTACCAGTCGAATGCTTGCTTGGCAATGACTTAGAGACTTCTGCTTGGGCAGAAGTGGAGCTCAGGACCCATGCAGAAATGCTGGGGATCCCTGCAGATGTGTTTGCTGTGACCAGGTCACAAGCTAAACTGTCTAAAACTGAACAGGCCTTGGATTCTGGAAGAATGGACCAAGTGCCTTCCAAGAGGAGGAGTAGTAGGGTTAAGGCAGTGCCTTCCCCTTGGCTCAGGAGGAAGATCAGTCCCTTGAGGGGGATGATCTCAGCCCTGAAGAAGGAACTGTCCCAGAGGAACTTGAGCCTGACCAGGTTGAGTTCTTGGGGACAGGGGGACCTTCTAGGGCAGATCTGAGCCAGGAGCAGCAGAGCTGCCCCTCCTTGAACCCCTCAGACAGCAAGCTGCTGCTGAGGCTGCTGGGAAAGCTAGTGGTCCCCATACAGTGTATTGGGATGATGGACTCCTGTACTCAGAGAGTAGAGACCCCAAGCCTGGTGCTACCAGGAGGTTGGTAATACCTTTGAAGTTCAGGGGCTTCCTATTGACCCTAGCCCATGATATTCCCTTAGCAGGACACCTGGGCCAGAACAAGACTTGGGACAGAATTGTCCCTCACTTTCACTGGCCCCACATGTCTGAAGACAGTAAGGAGTTTTGTCGCTCCTGTGTAACCTGCCAAGCCAGTGGCAAAGCAGGTGGCACTACAAAGGCCCCCTGATACCACTACCTGTGGTGGGGTGCCCTTTGAGAGGGTAGGGATTGACATTGTTGGTCCCATGGATCCCCAAACAGCATCTGGGCACAGATTTATACTGGTGGTAGTGGATCATGCCACCAGGTATCCAGAGGCTATACCCCTTAGGACCACTACAGCACCTGTGGTGGCAAGGGCCCTCCTGGGAATTTTCTCAAGAGTGGGCTTTCCTAAGGAGGTGGTATCAGACAGGGTGCAAACTTCATGTCTGGGTACTTAAAGGCAATGTGGAAGGAGTGTGGAGTTACTTATAAGTTCACCACACCCTATCACCCACAATGCAATGGTTTAGTTGAGAGATTCAACAAAACCTTGAAGGGCATGATTAAAGGGCTCCCAGAAAAGCTTAGGCGTAGATGGGACATACTCTTGCCCTGCCTTTTATTCGCATATAGGGAGGTGCCTCAGAAGGGGGTTGGTTACAGCCCTTTTGAACTTCTGTTTGGCCACCCTGTGAGGGGTCCACTGTGCTTGGTGAAGGAAGGATGGGAGTTACCTCTCAAGCCCCCAAAGCAAGATATAGTGGACTATGTACTTGGTCTCCGCTCCAGGATGGCTGAGTACATGAAAAAGGCAACCAAAAACCTTGAGGCTAGCCAGGAACTTCAAAAGGCCTGGCATGACCAAAAGGCTGTCCTAACTGTTTACCAGCCAGGACAGAAGGTGTGGGTGTTGGAGCCAGTGGCCCCAGCAGCTCTCCAAGACAAATGGAGTGGACCCCACACTATTGTTGAGCAGAAGGGTGAGGTCACTTACTTAGTAGACCTGGGAACACCCAGGAGTCCCCACAGGGTTCTCCATGTCAACAGACTTAAGCCATATGTGGACAGGGCAGACATGGGCTTGCTCATGGCTACTGATGAAGGGCAGGAGGAAGAGAGTGACCCACTCCCTGACCTGCTCTCACAGAACCCTGACGATGGGTCAGTTGATGGTGTAGCCTTGGCAGGCAGCCTCACTACCCAGCAACAAACTGATTGCAGGCAAGTCCTCAATCAGTTTAGACATATGTTTTCTCTGACACCCAGTCAGACCACCTGGTGCACTCATGAAGTGGACACTGGGGACAGTCTGCCTATTAAAAACAAGATTTATAGGCAACCTGACCATGTCAGGGACTGTATCAGGACTGAAGTCCAGAAGATGTTGGAATTGGGAGTGATTGAGCCCTCAGATAGCCCTTGGGCTAGTCCAGTAGTCCTAGTACCTAAACCTCACACCAGTGGTGGGAAAAGAGAGATGAGGTTTTGTGTAGACTACAGGGGCCTCAATGCAGTCACTAGGACTGATGCCCATCCAATACCCAGGGCAGATGAGCTCATAGATACTTTGGCCTCTGCCAAATATCTCAGCACATTTGACCTAACAGCTGGCTACTGGCAGATCAGACTAGCTGATGCTGCAAAGCCCAAAACAGCATTTTCAACCCCTAGTGGGCATTATCAATTTGTGGTGATGCCCTTTGGTCTGAAAAATGCACCTGCCACTTTCCAGAGGTTGGTGAACACAGTTCTCACAGGACTGGAGGCCTATAGTGCAGCTTATCTAGATGATATTGCTGTCTTTAGCTCCACCTGGGAGGATCACCTGGTCCACCTCAGGAATGTTTTACAGGCCCTGCAAAAGGCAGGCCTGACTATCAAGGCCACTAAGTGCCAGATAGGGCAGAGTCAGGTTGTGTACCTGGGCCACCTTGTGGGTGGAGGCCAGGTTCAACCTTTGCAGAGCAAGATCCAGACCATCATGGACTGGACTGCTCCCACTACCCAGACTCAGGTGAGAGCCTTCTTAGGCCTGACTGGGTACTATAGGAGATTTGTCAAGGGGTATGGATCAATAGTGACACCCTTGAATGACTTAACTTCTAAGAAAATGCCCAAAAAGGTTCAGTGGACAGTTAGCTGTCAAAAGGCATTTGATGACCTCAAGCAGGCCATGTGCACTGCTCCAATTCTGCAGAGTCCTGATTACTCCAAGAAGTCATTGTTCAAACTGATGCATCTGAATTGGGGGTAGGGGCTGTACTGTCACAATTGAATGAAGAAGGTCAGGATCAGCCAGTAGCTTTTATTAGCAGAAGGCTGACCCCTAGAGAGAAACGTTGGTCAGCCATAGAGAGGAGGCCTTTGCTGTGGTCTGGGCTCTGAAGAAGTTGAGGCCATACTTGTTTGGTACACACTTCCTGGTTCAGACAGACCATAAGCCCCTCTTATGGCTAAAACAAATGAAGGGTGAAAACCCCAAACTGCTTAGGTGGTCCATTTCCCTACAGGGGATGGACTTTACAGTGGAACATAGGCCTGGGAGTAACCATGCGAATGCAGATGGACTCTCTAGGTATTTCCACTTAGAACATGAAGACTTAACTGGGCAAGGTTAGTTTAATGTCCCTACGTTTGGGGGGGTTGTGTAGGAGAGTAGGATCTGCTTCACAGGGGTACCCCCACTTTTTGCTGATACTTCACTGGTTTTCGACATTAGTCTGGCTGGGGCCCTGCTATTCAGAACCCCAGCCTAGCTGTTTCCTCTTTAAAGGGTCTCCATGTGCCTTAGGCACATCTCTGATTGGGATCTGGAGTGCCCTTGTAAGTCCCTAGTATATGGTATACTATGTACCAAGGGCATAGGTACCTCAGAGGCCTGCCAGGGGCTGCAGCATATATTATGCCACCCCTGGTAGGCCATCCAAACTGACACCACAGGTCTGCTACTGCAGCCTGGGTAAGGTGGTGCATGCACCCCTTGCTGTGGTATAGGTTACCTATATCACTAAATGCATACACACATATAAACCTATAAGTCACTCCTAAGGCAGGCCTTATCAATCCTAAAGGCAGAGTGCATGGTTTCTATGTGAGAGGGTGCCCCTGCATGAGCAGGGCCCCTCTGCAGCGTTCGGAGACCATCTCTGATGCTGTTTGTAGTGCAGCCTGACCATATACTCTTAAACGCATTATATCCTCGCGGTAAAATGCTAACTATGGAATGGCTGCACCGAAACATGTCGTGTTTGGTGTCAAACATCTTGGAATACTACCCCCCGCCAATTCTGGCGGCGGGGGTAGCATTCCACCCTTCTAGAGGGAAAGGCATGTTAACTCTGACGAGTCCGGTAACTTCTTTCCAGAGCCTGGCATCACAAAATGGATGCTACTGCCACAGACACGAGTCTGGCCTCCTGCTGCTGGACGAAACTCCGGCAGGGGAGGCCTGGACAATAGGTTTCCTGTCCCAGGGAGGTGTGACCACCTCCCCAGACAGGACAATGTGTATTGGGGCTGGGCGGGAGCACTTTCGGGTGCTTTGAAGTCCTGCACTGGGGGCACATTTGGTGTCCCTGTGCATACCCCAGTTCAAACCGGATCAGGGCTTGCAGCCCCTGCTTTGGCGCGAACTGGACAAAGGGAAAGGGGTGTAGCCACCCCTCTGCCCTGACCCACCCATAGGTGGGGCCACAGAGTAGTCCATCCCCTATTTTTGGAATAAAGGTAGGAACCCAGTCCTTAGGACTTTAGATTATACCTGGACGAAACTCTGAAACAGAATCCTGGACCTTCGACGCTCTACTCACGATTAGAGGACTGAAGAATCTCCCTTGGGGTCAAGGAGTGACTCCCCTGCTTGGCAGGCACCAAAGAAGCATCTGTCCGGTTCGCATCACTGAAGCTCCCGTCGGACGCCGAAGTCATCGCATCACCAGAGGTGGATTCTCAGACTTCCCCGAGGCTACCCTGAGTCCCCAGCAAAGCTGAGGCCCGTGGCTATCGTGGGTAACGTGAGACCGTGACCCCTGGACACCGAGCACACTTGCAAGTGCACCATCTTCTGGGTCTCCCAAGAAGTCGTGCTTTGGGCTCCGAGTAGCCCTAGCCTCCAGCACCACCTGCACTGAAGATCACTGGCCCCCACTCCACGAGTGTCCTGTAAGCCAGCTCCACGTGCGGCGTCATGAGGCTCCTTCGCGGTCGCTAGCCCGTTGGCTAGTAGCCCTTACCGAAGGCCAATCTTTTCTTTACTTGGCAGTCTGGTTGCTCCAGGCCTGCCCTCACTTACCCTTGCTGGGTGAGTTCCCCAGACCTTGCTGGTCTGCACCATCGACGATCTTCAGCTACATCGAGACTTGCCGTTGCCAAGGCTTGTTGGGTCCAATCTGGTCGCCGACACCGCAGCACTCGACAGACATTGTGTACCAGCCCGAATCCTGCTCCTGGTCGCCGACAACGCCTCCTGGACCTCGTGGCTGCAGAAACGAGACGACCGTCAACGCACCTGAAGCACTCGACATCGGTGGGCATCTGTCCATCGCCTCCCTGGTCACTGGCTAGTGACCCAGACTCTGTCCCCTCTGCTTTCAGGTTCTTCAGAACTCCGATCCACTCTTGGATCCACCCGGACACTTTTCTCCTGGTCGCCAGCAGCACTTTGCAGCAGATCGCCATAAGAACCGACGACGAAACCCGACCCCGAAAGGCACCTATGCACCCGGCTTCCCTGGGTGAGGTAACACGAGTACTCCGGTGCTCCCGTGGGTAGAGACTCTTCAAAGTCCTAGATCTCAAAGGGTTTTGTCCTAGTCCTCTTTAAAGTGTCCCTTTCCTCTATTTTCCCGATCCCGACTTTCTCCATAGAAGTTAACGGCGTATCGCGGTTGTGTATTTACACTGCACGCGTCTCCCGTGGGTCCCCTGTGTCACTACCTTGGGTGGTTCCTTGTGGTCCAAGCACTTCTAGAGGCTCTAGGCCTAGTGTCTAGTTCAGTCGTGGTTCGCATACCACTTTATTGGTATATGGTTTGGTACGCCCCTGGGGCCCAAACGTGTATTTGTGCTATTACTGTGATTTAAGATCTTATAACCTATGTACTTCGAACTCTAGCCTCATAAAGAGACTAGAGGGGTGTGTTTAGTAATAAATACATATATTTTGAATATATACCTGGTGTGGTGCTCTTTCATTTGGTCACTCAAGAGATTATAGACTGGTAAAACAAGCTGCTTTACATTCCTTCAAGACTTAGCCTGAAGGCTGCTCTCCACAGCTACCACTAGGATAGCTTTCAATAAGGTTGTCTTTAACCTACCTACCATAAGAGTCGATTTGGACTGGTGCAAGGTGCCCACTATAATTAGTGGACAGCATATGCCAGGCCAACTTCTCACACTGGATTCTACTGCCTTTAGCGTTTCTTTGCTTTCACCTGCTTCTGCTCACAGCGTTCTCTTGTAACTGGCTGTCACAGCTCGCTGCACTTTCCGTACCTGGTTGTCACTGCCTTTAGTGTTTCTTGCTGTTAGAAATGTCACTGCTTTTAGCGCTTTCTCACACTCGGCTAGCACAGCCTCTAGCGCTTCTCTGTACCTGGTTGTCTTCTGCCTTTAGCGTTATCATACTTTATGAATGACAATTCAGTGTCGTGTTGTGTTGTGGCGCAGTACCTCTTGTCTCTACTTTATCATCAAATTTCTAGCTGACGACAAACACACTTTCTCTAAGACCTTCCCTTTTTTCACAGGCCTGGCACTGGCTGCATTATCGGTTTGCCTACACATTTGTCAACCATTGATTTTCACTTCGACTGAGGCACACGTGGCAGGCACAAGCAGTTTGTTGGACCACGGCAAACTCTCCAGGAGAGCACTCTTGTTTCTTCGGGTCACGGTGTTTACATAATCCCCTATCTGTTGTCAGTTGTAGCATCCTTTGATCACACCACACACGGAACTCGGTATTACATGTCTTTATTCATAAGCATGTAACTGTGAACAGAACATTCTATATCATGAATTCTATGACCCACTCACTTGTGTCACTGTTCTACGGAGTCCATCAGGAACCAAAAGGGACCTGTCATCTCTAACTCAGAAGACACTACATTGTTGAATTCGACAGATTTCCTCCTGTCCACTTATGAAGGCATAGGCTCATATGCCTCTCTTGAGAACCCATGCATATCCTATTCCTGCTCATCAAGTTAATCTCTCGAGAAAACACATATTGTCCTTCGTTTTATTGGAAAGATCATTTGGTTCTGCCTTAGAGGCTTCTTTTTGCTGACATCTGCTGCTTAAACATCCGCAACTTCGCTTCAAAAACCTTAGCTTAGTAATACAAAGTTTCCCTTTAGAGGAACTGAATCGTTCATGATTTGCCTACAATAATCCTCAAATACTTTGGCTTAGTATTTGCTGTTCTGACTTGCTTGCATTACATTGATTTATGCTGTAACTACATGATTACTAATTTATGACTAACTTGACTGATTTGCGTTTGTGATTTTCTATTTGTTAATAAATGTTCATGGTTTTCAAATCTACTAGTCTCTGTCATTCGTCTGGGGCAAAATGTGCTTCACACAAACATGCAACCAGACCTGATTCAGGAAGGAGACTACTGCTTTTTTAAGCCCAAAAGGGCTTTATTTGAGCTGTTACGCCTACAATCTCCTGCTCTTCAATGTAAGTCAATGGGGAAAATAAATTCCCCCAATTTTTTCTTCCAAATCTCCCCTGTTCAGCTCTGCCAAACACAACACATAAGGGGTTAGATAACGCATTTTAGTGTCGGTTCGCGCATCATCGCACTAAAATGCATTAGTCACGCATTTAAGACACTGTGGGGATCATAAGCTCTTTAAGGAAAGAAGCCTGGGCAAGCTTTGGCACTTGTGTGGTGCTGCTCTGCCTTACCAAGCAATTGTTAGCTATTTAGCCTGCTGGCCTGGGCTCACTTGTTGTTATGGTGACTGAGACTCTTCTTGAGCCTTGATGTTGATACATTGTTTCTGGGAGGAAAAAAATTAATCTGTTCTCTGGCAGCCTCTCATTCTAGGAGACAGGTGTAGCTCCGGCAGCATTCGACGAGAGATGGTGTGGGCTTAACATAAACAACACCAAGTAACGGGCCCCAGCTCACGAGGATCTGGCGCTGTCGTTGTTTTTCGGGCACTCTGTTGCAAGTCACTGGTCAAGTCTGCAGCTGAGTGTGTCAACTGTTGGCGCATCTGCTGCGGTAAGATTGTGAGAAGTTGGCCTGGTATATGCTGTCCACTAATTATAGTGGGCACCTTGCACCAGTCCAAACAACCCCTTATTGGAGATAGGTTAAAGACAACCTTATTGAAAGCTATCCTAGTGGTAGCTATGGAGAGCAGCCTTCAGGCTAAGTCTTGAAGGAATGTAAAGCAGCTTGTTTTACCAGTCTATAATCTCTTGAGTGACCAAATGAAAGAGCACCACACCAGGTATATATTCAAAATATATGTATTTATTGCTAAACACACCCCTCTAGTCTCTTTATGAGGCTAGAGTTCGAAGTACATAAGTTATAAGTTATTAAATCACAGTAATAGCACAAATACACGTTTGGGCCCTAGGGGCGTACCAAACCATATACCAATAAAGTGGTATGCGAACCACGACTGAACTAGACACTAGGCCTAGAGCCTCTAGAAGTGCTTGGACCACAAGGAACCACCCAAGGTAGTGACACAGGGGACCTACGGGAGACGCGTGCAGTGTAAATACACAACCGCGATACGCCGTTGACTTCTATGGAGAACGTCGGGATCGGGAAATTGGAGAAAAGGGACACTTAAAAGAGGACTAGGACAAAACCCTTTGAGATTTAGGACTTTGAAGAGTCTCTACCCACGGGAGCACCGGAGTACTCGTGTTACCTCACCCAGGGAAGCCGGTTGCATAGGTGCCTTTCGGGGTCGGGTTTCGTCATCGATTCGAATGGCGATCTGCTGCAAAGTGCTGCTGGCGGCCAAGAGAAAAGTGTCCGGGTGGATCCAAGAGTGGATCGGAGTTCTGAAGAACCTGAAAGCAGAGGGGACAGAGTCTGGGTCACTAGCCAGTGACCAGGAAGGCGATGGACAGATGCCCACCGATGTTGAGTGCTTCAGGTGCGTTGCCATTCGTCTTGACTCTTCAGCCACGAGGTCCAGGAGGCATTGTCGGCAACCAGAAGCAGGATTCGGGCTGGTACACGATGTCTGTCGAGTGCTGAGGTGTCGGCGACCGGATTGGACCCAACAAGCCTTGGCAACGGCAAGTCTCGGTGAAGATGTAGATCGTCGATGGTGCAGACCAGCAAGGTCTGTGGAACTCACCCAGTGAAGGTAAGTGAGGGCAGGCCTGAAGCAACCAGGATGCCAAGTAAGAAAAGGATTGGCCTTCGTTAAGGGCTACTAGCTAACGGGCTAGCGACCGCGAAGGAGCCTCGTGACGCCGCACGTGGATCTGGCTACAGGACACTCGTGGAGTGGGGGCCAGTGATCTTCGGTGCAGGTGGTGCTGGAGGCTAGGGCTACTCGAAGCCCAAAGCACGACTTCTTGGGAGACCCAGAAGAGGATGCACTTGCAAATGTGCTCGGTGTCCAGGGGTCACGGTCTCAAGTCACCCACGATAGCCACGGGCCTCAGCTTTGCTGGGGACTCAGGGTAGCCTCGGGGAAGTCTGAGAATCCACCTCTGGTGATGCGATGACTTTGGCGTCCGACGGGAGCTTCAGAAATGCGAACCGGACAGATGCTTCTTTGGTGCCTGCCAAGCAGGGGAGTCACTCCTTGACCCCAAGGGAGATTCTTCAGTCCTCTAGTCTTTAGTAGAGCGTCGAAGGTCCAGGATTCTGTTTCAGAGTTTCGTCCAGGGATAATCTAAAGTCCTAAGGACTGGGTTCCTACCTTTATTCTAAAGATAGGGGTTGGACTACTCTGTGGCCCCACCTATGGGTGGGTCAGGGCAGAGGGGTGGCTACACCCCTTTCCCTTTGTCCAGTTTGCGCCAAAGCAGGGGCTGCAAGCCCCTGATCCGGTTTGAACTGGGGTATGCACAGGGACACCAAATGTGCCCCCAGTGCAGGACTTCAAAGCACCCGAAAGTGCTCCCGCCCAGCCCCAATACACATTATCCTGTCTGGGGAGGTGGTCACACCTCCCTGGGACAGGAAACCTATTGTCCAGGCCTCCCCTGCCGGAGTTTCGTCCAGCAGCAGGAGGCCAGACTCGTGTCTGTGGCAGCAGCATCCATTTTGTGATGCCAGGGCTCTGGAAAGAAGTTACCGGACTAGTCAGAGTTAACATGTCTTTCCCTCTAGAAGGGTGGAATGCTACCCCCGCCGCCAGGATTGGCGGGGGTAGTATTCCAAGATGTTTGACACCAAACACGACATGTTTAGGTGCAGCAATTCCAAAGTTAGCATTTTACCGCGAGGATATAATGCGCTTAAGAGTATATGGTCAGGCTGCACTACAAACAGCATCAGAGATGGTCTCCGAACGCTGCAGAGGGGCCCTGCTCATGCAGGGGCACCCTCTCACATAGGAACCATGCACTCTGCCTTTAGGATTGATAAGGCCTGCTTTAGGAGTGACTTATAGGTTTATATGTGTGTATGTATTTAGTGATATAGGTAACCTATATCACAGCAAGGGGTGCTTGCACCACCTTACTCAGGCTGCAGTAGCAGACCTGTGGTGTCAGTTTGGATGGCCTTCCAGGGGTGGCATAATACATGCTGCAGCCCCTGGCAGGCCTCTGAGGTACCTATGCCCTTGGTACATAGTATACCATATACTAGGGACTTATAAGGGCACTCCAGATCCCAATCAGTGATGTGCCTAAGGCACATGGAAACCATTTTAGAGAGGAAGCAGCTAGGCTGGGGTTCTGATTAGCAGGGCCCCAGCCAGACTAATGTCGAAAAACAGTGAAGCATCAGCAAAAAGTGGGGGTACCCATGTGAAGCATATCCTACTCTCCTACACAACCCCCCCCCAAACGTAGGGACATTAAACTAACCTTGCCCAGTTAAGTCTTCATGTTCTAAGTGGAAATACCTAGAGAGTCCATCTGCATTCGCATGGTTACTCCCAGGCCTATGTTCCACTGTAAAGTCCATCCCCTGTAGGGAAATGGACCACCTAAGCAGTTTGGGGTTTTCACCCTTCATTTGTTTTAGCCATAAGAGGGGCTTATGGTCTGTCTGAACCAGGAAGTGTGTACCAAACAAGTATGGCCTCAACTTCTTCAGAGCCCAGACCACAGCAAAGGCCTCCTCTCTATGGCTGACCAACGTTTCTCTCTAGGGGTCAGCCTTCTGCTAATGAAAGCTACTGGCTGATCCTGACCTTCTTCATTCAATTGTGACAGTACAGCCCCTACCCCCAATTCAGATGCATCAGTTTGAACAATGAACTTCTTGGAGTAATCAGGACTCTGCAGAATTGGAGCAGTGCACATGGCCTGCTTGAGGTCATCAAATGCCTTTTGACAGCTAACTGTCCACTGAACCTTTTGGGCATTTTCTTAGAAGTTAAGTCATTCAGGGGTGTCACTATTGATCCATACCCCTTGACAAATCTCCTATAGTACCCAGTCAGGCCTAAGAAGGCTCTCACCTGAGTCTGGGTAGTGGGAGCAGTCCAGTCCATGATGGTCTGGATCTTGCTCTGCAAAGGTTGAACCTGGCCTCCACCCACAAGGTGGCCCAGGTACACAACCTGACTCTGCCCTATCTGGCACTTAGTGGCCTTGATAATCAGGCCTGCCTTTTGCAGGGCCTGTAAAACATTCCTGAGGTGGACCAGGTGATCCTCCCAGGTGGAGCTAAAGACAGCAATATCATCTAGATAAGCTGCACTATAGGCTTCCAGACCTGTATTCACCAACCGCTGGAAAGTGGCAGGTGCATTCTTCAGACCAAAGGGCATTACCACAAATTGATAATGCCCACTAGGGGTTGAGAATGCTGTCTTGGGCTTTGCAGTATCAGCTAGTCTGATCTGCCAGTAGCCAGCTGTTAGGTCAAATGTGCTGAGATATTTGGCAGAGGCCAAAGTATCTATGAGCTCATCTGCCCTGGGTATTGGATGGGCATCAGTCCTAGTGACTGCATTGAGACCCCTGTAGTCCACACAAAACCTCATCTCTCTTTTCCACCACTGGTGTGAGGTTTCGGTACAAGGACTACTGGACTAGCCCAAGGGCTATCTGAGGGTTCAATAACTCCCAATTCCAACATTTTCTGGACTTCAGTCCTGATACAGTCCCTGACATGGTCAGGTTGCCTATAAATCTTGTTTTTAATAGGCAGACTGTCCCCAGTGTCCACTTCATGAGTGCACCAGGTGGTCTGACTGGGTGTCAGTGAAAACATATGTCTAAACTGATTGAGGACTTGCCTGCAATCAGTTTGTTGTTGGGTAGTGAGGCTGCCTGCCAAGGCTACACCATCAACTGACCCATCGTCAGGGTTCTGTGAGAGCAGGTCAGGGAGTGGGTCACTCTCTTCCTCCTGCCCTTCATCAGTAGCCATGAGCAAGCCCATGTCTGCCCTGTCCACATATGGTTTTAACCTGTTGACATGGAGAACCCTGTGGGGACTCCTGGGTGTTCCTAGGTCCACTAAGTAAGTGACCTCACCCTTCTGCTCAACAATAGTGTGGGGTCCACTCCATTTATCTTGGAGAGCTGCTGGGGCCACTGGCTCCAACACCCACACCTTCTGTCCTGGCTGGTAAACAGTCAGAACAGCCTTTTGGTCATGCCAGGCCTTCTGAAGTTCCTGGCTAGCCTCAAGGTTTTTGGTTGCCTTTTTCATGTACTCAGCCATCCTGGAGCGGAGACCAAGTACATAGTCCACTATATCTTTCTTTGGGGGCTTGAGAGGTAACTCCCATCCTTCCTTCACCAAGCACAGTGGACCCCTCACAGGGTGGCCAAACAGAAGTTCAAAAGGGCTGTAACCAACCCCTTCTGAGGCACCTCCCTATATGCGAATAAAAGGCAGGGCAAGAGTATGTCCCATCTACGCCTAAGCTTTTCTGGGAGCCCTTTAATCATGCCCTTCAAGGTTTTGTTGAATCTCTCAACTAAACCATTGCATTGTGGGTGATAGGGTGTGGTGAACTTATAAGTCACTCCACACTCCTTCCACATTGCTTTTAAGTACCCACACATGAAGTTAGCATCCCTGTCTGATACTACCTCCTTAGGAAAGCCCACTCTTGAGAAGATTCCCAGGAGGGCCCTTGCCACCACAGGTGCTGTAGTGGTCCTGAGGGGAATAGCTTCTGGGTACCTGGTGGCATGATCCACTACCACCAGGATAAACCTGTGCCCAGAGGCTGTTTGGGGATCCATGGGACCAACAATGTCAATCCCTACCCTTTCAAAGGGCACCCCCACCACAGGTAGTGGTATCAGGGGGCCTTTGTAGTGCCACCTGCTTTGCCACTGGCTTGGCAGGTTACACAGGAGCGACAAAACTCCTTACTGTCTTCAGACATGTGGGGCCAGTGAAAGTGAGGGACAATTCTGTCCCAAGTCTTGTTCTGGCCCAGGTGACCTGCTAAGGGAATATCATGGGCTAGGGTCAATAGGAAGCCCCTGAACTTCAAAGGTATTACCAACCTCCTGGTAGCACCAGGCTTGGGGTCTCTACTCTCTGAGTACAGGAGTCCATCATCCCAATACACTGTATGGGGACCACTAGCTTTCCCAGCAGCCTCAGCAGCAGCTTGCTGTCTGAGGGGTTCAAGGAGGGGCAGCTCTGCTGCTCCTGGCTCAGATCTGCCCTAGAAGGTCCCCCTGTCCCCAAGAACTCAACCTGGTCAGGTTCAAGTTCCTCTGGGACAGTTCCTTCTTCAGGGCTGAGATCATCCCCCTCAAGGGACTGATCTTCCTCCTGAGCCAAGGGGAAGGCACTGCCTTAACCCTAATACTCCTCCTCTTGGAAGGCACTTGGTCCATTCTTCCAGAATCCAAGGCCTGTTCAGTGCTAGACATTTTGGTTTGTGACCTGGTCACAGCAAACACATCTGCAGGGATCCCCAGCATTTCTGCATGGGTCCTGAGCTCCACTTCTGCCCAATCTTGCTCAGGTTCCTATGGTCATAGGACCTTTCCCTGTCTCTAGGGACATGGCTGCCACCATGGGACTCTAGTCCCAACTTTCTTCTCTCTCTAAGGAGATCTAGGGATTCCCTATCTAAAGCCAATTGTTTTTTCTGATTTCCAGCTGAGTTTCCTCATATTGGACCAGTCTGGTTCTCCTCTCATGAGAGGATTCCCTCCTGTGAGAGGAGACAGAGCTCCCTATAGAGGTGCCAGAGTGGTTAGACTCCTGAGAAGGAGATCTAGACTTCCTGGGCACACTCTTAATCCTTCCTGGGGGGGCAAAGAGGGTGTCATCTTGATCATCCTCATCATCATCCACAGGAGGGATTGGGTTTTCCAGGTCAGGGTCATTGTCACCCTCCTGGCCAGTTTCAGAGGGGGGGCTGGGGGTATTGGTACCCCTGGCCTCGTCCTCTTCTTCTGCCCCACCCTCAGCTCCTACCCCTTCAGTCCCTACAGGCTTACTAAGGTCATAAGCCACCAACAACTCCTTGAGGTGTTGGGTGGTGGGGCTTTGGCCTGTCCTTATTTTTCTCAAGTTGCATAAAGCTCTCAATTCCAAGAATGGGAGTGTATCATAGTTGGAGGGTGGAAGCTCAATGGCTTCCTGCAAGGATTCTTTGGATCCTGCCCTTAAAGACATTACTAGTGTGGTGTGGTGTATGCACTACCTACTCTAGTGTGGCCTACTAAACTCTCTTGAGTTGTAGAAAGGGTTGTGCTATCCCTTAACACACAACTCTAAGTTCAGTAGAACTTACTGTATTCTAAGCTTAAATTATATGTACCTTAGGTACCTTTAGTGGTTTTCAGTTGATCAATTCAATTGAGATTATCTGGTAAAACAATAGCAAGCTGGAATCCCACACGCTGCACACCAATGTGAGAAGTTGGCCTGGTATATTCTGTCCACTAATTATAGTGGGCACCTTGTACCAGTCCAAACAACCCCTTATTGGAGATAGGTTAAAGACAACCTTATTGAAAGCTATCCTAGTGGTAGCTATGGAGAGCAGCCTTCAGGCTAAGTCTTGAAGGAATGTAAAGCAGCTTGTTTTACCAGTCTATAATCTCTTGAGTGACCAAATGAAAGAGCACCACACCAGGTATAGGGAGGTGGATCTGACATACCTTACAGACTTAATTGCTATGCGGCCACTGCTGGTTTGGAAATCGATTTGGGCTAAAGATGAGACTGTTTTTACTAAATCTATTATTGAAGACTGTTTACTTCTTGAGAAAAAATCTGAGATCCCTTGGTTAAAATATATTAATGATATATACAGTAAACTATTTAATATACAGATTTTTGTAAATCCGTTACAGGTGTCTTCCCTGAGCAAACAGGAGATTAAGGATTCATTCCTGCATACAAAAGAGAAACCCGTAGGGAAGTTATTGAGAAACAATCAAGTTTTATTTTTTATCAAACAATTGAATCTAACAGTGGAATTCAAGATTATTTAATTACAGTGACTAAATCTTCGCACCGTTACGTACTGAATAGATTGAGATTAGGTATAGTGCATCATTTAGTCGCCTTCCCTGTTATGAACAAGCATTGGCATAGCCAATAGGTCTCGCCTTTGGGACCTTATAAGTGTTTAGTTAACCAGCACAATATCCTTGGTGCAACAACATCAACTGTTGCATAGCTAAACACTTATAAGGTCCCAAAGGCGAGACCTACACGAGAAGCAGCGCGCAAGTACAGGAGCAGTTAAGTGTCAGTGATAGGAGGAGCCCAGCGCCCACGCACTCGAAGAGTTAAGGTCCAGTGCAAGCCAAGTATAGGAGAATCTCTAGTCTGAAGCACAGGAGGACACCAGGTCCGGGGGGGATTGGCTGAAGTAAATTGAGGAGACGAGCGGCAGCTACAAGGAGAGCACGGGACCAGTGCTTTAAATCGGCTGGCACTGTCTCATACAGGATAAACTTAAGCACGGGAGGGTCAGAGGAGCTCAGTGCCCAGGAATCGGAGGTAGAGGGAGCTCAGTGCCACTGCCTCTGACAGGCGGTGATCAATGCCAGGTATTGGGTTAAAGTTCATGGCCTTTTTCCTGCCCTTCAGACAGGTACAAAGGAGCTGCACGTGCCGGGCGGGAAGGAGGAGAAGAAGGCGGCACAATACCTCCTCCGCTTCGCCCCCATCGTGGTCGCGCTGCTGCTGGCTGGAGCCGGGACCCTCGCGTGGTACTTTCTGTGTAAGTTATCCCAGTGTGGCGTGGGCGAGGTTCGGAGGACGGACTGTGCGCGGGGAGGTGGGGGGCAAGGGGGCTGTGTGGGTCGAATCAACCTATGGACCGGCTCATGGATGGATGAATGGAGGGACGTGGGTGGTACCTCAGTGGATGAATGATTAGGTGGCTGAATCAACAGATTGACCACGGTAGGTGGCAGTGAGGACAGTGCAGACAGAGGAGGTCGGAGTGGAGTGTTGTCGAGAGGTCAGAGAAATAGATGAACGGGAGGTGCATGCATGGGAGGGGAGATGGGTCTGGCGAAAGTATTTGGAGAAACACTCCCGTATTTTAAATCTCACTAGAAGCAGTTTAAACGGTCTCGCCGAAATCATAAATAACAAAAAATGTAAAAACCAATAGTTCTAGCCTTGGCTATTGTGTAGTTTTTATTTTGTTTATGCAAACATGGAATATGCAAAAATTGGGGCACAGTACAACAAGCATTGGCCGCGCGGCCGCGAAAGTGAAAGTAATCGCGAGGGAAGCCAGATGGCGAGGGAAGCCATATGGCACCTGATCGCGAGTGCACACTCGCGTGAACGCAAGCTGGTCGCCAGCAAAAGCCACTGCTGTTTGCACTTCCAAAACCCACTTACTAAAACTATCGCCAGGGCAGCGCATGCGCTGGCTCAGGCGAGACCTAAAAAGTGTCCTCTAGATTTAACACCATGTCCCTGCGATGAGCTTTCTTAACAAAGCACAGTGCACTTTATGCTCTTTTGTAAGTTTTATCTGTACTTTAGGCAATTTTACCTGAAACCACTTTTTATAAAATATAATGTGAGATCGTATCATGCTGCTATAAATTTGCTCATTGCACTGAATGACCCTGGAATATGTTTTTATGTTGTGTCATACATTTTAAAAGCGATTAGTGTAAGGAAAGGAATTGTTCATGTATGTTGATTTTTATAGAATATTATTATTTGGGAATATGTTTTTTATGATGAATTATACAATTGAAAGCAATTAATGTAAGGAAGGTACTGTCTCTGAAAAATGATTTTTTGGGTTATTTGTAAGAGAAGGTATTGTCGCTGTAAATTGTTTTTTAAAGAGTGTTATTTACTATGCAATTGCTTTTATTGATTGTTCCACAACCGGAATAAAGTTTATTGAACTGAACTGAGTAAAAGATCCATCCACTTGGGTACAGCTGAGATTTGAAATTTGCACCAAGTCTTTGAAAGGTGCAAACCCCGTTTTTTCTTTCTCTATAAATTCATTTTTCAGGCAAGGGGAGATTAAGTGATTACCACCTCAAGCCACATAGCAGACACGTGTTAAAGCCATCCATAGCTAGTGAACTCAGTTATTGGGTTTCATCCAATTTGCATAAAATATTGACATAAACAGGCGATCGTTACTTATGCGCATGCGCATGAAATGGCTAACGCATGCGTAATGGAGGCAGAAGCACCCTATGACTGGAAAGGTTATGTATCAGAAGAACAGCGACTCGGAGATCACGCTCAACCTGTGACCTGACGTGCGTGTCACGTGACGCTGCGTGGTTGCTAGGGACGCCTAAGAGATACGTTTCTCTAATGGGAATCGAGCGCTATCCTTTCCGGTTTACCTCCCCTCGCCTATGTATTTTCAAGTGGGTTACAGTCTGGAACAGGCTTTCGGATGTTTAGGATCTGACGGGAGACGTGCGGTAAAGTCCAAATTCGGAATATTTACTTCTGATTCGGGATTTGACGGGGGCGATTTGGCATGTAAGGAATAGAGAAGAGACTTTCGAGACTCAGTTAATAGAGAGAGCCAAGGCTTGAGGTACCTCGAGTTGGCCATGGATTTGGCTAAAAGCCGGCGCAGAGGTAAACACGAAAGAAGCGTCTGAGGCTTGGCCAAAGAGAAAAAGGTAGGAACGCTCGAAGTTTAGAGGTATGTGTGACTAATACAAAGAGTGGTCCAGATAAAGGTTGTACTCAGAGACTGAAGTGAAGAGAACGGAGGATGACGTAAAGACGAGGACAGTAACGAAGGCGAAGAGGGGCAGGGCGTGGGTAATGAGAGTGGGCAGGACTAAGTTGAGCAGTGTCTGAGGTAAAGATGAGGGAGATACTTACATCTTAGATAATGAGATCAGAAACACTCTGCTCTTCCGCTACACTCACCTCCATAAGTTGCACAGCTTGATAAAGTGTTTAGGGTATGACATCCCTTTTTGTCCATCTCATTATAGACACACTCTGATTCTGGGTTCGCAGCATTTTAGATTGCTTCCACCCTCAGGAACAGAACGGAGCACTCTACTTTTAAATGGCGCCTAACAATAAAGCATGTTCATTTCATTTCAAAGGGTTTTAGGCCCGCATTTTAAAGTAATAGTTCAACAGCGTTTTGTCCATACCCCTACGGTAGCCCACCAGGCCGGGCTCTAGGATTCTTTCTCAGGGAGGGCCATGAACAAGGATGGGTGGGCCACGAAGATGAATGGGCAGTGGTACAAAGTATTGCTGAAATCTAATATTTTAGGTACTTACAGTCAACTTTTGCCATTTTAACACCATGAACACCATCCAACGAGGTACCTACTTCGCTTCTGGCTTTGTGGAAGGGGAGGGACGCAGCATATTGATTATCTGCAGCCTGCTTCTGGTCACGTGCAGCAGCAGAAACATTCCTGCTGCCACACACCTCTTTGCAGCTTATCAGGTTTAAAAAAATAATAATTGTCAGCTGTGCAGTTTGCAAAGCACTGAAGTTTAAAAATGCATCGTAGTAAGCCCTCTGACAACTTTGCACACCCCTACCTAATAAAATAATGCAGGCTTTACAATTTTTTATCCTCTCTTTCTATGCACATGTTCATTAAAAAACACAGTTAAAAACTAAGCTATGGTTTTGACAAAAGTGCAAAACCAAGGAAATCCACCAGTTATGGTAACCAATGCACACAATACAGGCCACATCTCACGTTGCCCGTCATGCTCAAACCCCTTTCTTAACCGGGACTGGGGTTTTCTCCCATCTGTTTAGAGGCCATCCAAGCTTTTTCTGAGATATTCCACATTGGCCATTCTAGCCTCTGGCAGTCTTACCTGTAGTGGTAATATTTCCAGCATTCACAGCTCCCACTTAATGGAAAAATTAACAACATGCTTGAACTGCTAGTATGGAGTTGTCAGGTGAGTTGCTATGCAACTCTAAGCTATCGCCATTCACAGCAGTCTTTCTTCTATGGTGGAGTTGGGACTATCATGTTAATGATAGTGAGAAAATTGGTGACGTAATAGAGTGCTTTTCATGCTAACGCCTACCAGCCAGTTTTACTGTGCTTCACGACAGCAGCCATTCTGCGCACCAGCCATCTGCAACTTGAATGTAACATAGGATTATGTCCCAGTTATTCTTTCATTTCCCTGTAGGAAGAGCCACTTGTGATTTTCACCAGCATTACTGTATTTCCAGGAATTTCCAGGAGCATTACTTGCTCAGCCTAGCCAGTCATGAGAACCATTATCCAAGACGATATTTGCGATGTCACACTCAAAAGTGCTTTCCAGGACCATGACTTATTTATTCACTAGCTGCAGCCAGTTTCTGTGAAAGATCCAAACGCCAAAAAGCGTATGTACAGCTGCATTTATTTGCTCTATTTAACTAGATTGCTGTTTAAACTTTATAAGTAATGCAGGGAGGGAGGTTCAGGGAGGAGCGGTGGAAACGGAGAGAATGACGTAAAAAGGCGTGAGATGGAAGACACAGAAGGGATAGTTTGTAGAATAAACAACACCGTGAAAAGCATTTACAATGCAATATGGCATTGTAGATGAAAATTACTTTTTCTATGAGTTAAGATAACCTGCAAAGTACAAAGTGCGTGTTTACGCACCACTTGTAGGTTTTCAAAACACATAAATAAAAGGCAGTGTCATTTTCAATATCACTAGCTCAAACTCTTGCAAATGCAAGGCCTATCGCATTGCAAATGCTTGTCTTTAAATGTAAAGTTATTTCAGTCCTTAGTGTATTTTCTGAAGTTCCAGCACTCTTAGCTGTGTACAGCACCCTCCGCAATCTATAAATGGATGGAATTTCATTAGAATAAAACTTCCAGTCTCAATCTGGTATGTCAATGCACAGTTTTTAAACCAAGAATGCTCGCACCAGCCAACCCCCTCTCTCCCCCTGTAGCTTTTCTAGCAGATCGTTGAGGCCTGGTGTAGGGACTAAAAGCAATGCCCCCCGCCTATGACTTGCTAATTTTGCTGCTCAAAAGCATCATAAGCTCCCCGAGGAATCAAAGTCACCTTCTGAGGCCTGGGATGGGAGGAGATGCGCCATGCTGTGCCTCCTCTGCCGGCCCATTGTCATTCTGCCCATGACAATGGACCGGCCTGACTCTGTGGCTTGTAGAGAGTCACACTCGAGCTGTAGCAGCCTTTGGGGTTGTGCGCCAGCAGGAAAGCTGGCCCAGATATGTGCACCTGGTTTTCCTCTTCTGAATGGCCTTGGGTGGGCCAGGATCTTCTTTGGAAGGGCCTGGCCCACCCTCTAGAACCGGGCCTGTAGCCCACACCTAGTGCCAGTCTAGATAGCATTTCTGATGCACTTGTTGTGCTCACTGTGCCACTGGAACCAAGCTACTCCTGACTGACGAGCCCCAGTGAGGGCGAAACCGGTTTTGGGTTGCTTGTGTTCCACTTCAGGGAGGAACTGGGCTGGCATTTCACGTTGGACTGTTCCTATTGAAGCATAGTCAATACTGATTTTCATATGGCAGGGTCCAAAAGAATGGTTGGAATGCCACCCGAACAATTGTCAGTGGTTAGACAAATCCTCCCTTTTGTGTGTTTAAGGTACTGCTCTAAGTGGCAAAGACTTATCCAGACTTGGGTCCCGAGCTCGCTGTGCCACTGAAACCAAGCTACAACTGAATGACGAGCACCAATCAAGGTGAAACCAATCTTGGGTTGCTTGTGTTCTGTGTCAAGGAAGACCTGAACGTAGCAGATCGGGCTAAACTAATTGTTGGAGCAGGGTTACAACTGATTTGCATATGGCTCCAGCAAAACTTAGGTGGCATTGTGGGCAAAAGAATGATGGGTTGGAATGCTAACCGGAGCATATTGCCAGTGGATAGACACATTGCAAGCAGGAATAAAAAAAAACTTGTTTTCAAGGTTGCATGAATTTTTGTCTAGGAATTGCAGCAGTTCTGGTACGTTTTTTTTCTCATCTTTTAGGAGTTTCTTACTAGCTGAGTTGACTGAGGTTGTTTGACACATCTTGTTTATTGTGACAGTGATCAGTCCAGTCAGTCATATCAATAGTAAGGTTTCTTTTTTATATTGTGATGTAGGTGATGATCAGCTCTGCATTTGGCCTTTGGGTGTGATGTTTATGATTTGAGGTAGTGGCTTAATCTTCTGAACCTGCTCATATTTTGGCAATGCTCCTGATTAGTAATCTCTGTAGGCAACTCTGATTAGAGTTAGGGACTCTGAAGACGCTGTTTGGGGTGTACACTTTTATCTTATCACTAACACGTTGTTTTATTGCTTAATTAGTGTTTACAGGCTTGGGTTTTAACTTTATTATGTAGGAGGGAGGTACCTGCTGTGCTTTCAGTCAATGGTTGTAGGCAATGCCGACACCAGTACCTCTTCTGTTGGGCATATTGATGTTTTTAATTGGATACATTTTCAAGGGAAGCAGATTGATCACTAGTGTAGTAAACTGATTTATCTACCATGGTGAGAATATTAATCTTTTGCGTCTTCTGTTTGTAGCTGTTCCTATGCAGTATGCTGCATTTCTGACTTGCAGTAGAGTGTTCACTAAGATTCTGGCTTGTGTTTGGATGTCAGTGATTTAATGGTTTAAGTGAGTGGTGAACCGATGTTTAGCTGTCTGTAGTCAAAAGCCTCTTGTTGACCATTCCAAAAGCTTACAGTGGGTTACAACCCTCCCATTGCTCACCATTTTTGGGATTTTTTATCACTCTCATTGGCATGCTTCTTATTCAATGGCTTGCCTTCCTCTTCTTGTGTTTTCCCTCCCCTGGAGCATACCCTCTTTGCCATACTTTTGATTGGCTGACTTGTATCCTTCAACTGCTTCACATTTAGAAAACTAATTTTTTCTTTTTCGTTCAGCACTTCATGAGAGTGCATATGTTTTCTTGCTTTCTCCCTCGTGTTGTTGGTTTCCCTCCTCAAATACCCTCCCCTTGCTCTGGGTTGCTCCTAACCTCATCGTGCTTGTCTGTAAAAGCACAGCAACAGGTATATTTTTGCCAGGGTCTGACTAAAGCGCTTACTTTAAGGATTGTTTTTGGTTTATCGCCTGCATTTCACATATTGTACAAAAGCTCGGGCCTTGACACACAACGGCTTTTATGGAGCTGAGGGCGGGGCCGGCTGTTGTACTCACTGAGCTGGCCTTTGAGGAAGAAGGTGTAATTAGTGGGACTGAAAAGGAAATGTTTCTTCTCCTGGATTCCATAAATCTGCTCAATGGGCTACTGCAGAGGATCAAAGGGTTGGAGCATTCTTCAGTTCTGAGTCATTTTGAAAGTAAATTAGGCCTTGGCAAGTGTTTTCCTTTAACTTGCTTATTCTTTTTATATTCTGTCCAGAGTTTCCTAAGCGAAAAGTATATGAAAAATAAACAATATCAAATATAAAAATTTAAAATATTTAAGCCATTGTACAGTTTTGAGATGCTTTAATAAATCTGTTTGCTTTAACTCCAGTTTTGTAAAACATTTTTCTCGTACCTTTTTTTAAAAATAAAAAAAAATTATTTACAAAAAACTTTGCAAAGCAGACAGCTTGGCACTGTTATTATAAAGGTGAGAAATATTGACTTTGCCAATGCCTGTATGTAAGGCTTCCTCTGAATATGACCAGCTTTAAGAAGATTTGCAATGACTCCTGAATATTTCTTATTATTCGTTTATTTTACCATTTGTCCGGGATGTGCATGAGAAGGGATTTTTGGGGGGCAGCGGGGATTAAAAGCAGAGAAAAATAGATGGCTGTAATCTTTTTTGGTAAATCAAACAGGATAAGCCATTAACATACAGTCTATGGAAAATCTGTAGTTTAGATTCCAATGTTGAGAAAAATGATTGACTTCTTGTAGGCTTCTTGCGTGTCATTTCAATAGTACCCAATCCATTGGGAAGGTCAAGTCCTGAGTTGACTAGGGCACCATTAAAAGGAGACAGGGTAAGGTGGGAAACACTGCCATTGTAGGCAGTTACTTTCTCGGAGCTCAATCTTTTCCCACAGTGGTTTTCTCAACACACTGTTCATGCAGGTCTCGATGAGGGAGCTTACATCAACCTTGCAGTAAAAGGGTACTGTAAGACTGCACAGAAGGACAAAAGCCTGGGCTAGTTGCTTTTTCTTTGCAGCATTAGTAGGGCATTTGCCCCTGCCCTCCTGATCGAAGTTGACAAAAGTTGAATTGTCTCTTGCAGGATTTATTCTCTGTACTTAGGTCGCACCATACATTTGAAACAGTCAAAACTCAGGTCTTAAAACAAACCTTCGTGGCTGCTTGCAGTCATTAGATCATCTAGCTGTCAGGGTCCTGCATCCTTATCTTTCCTTTTCTCAGGTGTTTAGGAACCTCAGTCAAAGCTAATCTTCTTGTTCCTAATCCACTTGTTTGACTTGTGAAATTGAAAAGGCATAACATGTTCTTTGGACTACACCCTTTAACTCATGGACAATAAAGATACAAATTTACAGACCTGATGAGGATGTAAACTAGAGCCTGATTAATGCACCCCACAGTCAGTTGCAATGCCACAGAGCAAAACACACAAAACAGTTCCATCAACAACACACTCCAAGCAGCACGCAGGCTGTATCAAGCACTTGCTTGCACCAAAACTGTAACAATTTGAATATGTAAATCAGCAAGAATAACCATTTTGTTCTGCAACAAAGGTTATTAGTGTAGCACCACAAGAGGAGTAATCCATGATCTATAGAATCACATTAAATCGCCACAAGATGACCAAAACTTAAACATCCACCAGAAACCCATGAAAGGGGACACCATTATTAGTACCAAGGGTGAAGACCTACAGATCACTATGAGTATCCTGTCTGCCACCCCAACATTGTTAAAATTTCAGGCAGTACTCTATTTCAGTACAAGTGGTTCAGTTCAACACATGGTGTCTATGGCCATGGCTTGTCTCAGTCCAGCCTTTCCCAAACCTTGACATGGATCTTGGATGTAATGCTGAAGGACATTGACCAGCAGGTAATGTCCTGCACTGACCCACAGACGGTGAGCTTAGTGAGTTATGCCATTGCTGGTTGTCCGTAAGTGTAAATCTACCAAGTTTAGCACACCTGAATGCACAGATGTCTTCTGATCTGACCTTTGCATAATCATTATTGGGCCTCTGATTGCACTCATGATACGTTGATCTTAAGGAATAACAAAATACTACATATCTTGGAGGTTTCACTCATGCAGGACCCGGATCCTAGTTGCTCGTGGTGCCACAGTGCTAGACAAATATTTTGCCAGAGGCGATATGGCCTTGGTCTGGATAGCCCTCACTTAAACAAATTTGGTCTGATCCCTGATTCATTTGGTGTCATTCATGCGTGATGTGTGTGCCTTATCCATTTTAATAAGTGCATTCCTTCTTTAGAGGCCATACATAATGTATAAGACACTAAAATGAGCAACACAAAATATTTTTCAGTCAGTCTTGTCTAATATCAGTCCCGTTTCATTAAACTCCCAGCTTTCCATTTTTATTGATCTCTGTATATAAATAGAACCCAAAAGTCGCCTTTTTTCTATATGCATTTACTTGTAAACAAGGAAAAAATCCAGACATTAGGTCTTCATTTGAGGACCCTGATATTGTGTCGCTCATGAATGCCAGACCACTAGTTGTGCTTACTAACTGAATACAGAGTTAAACAAAGGATTACATTTCCTAATTAAAGTTAAGTAGCTGATGATGTGCTAATAATAAAAAGGTAGAATTTTCAGGAGACTATACTGTTTTATTGTGTATGACTAGTTAGTGCACCAAGTGCCTGCTGACATCAAAGTTCAAATGTACATTTATTAATTAAATTAATGTGAGAGTATACTAGTTGCAACTTCATTATTTCACCTCCCCCCCCCCAAAAAAAAGTATTAGAAAATGCCAGCACGAGGAGGAAAAAATATATGCTGAGAAAAAGGAAAATGTAAAACAATAAATAATAACCCAAAAATAAGGTGCCTTATTTATAATGCATAATTCATTTTTAACTCATATCTGTTAAACTCCTGGTCATCAATACATCTTTCTTAGCGTCCTGCTTCTGACCTCACTAACAACTCCTTACTGGCACCCATGTCTTCTGGGCCATTAAGTAAGAGTCCTCCCTCCTTATAACTTCAGTACCTGTCACAATTTCGCCTACTTCTGTGATAGTTTGTATATTTCTTCAATATGTTTAGCTCCTTTATTACTCTACTCTAAACACAGTGATTGATCTTTTCTAACTAAATACCATAGTGACTCTAAGTATACTATTAATGTTTTTAAAGAATGCGTAGTCGATCCAATATTGCATTAAGCATCTTAGGTGTTACCTGTAGTGAATATTTCTCCCCCCCCCTCCCCCCCATGCTTCAAAATGTAACAAATATCTTTCTCTATTGCCTCCATTTCTCCTTTAAAAAATGACTGGCAAAACTCGGAAATTTAATTACTTGAAGTTGTGGTTCCTCTTTGCGAAGTGGCATGCTATCTGTGTGTAAAAATGATGTCAGACATGACTCCGGTCTGGGTGAGGCGTAAACCTTTTTTATTAGTTTATGGAGTCTTAAGTATTACTTCCCAAAGAAGTGTCGTGAAAACAATATCAAGAGCATGTGGAGAAAGGCTGTTCTTCCTGCTTTGCAATCAGTGGTCCAATCAACTGGCGTGGGTTGTCTTGCCCTTGTGATTCTTGGCCTCAGGAGAATGCAAAATAAAAGAAAAGGGTCCTGAGTCATATGTTCAACAGAGTCTAAACTAGTCCCAACACCATCACCAGTGTGAGTAAGCAAGCATACTTCCTCAGTACTGTGTCTTTTATACTGAGCGTGGCCCAATGCAAAAAGCCCAGCTAACGAGAAAAGTGCCCACGGTGTACTCTAGGTAGAAAACACCTGTCTCCAGGCTAACCAAAAACCCGCTACCATTCCCGTAAACAAGCAGAAACATGTGAAGGGAGTACTTGCCATGGCTCTGGGGACAAGCCGTGGCTGACAGGACCTCAGCGCCCTTCTCCCTCAGTTGCTCTCATGTCTCTGTTGTTGTCTCCCTTCCTTGGGGTGTTCGTGGCTCTGTCGCTGTGTCTTCCTCCAGTTAGCTTGTCTGGTAGGATTTTTCTGTCTTCATGGCCGCCGCCGCAAACAGTCCTGAACTTGCCAAGGGGGAGCTTCCCTGCCCACAAGGGCATGTTACACTATGCACAAAGTACTTTGAGTCACAAATTGCAAATGTCAATGTTGGCTCTTTGCCCGTGTCTGACTAATATATACTGTGTAAGAAATTGGGCTATTAGTTGCAATTACATTCATTATGAGTATAAGCATTCCGGTGTTCATCAGTATTACTGTCAATAAAGCATTTCAGTTTGAAAACACGTGTGTCAGATTCTTTCTTCACTCACTATAGGCCACATAATGCAGCCTTAGGGCCAACCACAAGGGGTCCCTACACTTCAGAACCCAAGAGCAGAAGTGCTTGCAAACAACAAAAACCTTTCCTGGGGTCGTAGTTGTAGGGCCCAAGTTGACTTAGGGTTAGTTTTTGTAAATATATTATGGGATTGAGGTGGCTCCTGAACTTCTGCAGCCCCCTTATACAGTCCTTAACCTTTGTTGATGGTGCCTTTGCCATCGTTGGGCGACCCCAAGCACCAGAACATTTTTATGCCCATTTTGGATAATATAGTGCGCCTCTAGGGTAACCCTCCAACGTCCCTCAGTGGGTCATTTCCCTCAACTGGTCCTCAGGAGTCATAAGGGGGCCTGTGCCCCTGGCAATGGAGAGACCCTTCCTAGTCCTGGAGATCTTCTGGGTTCGAAGTCCTTAGTCCATCCTTGCAGGGCATAAGATGGCTTCTTTGTCCAGCTGGGCATCTTTTCGCCATCATCCTCTCCGTTTCCAGAATCTTCTGATCTATTTCTTCCTTGTACAAAGTCTTTTAAGTGAGGGGGCGGAACATTCTGGGTGCCCGGCACCCCTGGCCTTTCTTTGGATGCCACAGCATCCCATCACCCCTGCCCCAACCCTCTTCTACAGCAATTTAGGACAATCCAAGATGGCGACTTAAACGTTTCTCTGTTAGGAGCTCCTCTGAGGGCCTCTGCTTTGCCCCTAACTGACACTGCTGCCTTATCCCTTCACACCAAAACTTCAAAGGCGAGCCCCTACTGTGTTGGCTCCAGAGGTCTAGGCTCTCTCCTTTGTTCCCCTGAGCCTGGGCTGTCCCAGGTGCAATGTGACAAGCTTATTATCAAATGCAGATTTCCTCCTGACCCTTCCCGTTCCCAGGAGCTGAGTCAATCACTCTTGATTCCTCTTGTGTGTGTGGAGGCATTTGATCCCTCTGCTGGGGAGCAGAGTAATTAACTTCTTCCAGTAGGAGGGTCAAAGGCCTGAAATCCGCTTATGAGCTGACCAGAACAATAAGATAAACCTTGAATTCCCATAAGGTGTTGTTAGAAATGGGATCTCTAGTTGGCAAGGGCTTGCACCTTTGTCCAAGTAGGGACCCTTCTTCCTAGTCAGGGTAAGGGTTGTTACACTCATGAAGTAAGCCCTGCTCACCCTCGTGGTAGCTTGGCACGAGCAGTCAGGCTTAATTCAGAGGCAGTGTGTAAAGCATTTGCACATAACCAACAGTAATACAGTGTAAGCACTACAAACGGACACCACACCAGTTTAGAAAAATAACCAATATTTTATATACTCAAGACAAGACCAATTACGACAAAAATCCACAATACTATACTTTACGAATGAATACTTGATACGTTAACTTCTTCTTTGCAGGAATAGCACAAAAGCAAAGTTCGTACGAGTCGGTAGCTCCGTCCGAGCCTACCGTGATGCTGAAAACCACAGAGTCTAACAGTTCCAGCCGACCGCGTCGATACGGGCCAGCAGAGTCGTGAACAGACTCGGTCACAGTACCTTTTCTCGTTGTGGCTGGTACGGAGTGTACGAGCCGGTCGGCGTTCGTCGCGGTTGCGGTGCAAGACGGAGCGATGCAAGGTGCGGTGTCCCTCGATGCGGTGCAGGCAGCGGCTCGATGAGCGTCGTGCAGACGGAGTCGGTGAGTCCAAGGCGTGCGATGCAGGGCGAGACGATGCTCGATGCGGTGCTGACAGGTTGCGATGCAGGCGACCTAGCCGGAGTGCGGGAGCTGGCGTCGGACAGCGGTGCGGAGTCGGAGCGGTGCGTCGCAGACGTGCGAGCGGTGCCCCAAATGCGGTGCGGTCTCGACTCTTGAGCCAGTTGCAGCGACAGTGTCGGTCTGGTCCGGCTGGCCCAGTGAAGCGATGCGATGCGAACTGCGGTGCCCACAGGTCACGGTGCAAGCAGCGGCTCGATGTTGGCGGCGTCAGACGTCGCCCACGGTGAGACCAGGGTTGCGATGCGAAGCGGGGCGATGCGGTCTGCGGTGCAAACAGGTCACCGGTCAGGGATGGATTCGGTTGACGGCGTCGGTTGCAGTTCCCTTCCTCTGTGGCAACTGAAACAGCGTTCCAGAAGCGGTACCCAGAGGCTTGTGAAGTCTTTGTAGTCCCTGAGACTTCTTAACAGGAGGCCAGCTCGGTTCCTGGCCCTTGGAGATACTCAGCACAAGTTTGTAGAAAGTTCAGTCCAGTCCTTTCACTGCCCAAGGCAGAAGCAGCAGCTGCAGGCCAACCCAACAAAGCAACAACACAGCAAAGGGGCAGTACTCCTCCTGGCAGCTCTTCCAGCGCTTCGTCTTGGCAGGTTCCTTGATTCCAGCGAGATCTAAATTCATGGGGTCAGGGCCCCAATATTTATATCCCAAATTCCTTTGTTCTCTGAAGGCAGAGAGGCCTTTGCCTAGTCCAAACCAGTTCTGGAGCACTTTGTTGACAAGTCTCCGTCCCTTCTTTCAGTGAGTAGGCCAGGGACATCAGACGCACCACAGGAGGTGGAGCCAGCATTGTGGAGGGAAGGCACTGTCCTATTCAGGGCCCAGGTGCGACCCCTCCCACCCATCTACAGGTCGATCTGGCTATTCAGCCCTGCGCTGACTCACCCTGTCTCCTGGCATCCCCCAGCCCCGGTCACTCACATTCCAGACAAGGAATACACAACCTCGCAGAGGCAGGCTTGGATGGTTAGACAAGAAAATACCCACTTTCTAAAAGTGGTATTTTCAAACACAGAATGTTAAAACCAACTTCACTAAAAGATGCATTTTATCATTCTGAGTCCAGGCATACTAAACTCGAATTTCTACCATGTTCCCGGGGTCAGTTAGGATTATAAGCTGTAATAATCAAAACTGCCCGTTCTGGCCTAGGGGGAACAGGTAGCCTTGCAATAGTGAAAAACGAACTAGGCTGTAATTCACTATCAGGACATGCCGCACACACCCGGGCATGTCCTACCTTTCGCATACACCGCACCCTGCCCACAGGGGTACCTTGGGCCTACCTTAGGGGTGACTAACATGTAGCAAAGGGAAGGTTTAGGGACTTGCAAGTGTGTGCACTTGCCAAGTCGACATGGCAGCCCCAGGCTGCGCACAGGCTCTGCGTTGGCAGGCCCGAGTTACACTTTACGGGCTGTTTGCGTGGGTGGCACAATCCAGTGCTGCAGCCCCCAAACAGCATTTGGTCTATAGGCCCTGGCACTCGCAGTGCACTTTACAAGGGACTGACACATAAACCAAATAGGCCAATCATGGAAACACCAATCCATAACACATTTCATACAGGAGCACTTGCACTTTCCCACTGGACCGCAGTGAGGAAAGTGCGCAGAATCATCACACCAGCAAAAACAGAGTCAAAACCGGGAGGTCAGAAAGCAAAAAGTCAGGGGAAACACGCCAAAAGATGCCAAGTCTAACACATGTCCCCTCCAGCTGAAAGTAGGGAGAACTACCCAACCCCATTGGAGTTCTCTTCACTAAGGCGGAAGAACCTGGACAGACCATCTGCGTTGGCGTGTTCTGTACCAGGACGGTGCTCCACCGTAAAGTCCATTCCCTGTAGGGAGATGGACCACCTCAGCAGTTTTGGATTCTCACCCCTCATTTGCATCAACCATCTGAGGGGCCTGTGGTCTGTCTGAACCCGGAAGTGAGTCCCAAACAGGTATGGTCTCAACTTCTTCAGTGCCCAGACCACAGCAAAAGCTTCCCTTTCTATGGCACTCCACCTCTGTTCCCTGGGAAGTAGTCTCCTGCTAAGGAAGACTACAGGCTGATCCAGGCCCTCTTCGTTCAGTTGTGAGAGCACCGCTCCCACACCATGCTCTGAAGCGTCAGTCTGCACGACAAATTCTTTGGAGAAGTCGGGTGCCTTGAGCACGGGCGCCGTGCACATGGCTGCCTTCAGGGCATCAAAAGCTTTCTGGCAGGACTCAGTCCAGATCACTTTCCTGGGCTGCCTCTTAGAGGTCAGCTCTGTTAAGGGGGCAACAATGGTGCCATAGCCCTTAACAAATCTCCTATAATAGCCGGTGAGACCTAAGAAGGCTCTCACCTCTGTCTGGGTCTTGGGGGCTCCCAAGCCAGAATGGTGTCAATCTTGGGTTGTAGGGGCGCCACCTGGCCGCTTCCTACCTGGTGCCCCAAGTACACCACAGAACCCTGCCCGATCTGGCACTTACTGGCCTTGATCGTGAGGCCTGCACCTTGCAGAGCCCTCAACACTTTCTCAAGGTGCTGTAAATGTTCTTCCCAGCTGGAACTGAACACAGCAATGTCATCCAGGTAGGCGGCACTGAAATCCTCCAGCCCAGCCAACACCTGATTGACCAACCTCTGAAAGGTGGCAGGGGCATTCTTCAACCCAAAGGGCATCACCCGGAATTGGTAATGACCTTCTGGGGTTGAGAATGCTGATCTCTCCTTGGCCCCATCGGTTAAGGCAATCTGCCAGTACCCAGACGTTAAATCAAACGTGCTGAGGAACCGGGCAGCTCCCAACCGATCAATGAGCTCATCAGCTCTGGGGATGGGGTGCGCGTCAGTCCTGGTGACGGCATTGAGCCCACGGTAGTCCACACAAAACCGGAGTTCTGGAGTGGCACCGGGCGCCGCAGCCTTTGGGACCAAGACCACTGGGCTGGCCCAAGGACTGTGGGAGGGCTCAATCACCCCTAACGCCAACATCTTAGAGACCTCCTCCTTGATGCTGGCTCTGACCCGGTCAGTCAACCTGTAAATCTTGTGCTTCACAGGATGGCTGTCACCGGTGTCCACGTCATGGGTACACCAGTGAGTAACACCGGGGGTCAGAGAGAACAGTGGGGCGAACTGTCCCAACAACTGGCGACAGTCCCCCTGCTGCTCCTGAGTCAGAGTAGGGGAGAGAATCACACCCTCTACTGACCCATCATGCTCCTTGGTAGACAGGAGGTCAGGGAGAGGCTCGCTCTCCTCTTCCACCCCATCATCTGTCGCCAAGAGCATACTCACTTCGGACCTCTCGAAGTGGGGCTTGAGGCGGTTCACGTGAAGGACCCTCAAAGGGTTCCTTGGAGCCTGCAAATCCACCAGGTAGGTGACGTCACTTTTGCGCTCCTTTACCTCATATGGCCCAGTCCACTTGTCCTGCAAGGCACAAGGTGCTACTGGGGCCATGACCCACACTTTTGCCCAGGTTGAAATTCGACCAGAGTGGCGTTCTGGTCATACCATCTCTTCATTTCTTCCTGGCTGGCTTCTAGGTTCGCATGAGCGAGTTTCCTGAAGCGGGCAGTTTGGTTTCGAAAGGCCAGCATGTAGCTAAATACATCCTGGGGAGTTTTCCTGGGAGCTGCCTCCCAGCCTTCCTTTACCAAACTCAGAGGTCCTCTGACAGGGTGGCCATACAGGAGCTCAAAGGGGCTGTACCCAAGAGACTTCTGAGGCACCTCCCTGTATGCAAAGAGTAGGCATGGCAAGAGGACGTCCCACTTACGCCTCATGGGTTCTGTTAGACCCTTGATCATGCCTTTCAAGGTCTGGTTGAATCTCTCCACCAGACCGTTTCCTTGTGGGTGGTAAGGAGTGGTGAACTTGTAGGTTACACCACACTCCTTCCACAGGGATGTCATATACTTCGATATGAAATTGGTCCCCCTATCAGAAACCACCTCTCTGGGGAATCCCACACGGAAAAGATCCCCATTAACGCCCGGCCCACCACTGGCACCGTCGTTGTCCTGAGAGGGATTGCCTCCGGGTACCGGGTGGCATGGTCCACCAAGACCAGGATGTACCTGTTGCCCATGGCTGTCTTGGGATCCAGTGGCCCCACAATATCCATCCCTACCCTTTCAAAGGGTGTTCCAACAACCGGAAAAGGTTGGAGAGGAGCTTTGACCTTCCTCCCACTCTTACCACTTGCCTGGCAAGTTTGGCAAGACCTACAGTGTGCATCTGACTGCCTTCGCATTTGGGGCCAAAAGAAGTGGGTGACAAGCCTGTCAAAGGTCTTGTCCTGCCCCAAATGTCCTGCCAAAGGCACGTCATGAGCCAGACCCAGTAGGAAGGTCCTGAAGCGCTGGGGTACCACCAGCACACGGGCTGACCCAGGCTCAGCAACCTTAGGCTCACTGTATAGGAGACCACTCTCCCAATAGATCAGATGTGACCCGGACTGATTACCAGCTGCCTGGTCTGCAGCCTGCCCCCGCAGACCCTCCAGAGTAGGGCACTCGTTCTGCTCCCTGCAGAACTCCTCCCTGGTGGGACCCCCTTCTTGCTGCCAATGGGTCAGCTCAGAGATGTCTCCCAGTTCGGCTACCTGCTCCCCTGTAGGCACCGGGCGTCCCCCTCGAGGTCTGCCTCCTCCCGGTCCGTGGGAACTTCGGGGGCCGGTTTCCCGCGCCCTGCCCTTTCTCTTGGCAGGGACTTGGGCCACTGTTTCAGGCTCCAAGTCCTCTTGATCACCCTTTCTGGCCGCCATTGACCGAGTAGACACGCATGCCCACTCTGGCAACCCAAGCATCTCCAAGTGAGACCTGAGCTCAACCTCCTTCCATGAGGACTGCTCCAGGTCGTTTCCTAGCAGACAATCTACAGGCATGGTAGGGCTCACAACCACCCTCAAGGGACCTGAGACCCCCCCCCCATTCAAAGGGAACCTGCGCCACCATACACTGGCGCTCAGAGTTGTCGACAGCAACTACTTGGTGGAATGCTCCTGGGACTACTTGCTTCTCAGACACCAGGTGACACCGGACTGAGGTCACACTGGCTCCAGTATCTCTGAGAGCCTCTACCCTGTTCCCATTAATGGTCACCCAGGTGCTATATTTCTTTGTGTTAGGGGGCACCTGGTTTCCTGGGACCATCTCACTGTCCCCTAGTGAGACAAGGGTCATTTCTGCGGGATCCCCACCCTCCTGTGGGCACCCCTCCTCCCCAAGCGCTACACTAGCCAACACTTTGGACTGTCCACCGGTGGGCGGCTGTGTCCCCTTCGGGCACTTGGGGTCCCCCTTAAAGTGACCTACCTGGTCACATGCATAACACTTGCGGGGGCCGGTCTCAACAGGCTTCCCTGTAGAGACCCCTTTCTTCTTATAACCGGGGGCTGGGAACCTTTACCCTGGGTACTAGTTTGGGGCCCTTTAGAGAACTCCTGTGCTTTACCCTTGTCCCCCCACTTTTCTGCTGGGGACCCTGCCCACCTTTGGCTGAGTCTCCCCGAACGCTTTCTTGTGGACCCTGGTACTCACCCAGCGGTCCGCTTCCATAGCAAGCTTCCTGGGGTCAGTTAGCTTACTATCAACTAGGTGCTGGCGCAGATCTGCAAAACATAGACTAGACAAGTGCTCCCATGCAATCAAGTTGTAGAGCCCCTGAAAATCTGTTACGCTACTGCCCTTCACCCAACCATCCAGAGACCTGCAGAACACATCCACACATTCCAACCAAGTGTTGACATCAGACTTCTTACTGGACCTGAACTGATCCCTGTACTTTTCAGGAGTAAGACCATACTTCGTGAGAAGGGCATCCTTCATGTCAGCATAGGTGAGGTGATACCCCTTACCCAAAGCTATCAGAGCATCCCTTGCTTCTTCCGGGAAAAGTGGCCACAATCCTGCTCCCCAATTCTCCTCAGGGACCCCATTCATGTGTATGGCTGCCTCATAACCCTGAAACCACCTTTGTATGTCATCCCCCTTCTTGAACTCCTTGCCTACGTTCTTGGGAATGTGCACAATCCTGTCTGCCTTTCTGGACGAATTGCTGCCACCATCTGAGCCTGACTTACTCCTAAGTTCTAGCTCCTTCAGTTCTCTCTCATGCTCTAAGAGCATCTTCCTCTCCTCTATGGCCAATCTCTTCTCCTCCCGCTCACTCTCCAGCCTGAGCTTCTGCAGCTCGAACTGCCTTGCCTCCCGCCTGTCCTCCAGCTCCTCTGGGGACAGACTGCTGCTGCCTGACCTGGCGGGTTCCCCCTACCCAAAAGCACATCCACCCTGGAAATAGGCTCCTCCACCTCCTCACTGAGATCACCAGGCTGTCCATTGGCATGTCTGGCTGCTACCCAGGCCCTCAGCGCCTTCTGTAGCTCCTCCTTCCTTGTGAGGCCTTTAATTTGGACTTTCAGGTTTTTACAAATCGCTCGTAACTCCTTTACGGCGTAGGACTCCAACCTGTCCTCCTCAAAGATAACTTCCAGAGATGCAACGGATGATGCAATTGATTCAGGCATGACAAAAGTCGTGAGTTGAAAACTGGCAAGATCAAAAATAGGCCAAAAGAAAAAGAACCAGTATGTGGTACGTAATGGTCTGCGATATGGTAGTAGTGCACACCAATCACTGTAAGTCAAGTGCAAACACAAGTCCTATCCTCACCGCTGACAACCAATGTTAGAAATGGGATCTCTAGTTGGCAAGGGCTTGCACCTTTGTCCAAGTAGGGACCCTTCTTCCTAGTCAGGGTAAGGGTTGTTACACTCGTGAAGTAACCCCTGCTCACCCTCGTGGTAGCTTGGCACGAGCAGTCAGGCTTAATTCAGAGGCAGTGTGTAAAGCATTTGCACATAACCAACAGTAATACAGTGTAAGCACTACAAACGGACACCACACCAGTTTAGAAAAATAACCAATATTTTATATACTCAAGACAAGACCAATTACGACAAAAATCCACAATACTATACTTTACGAATGAATACTTGATACGTTAACTTCTTCTTTGCAGGAATAGCACAAAAGCAAAGTTCGTACGAGTCGGTAGCTCCGTCCGAGCCTACCGTGATGCTGAAAACCACAGAGTCTAACAGTTCCAGCCGACCGCGTCGATACGGGCCAGCAGAGTCGTGAACAGACTCGGTCACAGTACCTTTTCTCGTTGTGGCTGGTACGGAGTGTACGAGCCGGTCGGCGTTCGTCGCGGTTGCGGTGCAAGACGGAGCGATGCAAGGTGCGGTGTCCCTCGATGCGGTGCAGGCAGCGGCTCGATGAGCGTCGTGCAGACGGAGTCGGTGAGTCCAAGGCGTGCGATGCAGGGCGAGACGATGCTCGATGCGGTGCTGACAGGTTGCGATGCAGGTACCTAGCCGGAGTGCGGGAGCTGGCGTCGGACAGCGGTGCGAGTCGGAGCGGTGCGTCGCAGACGTGCGAGCGGTGCCCCAAATGCGGTGCGGTCTCGACTCTTGAGCCAGTTGCAGCGACAGTGTCGGTCTGGTCCGGCTGGCCCAGTGAAGCGATGCGATGCGAACTGCGGTGCCCACAGGTCACGGTGCAAGCAGCGGCTCGATGTTGGCGGCGTCAGACGTCGCCCACGGTGAGACCAGGGTTGCGATGCGAAGCGGGGCGATGCGGTCTGCGGTGCAAACAGGTCACCGGTCAGGGATGGATTCGGTTGACGGCGTCGGTTGCAGTTCCCTTCCTCTGTGGCAACTGAAACAGCGTTCCAGAAGCGGTACCCAGAGGCTTGTGAAGTCTTTGTAGTCCCTGAGACTTCTTAACAGGAGGCCAGCTCGGTTCCTGGCCCTTGGAGATACTCAGCACAAGTTTGTAGAAAGTTCAGTCCAGTCCTTTCACTGCCCAAGGCAGAAGCAGCAGCTGCAGGCCAACCCAACAAAGCAACAACACAGCAAAGGGGCAGTACTCCTCCTGGCAGCTCTTCCAGCGCTTCGTCTTGGCAGGTTCCTTGATTCCAGCGAGATCTAAATTCATGGGGTCAGGGCCCCAATATTTATATCCCAAATTCCTTTGTTCTCTGAAGGCAGAGAGGCCTTTGCCTAGTCCAAACCAGTTCTGGAGCACTTTGTTGACAAGTCTCCGTCCCTTCTTTCAGTGAGTAGGCCAGGGACATCAGACGCACCACAGGAGGTGGAGCCAGCATTGTGGAGGGAAGGCACTGTCCTATTCAGGGCCCAGGTGCGACCCCTCCCACCCATCTACAGGTCGATCTGGCTATTCAGCCCTGCGCTGACTCACCCTGTCTCCTGGCATCCCCCAGCCCCGGTCACTCACATTCCAGACAAGGAATACACAACCTCGCAGAGGCAGGCTTGGATGGTTAGACAAGAAAATACCCACTTTCTAAAAGTGGTATTTTCAAACACAGAATGTTAAAACCAACTTCACTAAAAGATGCATTTTATCATTCTGAGTCCAGGCATACTAAACTCGAATTTCTACCATGTTCCCGGGGTCAGTTAGGATTATAAGCTGTAATAATCAAAACTGCCCGTTCTGGCCTAGGGGAACAGGTAGCCTTGCAATAGTGAAAAACGAACTAGGCTGTAATTCACTATCAGGACATGCCGCACACACCCGGGCATGTCCTACCTTTCGCATACACCGCACCCTGCCCACAGGGGTACCTTGGGCCTACCTTAGGGGTGACTAACATGTAGCAAAGGGAAGGTTTAGGGACTTGCAAGTGTGTGCACTTGCCAAGTCGACATGGCAGCCCCAGGCTGCGCACAGGCTCTGCGTTGGCAGGCCCGAGTTACACTTTACGGGCTGTTTGCGTGGGTGGCACAATCCAGTGCTGCAGCCCCCAACAGCATTTGGTCTATAGGCCCTGGCACTCGCAGTGCACTTTACAAGGGACTGACACATAAACCAAATAGGCCAATCATGGAAACACCAATCCATAACACATTTCATACAGGAGCACTTGCACTTTCCCACTGGACCGCAGTGAGGAAAGTGCGCAGAATCATCACACCAGCAAAAACAGAGTCAAAACCGGGAGGTCAGAAAGCAAAAAGTCAGGGGAAACACGCCAAAAGATGCCAAGTCTAACAGGTGTGTATATAGATTAATGGGGACTGCAAATTCAAACTTGGGTGTTGGAAATGTGCTCTTTGCTCTTTCTGGGTCATCCCAGATTTTTGCCTTCTTCTGCTGAATTTATAGGACTCTATGCACTTTACCTCTGCCAATAAGTGGTAATGTGATTGTGCTCTTTCTTTTAAACATAGTAGAAATGGCATACATAATTTATTATAAGTCCCTTGTATATGGTACTACGGGTACCTAGGGCCTGTAAATTACATGCTACAAGTGAGCTGCAGCACTCATTGTGCCACCCACTAAAGTAGAACTATAAAAAATGTCTCCAGGCCTGCCCCTGAAGCCATAGTGTGTGCAGCTTTAAACTGTCATTTCGACCTGGCAAAAGACCCCTTTTTAGTACTTATATTTCACCCCTAAGATAGGCCCTAAATCCCAATAGAGCAAGGTTCACAGTACTTAAAAGGTAGGGCATATACATTTAATGTTTTACATGTCCTGGCATTGAAATACCCCAAAGTTGTTTTTGACTGAAGCAAGGCTGGCTCTCCCATAGGAAAACACTGAGTTACATTATAGAAAACTATAATGCTTAATTTCAGTTGGGGAGCAGCTAGAAAAATGATTCAAGGGCTCATTATAATAGTATATTAAAACCCAACTTATTGATGAAGTTGGATTTTATATAACTTTTGTGAAAAGGACACTTTTAGAAAGTTGTCATTTTCCTGCCGTATGGAAATGTGCCTCCCTGCCAGTGTCCAGTATCACCTGACTGTTGAATGGCTCCCCTCTGGTGACATGTGGATTGCTTCAGAAAGTGGAGAAAGGATGGTGGTGTGGAGAGGTGTTTTTCTTCGTTGAGCAGAATGGCCTGGAGGGTTGTGCACATGCCCCTTCCTGAGATTCAAAGGGTTCCTACCCTGTCACTGGCGAATGTGGCTCAGACCTAGGCCTGCCTCCCTTTGTCTTTCTAATCAGCTTGGCTCCAGACCCAGTGGAAGGAAGGAAGGAAGGAAGGAAGGAAGGAAGGAAGGAACTGCCCCACAACTGGTTTGGAGTGACCACACAAGAGGGTTTGCCTCTTCCCATAGCCACACCTATGGGTGAGCGCAGGGTGCTCTGACCATGGGAAGAAGGGTTTCGCCATGTTGGATTTTGGTAGAGAAGGGCTCTGTGGGATAATTTACACTAAAACACAGGAAGTGCTGCAAAACTGAGTAGTGACACACCTAGGAACCTTTACCGCATTGGTTATAGAGTAGCCGGGAGTTTCCCCCACCCACAGGCTGGCACTGGGTGTAAATGTGGCAACCCAAGTACCCTCCTGAGAACATTCCTGGACCTGTGAAGAAATGGAAGGACTGCCCTGCTAGCTGAAGAACCTGAAGTAAGAGTTGACCTACTTTCCTCGAACCCAGGGCCCCAGAATTGACTCCAAGTGTCATTTGGCTGAACTCCTGTTTGAGCAACAGGGACATAAGTTTCCAGAGGCCTTTCCTGCAATTGCACAGCTGCCACTTACAACTTAACCTGTCCTGGCCCCTTTTGCTGGACTCTGCTGAAGTGAGTCTTGACCCCCACGTGCTATCCCCAAGGTCCTGAACCATTGGCTGGTATCAAAGTGTACACTTCCTAAAGTTTCCTAAAACCTGGGACTTAGAACAAGCGGGGGACCAGGGCCAACTTGCCAAGCCGATCCAACAAAGGTGCATTGCCGCTGGGCCAAAGATTCAGGTTGCTCCTGCTCCATTCTTCTCTGCAGCAAATCTGACCCAGTGAGACGTTGCGGAGAAGGTGCCCGGCTTTGTGGAGCCCTCTTTGGCTACACCCTGCAACCTTGCCAACTGGGGGAACCTGAGTTCCAAAAAAGTGACTAAGTCTGAAGGTAGAAAACTTCCCTGAACGAAGGTGCAAAAAATATTCGGCCAGTGAGGGACCTTGTTTGGGCATGGAATTCAAATGTCTCCTGCTCGGCACTTCCCCGCCAAAAGTCACCACTTCAGCGAGACCTTGTCCAGTGGCTATACGACAAAAAGGAGCCCTCTTCGGCCACCGCCGGTTGCCTTACACTGCTGAAGATTATTGACTTTCATTCCAGAGAGTAAGTCTGAAGGTAAATCTGCTCATCGGGACGAACCTGGTCTCTGTAGCCGTCCTGCGCTCCATCGTGGTTTGCCTTATATTTTGACTTTTTTCAAGTCAAGCTCAACCAGATGACTGCAGTTGACGCTCAACACTTCTTGGTGCTATTTTGAACCTTAAACTTTAAAAATTGATAACTACGGTTCTACTTATTAGACTTTCCCATTTTGGTGCATTTTATTTATTAAAATGTACTCCATTTTTCTAAATTGGTTTGGGATTTTTCTTGTGTTGTGTTTTCACTTAACTACTGTTTTGACTACGGCATAAATAATTTACCCATTGCTTCTAAGTTAAGCCTGACTGCTTTTGGGCCTAAGCTACTAGAGGGTTAGGCACACATTTATTTTGTGACTTTTTTTGGTTCACCCTGACAAGGACTGTGATTAATATTTGAGGTGTGTTCTCACCACCCTCAACTAATACTTCAATTTCTTACATTGCATGTTTCTACCTATATTGATACTTTGCTGGACCATATAGGCCTTAGTGGAGCTAGACTGTACTTTAGGCAGATTTCGTCTATCATATATATAATACAGTGAAGCACCACAGGCATATGCTATTAGTGCCTACTTATTCTATAAGCCTTACCCCAGGTCAGTACCAATCCTCACAGAGTCCCTTCTGCGACAGGCTACCTGTAGGCAGATACTGGGCTGTCCACAACAATAGTCTCACACACACAGCCTGCACATGTGTGTGCAAATGTGTTCATGTGTAAAAAGCCCACTCCCTCTTACCCTACCTGCGCAACAGCTGCCTTGTTTTATAAAGTGGACATTGGCAGTTAACACGCTCAGTCCAATTACCGCAGATTTATCGTGAGTGAGACTCGCTCACAGTAAAAATTTTAAAAACTGGGTAGTCAAAAGCAAAAATTCCTGGTGGGCTAAATGGGTGGAATCCATTTGCTGAATTCTCTAACTGATGTATTGATGTCATTTGAGTGTGTGTAATGCAAGGTTTCACCTCCATTCAAGATGAAAAGCAATTTTATTTACAATATGAAAATACAGTTTTTAAATTACATATGTGGCTGCATTATTTGCTAATGTTTTTTTGATGATATTGTTAATTGCATTGCTTAATGTGGAATAATTTAGCAATATTATCCAAGTGGAAGGCACTCTATTGTAGTTACTGATTTGGGTAGAGTCAAAGGGTCCAAGATGAAGCACTATTCCACCCCGGTCAAATAACTACCTGGGAGTGCCCTTTCCCATGGATAGTATTGTCTATTTGTTAATCAGACCCTTAAAAGTTGGGGGGAAGTTCACAAAGTTGTTAGATAGTGTGTTTTTTATGACACTATAGTTACTTCAGCTAACTATAACTTACGCCTCCGCAATACACTGCTTATGACCTCACATATTACATAGCTCATGTCATGGTCATGTGACATCACTGATGACGTCATTGATGGCATCACTGATGACGTCATCCAGTAAGTGTGATTGTTTTCTAAAAGTTTATGAGTGCTAAACATAAATGCAAAGCTACTACAAAAGTTAAAATAGTATACTTTGTGTACTACTGAGTGATACTATTTCTAAAATATATTATGTGTGTGACTGTGTATCCATGTGTGAGTGGCTGTATGGGTGTGTGAGTGGACATGTGAGTGGCTGTATGGGTGTATAATTAGGTGTGTGAGTAGTTGAGTGAGTGGCTGTGTGAGTGGCTGTATTGGTGAGTGAGTGGGTGGGTATGTCAGTGACTGTATGGGTGAGTGAATGGGTTACTGAATAGCTATATGAGTGAGTGACTGGCTGTGTAAGTGGCTGTATGGGTTAGTGAATGGCTATTTGAGTGGGTGTTTGGGTAAGTGAGTTGGTGTGCGAGTGGCTGTATTGTAGATTAGGTGTCTGTGTGAATGGATGTGGGTGAATGAGCAGATGCATGAGTGCTTGTATGGATGTGTGAATGGCTGCATTGAGAGGCTGATTTGGTGAGTGAGTGGGTGTGTGAGTGGCTGTAAAGGTGAATAAGTGGGTGTGTGAGTAGCTGTATGGGGTGTGTGTGGCTCTGTGAGTGGCTGTATGAGGGAGTGACTGGTTGGATGAGTAGGTAGTATGGGTGAATAAGCCGTTGTGCGAGTGGTTGTGTGGGTGCATGAGTTGGTGTATGAGAGCTTGTATAGGGGTGTATGAGTGGTGCTGTGGATGATGTCATTTAAGATGTCATCAGTGATCTCTCTGACCATGTCATGAGTGATGTAATATGTGAGGTCATAAGCAGTGCATTGCAGGGGCGTAAGCTATAGTTAGCTCAGGTAACTATAACTGCTGAATTTTACTGGTTTTGCACGAGTGAAATGTGATCCTAACTATAACGTACCTGTCACCTTTGGTTTTTTTCAGTGAATTTCTATGGGGTTTTTTAAAATTCTATTTCCTAACTATGACTTCCCTGTAACCTTTGTGTTTTCAGTGAATTTCTAAGGTTTTTTAAATGTTATTTACAAATTATAATGTACCTGTAACCTTTATTTTTTTAAGTGAATTTCTAAGGATTTTTAAATTTTATTTCCTAACTGTAAACTGTAACCTTTGAGAGAGAGTGTGTGAGTGAGTGCATGAGTGTCTCAGTTGGTGTGTGAGTGAGTGCATGACTCAATGGGAGTGTGACTGGGTGTGTGAGTGTCTTTGTGGGTCTGGAAGTGGCTGCATAAGTGGCTCACTGGGTGTGAAAGTGGGTGTGTTAGTGTCTGAATGGGTCTGGGTGCGAGTGTCTGAGTGGGTGCATGAGTGTCTGAGTGAGTGTTTCAGTGGGTCTTTGAGTGGGAGTGCGAGTGTCTGAGTGGGTTTGCGAGTGCCTAAATCAGTGTATGAGTCAGTCAGTGAGTGAGCGTATGAGTGCATTTGTGAGTGCATGTATGAGTGGGTCTGTGAGTGGGTTATCCGTGTCTGGGTGGGTATGTTTGTAGCTGTGTGAGTGACTCAGCCACAAAGGAACCCCACCTGCCATTTTATCCACCAAGAGGCCACAGTTTTGCACAAAATATCTACCCAAGTTACTTTCTACTCGTTAATTACTAGGTGCTACCTACCTCTGTTTAATGGAGCACGAGGAAATGTCACATGTGACCTTGTGTACGTTTAGGCAATGTGATTTTTACTGGTGGGTCTTTATCCAAAAATATGTAATAAGACTACAAAGAGGTAAATCTCCACCAAACAAGGGTCTTTGCTCTTGCCTATATGAAGCAAGTGCTTCTTTAATTGGTTGAGATGTCCTCATATTCCTCGGCATCAAGAACTCCTCACCAAAATCGACGAGAAACACGCCGAGGTGCCTTTAGGTATGCTGTCCATCATCCTGCAATTTTCCATAGGAAACTTTAGACACGGCTACAGCCCGAACTGCTGAACGGAATTACACCAAATTTGGCAAAGAGGTAGTTCTTGGTTCAGAAAGAACCCTTTTTGTTAAATGGTGTAAATCCGTTCAGTAGTTGCTGAGAAAATCAAAAGTAAAAGTACATATATATCTATGGCCGCGTCGGATTCGCGCACCCTCCCGATCACGAGCTGCATGCTAATTGGCTGTCAACACTCCGAATCAGGAAGTGTTGGCAGCCATTTTGTCCTCGGTAGAACCGAGGGACAGAAACAAGTGCGCAAAACGCACAAAGGGGGCAGGGTAGAAACACCCTGACCCCCTAGGTCTGCTCAGGGGTCCCACAAGGACCCCCAGGGCAAAAATTTTTTTATTTTTTTAAATCGGCAGGATGCGCTCAGGGAGCGCGGATCCTGCCGAAAAAAAAATCGAAGCGTGGTCTCCTGCGCTTCGATGTTAATTGGCCCCCGGGTGGCCCAAGTCCCGGAGGCATGGTGGGGGGGTTTTAATTTATGTAGGGGGGCCTCTAAGGCCCCCCAAGCCCCGGGGACCGCCACCCCCCGGGGCTTTATTTAAAATGATGGCGGGAGGGCTCTGAGCCCTCCCGCAGCCCCGGGACCGCCGCCTCCCCGGGGCTTTTTTTTTTTTTTTTTAAACCTGTGTGGGGGCTCCAGCCCCCACATGCCCCGGGGACCGCCACCTCCCGGGGCACTAAACATTTAAATATGGGGGTCCGTTACGGACTCCAAGCCCCGGGACCACCACCTCCCCGGGGCTGTGCACTGAATGGGAGGGGGCCGCGCGGCCCCCTCCTGGAGCCCTTGATGGCCCTGGGGACCACCACCCCCAGGGCCGGCTCCTGCAGTGTCCCGGGGTGCCTACCCCGGGACACTGCTGTTTGCTATGACAAGACGGGAGCCTCGCGGCTCCCGTCCTGTCATAGCAAACTTGGTTTGCATTTTGAAAGAGAGAGCAGGAAACCTGCTCTCTCTTTCAAAATGCAAACCAATTGCTTTCCACATGGGGAGCAGCATGTTAGCTGCTCCCCATGTGGAAAAGCAATGCCGGCTTCCGCAGGAGGCGGGGAGCCGGCTGGGACTGTGGGGGATTGGGGACCCCCCACAGTCTCCAACGTGAGGCCAGGCCCCGGGGGATGGGGTCCCCGGGGCCATAAGTGGCCCGGGAGGGGGCCACGCAGCCCCCTCCCCAAAGTTCAAATTTAAAAAATAAATAAATAAGGGAAAGGCCGGCCCCGGGGATGGGGTCCCCGGGGCCTTAAATGGCCTGAGGAGGAGGGCCACGCAGCCCCCCTCCAAAGAAAAAAATAAAAAATCGAGGCCATGCCCCGGGGATGGGGTCCCCGGGGCCAATACAGGCCCAGGGAAGGGGGCCACGCGGCCCCTTCCCGTTTTTTTATTTTAAATTAAAAAAAAAAAAAAAAATGCTCAGGCCTTGGGGGATGGGGTCCCTGGGGCCAAAAGTGGGCAAGGGAAGAGGGGCCACGCAGCCCCCTCCCATTAAAAAAAAAAAAAACGACCGGCATCGTGCCGGAGGCCCCGCCCCCTCCCTGCAGTACTCTGCAAACGCGCCCCTGGCGCGTTTGCAGAGGGAACGAATTCCCCTTGAATACTGGGGGTCCCTGGGGCCAACTAGCCCACCAGGAACCTCCAGTATGCGCCAGGGGGCTGCCTTGCAGAGACGTGTACATAGGCCACGCCCCTTTTTACACCTCTCTGCAACGCAGCTCTGTGGCGCTTTTGGAGGTATATGGTGGGCTAGTTGGACTCCAGGGACCCTCAGGATTCAAGGGGACTTAATCCCCCAACTTAAAACGCGCCACAGGGCGCGTTTGCACAGTGGTGAAGGGAGGGGCGGGGCTTCATGTGACATGTGTGCAAACAGGCCCCGTGGCGCGTTTTAAGATGGGGGATTAAATCCCCTTCAATCCTGAGGGTCCCTGGGGCCAACTAGCCCAACAGGTACATCCAGAAAGCGCCACAGAGCTGCGTTGCAGAGAGGTGTAAAGGGGTGTGGCCTCTCTACACGTCTCTGCAACGCAGCCCCTGGCGCATACTGGAGGTTCATGGTGGGCTAGTTGGCCCCTAGGGAACCTCATGATTCAAGGGGACTTAATCCCCCAACTTAAAACGCGCCACGGGGCGCCTTTGCACAGATGTCACCTCAGGCCCCGCCCCTCCCTTCACCATTGTGCAAATATTCCTCTAAAATCTGCCTTACTACGAATTCCGATTTACTCACCTGTTATCAGGAGAGACCTCAGTGCTGTATCTTTCAGCCCAGTACTGGTCCTGAAAAGTAATTTTAACCGTACTTACCAGTAACTTGAATTTCCTTCCATAGGCTAACATTGACTGGTTTCACTTGGAAATTCTTCTAAGTGTGGAGTTTTGGAACTTTAAAATATTCCTCTAAAATCAGCCGAAATACGAATTCCGATTTACTCACCTGTTATCAGGAGAGACCTCAGTGCTGTATCTTTCAGCCCAGTACTGATCCTCAAAAGTAATTTTAACCGTACTTACCAGTAACTTGAATTTCCTTCCATAGGATATCATTGCCTGCTTTTTGCTGAAAAAGTTTCTAAGTGTTGATTTTTGAAACATACAAATATTCCTCTAAAATCAGCCGAAATACGAATTCCGATTTACTCACCTGTTATAAGGAGAGACCTCAGTGCTGTATCTTTCAGCCCAGTACTGGTCCTGAAAAGTAATTTTAACCGTACTTACCAGTAACTTGAATTTCCTTCCATAGGCTAACATTGACTGGTTTCACTTGGAAATTCTTCTAAGTGTGGAGTTTTGGAACTTTAAAATATTCCTCTAAAATCAGCCGAAATACGAATTCCGATTTACTCACCTGTTATCACGAGAGACCTCAGTGCTGCATCTTTCAGCCCAGTACTGATCCTCAAAAGTAATTTTAACCGTACTTACCAGTAACTTGAATTTCCTTCCATAGGATATCATTGCCTGCTTTTTGCTGAAAAAGTTTCTAAGTGTTGATTTTTGAAACATACAAATATTCCTCTAAAATCAGCCGAAATCCGAATTCTGATTTACTCACCTGTTATCAGGAGAGACCTCAGTGCTGCATCTTTCAGCCCAGTACTGGTCCTGAAAAGTAATTTTAACCGTACTTACCGGTAACTTGAATTTCCTTCATAGGCTAACATTGACTGGTTTCACTTGGAAATTCTTCTAAGTGTGGAGTTTTGGAACTTTATAATATTCCTCTAAAATCAACCAAAGTACGAATTCCAATTTACTCACCTGTTATCAGGAGAGAACCCACTGCTGCATCTTTTAGTCCAGCACTGACCCTGAAAAGTAATTTTAACCGTACTTACCAGTAACTTATATTTTCTTCCATAGGAATCCATTGTCTGGTTTTCAGCAGAAAAGTTTGTGTCGATTTTCACAAACTACAAATATTCCTTAAAAATCGCCTGTATAACTTAAACGCATTCTTTCAACTGTTTACAGGAGATGCACCAGTGCTGGATCCAGGATCCAACACTGAGTAAGAAAAAGTAACGATAACAGTTTTTACCTGCTAAGTGAATTTCCTTCCATAGGATAACATTGGTGATTCTATGAGAAAAAGTTTCTAAGTGTCAACTTTTAAAATACAATAATATTCCTTAAAAATCACGACTGTAACCAAAACGCTTTTACTCAACTGTTTACAGGAGATGTACCAGGACTGAATCTAGGATCCAGTCCTGTGGTTAGAAAAGTAATCCATAAAGTAACTAATTGCATTTAACTAGAAATTCACATTGAGCTGAATGTTGCATTGTGTTTGAAAATGTGTTGCCCATTGCAACAACTGTAACTACTGTACTTAAAAGTCTATTGCCTATGTGCAAAGTATTTAAACTAAAGTAATTCATTCTGAGAAAATATTTTTTGTAATGTAATGTATAATGTAATTACAATGTAATTTAAAAAATAAAATATCTAAAAATAAATAGTTTAAAAAAATGTAGTAAATCAGTATGAAAAAAATTAATATAACAATTAATACATTTAAAAATTGTCATTTACAAAACCTTTGAAATTCACTGAAAAAACCGTAGGTTTCAGACATGTTATAGTTAGGAATTAGCATTTAAAAAACCTTTGAAATTCACTGAAAAAACCATAGGTTTCAGATATGTTATAGTTAGAAATTAGCATTTAAAAAACCTTTGAAATTCACTGAAAAAAACATAGGTTTTAGGGACAGTTATAGTTAGTTGGACATTTTACTCGTACAAAACCCGTGAAATTCCCCCGTTATAGTTAGTTCAGCTAACTATAACTCGCGCCCCGCAATGCACTGCTGATGACGTCACATATTACATCACTCATGACATGGTCAGTGACATCACTGATGACATCACTGATGACATCTCAAATGACATCACTGATGACATCATCCACGTGATAATCTGATGCAGCTCTTCACACCCTAATATAACCTTTGATACACCCAATCTAAATTACAGACTGCCATTCTCAAAACCATAGACACTCCAACACCAATAACTACATACCCACTCACTGATTCTTAGGTCTACACACACACATCTACTCACTCACCCGTACAGTCACTCATACTTATGGTCACTCAGTACAGGACTATCATATGCACTCTTACTCCTATATAGACACTCAAACACCGCCACTCATCCATAGAGGTACTCACACACCTAGTTAGTCATGCAAATAATTAAACACACTGCCATTTACTCACCTATACAGTTATACACACACCAGCTCACTTAATCATACAAATACTAGCACATTGTTACGCTCTTATATAATCACTGATACAAGCACACACTCATCCATACAGCCACTATCACAATCACTCACTCTCGCTTATAGCTATTTATATACTCCAACACACATATATAATGCCTTTCACATATGTAGTTACTCACACATGTACCACTGGGACATACATTCACTCACTAACACACTCTTACACACACTTACCCACCCATACAGTCTATCACAGATGCACTCTTGAAACCATCCACCCAGTGAATCACCCACTCACACATCTATGCACAGTCGTACACACCCCATCCACACAAACACTCAGGCACCCATACAGATACTCAGACAACAAATCAATAACTCTTATAGACACTCATGTAGCTATTCACAAACCCATGCAGCCACTTACACTGCAACAGACAGACGGATACAGACATTAACCCAGTTTAGTCACTAACCCATGCATTCAGTAAGATACGTTAAATCACTCACTTATAGAGTCAGTCACGCACCTACTAAATCATCCATACAGACACTTACACACCCACTCATTCTTCAATACGTCTTTTCCTATATATATTAAAAATATTTAAACTTTACAGAAACACAGTCACTGGATGATGTCATCAGTGATGTCATTTGAGATGTCATCAGTGATGTCATCAGTGATGTCACTGACCATGTTATGAGTGATGTAATATGTGACGTCATCAGCAGTGCATTGCGGGGCGCGAGTTATAGTTAGCTGAACTAACTATAACGGGGAATTTCACGGGTTTTGTACGAGTAAAATGTCCAACTAACTATAACTGTCCCTAAAACCTATGGTTTTTTCAGTGAATATATATATATATATATTATCTACTGGCGGTCGCCAGTAGATAGTTATAGTTAGGACCTATTTTCCATAGGAAATCCGCGACATTCTATTTGAAATAACTCTCTTGCCGGTTGACGAATCTTCGCGAAATTTTCAAACTTTATGGCCCGCTCCGGTCCGCTCCTACCCTGAAAGTCTCGGGGTGATTCATCAAGCGGGGGCCGAGAAAAAGGGGGTCCCAAAACGTGTTTTTCCCATTCATTTTCCCATAGGAAACTTTAGACACGGCTACAGCCCGAACTGCTGAACGGAATTACACCAAATTTGGCAAAGAGGTAGTTCTTGGTTCAGAAAGAACCCTTTTGTTAAATGGTGTAAATCCGTTCAGTAGTTGCGGAGAAATTAAAAAATAAGAGTCCAAAAATAAATTTCCCATAGGAAACTTTATGCAAGGCTACAGCCCGAACTGCTGAACGGAATTACACCAAATTTGGCAAAGAGGTAGTTCTTGGTTCAGAAAGAACCCTTTTTGTCAAATGGTGTAAATCCGTTCAGTAGTTGCTGAGAAAATCAAAAGTAAAAACACATATATATCTGGGCGGAGCCTAACCACACATGTCATCGTGAGATCAGATTGGCTGTCAGCACTTCATCCTGGAATTGCTGGCAGCCATCTTGAGACCAATATACATGATAGTACCCCATTGAAATGCCTTGTAGTGAATCAAAGATTTTGAGGGTTACCAAAAGGAGAACTATTAAGGGTGATAACAGACTTTAGTTACATTAGAATTCATTTGTTGATGGTACCATACTAATTTCAGGAATTGTGGTGTGTTCTAAGGTGATTTTACCCTGTGAAAAACCTTCTGCTGGGATATCATGAATCATGTTTGAGAGAAAACTATTTTCACATGCTTGTCCCATACAGTTTTGGAAGGTGCTCCAGAAGCTAAAATGAGAGCATATTTTCTGTAAATTCACATTATCTTTCTCAGTCATGTGAGAATGAAGTCTGACATTCTCAGTAAAACATGTACATCCAACAAGGGCAGAGACTGTCAGTTGATTCCTTTGTGTTCTACTGCAGCTTCCCAGAGTGTTCTAAAGAACAACTAGAGCGCTAACAGCCTTACTTATGACAAAAGTATGGCACACCGGAAGCCATCTTGATTGGAATAAACCGTTAATACTTAAAACATTTAATTTAAAAAGGAACAAAATGAGGGGGTTCTTTTTTAAATAGAAATTATGGTTAGTGCTGCAGAAAGAAAAATGAGGGCATGTTTTAAGTGAGATCTCAAATCCTCTTCTATTTCATTAGAAAATTCTGACATGCAGACTGAAACAATCACTTTCAATACCAGCAGCAGACTTCCAGTTAACTCCCTGGTGAGCAGTAGCTTTAGTACAGTGATCTAATGAGCAACTAGAGTGCTAACATTCTGAATTTATGGCAAATGTGAGACACATCTGAATGCCTTCTTGATGGAATCAAAGTAAAAAACTGAAAGCATTTCCTACTGAGGAGACTGCAGTAAATGAGGAAATTAGGAAACTTCATAACAAAGAAGTCTTCCAAGATGGCCACCAGAGAAAAAAGAGCCCAAATGTAGCACAAATATTACCCAGATGTAGCCCACATATAGCCCAATGACAAAAGTGTGCAAAACACTTTTTATTTTTAGTTTTTTGCAGTTTTATGTAGTGCAGACTGGTCAGGTATTGGAGCGTTGCATCTTAAAACATGACCCCCTACACTACAAAAACACTACTGCACTACTCTAAACCCTAAAACACTACCCCAGCACGACTCCCTACACTACACAAGCACCACTGCACTATCCTAAACCCTAAAACACTACCCCCAGCATGACCCCCTACACTACACAAACACCACTGCACTACCCTAAACCCTAAAACACTACCCCAGCACGATCCCCTACACTACCCAAACACCACTGCACTAACCTAAATCCTAAAACAATACCCCCAGCACGACCCCCTACACTACCCAAACACCACTGCACTACCCTAAAACATGACCCCCTACACTACACAAACACCACTGCACTACCCTAAACCCTAAAACACTACCCCCAGCACGACCCCTACACTACACAAGCACCACTGCACTACCCTAAACCCTAAAACACTACCCCCAGAACGACCCCCTACACTGCCCAAACACCACTGCACTGCCCTAAACCTTGAAACACCAGCCCCTGCACGACCCCTACACTGTTCGAACACCACTGCACTGCCCTAAACCCTGAAACACCAGCCCCAGCACGACCCCCTACACTGCCCGAACACCACTGCACTGCCCTAAACCCTGAAACACTATCCCCAGCAAGACCCCCTACACTGCCCAAACACCACTCCACTGCCCTAAACCCTGAAACATCACCCCCAGCAAGACCCCCTACACTGCCCGAACACCACTGCCCTAAACCCTGAAACACCACCCCCAGCACGACCCCCTACACTGCCCGAACACCACTGCACTGCCCTAAACCCTGAAACACCACCCCCAGCACGACCCCCTACACTGCACGAACACCACTGCTCTACCCAAAACCCTGAAACACCAGCCCCAGCACGACCCCCTACACTGCCCGAACACCACTGCACTGCCCTAAACCCTGAAACACCAGCCCAAGCACGACCCCCCTACACTGCCCGAACACCACTGCACTACCCTAAACCCAGAAACACCACCCCCAGCACGACCCCCTACACTGCCTGAGCACCACTGCACTGCCCTAAACCCTGAAACACCAGCCCCAGCATGACCCCCTACACTGCCCGAACACCACTGCACTGCCCTAAACCCTGAAACACCAGCCCCAGCACAACCCCCTACACTGCCCGAACACTACTGCACTGCCCTAAACCCTGAAACACCACCCCGTGCACGACCCCCTACACTGCCCGAACACCACTGCACTGCCCTAAACCCTGAAACACCACCCCCAGCACGACACCCTACACTGCCCGAACACTACTGCACTGCCCTAAACCCTGAAACACCATCCCCAGCACGACCCCCTACACTGCACGAACACCCCTGCACTGCCCTAAACCCTGAAACACTACCCCCAGCAAGACCCCTACACTGCCCGAACACCACTGCACTGCCCTAAACCCTGAAACATCACCCCCAGCAAGACCCCCTACACTCCCCGAACACCACTGCACTACCCTAAACCCTACAACACTACCCCCAGCACGACCCCCTACACTACACAAGCACCACTGCACTACCCTAAACCCTAAAACACTACCCCCAGAACGACCCCCTACACTGCCCGAACACCACTGCACTGCCCTAAACCTTGAAACACCAGCCCCTGCACGACCCCCTACACTGTTCGAACACCACTGCACTGCCCTAAACCCTGAAACACCACCCCCAGCACGACCCCTACACTGCCGAACACCACTGCACTGCCCTAAACCCTGAAACACCACCCCTTCACGACCCCTACACTGCCCGAACACCACTGCACTGCCCTAAACCCTGAAACACCACCCCCAGCACGGCCCCCTACACTGCCCAAACACCACTGCACTGCCCTAAACCCTGAAACACCACCCCCAGCACGACTCCCTACACTGCCCGAACACCACTGCTCTGCCCAAAACACTGAAACACCAGCCCCAGCATGACCCCCTACACTGCCCGAACACCACTGCACTGCTCTAAACCGTGAAACACTAGCCCCAGCACGACCCCCTACACTGCCAGAACACCATTGCACTGCCCTAAACCCTGAAACACCAGCCCCAGCACAACCCCCTACACTGCCCGAACACCAGTGCCCTGCCCTAAACCCTGAAACACCACCCCGTGCACGACCCCCTACACTGCCCGAACACCACTGCACTGCCCTAAACCCTGAAACACCACCCCCAGCACGACACCCTACAGTGCCCGAACACCACTGCACTGCCCTAAACCCTGAAACATCACCCCCAGCAAGACCCCCTACACTGCCCGAACACCACTGCCCTAAACCCTGAAACACCACCCCCAGCAAGACCCCCTACACTGCCAGAACACCACTGCACTGCCCTAAACCCTGAAACTCCAGCCCCAGCACGACCCCCTACATTGCCTGAACACCACTGCACTGCCCTAAACCCTGAAACACCACCCCCTGCATGACCCACTACACTGCCCGAACACCACTGCACTGCCCTAAACCCTGAAACACCACCCCCAGCACGACCCCTACACTGCCCGAACACCATTGCACTGCCCTAAACCCTGAAACACCACCCCTGCACGACCCCCTACACTGCCCGAACACTACTGCACTGCCCTAAACCCTGAAACACCGCCCCCAGCATGACCCCCTACACTGCCCGAACACCACTGCACTGCCCTAAACCCTGAAACACCAGCCCCAGCACGACCCCCTACACTGCCCGAACACCACTGCACTGCCCTAAACCCTGAAACACCACCCCCAGCACTACCGCCTACACTGCCTGAAAACCACTGCAGTGCCCTAAACCCTGAAACACCAGCCCCAGCACGACCCCCTACACTGCCCGAACACCACTGCACTGCCCTAAACCCTCAAACACCAGCCCCAGCACGACCCCTACACTGCCCGAACACCACTGCACTACCCTAAACCCTGAAACACCAGCCCCAGCAAGACCCCCTACACTGCCCGAACACCACTGCACTGCCCTAAACTCTGAAACACCAGCCCCAGCAAGACCCCTACACTGCCCGAACACCACTGCGCTGCCCTAAACCCTGAAACACCACCCCCAGCAAGACCCCCTACACTGCCCGAACACCACTGCGCTGCCCTAAACGCTGAAACATCAGCCCCAGCAAGACCCCTACACTGCGCGAACACCATTGCACTGCCCTAAACCCTGAAACACCACCCCCAGCAAGACCCCCTACACTGCCCGAACACCACTGCACTAAACCCGGAAACACCAGCCCCAGCAAGACCACCTACACTGCCCGAACACCACTGCACTGCCCAAAACCCTGAAACACCACCCCCAGCACGACACACTACACTGCCCGAACACCACTGCACTGCCCTAAACCCTGAAACACCACCCCCAGCACGACCCCTACACTGCCCGAACACCACTGCACTGCCCTGCCCTAAACCCTGAAACACCACCCCCTGCACGACCCCCTACACTGCCCGAACACCACTGCACTGCCCTAAACCCTGAAACATCACCCCCAGCAAGACCCCTACACTGCCCGAACACCACTGCCCTAAACCCTGAAACACCACCCCCAGCAAGACCCCTACACTGCCCGAACAACACTGCAGTGCCCTAAACCCTAAAACACCACCCCAGCACGACCCCTACACTGCCCGAACACCACTGCTCTGCCCAAAACCCTGAAACACCAGCCCCAGCACGACCCCCTACACTGCCCGAACACCACTGCACTGCCCTAAACCCTGAAACACCACCCCCAGCACGACCCCCTACACTGCCCGAACACCACTGCACTGCCCTAAACCCTGAAACACCACCCCCAGCACGACCGCCTACACTGCCCGAACACCACTGCACTACCCTAAACCCTGAAACACCAGCCCCAGCAAGACCCCCTACACTGCCCGAACACCACTGCACTGCCCTAAACCGTGAAACACCAGCCCCAGCAAGACCCCTACACTGCCCGAACACCACTGCACTGCCCTAAACCCTGAAACACCACCCCAGCAAGACCCCCTACACTGCCCGAACACCACTGCGCTGCCCTAAACGCTGAAACATCAGCCCCAGCAAGACCCCCTACACTGCGCGAACACCATTGCACTGCCCTAAACCCTGAAACACCACCCCCAGCACGACCCCTACACTGCCCGAACACCACTGCACTGCCCTAAACCCTGAAACACCACCACCCTGCACGACCCCCTACACTGCCCGAACACCACTGCACTGCCCTAAACCCTAAAACTCTACCCCCAGCATGACCCCCTACACTGCCCGAACACCACTGCACTGCCCTAAATCCTGACTCACCACCCCCTGCATGACCCCCTACACTGCCCGAACACCACTACACTGCCCTAAACCCAGAAACACCACCCCCAGCACGACCCCCTACACTGCCCAAACACCACTGCACTGCCCTAAACCCTGAAACACCACCCGCAGCACGACCCCCTACACTGCCCGAACACCACTGCACTGCCCTAAACCCTGAAACACCAGCGCCTGCACGACCCCCTACACTGCCCGAACACCACTGCACTGCCCTAAACCCTGAAACACCACACCCAGCACGACCCCCTACACTGCCTGAACACCACTGCACTGCCCTAAAGCCTGAAACACCACCTCCAACACAACCCCTACACTGCCTGAACACCATTGCTCTGCCCTAAACCCTAAAACACTCCCCCAGCATGACCCCCTGCACGACCCAAACACCACTGCACTGCCCTAAACCCTGAAACACCACCCCCAGCAAGACCCCTACACTGCCCGAATACCACTGCACTGCCCTAAAGCCTGAAACACCACCTCCAACACAACCCCTACACTGCCTGAACACCATTGCTCTGCCCTAAACCCTGAAACACTGCCCCCAGCAAGACCCCCTACACTGCCCGAACACCACTGCACTGCCCTAAACCCTGAAACATCACCCCCAGCAAGACCCCTACACTGCCCGAACACCACTGCCCTAAACCCTGAAACACCACCCCCAGCACGACCCCCTACACTGCTCGAACACCACTGCACTGCCCTAAACCCTGAAACACCACCCCCAGCACGACCCCCTACACTGCCCGAACACCACTGCTCTGCCCAAAACACTGAAACACCAGCCCCAGCATGACCCCCTACACTGCCCGAACACCACTGCACTGCCCAAAACACTGAAACACCAGCCCCAGCACGAACCCCTACACTGCCTGCGCTGCCCTAAACCCTGAAACACCAGCCCCAGCACGACCCCCTACACTGCCTGAACACTACTGCACTGCCCTAAACCATGAAACACCATCCCCAGCACGACCACTACACTGCACAAACACCACTGCACTGCCCTAAACCCTGAAAAACTACCCCCAGCAAGACCCCTACACTGCCCGAACACCACTGCACTGCCCTAAACCCTAAAACACCAGCCCCAGCACGACCCCCTACACTGCCCGAACACCACTGCACTGCCCTAAACCCTGAAACACCAGCCCCAGCACGACCCCCTACACTGCCCGAACACCACTGCACTACCCTAAACCCATAAACACCACCCCCAGCACGACCCCTACACTGCCTGAGCACCACTGCACTGCCCTAAACCCTGAAACACCAGCCCCAGCATGACCCCCTACACTGCCCGAACACCACTGCACTGCCCTAAACCCTGAAACACCAGCCCCAGCACGACCACCTTCACTGCGCGAACACCACTGCACTGCCCTAAACCCTGAAACAACAGCCCCAGCATGACCCCCTACACTGCCCGAACACCACTGCGCTGCCCTAAACCGTGAAACACTAGCCCCAGCACGACCCCTACACTGCCAGAACACCATTGCACTGCCCTAAACCCTGAAACACCAGCCCCAGCACAACCCCCTACACTGCCCGAACACCACTGCACTGCCCTAAACCCTGAAACACCACCCCGTGCACGACCCCTACACTGCCCGAACACCACTTCACTGCCCTAAACCCTGAAACACCACCCCCAGCACGACACCCTACACTGCCCGAACACCACTGCACTGCCTTAAACCCTGAAACATCACCCCCAGCAAGACCCCCTACACTGCCCTAAACCCTGAAACACCACCCCCAGCAAGACCCCCTACACTGCCCGAACACCACTGCATTGCCCTAAACCCTGAAACACCAGCCCCAGCACGACCCCCTACATTGCCCGAACACCACTGCACTGCCTTAAACCCTGAAACACCACCCCCTGCATGACCCACTACACTGCCCTAAACCCTGAAACACCATTCCCCCTGCACGACCCCCTACTCTGCCCGAACACTACTGCACTGGCCTAAACCCTGAAACACCATCCCCACCACGACCCCTACACTGCACGAACACCCCTGCACTGCCCTAAACCCTGAAACACTACCCCCAGCAAGACCCCTACACTGCCCGAACTCCACTGCACTGCCCTAAACCCTGAAACATCACCCCCAGCAAGACCCCTACACTGCCCGAACACCACTGCCCTAAACCCTGAAACACCACCCCCAGCAAGACCCCCTACACTGCCCGAACACCACTGCACTGCCCTAAACCCTCAAACACCAGCCCCAGCACGACCCACTACATTGCCCGAACACCACTGCACTGCCCTAAATCCTGAAACACCACCCCCTGCATGACCCACTACACTGCCCGAACACCACTGCACTGCCCTAAACCCTGAAACACCACCCCCAGCACGACCCCCTACACTGCCCGAACACCATTGCACTGCCCTAAACCCTGAAACACCACCCCTGCACGACCCCCTACACTGCCCGAACACTACTGCACTGCCCTAAACCCTGAAACACCGCCCCCAGCATGACCCCTACACTGCACGAACACTACTGCACTGCCCTAAACCCTGAAACACTACCCCCAGCAAGACCCCCTACACTGCCCGAACACCACTGCTCCTAAACCCTGAAACACCAGCCCCAGCACGACCCCCTACACTGCCCGAACACCACTGCACTGCCCTAAACCCTGAAACACCACCCCCAGCATGACCCCCTACACTGCCCGAACACCACTGCACTGCCCTAAACCCTGAAACACCACCCCTAGCACGACCGCCTACACTGCCTGAAAACCACTGCTCTGCCCTAAACCCTGAAACACCAGCCCCAGCACGACCCCCTACACTGCCCGAACACCACTGCACTGCCCTAAACGCTGAAACATCAGCCCCAGCAAAACCCCTACACTGCGCGAACACCATTGCACTGCCCTAAACACTGAAACACCACCCCCAGCAAGACCCCCTACACTGCCCGAACACCACTGCACTAAACCCGGAAACACCAGCCCCAGCAAGACCACCTACACTGCCCGAACACCACTGCACTGCCCAAAACCCTGAAACACCACCCCCAGCACGACACCCTACACTGCCCGAACACCACTGCACTGCCCTAAACCCTGAAACACCACCCCCAGCACGACCCCTACACTGCCCGAGCACCACTGCACTGCCCTAAACCCTGAAACACCACCCCCCTGCACGACCCCCTATACTGCCCGAACACCACTGCTAAAACTCTACCCCCAGCATGACCCCCTACACTGCCCGAACACCACTGCACTGCCCTAAACCCTGACTCACCACCCCCTGCACGACCCCCTACACTGCCCGAACACCACTACACTGCCCTAAACCCAGAAACACCACCCCCAGCACGACCCCCTACACTGCCCAAACACCACTGCACTGCCCTAAACCCTAAAACACCACCCCCAGCACGACCCCCTACACTGCCCGAACACCACTGCACTGCACTGCCCTAAACCCTGAAACACCAGCCCCTGCACGACCCCTACACTGCCCGAACACCATTGCACTGCCCTAAACCCTGAAACACCACCCCCAGCACGACCCCTACACTGCCTGAACACCACTGCCCTAAACCCTGAAACACCACCCCCAGCAAGACCCCCTACACTGCCCGAATACCACTGCACTGCCCTAAAGCCTGAAACACCACCTCCCACACAACCCCCTACACTGCCTGAACACCATTGCTCTGCCCTAAACCCTGAAACACTGCCCCCAGCAAGACCCCTACACTGCCCGAACACCACTGCACTGCCCTAAACCCTGAAACATCACCCCCAGCAAGACCCCCTACACTGCCCGAACACCACTGCCCTAAACCCTGAAACACCACCCCCAGCACGACCCCCTACACTACTCGAACACCACTGCACTGCCCTAAACCCTGAAACACCACCCCCAGCACGACTCCCTACACTGCCCGAACACCACTGCTCTGCCCAAAACACTGAAACACCAGCCCCAGCATGACCCCCTACACTGCCCGAACACCACTGCACTGCCCTAAACCCTGAAACACCAGCCCCAGCACGAACCCCTACACTGCCCGAACACAACTGCACTACCCTAAACCCAGAAACACCACCCCCAGCACGACCCCCTACACTGCCCGAGCACCACTGCCTGCACTGCCCTAAACCCTGAAACACCAGCCCCAGCACGACCCCCTACACTGCCTAAACACTACTGCACTGCCTAAACCATGAAACACCATCGCACGACCCCTACACTGCACGAACACCACTGCACTGCCCTAAACCCTGAAAAACTACCCCCAGCAAGACCCCCTACACTGCCCGAACACCACTGCACTGCCCTAAACCCTGAAACATCACCCCCAGCAAGACCCCTACACTGCCCGAACACCACTGCCCTAAACCCTGAAACACCACCCCCAGCAAGACCCCTACACTGCCCGAACACCATTGCACTGCCCTAAACCCTGAAACACCAGCCCCAGCACGACCCCCTACACTGCCCGAACACCACTGCACTGCCCTAAACCCTGAAACACCACCCCGTGCATGACCCCCTACACTGCCCGAACACCACTGCACTGCCCTAAACCCTGAAACACCAGCCCCAGCACGACCCCCTACACTGCCCGAACACCACTACACTGCCCTAAACCCTGAAACACAACCCCCAGCACGACCCCCTACACTACCCGAACACCGCTGCACTACCCTAAACCCTAAAATACTCCCCCAGCACGACCCCCTACACTACCCGAACACCACTGCACTGCCCTAAACCCTAAAACACTCCCCCAGCACGACCCCCTACACTGCCCGAACACCACTGCACTGCCCTAAACCCTAAAACACTCCCCCAGCATGACCCCCTACACTACCCAAACACCACTGCACTGCCCTAAACCCTAAAACACTCCCCCAGCATGACCCCCTGCACAACCCAAACACCACTGCACTGCCCTAAACCCTGAAACACCACCCCCAGCAAGACCCCTACACTGCCCGAACACCACTGCACTGCCCTAAACCCTGAAACTCCACCCCCAGCACGACCCCCTACACTGCCCAAACACCACTGCACTACCCTAAACCCTAAAACACGACCTCCTACACTACACAAAGACCACTGCACTACCCTAAACCCTAAAACACTACCCCCAGCACGACCCCCTACACTACACAAACACCACTGCACTACCCTAAACCCTAAAACACTACCCCCTACACTACACAAACACCACTGCACTACCCTAAACCCTAAAACAATACCCCCAGCACAAACCCCTACACTACCCAAACACCACTGCACTACCCTAAACCCTAAAACACTACCCCAGCAGTACCCCTACACTACCCAAACACCGTTGCACTACACTAAACCCTAAAACACTACCCCCAGCAGTACCCCTACACTACCCAAACACCACTGCATTACCCTAAACCCTAAACCACTACCCCCAGCACGACCCCTACAGTACCCAAACACCACTGCACTACCCTAAACCCTAAAACACTACCCCAGCACAACCCCTACACTACCCAAACACCACTGTAATACCCTAAACCCTAAAACACTCCCCCAGCACGACTCCCTACACTATCCAAACACCACTGCACTACCCTAAACCCTAAATCTACCCCCAGCATGACCCCTACACTACACAAACACCACTGCACTACCCTAAACCCTAAAACACTACCCCCAGCACGACCCCTTCACTACCTAAACACAACTACACAATTTGTTACAGGCGTTGCAACGCAGGCCTGTGGTGCTTACTGGAACAGTTTGCACAGTGGTGAAGGGAGGGGGGCGGGGCCTCAGGTGACATGTGCGCAAACACGCCCCCTTGAATCCTGAGGGACCCTGGGGGCCAACTAGCCCACCAGGTACCTTCAGTAAGCACAACAGAGTTGCGTTGCAGAGAGGTGAAAAAGGTGCGTGGCCTCGGAACGCCTCTCTGCAACTCAGCTCTGTGGTCCTAACTGTAGGTACCTGGGGAGCTAGTTGGGCCCCAGGAACCCTCAGGATTCAAGGGGACTTAATCCCGCAACTTAAAACGCGCCACGGGGCGCGTTTGCACACGGGTTTTAAGAGGTAGTTTTAATCCCCCTGCCCTATTATGCACTAGGGACTTACAGAGGAGGTCATGCTAATCACAGGGGTACCCCAACGCATAGTGTTCCCTAGTGTATGTAGGTGTTTTCACTGTATTCTAAGTGTCTTTTAGCATAGCACTGACTCTGGTTAGTCAGAGTCAGTTACCACCTGTACCTGTCTGAAAAAGTTGTGGGCACAGGATGATTTTGCAACATGGCCTCTTTCTGCTCCTCTGTTGGTTCTTTCTGCACATCTTTTGCTTCTTCCTGCACTTTTCTTCGTCTTTGTGGACTTCTGTTGCTTCTTTCTGCATTTCTTTTGCTTCTTTCTGCGCGTTTTTCTTCTTTCTTCACATGTCCTACCTCTGTAGGCATAGTTAGAAACTAGCATTTAAAAAACCTTTGAAATTCACTTAAAAAATCATAGGTTTCAGGCACGTTATAGTTAGAAATTAGCATTTAAAAAACCTTTGAAATTCACTGAAAAAACCATAGGTTTCAGACACGTTATAGTTAGAAATTAGCATTTAAAAAACCTTTGAAATTCACTGAAAAAAACCATAGGTTTTAGGGACAGTTATAGTTAGTTGGACATTTCACTCGTACAAAACCATAGAAATTCCCCCGTTATAGTTAGTTCAGCTAACTATAACTCGCGCCTCGCAATTCACTGCTGATGACGTCACATATTACATCACTCATGACATGGTCAGTGACATCACTGATGACATCACTGATGACATCTCAAATGACATCACTGATGACATCATCCATGTGATAATTTCATGCATCTTCTCACACCTAATATAGCTTTTGATACACCCACTCTAAATTACAGACTGCCATTCTCAAAACCATACACACTCCAATACCAATAACTACATACCCACTCACTGATTCTTAGGTCTACACACACACATCTACTCACTCACCCGTACAGTCACTCATACTTACAGTCACTCAGTACAGGACTATCATATGCACTCATACACCTATATAAACACTCACACACGCCACTCATCCATAGATGTACTCACACACCTAGTCAGTCATGCAAAAAATTAATCACACACCCATTTACTCACCTATACAGTTATACACACACCAGCTCACTTACTCATACAAATACTAGCACATTCTTATGCTCTTATACAATAACTGATACAAGCACACACGCATCCATACAGCCACTCTCACAATCACACACTCTCACTTATAGCCATTTAAATACTCTAACACACATATATACTGCCTTTTACATATGTAGTTACTACGCACATGTACCACTGAGATATACATTCACTCACTAACACACCCATACACACACTCACCCACCCAAGCAGTCCATCACAGATGCACTCTTGAAATCATGCACCCAGTGAATCACCCACTCACACATCTATGTACAGAGTCACACACACCCACCCACACAAACACTCAGGCAGCCATACAGATACTCAGAGAACCAATCAATAACCCATATAGACACTCATGTAGCTATTCGCAAATCCATGCATCCACTTACACACCAACAAACAGACGGATACAGACATTCACACAGTTTAGTCACTAACCCATGCATTCAGTAAGATACGTTTAATCACTCACTTGTAGAGTCAGTCACGCACGTACTAAATCATCCATTCAGACACTTATACACCCACTCATTCTTCAATACGCCTTTCCCTATATATATTAAACATATTTAAACTTTACAGAAACACACAGTCACTGGATGATGTCATCAGTGATTTCATTTGAGATGTCATCAGTGATGTCATCAGTGATGTCACTGACCATGTCATGAGTGATGTAATATGTGACGTCATCAGCAGTGCATTGCGGTGGCGCGAGTTATAGTTAGCTGAACTAACTATAACGGGGAATTTCTATGGCTTTGTACGAGTGAAATGTCCAACTAACTATAACTGTCCCTAAAACCTATGGTTTTTCAGTGAATTTCAAAGGTTTTTAAATGCTAATTTCTAACTATAACGTGTCTGAAACCTATGGTTTTTTCAGTGAATATATATATATATATATATATATATATATATATATATATATTCACTGAAAAAACCATAGGTTTCAGGCACGTTATAGTTAGAAATTAGCATTTTAAAAACTTTACAAATTCACTGAAAAACCATAGGTTTTAGGGGCAGTTATAGTTAGTTGGACATTGCACTCGTGACAAAACCCGTGAAATTCCCCGTTATAGTTAGTTCAGCTAACTATAACTCGCGCCCCGCAATGCACTGCTGATGACGTCACATATTACATCACTCATGACATGGTCAGTGACATCACTGATGACATCACTGATGACATCATCCAGTGACTGTGTGTTTCTGTAAAGTTTAAATATTTTTAATATATATAGGGAAAGGCGTATTGAAGAATGAGTGGGTGTATATGTGTCTGTATGGATGATTTAGTAGGACCGTGACTAACTCTATAAGTGAGTGATTAAACGTATCTTACTGAATGCATGGGTTAGTGACTAAACTGGGTGAATGTCTGTATCCGTCTGTCTGTTGCTGTGTAAGTGGCTGCATGGGTTTGTGAATAGCTACATGAGTGTCTATATGAGTTATTGATTGGTTGTCTGAGTATCTGTATGGGTGCCTGAGTGTTTGTGTGGGTGGGTGTGTGCGACTCTGTGCATAGATGTGTGAGTGGGTGATTCACTGGGTGGATGGTTTCAAGAGTGCATCTGTGATAGACTGTATGGGTGGGTAAGTGTGTGTAAGAGTGTGTTAGTGAGTGAATGTATGTTCCAGTGGTACATGTGTGAGTAACTACATATGTGAAAGGCAGTATATATGTGTGTTGGAGTATATAAATAGCTGTAAGCGAGAGTGTGTGATTGTGAGAGTGACTGTAGGGATTAGTGTGTGCTTGTATCAGTGATTGTATAAGAGCGTAAGAATGTGCTAGTATTTGTATGAGTAAGTGAGCTGGTGTGTGTATAACTGTATAGGTGAGTAAATGGCAGTGTGTTTAATTTTTGCATGACTGACTAGGTGTGTGAGTACCTCTATGGATGAGTGGCGGTGTGTGAGTGTTTATATAGGTGTACGAGTGCATATGATAGTCATGTACTGAGTGACCGTAAGTATGAGTGACTGTACGGGTGAGTGAGTGGATGTGTGTGTAGACCTAAGAATCAGTGAGTGGGTATGCAGTTATTGGTGTTGGAGTGTCTATGGTTTTGTCTCACGCTGATGGTACGGCGGCCTTGAAGAAATTGTACAATACAGTGGAACCCGAAGACTTGACGGAACTAGCGAGTGATTCCGGGGTTGATTCAAGCGAATTGGGTGTACGAAGGAACGTCCGCCTCCGTTTAGGAGAGGAGGACAGACCCCGTGGAGGGGATACACATATAGGCGATATTGAAGTGACCTGTGAGTTCATTTGACCGGTGTTTACATTGATTGTTTACACCATTGCCCTTGTCCTGAAGAGGCCTGAAGAGTATCTAAGGCTGAAACGCGTCCGCGTCGACATCTATCTAGGAGGAGTCGGGAGTATATTAAGAGTGATTTAAATAATGTTTGTTGACATAATTAGAGCGATAGGAAAATAACCTTCCCCTTTTTGCCTTGCATGTCATCTGAGACTACCTCTGAGTGGATCACCTAGAGTAAACGGTGGACACAAAGAATAATTGTTTTGGGTATTGGCAACGTCAGTTGTGTGTAGTTTATAACATATTTTTTTGGTATTTTTGTTTCACAGGTTTTTTTTAATGTTTTGAATCATTTATTGTTTTTTGACTAGGTGCCATTGTATATACATGTGTGTTTGTATTTATGAAATCAGATGTGTTTAAAAAAACTGTGAGAGGGTAATTAAAGGTGCTCTACTCAAAAATAAAAATATGATATTAATCCCTCCCTACCAATCTCTGTTTATATAGATATTGTTTGATACCCAGGTAAGAGGAGGGTCATTTGGGTATACCCCGTTTATATATACTTCTATGGTTTTGCGAATGGCAGTCTGTAATTTAGAGTGGGTGTATCAAAGGTTATATTAGGGTGTGAGGAGGTGCATCAGATTATCACGCGGATGATGTCATCAGTGATGTCATCAGTGATGTCATTTGAGATGTCATCAGTGATGTCATCAGTGATGTCACTGACCATGTCATGAGTGATGTAATATGTGACGTCATCAGCAGTGCATTGCGGGGCGCGAGTTATAGTTAGCTGAACTAACTATAACGGGGAATTTCACAGGTTTTGTACGAGTGCAATGTCCAACTAACTAGAACTGTCCCTAAAACCTATGGTTTTTCAGTGAATTTCAAAGGTTTTTAAATGCTAATTCCTAACTATAACATGTCTGAAACCTATGGTTTTTTTCAGTGAATTTCAAAGGTTTTGTAAATGACAATTTTTAAATGTGTTAATTGTTATATTTATTTTTTGATACTGATTTACTACATTTTTTTAAACTATTTATTTTTAGATATTTTATTTTTTAAATTACATTGTAATTACATTATACATTACATTACAAAATATACTTTCTCAGAATGAATTACTTTAGTTTAAATACTTTGCAAATAGGCAATAGACTTTTAAGTACAGTAGTTACAGTTGTTGCAATGGGCAACACAATTTCAAACACAATGCAACATTGAGCTCAATGTGAATTTCTAGTTAAATGCAATTAGTTACTTTATGGATTACTTTTCTAACCACATGACTGGATCCTAGATTCAGTCCTGGGACATGTCCTGTAAACAGTTGAGTAAAAGCGTTTTGGTTACAGTAGTGATTTTTAAGGAATATTATTGTATTTTAAAAGTTGACACTTAGAAACTTTTCACATAGAATCACCAATGTTATCCTATGGGAGGAAATTCACTTAGCAGGTAAGTAGTGTTATCGTTACTTTTTCTTACTCAGTGGTGGATCCTGGATCCAGCACTGGTGCATCTCCTGTAAACAGTTGAAAGAATGCGTTTAAGTCATACAGGCGATTTTTAAGGATTATTTGTAGTTTGTGAAAATCGACACTGAAACTTTTCTGCTGAAAACCAGACAATGGATTCCTATGGAAGGAAATTCAAGTTACTGGTAAGTACGGTTAGAATTACTTTTCAGGATCTGTACTGGGCTCAAAGATGCAGCACTGAGGTCTAGCTGATAACAGGTGAGTAAATTGGAATTCGTAGTTCAGCTGATTTTAGAGGAATATTATAAAGTTCCAAAACTCCACACTTAGAAGAATTTCCAAGTGAAACCAGTCAATGTTAGCCTATGGAAGGAAATTCAAGTTACTGGTAAGTACAGTTAGAATTACTTTTCAGGATCTGTACTGGGCTCAAAGATGCAGCACTGAGGTCTCTCCTGATAACAGGTGAGTAAATCAGAATTCGTAGTTCTGCTGATTTTAGAGGAATATTTGTATGTTTCAAAAATCGACACTTGGAAACTTTTTCAGCAAAAAGCAGGCAATGATATCCGATGGAAGGAAATTCAAGTTACTGGTAAGTACGGGTAAAATGACTTTTCAGGATCAGTACTGGGCTCAAAGATGCAGCACTGAGGTCTCTCCTGATAACAGGTGAGTAAATCGGAATTCGTAGTTCGGCTGATTTTAGAGGAATATTTGCACAATGGTGAAGGAAGGGGGTGGGGCCTGAGGTGACATGTCTGCAAACACGCCCTGTGGCGCGTTTTAAGTTGGAGAATTAATTCCTCCTCAATCCCGAGAGTCCCTAGGGTCCAACAAGCCCACCAGATACCTCCAGTATGCGCCAGAGAGCTGCGTTGCAGAGAGGTGTTCAGAGGCCACACCCCTTTTTGCACCTCTCTGCAACGCAGCTCTGTGGCGCTTTCCGGACGTACCTGGTGGGCTAGTTGGCCCCCAGGGACCCTCAGGATTGAAGGGGATTTAATTACCCATCTTAAAACGCGCCACTGGGCCTGTTTGCACACATGTCATCTGAAGCCCCGCCCCCTCCCTTCACCACTGTGCAAACGCGCCCGTGGCGCGTTTTAAGTTGGGGGATGAAATCTCAGCTTCCAGCAGGCGGGAGCACTTTGACAGCTCCTGCCGGCTGGAACCGGAGTGATTGCGTTTGTTTGGCGGGAGCTGGAGCAAAAGTAAACCGCTATGCCCCGGGTGTGGGCACCCCGGGACATAGCAAGAGCCATCCCTGGGGGGTGACGGTCCCCAGGGCCATTAATGGCTCGGGGGGGGGGGGCATGCAGCTCCCCTCCTTTTTGCATGGGCTGGCCCCGGGGAGGTGGTGGTCACCGAGGCTGTTTATGGCCTGGGAGGGGGGCTGCGTGGCCCCCCTCTTTATTGTTTATTTTAGTTCCAGGGAGGTGGTAGTGCCCGGGGGGCCTTTGCACCCCCCCCCATATCTTTTTAAATATGTAGCCCTGGGGAGGTGGTGGTCCCCGCGGCCCAGGGTGGGACCACACTTTCCCCCTGCTTATTTTTTAAATTGGTCCCGGGGAGGTGGTGGTCATTTATAAGCCTTTGTAGGAGGGTCACGTGCACCCCCTCCATTTTTCATTAAAGCCCGCATGCCCCCTGGACCCGGACATCCAGAGGCTACAATTAAAACAAGCTTGGGAGCCCGCACATGTTTTTTCTTTTTCATTTTGGCGTGAATTCGTCGCAATTTTGCAGCACTTTTTTTTTTTTTAAAAAGGTGCTTTTTTTGCAAGACCAGAGCTAAGGGGTCAGGGTATTCCTACCCTGCACGCTTTTCTTTTTTTCACATTTTTTTTTTAGAGTGCTAATTTTGTGTATTCATGACAAATGTGAAGCACTCCTCTATGCCATTTTGCTGGAATTGGAGCTGTTGAATTAAAAACCTTTCATATGATGCATTGTGAAGTAAATAATATTGAGGGATATTGCAGATATGAAAGTACCTATTAAAAAATTGAAGGGAAGTATTGGTTTTTAGTAATTTATAGCATAATGCATTTTTAAAAGATTAAAAGTAATTAATGAGAGAATTCTCTGTTGAAGCCAGCATCGTATTTACATATCTGGTTCCTCAGAATATCCATACTATCTGTAACTTAATACCAATTTAAGTTTAAATAGTAAAACTTTGATAGATTTAGACTTTTAAATATTCCATTTAAATACATGGGGGTAGATTTTTAAGAGTGGTAGACAGTTATTTGCAGACAGAGCTCCTATTTAAATGAATTGATTTGGGCTCCTCTTGGTAGCCAGGTACTCCAAATGAGTTGCTATTTGGACATTTCATTTTTCGTTTTAGTTCTTCCCTCTTCCTATTGTCAATTTCTGAACCTTCCTGCATGAATATGCACTGGCTTCAAAATATTCTTTTAAAAGAAATTTTTAAACAAATTTTATTGGGTTTTATCGTATAAAAGAAGATACATGGCATACAGTGAGTCATTAGCCACAGTGTACATTTTAGACATTCAAATGTATATGCAGCTTAGTGTTTGTATCAAGCAATGTGGGTGGCACAGCACATAAACGATGTTAAGATTGTTTCAGGAGATGAACAAAGGCTGTGCATTCCCTTTATACTGAGGTAATGAAACTCAATCAAAATGTTCATGCCTAACCCCCCCCTAACCCCAACTGATCTTCTGTCCTGTGTAATTAGTAGGGAACTATATTAGTAGGAGGGTCGGGGGGGTGAGACCTATTAGGTAAGGTCTACAGAGGGCGTGCGCCAGCACTATCACAGTAGGTTTGTGCTGCCTCATGACAGCAGTCGTGGAGTTTGCCAGAGGGGTAACAGAAATATCTACAAGGTGAATTCCTCTCTGTATCAGCAGGCCCCTAACCATCATCGTTTTGGGACTTAAACGTTTCTAAGAGACAATCCTATACTAATGCTATGGGCTGTTTTTGGAGCCCGCGGTACTCCTGCCTGTACAATGGGTGTCCCTCAGCTGTGTCCCAATGTATGACCTCCTCACGCCAGCTGGCCACTGGGGTGGGCTTGAGAGGATTTTTAACGTCTGGTAATCTTCCATTTGGCCGGGAGGAGCGACAGGTCCAAGAAGCGTGACATGGTTTTAGAATTCTTGGGCGTGAGTACAGACCTAATAGACAGTGCTCTACTGTATTCCAGTGGGGGGCCCACCGCTAGGTCTGCTAAGGCCGAGTGAACGGCAGCCCAATACACCTTCAGCGAGGGACATCTCCAAAGCATGCGTAGCAAGTCTGCTGGGTCTGCATGACATCTGGGGCACTTTGGGGTACTGTGGGAAATATTTTGTTCAGTTTTTGAGGTGTAAAATGTGTAGCAGTGACAACTGAATAAATTTGAACCGGAAATTACGGGGAAGCTTACTAGGATATTCGATGAAGAATTGCCATTCTTTGTCATGTAGGGCACAACCAAGGTCGTCTTCCCAACAGGTTCGGAGGGGTCTTATTGAGATTTGCCTGGTGCCTGCTGGTTCCCATTTCGTATACTGCCTGGATGAAGGAATGTGATTCTGGTTCTGTCCCCATTGGTGTCCAGTGTGTGCGAACATATCGAGAGATATTGGCGTGGGTCACAAAGAGAGAGTTTGGCAATCGATGAGTCTTGATAAAGCCTGGTGTGGCATGAGTTCTCCATCCGCAAACATGTCTCCCAATGTGCGAATACCCGCTGACTCCCAGGGCTCCAACCCAAGAGAAATGAGTGGACCCACTGGTGTTGGTAGTCCTCACAGTGGTATGTTTGGTCTGTAACGGGAGGGGGCAGCAGTGTATTTAAGAGCATGTTTCCAATATGTAAATGCATTGCCTAGGAGTAGTGGTAGGTGGGGTGGAGCGGTACACCCAGCAGCAATAACGTGTGTAGTTTGCCCAGTCACAGCGTTCCCTGGGTGTAATTTATTCTAGTTAGGTGAAAGCCTTCCAGCCAGTAGGACAGCCACTGCAACTGGCCTGCGTAGCAATAAGTCCGAAAATCCGGGGCGCCTATTCCACCCTCATTCAGTGACCGCTTTAGTTTGGGTAGGCTCACTCTGCGTCACCTCGTACCCCACACCAAATCTATGAGTAGAGTGTTAAGCTGTCTAAAATATGCTGTAGGAACCACCACATGTAGATTAACAAAAAAATATAATAGGCTGCGTAGCATCACCATCTTGGAGAGTGCCTGACGTCCCACCACTGAGAGGGGCAGAGTGATCCAGAATCGTATTTCCGGCGGTAGGAATTTATTGTCTTAGTTAGTTTACCATCCAACAGATCAGCGATATACCTATAAATCTGTATATCGAGGTAACAGAATGTATGTGAGGCTACGGGAATATTACGTGCACACATCGGTATACTATCCCCCAGTATGTGCTCCTGAAAGGAGAATGCATGGGACTTGGAGTGATTAGCGTAAAGGCCAGAGAAAACTCCAACCATTTGAAGCAGGGTGGCTAGGGGCTTCAGATCCATGGTCAGGTCTTGTACGTATAGTATCATATCATCCGCATACATGGAAACTGCATGATGTTGTGGCCCTTGTGATATACACCAGTCATCTGCCTGATGCTCTGTGCCCGGGGCTCCATTGTCCACACAAAGAGGAGCGGGGACAAGGGGCACCCCTGCCTAGTGCAGCGAAATATGGGATAAGTGGAAGATATGTGGGGACCCGTCTGTGCTCTCACTGTAGGGTCTGTATATAGGAGTTTGACCCATCTGATGTAGGATGGGGGGATTCCAAATTTAGTTAGTGTTGCAAACATATACTCTCACCCCAGGGTGTCGAATCGCTGTTGGAGATCGAGAGAGAGAGCATCCAGTGGCAGGGTAGTTGGCTCTAGCCACCTCCATTACCTGGTATAGACGTCTGATATTTAAGGAGGTATTGCTGCGAGGGCCGAAACCATTCTGATTGGTATGGATCAGGTCCGATAGTATGGGGAGTAACTTTTTCACCAGTACTTTGCTTAATATCTTATATTTGATTGTTAATAAAGATAATGGCCTGTAAGAGGACATGTCTTCTGGGTTTGAGTAGGCATGTGACTAGTGCTTGGCGAGTGGTAGGTGGGAGGAAGCCAGTCTCCAACGATGTCTTATATAGTTTGTCTAAATGTGGTAGTAAATGGGTAGTGAAGGTGGCATAGAATTCGACGGGTAGTCCATCCAATACAGGAGTCTTGTTGCAGGGGAGCTCTCTTATGGCTTTGCGAATTTCGTCCTATGTCAGAGGGGACCCGTGTACCTGGGGCAGCTGTAAGCCATTAAGGAAGGTAGTTATGGCAGTAGGGGAAGGGGGAGGGTGAGGGTCGCAAAGGTGAGAATAGTAATCCCTAAATGCCTTCTTGATTTCCTCCTGTGTAGCGCATCAGGCTCCTGCGGGTGTGTGCAGTGAGGAAATGGAGGTAGGGGACAATTGCGGGTGGATCATACGTGGCAAAAGTGTTCCTGTTTGTCACCCTCAGTATATAGCTTTTGTGCATAGGAGCGGTAGTCTATGACCCACAGGCACTTTAGTAGTTCCGCATATTGAATGCAACATTCCTGCAGATCACCGGCGCAAGAGTCCTCTTGGGCGGACTTGCGTTCAAGTACCCCTAATTGTGTTTCGTGTGTTTGATGTTGCGTACGAACGAGTGTCGTACCCCCAACATTGAATGACTCCCACTCTATCGGAGGGGAGGAGGTGGTACCAGTGTTTCCTGTAAAGTAATTAGTGATAGCAGTAGCCAGGGTATCTTTAAAGACAATGTCCTCTAATTGGAAAGGCTGTAAACGCCATGTGGGGACTGGGGTAGGGACCTGGCCCCAGGACATGGTAAGCTCTAGTGGGTTATGATCGGACAGGGTTTTACCTAGGCAAGTGGAGTCAGTAATGTTCGCTAGCATATGAAGGCCAGAAAACACGGTCTAGACGGGAATGCAGTTTGTGTGGAGGGGAGTAGAATGAGTATTCTCTCAGTCCCACAGGAACCTCCCTCCATGCATCTGATAATGCCCATCCTTGTGCCCAGTCTCTTAACACCCTGGATTGCTTAACCGATGAAGCACTGGTGGGGGGAGCGATCTAAGTGTGTTTCCATGACCGTGTGGAAATCTCCTCCGACCACATAGGGTAAGTAGGACCAGTCAGCCAGCACAGAGGAGAGATGCGATAGTAAGACATCTTTTTCCATGTTCGGGGCATACACTACCCAACACTAGTTACCTACCATCCAGGTGCCCATGGACACACACTAGTGACCATTTGTATCTATTTTAGTCTCCACAACCTCAAACGGTGTTCCATCCCGCACCCAAACCACTGCTCCACATGTGAAAGCTGAGAATGTAGTAGCAAACAGCTGCCCTCTGCACTTCATGCATAGTTTGAGGATTTCAGCTGAGGAGAGGTGGGTCTCTTGTAAATTAACAAAGTGGGCTTTGCGGCGGTTAAGCTGAGACTCGATACCGTGTTGTTTGTGAGCTGAGCCCATACCCTGACATTCCATGTTAAGATTTTAAATGTGTTTGCAACTGTTGACATTTATAAAACGAGTGGAAAGCATAACTGATAACGCCCCCCTTCAAACCTCCCTCAACCCCCCCGGAACATAAATACATAGTTTATTACAGAAAGTGAGAAACCAACATTCATATATTGTTGCGCCTTGCTCAGCCCTCCGCATCCTCAGCCTTTTCATGTGAAAGGCGCAGCTGAGAGCACAGATCATCCAGTTCAACTTTATGAGTCACCTGTTGTGGAGTTAGAGTTGCTATTTCTGCGACTTTAACCCTGTCAGATATTTTGGGGTGCTCGCCACATTTCCTGTAAAATTACATCAAGTTTGTCAGGAGCAGTGCCTGGCGCTGCATGTGGGATGTAATCCACTCTTGTGCGAGCAGGCGAGCCGGCGGATTGAACATGCCTTGATTGGGAGCTGCCCCGGCTTGGTGTTGGGGCGGTCTTGTACCGTTGGTGCGTCCCATTGCAGCTTTGTTCCGCTGTTGTAAGTAGCGTAGACGGCTCAGGTGAGACACAGCACCCTGGGACAGGCGGTTATGTCAAAGAGCGTCCCCTGGGTGGTATCTCGAGCTGGGTCATGCATCAGTGGCTCAATAATGCTTCTTCCAGGAGGGCAGGAGCACCTCGCCTGATTACAATAAGTGGAGCACAGATTCCAGCGAAAAGGTGGAGAAAGAAGCTGATTTTGCGACCTGCCGTCTGTGGTCGTAGGTGGCAGTCCACTGATAGTGAAGGCTTGAGGTAGGAAATGGGAGGGTAAACCAGCAAACCAAGTCCGTGGCTGGGATATAGGGTGGCGAGGTGGCCCTGGGGTGGCAAGCAGGTGTTAAGTGGTTCCCAGGGGTGAGGTGACGTTTCCCTGCGTGTTGGACCCAGATTCACCGACACATTCAGTGCCCAACATTGTGGCCACTTATTATGACCAAGCCTCTGACGTTCGCATGCAGCACTGTGGGAGTGAGGAGCAGGAGAGCATCAAAATGACAAAGAAAAGTCTGCAGGGCCAGCTTGTTGTGGTCCTAATGCATTGGTATCAATATAATGACAGGAGAGATCTCATAGGACGGGGGACGTGGGCAGCGACTTTATCCCAGCAATGTGTGACTTGAGTTATTGCCCCCAGTTTTGGGCCTAGTGGGACCCAATACCAGAGTGTTCTCAGGGTCCAGTTCCCACAGCAGTGTGGTGATGCAGGGTAGCTTCAGGTGCACTAACAGGGCGGCCTTAAGGAGTCGGGGTGTGCAGCACTGGTGTAATTGGGGTGATCCCCCAGGGCCGGCTCGCTGATGAGCCGCTCTCCCACCAGGATTGCGGGGAGAGACTGCAGGCCACAGTGCATATGTTGGTGCCAGCCGCACCCGCATCAAACACAGTCCCGTACCCACCTGTGCTGCAGGCTGCTGAATCTGTGGTTGCGGGCCTGCTGAAGGCCGCACTCGGAGCACGGCCGGCTTCGAGCACGGCCGGCGCCTGATTGGTGTGCAGCTCTCTGGGGTTAGTCGCTCTGTTCCTCGGGGCAGTCTCCCAGCGTGTCGTGGGCCAGCCAGGGTGATCCGGGTTCAGGGGCGGGAGGGGGGGGGGGGCAGTTGAAGACTCACCCCAGTCCATGGGGTCGATCTGAGCACACCGGTGCAGGAGAAGGGCGGGGTGATGGGAGACTGGCAGAGAAAGGCCGAGCCGACTCTCCCGCCACACGTCCCTCGCTATGTCTGTCCGCGGCTTTACCCCGCCCCTGGCAGCTCACAAAACTGTCGTCGAGGGTAGAGAAGGGTACTGTCAGCACGTCATAGCATTCCTGCTCTAATTGCGGTAAGGATGGCGGCGGATGTAGGATTTTCCTTTGGCGCCCCTTGGGAGCTTTAATGGAGTAGGTCTACCATCTTTGGTGGCTAGCCACAACCCCGGCTTCAAAATAATCTTGATTGTGAGTTTGTATAAGAAAGTAGCGAGAATTTGGGTGGACTATATGATATGGCTGTGGGACCTTATCGTGGAATACAGAATACACTTGCAAATACCATCCTGAGTCTATTCAGTATCGGTAATTTAACCTTATCGCAACCCTGGTTAGCTGTGGCTGCGAGCAGTAAGGCTTGGAAAAGGAACTTAGTGTAAAGCATTTAACAGCACCAAACAACAGAATAAGAAAGTCACACACAAATAAAGAGAAACAACAACGATTTATAAAAAAGAGTGTATTTGTATGCGTTTTTAGAGACCTTGATCATCAAAACCCACCGGAGGGTCCTGGAGATACAGATTTTAGAAGCTTTTATCACTTTTAAATGCAACCACAAGCAAGCATTGATCAACAAAAAATCTCTAAACTTTTCAAAATATTTAGTTAGTGTGAGTACTCTGGCACGAGTTGGCTGACCAAATCCGGTAGGGAAAAAGTCTAAGGGGCCAGAGAGAATACTTTGGACAGTTACCTGGCCACCAGAGCATTTTTAAAGCAAGTTCCAAACTTTATAAGACAACCGCCATAGATCAATGGAGTGGTCTTAATGCTGAGGATACAGGCGAAAGATGCTCAAAAGCTGCTCTGGTTGTGGTGCAGTTGACTGGGGTTGTCTCTGTGGTGGTCTCTCAATCCACGGGTGATGAGGGGTGACTTTGGCCACTGAGATCGGGTTCCCTTGAAGTCCTCTACGTTGCAGTAGCTGACGAGCCAATGCTGTGCTACTGGTCGCCTTGCATTGTGGTAGAAATCCTTAGGTGGCATTAGTGTCCCTTGAGTATGACAAATCCGGTCTTTGATGGCACTCCTGAGTCCGGCAGACATGGGTGCAACTTTTGGCTATCTCTGATTTGTCCTTTTGTGTGACTGGTAACAGCAAAACTTCACAGTCGACTGATCCTTGGAGTCGCTGCTGGGGGTGAAGGCGGGAAACCAACTTTTCCCTGTGTCAGGAGCCACAAGCACAGTCTCAATCTCACTAGCCCAAAAGCGCAGTATCCGTGCAGCCTCTCTATGTGCAGGTTAAGGGCAGCAGGGCAGTCTTTCTTCGCTCTTCTCTTCGATTCCAGCGTGATCTGAGGGGCAGGGTGCCAGTGGTGCCACAATTATCCCAGGAAAGAGCCCTGAGGGGACCATGTGGTCTCTAGCCATTGGGCTACTGGGTCCCCTCCTACCTAGTGACGTGTTTCCTGCAATGTGTGGCATCTAGATATCTCAGAGTGCCCCATTCTTGCCCCTTTCAAAATGGCACAGCCCGTTCTTGGTCATCAGGAGCACGGTAGCCCACCCTAGAGGTGTGGCTAGCAGTGGGCTACATGCCCACGGGTAAACCGGTTTGGGGGCGGGTTTTCCCTCTCTGGCTCTTGCTCTTAATTGTCTGCAGGAACAAAAGGCATCCTGCTCAGGGGTGTTCTTGCAGTCGGTCCTTCAAAGGCGGCTTCCCCTTTAAAGCTCGCCTTTTAGGCTAACACCCCATTAACCATCCTGGGAGAGGAGGTAACATATCGCTCTGCAGCAACTGGCTTTGTTCCTGGACTGGGGTGTGGTTCACACGTCTCCCCAGGCAGGAAGAAAGCTGTCTGTGTACCAGGGCCTTTGTGAGGTCACTGGACTAGCTGGAGTGTGGAGTGGCAACTTTCTAAAAGTTGTTTTCTTTAATAGTGACATTAAATTTAACCTGGGCATCAGGTCGGGTTTAAGGCCACGATTAATTTGATACCTTACTTGACCCACTTAGGTGATCCTATTCAGAGGTTAGCTAGGCTGGGGTGCCAGCCGGTAACCATGTGTTAGCCATGGGGCTACTAACCTTTCCACAGCAAAATGACAATTTGGAGGTGTTGCTGTTAAGACCTATGAAAAATATACGTGCTACTTAATATTATATAGCTCCCTGCCTTAGGGCTCCGTAGGCCTTCCTTAGGGAAGACTTGCATATAACATTAAGGGAAGTGGGGGCTCTGTCATTAGTTGTAATGGCAAATTCGAACTAGAAGTGTAAACACTGTCCTTTTAGTCTGCAGTGGCAGGCTGGGATCCATTTTGTCCTCGTCACTTGCATGGTGGCACAAACAGTGTTGCAGCCCTGTGTGAATAATCTGCCTTACATGCCTTGGGTACCATATTCTAAGGACTTATAAGTAAGTCAGTACTTGCTAATTGGGTGTATCCATTTCAACATATCTTTTGTATAGGGTTAGAACACTGGCACTGAGGTCTGGTTAGCAGGCCTCAGTGCGCTCTCACTCTCAGAGTCGAAAAACCAGCAGCATCAGCCCAAAAATATGGGGGTGAACATGCAAAAAGAGGCATTTCGTTACAGAAATGGTAAAGGTAATTTAAGAGGGTATACTGACGTTCTATGAAAGGTCTCTGTTTAAACTTAATAAATGAATATGCTTAAAGGTAATTAATTAAAACATATCTTTAAAAAAAGCAAGTTTTTAAATCAGATATAACAGTTACACAACCATTTGAAAAAACATTCAGATTCTATTACACAATTTTCACAGACTGTGAAAACTTTAAATATATAATACACGTTCATGGAAAGAAATGTTTTTGAGTACTCATCCATTTCAGGAGCCTGTAGCAGCAGAGATGAAAACCATTTTCATGTACAACCTTATGAACAGAATAGTGAATGGTTCAAAGCAGTTTTCTCCAGCAGCATGTGTCCGAGGGCAGACACAGCTAGGTGAACACTAGTTCTTTATTAGAACTCAGTGACCTTCATAGGCAGCTGTTCGGGATGAAGATAGAGTGACATTTCTAGGTGATATGTTACTGAGGCTTTTCTCAAGTATAAGCTATGAATCTCCTGGATGGATATTGACTGGCTAGGAGCCAACCATAATGCAGCTGTTTGGTAGTGTACAGCTGTCTAGTTTACAATTTGTTTTGTTTGGTATGTAAGAAGTACTTTCCTCGATGTAACCACCAAACACTCAAGCAATGTACAAGTATGTGTCCAGTTTTTAATAACTGAACATTCACTTTTTATAGTTGCATCAAGGAGCTATGGTCCCTCATTCACAAAGCCTAGAGGTAGAATTCATAATTGTGCTCTCTCATCAAATAATTACATGTGGACCTCAAGTTTCATGGGTTACATGGAGCCAGGTCCTTGACCCATGAGTCATACCTAGGGGAATATCTCTTCTTTAGAGCCAGCCTCAGACCTATAAATCGTCTGCAACCCACAAGATTCTGGGGTAGGACGCCCAAGAGTATAGATTTAGGGCCCCTATCAACCCATTGCTTTTGATAACATACTGTCATCCAAGACCCTGGGCCAAAAGTGTTCCATAACTGGACAATGACAAATCAAGTGAAGGAAATCAGCTACTAGAGTCCTATATCTCCAAAAAACACGAATTTTGGAAGAAAAGGGGACTTTCTTCCGAATTCAGTATTATCTTTTACATCTTGTGAGCTGCAAGCAGTTCACAGCAAATTTGTGATACCCTAACATTTGTTTGTCTTCAGTTTCATAAAGATTATTTTATTAGGTGGCTACAACTATTTTCTGAACTGATTTATTATGCAACATACAACTGCTCTTCTATTTTCTTTTCCACACCAACTAGTTTGCAATAAAAGCTTTTTACTTGCAGCCCTTACTGCCACAGTATTGTGGCTCCAAAGATTTAGTTACTGTATTTTATCAAATGTATAGGACTTCATACCATTAAAGAGGCCCCAAAGTGCTTCCCAGATGGTCAGGTTAAGTGACTAGTTAGTTTGTTGGGATTGGGTGCTGGAACATGAATTTAGAGGTATAGCATGTGTTGAATGTTTGGTGTCATGTTTGACATTTGGAGGTGTGCTCCACGCTCTTATATCAGAAGGTGGTATGAAAAAAGAGAGCAGTTAAATATACATACCATTCCACCTAACAAGCTGGACTTGAAGGTTCATATGTTGGGTAAGACCCAAGTTTTTGTTGCTTTCTAGTATTGAAGATGGTTGTTGATTATTGTTATAGATGCAGCATGAGAGTTCCTGATATTAGTATGGGAAATTAACTTCCACTAATGTAAGATTTTCTGAATAAAGGGATGATAAGTGCATGGCCATTTTGGAACACAGGACCTTCCTTTAAAGGTAGATCTAGAGATTAGACAGAAGCACTGTCAGTCTAGAGCGGTGTATCACCCAGTTTGCAAAACACCTGTTGTTGATAGAAGAATGTCTTGCAATTTAAAGGCACAGAAAGGTTTGATGGGTGGTAATGGAACTCTCATCCTCCGGAAGTCCGACGAAGATTACTCTTCTCCATGGTCTGTATCCCACATACCTTAACTATGTTGCACGACTATCTTGTTGTATTATCTATCCAAACTAGAAAAACGCTCTGATACCCGCATGGGTCAGGTTTGCGCTATATAAAACTTTCAAAATAAAATAAATAAATGATGTGAGTGCAGATCTTGGCTTTGTCTGTTCACTGCATTTTATTTTAGACAACAGAATAGGTATTGAGAGGCTCTGGTGTAGAAGCCATTGGTGTAATCCAAACATTAAAGCACTATTGCAATGATGCACATCAAAAACATGCATGTCATCTCCTTAGGTGTGGCAGTTCAGGTTGAATGAGTTGTTAATCTCTGGAACAGGGTTGAGATATGCATTGAAAAGTAGGGGCATAGCCAAGACTTTCCATTCGCCTTTACGAGAGTTGAAAGGTGTTGAATAGAAATGAGGAAATCTCTAAATTGGGCTATATTAAAGGTGATCCATTCAAGGAGAGTAACTTGAAATCTGGTGTCAATTATTATCTAAAGTAATATTTGGTTAGTCAACACGTCAAAGACTGAAGATCTGTCACATAGGAGGGAAGGTGGCAACTGTTAGAATTAATAGTATTCTTGAGATCATGGCAGATCGCAATTAGGTAGACTCTGTGCAACTGTAAGGTAGGTATTCTAGATGACTGTTGAAGAGGCAGTTATTTTGGTCCAGGAAGGCTAAGACATGCATTTGTAAGGAATATAAATGGAATGGACCAGCACTTTAAATTGCACAATCTCCCATGTCTTACGTTGTGCCTAATCTCATGAAATTTGTTTGAACACTGACAGGCTTTTCAGAAGTACTTGGGTACACCCAAAGTATTTTGTCACTTTTTTTTACTAAAAAAATGTTTAACAATGTCAATGTTTCAAAACTGCAGTGTTGTTCCTAGGTGGTCTCACATCCAGGTGCTAACAAGTCGTGACCCTGAACTGGTACTGTATGACTAAGTGTTTGTTGGACCTGGCCATTTCTGAAGGGTCCTCCCAGATTTTTGCCTTTTTTTGCTGAACCCGTTTTTGTTGGCGTTTACGACTCTGCACACTTTATTCCTGCAAACCATGGTAGAGTGCTTGTGCTCTCCATTCTAAACATGGTAAAATTGGCCAACACCTGATTGGTAAATTTAATTTACTTATAAGTCCCTAGCATATTGTACTACATGTACCCACGGCCTATAAATTAAATGCTACTAGTGAGCTTCAGCACTCACTTTGGCACCCACTAAAGTAGCTCCTTAAAACATGTCTCAGTCCTGCCACTGCGGCCTGTAGTGCAGTTTTAAACTGCCATTTCAATCTGGCAAAATAAACCTTTTGCCAGGCTCAAACCTTTCTTTTTAATACTTATGTCACCCCGATGGTAGGCCCTAAAGGCTTAGAGGGCAGGGTCCATGATATTTAAAGAGTAGGACATGTGTAATTAAGTTTTACATGTCCTGACAGTGAAAAACTCCTAAAGTGGTTTTCACTGTAGCAAGGCCATCTCTTCTCTCCCGTTGACTAACACTGGGTTAACTCAGTACACTTAATAATTATATCTTCAGTTTGGGAACAGGTTGAGAAATGCCAGTGTTCAGTGTCACATGACTGCAAATGGCCTACCTGTGGCGTGTTGTGCTGTGTATTTCTTCCAGACATGGGGACAAAAAGGGCCAGGGTGTAAAAGGTGTGTGTTTGCCTTACAGAATGGCTCGGGAGGAGCTGTACCCTGCCCTGTTTACACTTCAAAGGGCGATACCAAGTTAACCCTTGCCTTTGTCAACCTAGACAGTTTGAGTCAAGCTCAGGGGATTGGGAAGGACTGACGATAACCAGTTTGGGAGTAGTACCCCATACAAACACTGGCACTAGGTGTAAATGCGGTCTCTTCAGACCCTCTCATCAGAATACTCCTGGTCCTGTTGAAGATTCAGAAGAAGCACTGTCTTCTGATCTGCAGAAGGAAAATTGGACCTGCTTGCCTTGAACCCAGGATCTCCAGAAGTGACTTCAAGGGTCAGTTGGTTGACCTCCTTTTTGAACTACAGGGAGATAACAAGCTTAGTCTTCCCTACAACTGTAGAGCTGATCAGCACCAACTGGATCCGCCCGAACCCTGCTGCTGGCTTCTGCTGGAGTGAGTTCTCATTCCCAAGAGGTGTCCTCTATGTCATACACACCTTGGCTGGTATCAGAGTCCACTTCTCCTACTTCGAACCTGCAGAATCTGAACTCCAAGTGCAAAAGAACAAGTTGAGTGCTCTTTATGACTGAGAATGGGCTCCATGCGTCAGCAACAGTTACTGTGCCTTCCACCAATGCAAAGTTCAGACGACACCTGCTTTTTGAGCCAAACAGTGACCTCTCGCAACTCCTGTCAACAGGAAGATCCAGAACCAACTGCTTCTTTCACTGACATCGACCTCCTTGCAGCCCCCTTCAATGCTAAGCTCCTCCTGGGGCTCCTCCTAGCATGGAGTTGAACTTTGAGAAGGGAAAATCTTCTTCATCGGCACAAACTTGGTCCCTGTATACGACCCGCACTCCATTGCGGTCACCCTGAACTTGTAACTTAGACCCAGTCCAACATGACCAGGTACCTGCGTTTTGTCGTTGTGGTGTCATTTTATTTATTACATTTTACTCTATCCTTCTAAATTGATTTGGGATTTTTCTTGTATTGTGTTATCACTTTATTACTGTGTGTTTGAGTGCTGCATAAATACTTTACATGTTGCCTCTAAGTTAAGCCTGACTGCTTTTGTGCCAAGCTACTAGAGGGTTAAGAAAAAGTTTATTTAATGACTTTTCTGGTTTACCCTGACAATAATTTACTCATTACTTGAGTGTGGCTCTCATCCATTTAAACTAATAACTCCGTTTCCTACAGTGTTTTTTGTTTCTTCCTCCAGGGGAAAACAGGAACATTTATTTAATTGTGAAGTATTCCAAGTAAAGTATATAATTGAGATTATATGAAAAAATAATTAATCAAGATGTCACTTTTTACTACTATAGTTCATTATACAATATCCAAAACAAATTGTCGATCTGAGCAGTTTTAAGTAAGTCCACAGTTGTGTATATTATATTTTGTTGATATTATACCATCAGTTTTAATAATATTCACTATTAAGGATTTTTAAATAAAAAGTGTATATAACAATGGCACTATATTTTGGTGTTCTTGAATACTTTTATAATGCCTCCCACCGATTAAAAAATAAATAAAAAAATTCTGACATTTGATTGAAGGCTCCTTTTTCAATAAGCTTATCCTCTAACAGTCTATGGATAGTGGCCTGTAATAGCTGCATCACCTGTGTCAAGCCCTTGCTTCTTTAGGATAGCCATGAATTGGGATGTTTTGGGGTAGTTTGGAAACTCCCCTGATGATTGCTAAATTTTGACGGCAACAGCGGATGTGAGATTTATGAATTTGGCGGGCACAGGTTTGTTGAGCTGACATTATTACTTGCCTTGAAAGCATGCAGTAGAATTTGTCTCTAGGCTGTGGATGTGTATGAGTAGGATACATCTCACAACAGGAGAGGACTTTGACTGGACAATTTCGCCAGGAACTGGGATTCAAGATTATATTGTTTTTTTGATGGAGTGGTCAAACAGGGATTCACAGAGTTCCTAGGTGTGGTTGATGCCAGATTAGAAGCAGTTAGGATTATGGAATTAGTTTGTGACTTGGAACATTTTGCTTGGTTGGACATTTTGCTTCATAGATTGGGAGGTGAGGGGGTTTGTGTGTGTTGGAGGGGAGGTGCTGGCATTTCTTTGTTCTTTCTGATGGCATTTGTGTAAGTTCTATAGTGGTTTTGGAAGGGGCGCCTTTCAAAGCAGTTGTGTGCCTTTTTTCTACCACATTTCCAGAATTGAACATTCAGTTTTTAATATGTTAAGATTTATGGTGACCCTGCTAGCTTTGTAGCAGATGAGAGGTGTGGAGGAGACACCAGTGTTCTAGAGGAGAACTGTTTGAATGTCATCATGAAGTTGATGGATCAAGATGTGGAAAATTCATACCGAAAGTGGGCAGGGTCTGATTTCTTACACAGTCCGTAAAGTGTTCTAGTATCGGGGACCAATAAGCAATGCTGGAAGCTTGATGTTGAAGTAGAGAATCTAATAGTCGCTCCATGTAATAAGTACCTTTCCTGTGACTGTGATAAGTCCTGGTGAAGAGAAGATTAATTAAGAGTTTCTCCGTATGTGGTGCCATTTGTCAGTGGACGTAGAGTAATTTGAGATTAGCAAGAAAGCCTGAGGAGTGGTGAAGTTCTTGCCTGTTGCAGTGAGTGTTGCAGTCTCCTTGAGTGCATAAATTAGGGTAATTGTGAACAATTTTAATAATGTCAACTGCCAAGTCAATGAGAGCATGTGGGAAAGCTGGATTATGTTGAAGGGGTTAGTGGATAAATAGGAATGAGTTTAAGGTAGGTGAAGGTGACGAGCAAAGATTCTTCTACGGAGGCTAATTATTCATTGAGGCTTGATGTGGTAAAGGAGTTCTTGAATACCACAGCTAGTCCACCTCTGGCCTTCTTAGTCAACAGTTTCTGATGAAAGTTAGATGGACTGAAGGCATTTCTTCAAGTAATATAGATGATGGACAATCTCTTAGCCAAGTTTCAGTGATGAAAAGAACATCTGGGCTGCAGTAAATTGTAAGGTTATAGATATGGACATTATTCTTGTTTAGGTATCTAGCATTACACAGGATAAGGATAAAGACTAGATGGTTGTAGAATGATCAGTCTCACTGGGATGGTAGGAGAGGATGTTAAGTTTGAGGAGCAATTGTAGAGGTTGATGTTTGCTCTCAGCAGGAGGGGAGGAGAATGTGTGTAGAATTCACCTGAAGGATCCTGGAACTGTGCCAGACAGCATAGGTGTGATTAGATGGTGTTGTGAGTATGGGCAATAAGGCAGATGGTATAGTATTGTAGAGATGAGCGAGGAGTGTGTGATTAATAATGATTTTCCTGAACAGAAGAGGGCAGCTTGTGATGAGTGTGAAGTTAGTGGATGAAGGACAGGTTTGGGTAGATGGAAGAAGAGGAGGCTGGGAAGCCAGGATTTGCCCTTGTATTGACTGCCAGGATTTCCAGATTTCTGTTTGAGATTGCTCACTGGGGCATTGGTAAGGTGGAATGGAGAGAAATATTTGGGTGGATTTATAGGCTGAGATATCACCTTTGGAAGGTGAGGGCTAGAGACTTGATTAATGAGAGTTAATGATGGTTTTGGATTGATAAATGGGAGTAGTGAGAGTGAACGTGGATGGCGATATGGGGCTGGAAGATGAATTTCAGGATAGGCGGGACTAAGAAGATTTGTATGGCAGGAAGGAGTAGATGAGGAGTAGGGTCGGTAAGGGTAGAATGGGATACTCTAGATTTAGTTGGACCTAAGTGTAGGGGGAGGAGAAGAGAGAAAAAGAAGGTAGTAAACACAGTGTTACTGCTAAAACTGATTACAAGGAGGTGTCATTGGTTTAATCACGGACACTCATAAATACATACCGATCCCAGTAATATCGCATAACACGACAAAAAGCCAAAGATTTCTGTTATGCTCAGGTTGTTAGACATTTGAAGAACCCATGCCACATAGGAATTCATTCAGTTTACTATTGCGGTGCACTGCATGGGAATACAAAAGTTAACACTTATATGTTCTAAATATATAGGATATCACACCACTCAGTTTGTTATATAGATGCAGCAAAAATAGTTTTAAAATATGTTGTACCGTTTCTCTTTATAACCAGTGCAACATAGTTGTTATGCATATCATGTAATCATTGCATGCTTTGTTACATAGGCTCTGCTAAGACACAGCGTTAAACACAGTAAGCATATTTGATGTTGAACAGTTCACATGTAATGCGTCTCTTAGGCAAACAAGTCCTTCAACTCCACAAGTTTGTTGAATCCTTTAAATGGGTGAGAAGTATCGCGATAAGAATATCTAGCAAAAACAGTCAACATGTGTTTTGGTCTTCCCTGATATTTTAGAAGGTTATAATAAAAAAAAGGGAATAAAATTCAAGGTGGTGTGTGCTCGCGAGCATAAAAAGATTCGAAGATGTGCTGTAATTCTCTTTACGAAAAGACCGTGGGGCATATGTACAAGCCCCTATCACCATCACAACGTCACTTTCAGTGACGTTGTGGTGACGATAAGTGCCTCCCCTTATTTACCAGGCAGCGTTAAGCCACTTAACGTGGCTTAACGCAGCCTGGTAAATAAGGCACCCTTGCACGCTATGCTTGGCGTGAAAGGGGTGGGCAGTGGGTGTTGCGGTGGGCGTTCCACCGCAACACCCATTGTTTTTGACGCTGCCCCCTATTTACAAGGGCAGCGTAAATAGGAGACAGCACCAAAATCAAGACCAGGGAAAACCTGGTCTTAATTTGGTGAAATGAGGAGAAATGCTTTTTTTCTCCTCGTTTTTGCTTTTCCGTGTGTGCTGCCTTCTGCAGCACACATGGAAAAAGCAAAAGCCTTGGATTGTTTATGTGTAGGAAGGTCCCCCTTCCTGCACATTAACAATCTTAAAAAAAAGACATTTTGTGACTTTCCATGTGTGCTGCATTATGCAGCACACATAGAAGTGACAAAATGCCATTTAAAGATTGTTTATGTGCAGGAAGGGGGACCTTCCTACACATAAACAATCTTCCCCTGCACGCAGACACCCTTGCACTATGGTGTAAGGGTGCCTGCGTTGGCGCTACACTGCTAAGTGTAGCGCCAGCGCAGGGGGAAATGCAAGGCTGCACCATATCTTTGTAAATATGGTGCAGCCTTGGGTTTCTGAAGTGGCGGAGTGAGGCGTTAAGCCATGACGGCTAACCCCTCACTCCGCCACTTCCTTGTACATATCCCCCTTTATGTGCAGAGATATAGATATCTGTGTGGGCTGCTAATTGAAAAGGTGATGTGGTGAGGATTAAGAAAGTAATGTGAGAAGGCAGATATAACCCAGTTATACACTGCCTATATGGTGCTTAATTACGCCCTGATTTAGTTAGTAGCAGTGGTTAAAATATGAAAAAAATAACGGGAAACGACTAATGAAACAACAAGGTGAAAATAATTTGAAGAAATTGTGAAAAAGCTAATCCTCAGCACCACAAGGTGTCCTCTGGACTCAAAACATGTTTTATTAAAAAGACCCAAGCACTGAGAAATATGTGAAAGTTGAAACCTTGCAGGAAGTTATTAAAGGAATCGATATAGTCATCAACGCTGTTCTTTCACCTTACTTTCACCTTGTTTCATTTGTGAAAGTATTAGAGTGTGCGGACTTGGTTGTATGTCTTGGGTTTTCACCCTGTTCTTCCATGCCTTTCTCTTAGCTGGCTCTGCATTACCAAGGTATCTGAGAGATAAAATGTCATACATATTATTGTTTACTTTAGTTCCTTTTAATCATTTCTGAAGTACAGACAGCTACATAAAATATAATTTGGCATTGTTTTCTGTTTGCACACATCCATTCTCGTAGTATTGTCTGAGCGAGCATGTATGCCTATCTTTGTCTAGCGTGTTCATGTGTGACATTGTGTTTGTGTATTCCGTGTGTTCCTATGGTGTTGTCTTCATGGCCTGTAACAAAGCGCGGCCTATTCACTTTGTTAAATGTTTGTTAAACTTTCAGGAGGATCTACACTGTTCAACTTCATAGAGTCCTAGGCAATATGCTGCCGGTGGGGAGTATGTGCCGCTATACTGCGTAATAGATGTACACACTCTCTATGGAGGAGTGTTGTTTACAAATGTGATAATTATGTGTATGTATATTCTGCTCCCTAAATTGCATCATAAAGATGCTACATTGCAAATAAGAAGAAACCCTAGCAACTCCAATGCCTGGGACGATGACACCATGTCTAACAAGAGTCTTAACCACTGTACTGTACAGGAAGAATCCTATGTCCTGTTTGGATAAGGACATTTGAAGCAGCTATATTGCACAGGAAGAACAATAGACTCTACTCTGCATTGGAAGAACCCAACCTCTGCATAAGGAGAGTTCTAGCTATTATACTGCATAAGGATAACCATGGCCAACATACTCCATAAGGCAATTTCTCATTGCTAAATTGTATATGGTGATTTTTACCAGCTCTGCTTCATTAAAAGCATCATAGCATCTCTTCTAAATTAGGAAAATTCTAGTTTCTTTAATGCAAAATTTAAAGAAGGAGCGGGGGCACAATTCAAGAGTATGATTCAAACGTTTTCTACTTTAGCCTATTTTACTCTAACTTCCTGGCTGGTTTTACATGGTCTTTTTCAAATATATAGTGCTGTGGAGAGATTGAATGTGCTGTACAACATTTCAAAGTAAATAAAGAGATACTAAACAGTAAAGGTGCAACTAAATTGCTCAAGGAGAATATCCACCATCATCCTGATAATGAGAATCCTAGCTGCTATGCCTCATAAACAGAATGTTAGCCATTATTCTCAATAGAGGCATACTACTTGTTGTATTGCATACCAGGAGTCATACTCTCTGTAACGTGTAAGCAAATTCTCGATGTTTCACTGCATAAGGAGAATTCTGGCTGCCTGGCTGCTTAGGTGGTAACTAGTCAATGTACAGACACCACTGTGTGTTCTCATTCCTGATTACTTTGTAACGGTGTCCCATTGGGGCCAGAATCATCATATAAAACCCTCCTCTCTGGTACACCAAGTTATCTGACTCAGACACCATTCTTTTCAGCACGATCAACGTGGTGCAGACTACTTGCTTTTTAAAATACTACCATTCAAAAAGGTGAAGACACTGAAACAGTTCTTCTCAGGCTTTTGCACCCATGATCCCACCAAACACCAGGACAAAATCTTCCTGACATCTTCAGAAAAAGAATTAAAAAGTCTGGGATGGCTTCTGTTTATAAAAGGTGTGTGCATGGGACAGTCTAGACAGAAACTAAGGATTTCCTCATTGTAAAGAATACCAATAATCCGGTGAATATTGTTGCAATTGGGCCTATTGTTAATCTCCCCAACATTATTATGAAATATATTCCTGTTCCCCCATATGATTACATTCGCTGTTGGTCTGTTGCGTCATGTATCATACATATTCTTATAAGGTTTAGTGGTCATCCATCTAATTTTGAATGTGTATATCAAGTGCAAGATTCGGCTTTCCTTTTTTATAGATGTTGTTTGCAACTGTCAATATTGTAATATCAGAACTGATGTGTAAAGCACTCTGTCTCTCTTGAGGCCTTGACTGCACTATTAAAAACAGTTATTAAATAAAAGTTACTATAGTGCATAAGAAGGATCAAGTGTTCTATGCAGCATAGGGAGAATCTTAACTACTGTACCCCATAATAAGACTCATTCTCTAAACAATTGTAATGATAATCATAGCTGTGAGAAATTGGGTTGTTGGTTGAATGAGGGGTGTCCCCAGTTCAAGTAACAGCCAAAATCGCTGTCGGGGTGAACCACAAAGGTCACTAAATTAACCTGTGCTTAACCCTTGGTAGCTTGGCACAAAATTTCAGTCATGCTTAACTTAGAGGCAATGTGTAAAGTATTGATGCAACACACAAACAGTAATAAAGTCAAAACACAACACAAGAGAAATCCCAAACCAATTTAGAAAAATGGTGTAAAATGTAAGAAATGTCTTGACACCAAAACAACAAAAATCCAATCAGTAGAACTTGAGTTATGAATTTTGTTTACATTTTTCATAAAATCTAGCGCCTAAAAGCTCAAAGCGCCAAACGCGGACATCTAGTCACGCAAGAACGGGTCAAAGTCGAAAAACATGGCTTACAGCGATGGAACGCGGGTCGGATACAAGAAGTGTATTGGACCCGGTCAGCTCGTACATTCAGACTTAGAAGAAATTTTAAAGAAAAGTTTCTGAGAAGGTAAAGCTCAGCAGGGCAAGGCTGCAGGTAGTGTTTGAGGAGGATGCGTCGTAATCGGGGAGCCGCTGAATGAAGTTGCAATGAAAATTTCTATGCTCAAATTTAGGGCCTGATTTAGATTTTGGCAGATGGGATATCTGTCACCGTTGTGACAGAGTAACACGTCTGTTGAAATCTAAATCGGGCTCTTAGTCTCTTTTTTGGAAGGCGACCATCCCCAGCGGATGAGTCAGGGGGCTGTAGCCAAGAGTTCCAGGACGTCGGATACCCCTTTGGCGAAGGACCACGGAAAAGAATTTGCTGCTGCGGAGACAAACGTAGCGGGAGCTACCGCAAAGTCGGGCCAACCGCCAACTACACCCAGTCATGTGACGTAGGACAGGCTGCAGGCACCAAATAGCAAAGGGCAGGAAAATACCAACTTTTTAAAAGTGGCATTTTTAAAATTGTAATTTTAAATCCGACTTTATCATTAAAGAGGATTTTTAATGACAATTTCATAGATACCACACACAAAATGCTTAGCTGTTCCCAAGTAAAAGTTAGCACTTATTAAATGTAATAAGGCAACCCAATGTTATCCTATAGGACAGGTAGGCCTCTCAGTAGTGAAAAATAAAGTTTGGATTTTTTCACTACCTCGACATGTAAAACTTAATAGACCAGGTCCAATCTTATATTTACAATGCACCCTGCCCAATGGGCTACCTAGGGCCTATCTTAGGGATTATGTATATGCAAATAAAAGGGGAGTTTAATGCTTGGCAAGGGGGTTATATTGGCAAGTCGAATTGGCAGTTTAAAACTGCATTCAGGCTACAATGGCAGTTCTGGGGCATGTTTTAAGGGGCTACTTAAGTGGGTGGCACAGTAAATGCCGCAGTCCCACTAGTAGCCTGGTTATTCGGTATACCACTCTACAAGCGACTTATAAGTAAATTAGGTATAAGCCAATTTTACCATCTTTAGGAGAATGAGCGCAAGTATTTTAGCAATGGTTAGAAGTGGTAAAGGGCATAGAGTTCTAAGGCCTAATATCAGCAAACAAATGGAGGGAAAAGGCAAAACGTTTGGGGGAAGACCACCCTAAGGCTGACAGGTCTAACAATAGTTGCTTCATTGTGTCATGAGAATTCTAATTGCTGTTCTCTATGAAGAGAATTAAATATTCTCTACTTCTTAAAGACAATTCTAGCAGCAATAATGTTGAAGGAGCATCGAGGTCTTTATAGAGAAAAGGGAAATTTGTGCTATTATGCATCAAAGGATAAACTCTGGCCTCTATAGGGCATTAAAGAATATTGAGGCAATCCTAGCTACATTACTATGTGAGATCACTATCCATTGTACAACATGAGAAAAAATGAGGCCAAATGTTTAAAGGGGTCATCCTGTGAATGTTGCCTCAATAAATCTGAAAATGTATATAGACATCATCGAATAAAGGAACATTCTGCAATGCCTGTTGTTGGTGATTGTTAGATATACTGGACTAGGTAAAGAGAATTGCATTTTAATCTGCACTCAGTGGTCCCCTTTAATTTATCAAAGAGGCTTCTTATACTATTAATTTGACTTCTTATTTGGTTATGGACCCATTGTAAATTTTATATGGGGAATCTTTTTTTTTTTTGGTTCAAGTCATTTTATTAATTTTTGAATGAATAACAGAATACAAAAACAGATGGAGCGATCACATGGTGGGTACCGATAATCGCACACAATGGTAACAATGGTGAAAATGATGGCAACCGAGGTGAGATGTTTCAGGTAGTACAAAATAAAATAAATATAATAATAGTAATGCCAACAATAATAATAAGTAGGTAAACAGGCAGATGAAATAATGAGGAAGCGAAGAAAATGTAGAGCATAAGAAAATGTAAATTGTTCAGGTTCTAGCTATGCGGCGTTGAGATCAGTGCAGTCTGTGGGCAGATATGTATGTACAGGGTGCTAAAGAGAGGTCAACTTTGTCCATTACAATATAAGGTATGAAGTACAAATGCAGTAGATGAATACATTTCACCGACGTAGGGACATTGATCGATATCACACAGTGCAGTATAAGATTACATTCGACGTTGTCATATTACATCACTCACTTACAGCTGTCAGCAGGTTCATGTCAGGTTCATGGAGGATCATATGAGAAGGATGAAGCGTCAAGGGACTTCCACATTTTTCTGTGTGGGTTCCTCCAAGGAGAAGACTGGAGTGCAACATTATCCGCTCCTCTGAGGAAAGATAACCATTCCTGCCAGATTTTAAATGAGACCTCTTTGGAGTTTTTCCATTTACAAAGTATGACTTTACAAGCTAAAGTGAGCATGAGGTCAAGTAAAAATCCGTCATTCAGGTCTTCAATCTTGGGGTCTAGGGGACCAAGTATAACATATGAGAATTCCTTTGGGGGGGTTACATTGAAAGTTTGACTTATGCATTCATAAATCTTATCCCAGTATCTTCCTAATGTTGGGCAATAGAAGAGCATGTGTGCGAGGTTGCCAGTGTGAGAGTTGCAGTTCCAACAATTCGGGTTTTCGTTAAGTTTGAGTTTATATAGTTTTTCAGGTGTCCAGTATGTTCTGTTGATTAGCATAAGCTTAGTTTGCGATAGTATTGGCGATATCTTGTTAATAAATGGGGAGGTATGTATTTTCTCCCAGTCGAATGGGATATTACAAGAATTGAGTTCCGACTCCCATTTCTGTTCGCATTTCAGGTGAGACCTGTGTGGTTTAGGGGAAAGGAGCTTATAGATTTTAGATACCTTGTGGCCTGACTTCAATAATTGTGTTAATCTTGCTACTAATGAAGGCTCAGTAGGTTTGATGGAGCGAGCCGAGAGGAGAGATTTTAGTTTTAGGAAGTTGTAAAAGTCTATTGGTTCTAATCCGTAGTGTGCCTGGAGGGCAGAAAAAGGTAGTGGTTCTTTCTCTGTAAAGAGGTTTTTGACTAAATTTATGCCTTTCTCTGACCACCGTTCCCAGTATAGTGGCTCATTGTTAATCCTCAAGCTAGGATTGAACCATAGGGAGGACAGGTTGGATTTATTAATTTTTGTTGTGGAGAGGTGTTCCAGGCGTAATAAAGCTCTCCTAGTGTTGAGCAAGATGTATTTTGAGTGGGGAAGGTGGGATATGTCCATGGTGAGGAGAGCAGGCAAAGGCATTCCTTTGATGATCGATCGCTCTATGTCTATCCATACTGGAGCGTAGCTACCTTGGGGGACTAGCCAGTTGGAGCCTTGCTTGCAAATATATGCCGTTTGATAGTTCCTAAAGTTCGGAAGGCCCAGACCACCTTTCTCTTTTGGTAGTTGGAGTTTTTTTCCATGATATTCTGGGCTTCTTACCTTGCCAGAGGAACGTATTAAAAGTTTATAGATTCTACTCAGAAAATCATTGGAGAAGGTCATTGGTAGCATACTAGCTAGGTAGTTGACAAGAGGAGCAATCATCATTTTCAATGTTTCCGCTCTTCCCCACCAGGACAGAAATTTTGGCGACCAACCATCTAACAGTGTGGAGATTTTTTTATAAAGCGCGTGTTCATTAACATGAAGAGTGGTGATCAAGTCTCCAGTGAAGTCTAGGCCTAGGTATTTAAAGCATTTAGTTTGCCATAGGAGGCCAGAATCACCGAGAATTTCCTTCCCGCCAAGGTTGTTTAAGAGTTTTACCTCAGTTTTATCTTTGTTTAGTTTGTATCCAGATATTGCAGAGAATTCCTCTATTGAGGACATAAGACCAGGAATGGCAGTTTCCGCATTTTCAGAGACAACTAGTACGTCGTCAGCGTAGGTGGCTATTTTAACCGTGCAGTCACCAAAGTTTACACCTGAGATCTGGCTGTTATTCCTGAGGTGACATAGGAAGGGTTTGATTGCAAGAAGGAATAGGGAGGGAGAGAGAGGGCATCCCTGTCTTGTTCCCTGCTCTAGTTTAAAAGAAGATGAGAGGCATCCTCCCGCTCTGACTCTGGCTGTGGGGTTAGAGTATAGTGCCATTACCATATGTATAAAATTTTCACCCAAGTTGAACTTAACCAATGTCGTTTCCAGATAGTTCCAGTCCACTTTATCAAAAGCCTTCTCGGCGTCTAATGTAATGGCTACGGTTGGCGTGTCAGTGAGTTTAGCTTTTTCTAAAACATGGGCCAATATGCGGGTATTATCACTTGATAATCTTGATTTTAAAAAGCCGACCTGGGAGGGATGGATGAGTTGGGGAAGAAATTTTTGGATGCGTTTGGCGAGAATAGTTGCGTAGATTTTGCAGTCTAGGTTGATCAGGGATATCGGTCTATAGCTTTTGGGGAGTGTTGGGTCCTTCCCTTCCTTGGGGATTACAGCTATAATGGCCTCTGCTGGGGTGCCGGAAATTTGACCTGAGGTACTAAACCCATGGAACAGTTTTAAAAGTGGGGGGATTAGCGTCGAAGAGAAACTTTTGTAGAATTGAGCATTAAACCCATCAGGCCCTGGGGCCTTTCCAGATTTAAGAGATTTAATAGAGGTTTCAATTTCTGAGGCAGTGATCGGACTATTAATTTCTATTTTATCTTGCTCAGAGAGTGATGGCAATGAGCAACCATTTAGATAGTCTCGTGTTTTGGCGGTGTCCAAGCCCTGGTTCTTACTATATAGAGTACTGTAGAACTCTTTGAATACCTCCGCAATTTTGTCTGGATCAGAGTGAGCTAAACCTTTCTGGTCAGTTATATTATTGATCGTGTTCTTCTGGATTTTAAATTTTAAATACGAAGCTAGACTCTTCCCTGCCTTATTTGACTCACATAGTTTGAGGCTTTTTTGTTTATTTATCCAGATACCTGCTCTATCACTGAGTATTTTGTTGTATTCGTATTTCTTTTTAATGATTTCATTCATAACTGAGGGCTCCCTGGACGGTATGTGTTTCTGCTCTAGCTGGGCAATTTCCTTTTCAAGTTTCTCAAGGGTGCTATTGGAATTCCTATTCATAGTGGCTCTTATTTTAATAATCTCACCTATAATTGTGCTTTTCAGGGCCTCCCACCGTATGAGATCAGGCGTATCACCTTCTTTATTCAGTCTAAGGTAGTCTTGTAATGCTTTTTCAATGATTTGTCTGTGGGTCTCTTTTTCTAAAATCTCGTTATTAAACCTCCAAAGTGACTGCTTTCTGAACGGTTTCGTGTCGGAGATAGAAAGACTTATACAGGAGTGATCTGAGATTACTCTTGGCTCAATTGAAGTATCCATAATTCTAGCTACCGCATTACCAGAGATCAGAAGATAGTTGATGCGTGAATATGAGTTATGTGGGGACGAAAAGAATGTATAATCTCTTCCTGTAGGGTTTTGTAGCCTCCAAGTGTCCAGCAGGTTGAAGCGGGTACAAAGGTTGATAAGGGCCTTGTGGGAGTTGTTTGTGCGGAAAGGGCACCGTGAGTCTCTGTCAAGTGCTGGGTCTATGGGTAAGTTGAAGTCGCCCGCTAGAATGTGCAGAGCAGTATCTGGTATTGTGTCAATTTGACTGCTTAAGTCATCCCAAAATTCTAGTTCGTCTTTGTTGGGTGCGTAAATATTAGTGACATAAAATTCCGTTTTATCCTTCAGTAGTTTGGTGGTAACCCACCTCCCTTTAGAGTCAGAAGTGCTTGTTATTAAGTCGTTGTTCGATTTCTTAGCTAACAAAGTCAGGACACCATTCTTTTTTCCTATTGCCTCTGAACCAGCAACGTCACTAAAGGATCTATTTCTAAGTGAGTTAAATTGCTTTGAGTCAATTTTCGTCTCCTGGAGGAGGAATATGTCTCCCTTTTGCTTGTACAGGTAGTCAAGTATCTTTTTTCGTTTGACCGGATGGTTTAATCCCTTAACGTTCAATGAAACTATCTTGATATTATTATGTGTTATTGAGTTTGAGGTAGTCAACAACATCATGAGTTTATTATCAATATTATGTGTTGGTCTTTATCACTATTGCACTTTTTGTATTGCGCACATAGTATATCAATAGCGGTTATATATCTATCCATTGCGTGTGTTGAAGTCGGTAGACGGAGCAGCTCAAGATTGGCCAGCCAGGAGTGTATATACCGTGTGCAAGGTAGAAATCTCACGGACAGGTGTCTTGTGTCTGTGGAGAATTCACAATCTGATGGTTGATGTAGGGTATGAGATAGTAGAAACAAAATACCCTTCATGACGTTTGAGTGAGGAAGCCTTCTGGGTACAAGCGGTGTGCATGGCATAATAGTTACACCTTTGTAGAATAAGATACCATAATATTTTTTGGATCAAGTAGTAGTAGTAGTAGCATGGTATGTAAGTACAGTAGTAGCATGGTATGTAAGTATAAGCGCATGGTATGTAAGTGTAAAAACATGGTGTGTAAGTATAGGAACAGGACACAAATGCGGTGTGCATCAGGCAACGAGCAATTTCGACTGCACGTAAAATCATCACAGTAAGACATTGCTAAAAAATAACAGTATAAGGCATCCTTAAAATCCATGCATGGATATACATTACATCTGCAATTTGGTTCAAGACTTGCAAATACATCTGAGAGTGTACACATTCCTTCATTGAAATCACTACGGAGATTAGCATCTGCGAAGCTAAGCAAGGTACCTGAGCAAATAGAATAGATAAAGCAGGTATAAACAATGGAAAGGAAAACAAACAGAGGATAATAAAAAACAATGCAGGTAAAGCAAAATCCATAACCCTACCCCTACCCACCCTCAACCCTAACCCTCCCACCCACCCCTGAAGGTATTGAACAGACAAGGTGACGTCTGAAGAGCGCTCCCCTCCCGTGGGAGCCAAGTAGAATGATATAGGTCGCATGAGAACATTGTGTATCGTGAAAAGTGGCGAGTCCAAGGAAGTCGTAGTATTCAACGCCTGGAAGCTGTGAACAGAGGAGTTTAAGATTTAAGTGTGATTTGTAGCTGGTGGTCGGCGTGCTCGTTGTCGTGCGGTTTATTGCAGGACATAATGTAAGTTGGATCTGCCTAACTATGGATGGATCTAAAAATCACTTAGAATGAAATGAAAGTAAACATTGAACTAGTAAAACTAGTGAGTTGCTATGTGTCCATAGCATGTCCGTAACCTGTCTATAGCATGTGAATTGCTATGTGTCTAGGATACTTTGCAGTACAGCACAGTACAGATAGAATGCAGCTAACAGCTGCCAGCATTCTGGCAGTAAGAAAACATTGAACTAGTAAACATTGAACTAGTAAAACTAGTGAGTTGCTATGTGTCCATAGCATGTCCATAGCATGTGAATTGCTATGTGTCTAGGATACTTTGCAGTACAGCACAGTACAGATAGAATGCAGCGAACAGCTGCCAGCATTCAGCTAAACATTCAACTAAACATTGAACTTGTGCAACTGGTGGATTGTTATGTGTCTATAGCATGTCTATAGCTTCTCTATAGCATGTGATTTGCTATGTGTCTAGGGTACCTTGCAGTACAGTACAGTGCAGGTAGACTGCAGTGAACAACTGCCAGCATTCAATTTAGGGGCAATCACCATCATGGGGCAACCATGATCGTTGCAAACCGGTATAGATTAACGTGACCGGTAACTGCATATATAAGCCGGTATAGATTAACGTGACAGGTACATGCTTGTGTAGGCTGGTGTAGACTAACGTGGCCAAGGTCATAGGGAGAAGTGAGTAGTGAGCGTGTTCTAAGATGCGGCAAAGAAGGTCTGTTGAAAAATGGGTCAGGCGTATTAAGTATTACATTATACAGGTTGAGGCATTAAGGCTAAAATGTTACGCTGGTGACTCAAAAGGCTGATGTCTATCACTTAGCAGCTGATGTCGAGGGACCCAAATTCGATGTATCCATAGAGGGGTCATCTGGACCGTCAAGGAACCTTTTTAATTGGTGGTGGTCTGGAAAAAAGTGTGGGGTCCCCTGAATTATGACACGGAATTTTGCAGGGCCCGCGAATGCAAACTGGTAATTCAGGGATTTTAGCCTGGGCCGGAGAGCCAAGAACCCTTTCCTGGTATCGACAGTTCCTTTGCTGTAGTCCTGAGAGATGAAGACTTTACTGCTTTTCCAGAGGATATGATTGTTTTTTCGCATAAAGGCAAGGATTTGTTCAACGTGCTGATAGCGGAGAGGTTTACAGACAATTGATCTCAGCGTTTTTGGTTCGGATCCTTCTGGCTGGTACTCGATGGGCTCTGTCAAATTCCAGTGGTTTACTGAATGTCAGATTGGTGGCTTGTGTGAACCAACTTTCTAGGAAAGTGATGCAGGAGCCTGAGGAATCTTCCTCTCCTTCAGGTATGCCAAAAATTCTTAGGTTCCCTCTCCTATTCCTGTCTTCTAGGCCTGACAGGCGTTTTGTTAGTGAATCCGTTGTCATTGTTAAATGTTTCAGGGATTTACAAACTCTAGTTTCTGTATCTTCTAGCTGGCTGATCCTGCTTTCAGTTTCTGATAGTCTGAGGTTGGTTTCCCTGATGTCTTGTCTGATTGCCGAGATTTCTTCTTTCGTTGACTTAGCAAGATCATGTACCTCTGCTAATTTGTTCAGTATGGTATCCATCGTTGTATTGATGTCTCTTTTGCCTTTAGTGGGCGAGTCAGGGCCAGGATGGTCAGCTTTGAGTCTCTTTAGGTTTTTCGCCTCTTTCTCAGCCATTTTGTGTGAAGACCACTTCTATTCGTCTTGATGGTTGTGTCAATGTTGAGTGCCCTATGGCCTGACCGTTGTTTTACTATCCGTTGTTTGGCAGATAATACTGGCAAATCCTGATAATACTGATAGAACTGACAGACACTCACTGTACCTAGGTGTACCAAATTGTTGGAAAGCAGTGTGCACAGAGGTATTCCATCCAAGTGCTGTGGTATCCCGACAAAGTGCTGTGGAGCCGGGTGCGGTGTGCGCGATGTGCGCAGAGGCAGTGCTGCTTGAAGCGGTGATCGATGAGATGAGACAGATGAGATTCTAAGAGGCACTGTTCTATGTATTAGGCTTAACTGAACCAAAGGCGCCAAAGCACATCAACCTACAGCACACGTGTTAGAAGGCGACTAGCATAACATTCGTAATGCAGAACAAGATGTGGGTCGTGTGCAGTGCAGCAGAGCAGCAGACGATGATCCGACGCCACAGTAACTTCGCAGTGCTATTTCCATAGAGCATTTACATTGAATTTCTGTAGCACTAATGATAAGGTGATTCAGTATAAGGTTGCATAGCTTCAGTACCTTACAGCATTAATGGTGACCATATGATTCAGTAATTCAGCAATAGCATAATATCAGCATAATACTAGGCCAATAACACCTCAGTATTATTATAATAGCAGCTCATCATTAGCCTATAAGGACACAGCAACCACGATGTTTCCCAGTGCACAATGTTCCAGTGTGTCATAAGCAGCAGCCATCTTGAGGTCAGGCTGCAAGCAGAGGGATGGATATGTTTTGGTATTCAGAAGTATGAGCAATGAATAAGGCTATACATCCAGACACACTACTGATAAAGGATGATGCAGTAGACCGAATCAGTGGACAGAACCAGTAAGCCGGATTACTGTTGTACAATTAACGTGCTAAATGTCCGCCATTTTGTGAAGAGCACATGTTACAGCCTCCCTGCATGCTGACAAATTCAATGAAAGTGCCCTCAAAGATGATCAGATGTGATCTGCATACAGTGTGTAGCTGAAGGTATTTGGCAAAAGGTGGTGTGCACATGCACATGAAAGTTTAGATCAGCACGCCATTGCGTGTAGCAATCGGCAGCGAGAAACACACTCTGGAAGGGGGAGCGTGCACTCCGTCAGTTTCACAGGGATCCGCGGTGTCAGTCTTCCAGCACCCAGCAACCGGCAGTTCAGATATGAATGGGCATTAAACAATCAATTAATTAAGCAGTCAATGGGCATTAAACAGCACTAAGCCCAGATGTCAGGCCTTAAATGTAGCAGGGAGTTACGGCGGTGAGATAGATTAGACGCGATTATCAGGCAATTATTAGGGGGTCGCCATTTTGTTCAAGGACGCGCACAACCTTACTTGATGTTGATATCGAGTGAATCGAAGGTTGTGAATTGAAGGTTGAACGGGGTTGCAGTAGTCGCCGGGTTTCTGAAGGGCTCGCATTCAGGTCGGGATCAGCAGTCAGCGCCGATCCGAATCGCACCGCCAAGGCTGATCGAGCTCACGGGTGGAATGAGGTATGGCACAGGCCGAGATCAGTAGAGAGGTAGTAAGGCCGCCGCTGCCCTCGTTGTCCCCGTTGTCGACAGCAGCCTCCTGAAATTCACAGCCTCGTAAGCACCATAGACTCTGCCACTGATCACTGCTGGTCCTGGTGAAAATCAGTGCGAAGAAGCAGGTAAAACTGTAGGCAATGGCATCGCCACGGGAGGAGACAAGGGCTCACGCCGCCATCTTCACTGGCGTCCAAACCACGCCCCTTATATGGGGAATCTTTGAAGCAACAAGACATGAGGCCCCATTTTAATGGATCACTATACCACAATAGGCATTATTTGTTTAATTTATTTTACTATGGAGGAGTGTTGTTTACAAATGTGATAATTATGTGTATGTATATTCTGCTCCCTAAATTGCATCATGAAGATGCTACATTGCAAATAAGAAGAAACCCTAGCAACTACAATGCCTGGGACGATGACACCATGTCTAACAAGAGTCTTAACCACTGTACTGTACAGGAAGAATCCTATGTCCTGTTTGGATAAGGACATTTGAAGCAGCTATATTTCACAGGAAGAACAATAGACTCTACTCTGCATTGGAAGAACCCAACCTCTGCATAAGGAGAGTTCTAGCTATTATACTGCATAAGGATAACCATGGCCAACATACTCCATAATGCAATTTCTCATTGCTAAATTGTATATGGTGATTTTTACCAGCTCTGCTTCATTAAAAGCATCATAGCATCTCTTCTAAATTAGGAAAATTCTAGTTTCTTTAATGCAAAATTCAAAGAAGGAGCGGGGGGCACAATTCAAGAGTATGATTCAAACGTTTTCTACTTTAGCGTATTTTACTCTAACTTCCTGGCTGGTTTTACATGGTCTTTTTCAAATATATAGTGCTGTGGAGAGATTGAATGTGCTGTACAACATTTCAAAGTAAATAAAGAGATACTAAATAGTAAAGGTGCAACTAAATTGCTCAAGGAGAATATCCACCATCATCCTGATAATGAGAATCCTAGCTGCTATGCCTCATAAACAGAATGTTAGCCATTATTCTCAATAGAGGCATACTACTTGTTGTATTGCATACCAGGAGTCATACTCTCTGTAACATGTAAGCAAATTCTCGATGTTTCACTGCATAAGGAGAATTCTGGCTGCTTAGGTGGTAACTAGTCAATGTACAGACACCACTGTGTGTTCTCATTCCTGATTACTTTGTAACGGTGTCCCATTGGGGCCAGAATCATCATATAAAACCCTCCTCTCTGGTACACCAAGTTATCTGACTCAGAAACCATTCTTTTCAGCACGATCAACGTGGTGCAGACTACTTGCTTTTTAAAATACTACCATTCAAAAAGGTGAAGACACTGAAACAGTTCTTCTCAGGCTTTTGCACCCATGATCCCACCAAACACCAGGACAAAATCTTCCTGACATCTTCAGAAAAAGAATTAAAAAGTCTGGGATGGCTTCTGTTTATAAAAGGTGTGTGCATGGGACAGTCTAGACAGAAACTAAAGATTTCCTCATTGTAAAGAATACCAATAATCCGGTGAATATTGTTGCAATTGGGCCTATTGTTAATCTCCCCAACATTATTATGAAATATATTCCTGTTCCTCCATATGATTACATTCGCTGTTGGTCTGTTGCGTCATGTATCATACATATTCTTATAAGGTTTAGTGGTCATCCATCTAATTTTGAATGTGTATATCAAGTGCAAGATTCGGCTTTCCTTTTTTATAGATGTTGTTTGCAACTGTCAATATTGTAATATCAGAACTGATGTGTAAAGCACTCTGTCTCTCTTGAGGCCTTGACTGCACTATTAAAAACAGTTATTAAATAAAAGTTACTATACTGCATAAGAAGGATCAAGTGTTCTATGCAGCATAGGGAGAATCTTAACTACTGTACCCCATAATAAGACTCATTCTCTAAACAATTGTAATGATAATCATAGCTGTGAGAAATTGGGTTGTTGGTTGAATGAGGGGTGTCCCCAGTTCAAGTAACAGCCAAAATCGCTGTCGGGGTGAACCACAAAGGTCACTAAATTAACCTGTGCTTAACCCTTGGTAGCTTGGCACAAAATTTCAGTCATGCTTAACTTAGAGGCAATGTGTAAAGTATTGATGCAACACACAAACAGTAATAAAATCAAAACACAACACAAGAGAAATCCCAAACCAATTTAGAAAAATGGTGTAAAATGTAAGAAATTTCTTGACACCAAAACAACAAAAATCCAATCAGTAGAACTTGAGTTATGAATTTTGTTTACATTTTTCATAAAATCTAGCGCCTAAAAGCTCAAAGCGCCAAACGCGGACATCTAGTCACGCAAGAACGGGTCAAAGTAAAAAAACATGGCTTACAGCGATGGAACACGGGTCGGATACAAGAAGTGTATTGGACCCGGTCAGCTCGTACATTCAGACTTAGAAGAAATTTTAAAGAAAAGTTTCTGAGAAGGTAAAGCTCAGCAGGGCAAGGCTGCAGGTAGTGTTTGAGGAGGATGCGTCGTACTCGGGGAGCCGCTGAATGAAGTTGCGATGAAAATTTCTATGCTCAAATTTAGGGCCTGATTTAGATTTCGGCAGATGGGATATCTGTCACCGTTGTGACAGAGTAACCCGTCTGTTGAAATCTAAATCAGGCTCTTAGTCTCTTTTTTGGAAGGCGACCATCCCCAGCGGATGAGTCAGGGGGCTGTAGCCAAGAGTTCCAGGACGTCGGATACCCCTTTGGCGAAGGACCACGGAAAAGAATTTGCTGCTGCGGAGACAAACGTAGCGGGAGCTACCGCAAAGTCAGGCCAACCGGTGATCCACCTTGGGCGGATAGATGAGCAGACCACAGCAACAGTCAGTCCCCTAGGGGTTCTTTTGCAGGTCCAGAAAGTGAACTGAAGAGTGGGTCTAAGGATCCCTTTTTATACCTGGTGCCTTCTTGAAAGTAGGAGAAGTTTCTAGAACTTGTCCTGTGAAGTGTTTAGAATTTCCTGATTCCACTGCCCTGGCACCAAACTGGTTTCAGGGACAATGCAGTGGTGACAAGTCCTTTGTGTGAAGGCAGAGCATGGCCTATTAAGTTGCAAGTGAGGCTGTGCCCAGCTCCGCCTGCCCATCCTGCCATCCCTCTGTTGTGTGACTGTCTGGAAGGAATTAACAAATTCCAACTGCCAACTACACCCAGTCATGTGACGTAGGACAGGCTGCAGGCACCAAATAGCAAAGGGCAGGAAAATACCAACTTTTTAAAAGTGGCATTTTTAAAATTGTAATTTTAAATCCGACTTTATCATTAAAGAGGATTTTTAATGACAATTTCATAGATACCACACACAAAATGCTTAGCTGTTCCCAAGTAAAAGTTAGCACTTATTAAATGTAATAAGGCAACCCAATGTTATCCTATAGGACAGGTAGGCCTCTCAGTAGTGAAAAATAAATTTAGGATTTTTTCACTACCTCGACATGTAAAACTTAATAGACCAGGTCCAATCTTATATTTACAATGCACCCTGCCCAATGGGCTACCTAGGGCCTATCTTAGGGATGATGTATATGCAAATAAAAGGGGAGTTTAATGCTTGGCAAGGGGGTTATATTGGCAAGTCGAATTGGCAGTTTAAAACTGCATTCAGGCTACAATGGCAGTTCTGGGGCATGTTTTAAGGGGCTACTTAAGTGGGTGGCACAGTAAATGCCGCAGGCCCACTAGTAGCCTGGTTATTCGGTATACCACTCTACAAGCGACTTATAAGTAAATTAGGTATAAGCCAATTTTACCATCTTTAGGAGAATGAGCGCAAGTACTTTAGCAATGGTTAGAAGTGGTAAAGGGCATAGAGTTCTAAGGCCTAATATCAGCAAACAAATGGAGGGAAAAGGCAAAACGTTTGGGGGAAGACCACCCTAAGGCTGACAGGTCTAACAATAGTTGCTTCATTGTGTCATGAGAATTCTAACTGCTGTTCTCTATGAAGAGAATTAAATATTCTCTACTTCTTAAAGACAATTCTAGCAGCAATAATGTTGAAGGAGCATCGAGGTCTTTATAGAGAAAAAGGGAAATTTGTGCTATTATGCATCAAAGGATAAACTCTGGCCTCTATAGGGCATTAAAGAATATTGAGGCAATCCTAGCTACATTACTATGTGAGATCACTATCCATTGTACAACATGAGAAAAAATTAGGCCAAATGTTTAAAGGGGTCATCCTGTGAATGTTGCCTCAATAAATCTGAAAATGTATATAGACATCATCGAATAAAGGAACATTCTGCAATGCCTGTTGTTGGTGATTGTTAGATATACTGGACTAGGTAAAGAGAATTGCATTTTAATCTGCACTCAGTGGTCCCCTTTAATTTATCAAAGAGGCTTCTTATACTATTAATTTGACTTCTTATTTGGTTATGGACCCATTGTAAATTTTATATAGGGAATCTTTGAAGCAACAAGACATGAGGACCCATTTTAATGGATCACTATACCACAATAGGCATTATTTGTTTCATTTATTTTACTGGTAAAAATACTTTTGTGACAATTACTTTCATGTACGTTTATATTTTCTTACTTAGGAATGGTGCTGACAAGCCCTTAACTGAAAGTGTACTGCGACATTTGCTCTGAAGCACCTCACAATGAGAAGCCCAAAAAGCACCTTCTCTCCACGCAACAAGGTAAGAGTTTCTTCAGCCTTTTCTGGTGGGATTGTTATTATTTTTCGATCTTCTGTTTTTTACTGATGACAGGAGGTGGTGCAAGCGGCCATTAGCTGCTTTTGTGTGGAGATCTTTATAGTTGCCTTAGAGAATAAGCGAGACATATGCTGGTTAAAATCTTCCTGGTCCAGGACTTGCCTCCCAGTTAATGAGTTATGGGCAACATAACTGCTACATTTCCCTGTGACTTTATTGTTTCAACATCCCTGCCCATTCTGCCATCTTCTTATTTATACTATTGTCTGTGCTAGGACTATATGCTTGTGTGCCTGTATGTGTTGTTTTTGTGTGTTTTGTTCATGCACAGTAGTATACGCATTATTATATTTAAAGGCCCCTCCTTAGAGACTGAATAGACTGGCTGGTGAAGTGCCTTGGTCTACTGTGCGAACCTCATAATAAGGAGGTTGAATACTATTGTGTGTATGCACCTGTGTGTCGGCTTAGCTGGCAGTGCCCAGATGTCATGGAAGGGGTGGGATACCTTTTAGTGTTCCTGAGAAAAAGCAATAGGAGGACAGTTTCCTGCAGTGCACGGCTACTATTGTGCAGAAAGTAGCTGTGTGATAGACAAAGTGGATGGAGGGGTTGTCCAGAAGTCTTCCTTTACCTGTCTGTTTTGTGATAAGGAGTTAGTTGTAGAGAAGATTACTGTAGTGTGTAGATGTCTCTGCATGGAAGCTGAGTGACTGGGCAAATCCCTGGGGCAGCGTAAGAGAACAGCTTGTGGCACTATGCCTGTCCTGAGCCTCTGGATGTTGTTGCCTCGGAACAGGTGGATCCCCTTCCAACCCCTGCCTCCAAAATGTCCGAGTTACACCGTGACTCAGAATTGGATGGCAGCACAACATTTTGAAGTCTAGGAAGTAAGTGACCAGTAGGCAGGCATGCAGAGGGCCATCAATCTAATGGGTGGTTCTGCATACCTGAAAATCCCATACCTATGTTCTGGGTCAGCTCTAGCCCCTGCCTTGATGGTCTGAAAAATGAATTTGTGGGAAAAAGATATTGGTTTAGTAATTTTTAAAACACATTTTCTTTTCCCTGAAGTAGGAAATTGAATGGTGGCCCTTCCGTTTAAACCTTCAGGCCTTGCAATGTCCATCCCGAATAATACTCCTCACTACCTACAACTAGTGGAGAGCCTTCTAGCGCAGGGATGCTGCAGGTACCAGGCTTGGGGAGCCTGGCATTAGTAAAATCCTAGTGAATCAGGTTTCGTCCTGATCCCACTACTCTATCTCCTTAGTAGATGAGTAGGTGCAAATAGGGGGCAATATGATTAAGACCACATATGAGAGTGTATATAGTATCACTTAAGACTAGGTTTGGAAGGTCTGGGTGTACCTCACCTCGTCAATGTAATGAATCCCTAAATATTTTGTGCACCATGTGAGAACTGTCCTCGAGTTTGTAACTCCCAAATAAATGTACATGATATGTTACTTTTGTGTCTTCTTCATTACGTGGGCTATGATTTAGTATGCAGTTTTGGAAATGTCTAATTGGATGTGGAAGTCCTGTGTATATGGGGTTATTGGGAAACACTGCACATGGTGTACTCAGAACAGCACCCCATCCCTACTCTTTGGCCTGATCAGTCAATTTACATTCACCAGTGGAGGTTCATTCTAAGGCAGTGGATTTTAACCTGTGGTCCTGGGGCCACTGGGGTCTGCAAAACCTACTCTGGGGGTCTGTGAAGCCTACTCGGGAGTTCCTCGACTGCTTAGTAAATTAAATAATATTCGCCGATTAATAAAGTGTGTATAATTAAAAAGCAATATGTAAAGTTGCAAATTTTAACACTGTAAACGTGAAGAAATTTGTGGCTAGAAAATTAAGTTAGTATCCTCAGATTGATTTGTGGTGCAAGTGCATCAAACAAAATGTAGTATGGACGATGAGGCTAGCAGTATTGCTGGACCGTATCAGCAACCCTTTGTGGCGGGAGATATAGTCAAGAAACATTGATAAGTTTTGTCTCATAGCGGAGACGTTTATGCATGCACAACTCTAAGACTCATTGGAAGTGTGAGTGCATGGCTGTGCAATAGCAACTTGATTCTTTCTCCTTTCACAGTGAATCCCATGTATGCCTCAGCGTCATACAGGCTTCAACGTCCAAAGCACTTGCAGATATTGGTGTGAGAACAGTTCTTCCTTAAGCTTGGGAAAGCACAGTCTGATGTCCATAGACAGCCAGAGAGACCTCCAGTGTGTTGTTTGGAATGTAAAGACTTCAACGGCAAAAGAGAGGCAATGTTGCATCATACCTTCAGGTTGATATCAACAGCTGCAAATTCTCACAGATCTGCTGTGTGATCTATTGGTTAGCATTTGAATAATTCAGTACATGGTAGATCCCTCGTTCATGTAGCAGTGAAAAGTACATTTTAGGGGCCACAAATATTAAACACTTCATGTCCTTGGCGGTTTCTAAATACAGCACGACTAGATCACGAAGGTAGTCCTTCTCCTATAGAGGGCTCGAAAAATCCACTCGCCCGCTCGCATTTGCGAGCCAGATTCAATTAGGGCGAGCTATTTTTAGGTCCTACTTGCCCTTTCTGGCGAGTAGGAAGACAAACTGACTTTTGACCTCTGTCTCTGAAAGCAGAGGAAATGTGACAAGATAGCAAGATTTAATTGCATCTTTATTGCTCACAAAGTGAATGAGCAATAAAAATGCCTTTAAATCTTGTTAACTTGTCACATTTGCTCTTCCAGAAACTGAGGTCAAGTGCATTTTGGTTAGGTCAAGTACATTTTTTAGGTTACTAGACCTGCAGGTCTAGTAAAAATTAAATGGTTTTTCGAGCCCTGCTATATGACCCCTATACATTGGAATAACGTCTTTCATACCTTGAGAACTACTCGATCTTTACTGAACTTCAAGTAGTTATAAAAAAAACTTGACAGTTTGGTTCTTGTATCTACTTGGTGAAGTCTAGCTGTTTTACGTGGTTCTGTATTTATATTTCATAATTGTTGCTGCTCTGATATGTTATTCAGAAAAAAATTGTCAGTTGCTCTCTTGCCTTCAGGTGTTTCCATGCCACACTTTCATAGCACAGTGATTTGGATGTGTTTTCAAGTCGGCTGAGGATGTGACATTCTGTCAGCATAAAGGTGGTTTTGTGGCTCAGGATATGGGTGTACATGTATTCAGAGATTTTTAAAGTTGTACATCTTCCAGAGAAGGCTGTTATGGTAACACCAACATGTTGGTATCTGCGGATCTCTAATAATTAGTATTGGATTTGTACCATGCTAGATATAAACTTTTGATGTAGACATAGACTTCTGGTCCAGTTAATCAAACTAGCACTACTTACAGGAGTATTCTTTGAGGTCTTTAATTGCCTTTTTTGCTTTCTAGCCTCCCACTGCATTATAGACATTGTAGTTATATTATTTTCTTGTTTATCTCCAACAGCACATTTGCATCGAGTCATTACTTTTAAAGAACCCATTTACATCACCCATAATGCATTTTGGTCACTGTAGTAATCAATGCAGTAATACATTTCCTCATGAAGTATTTAGTGCAACACGGATAGCAGTTTTACTCGTCTTGGAACTTTTTAGAGTAGTGTAAAAGTACCAGTTTGTAGTCAGTTAAATTTTAATACCCTAATGCCACTAGTCCCTATGAAGCACCATTAGATATCCAAACTCTATCAAAACAACCCTAATACATTTTAGGCGTGGTTCTTGGCTTTAGTAGACTTTTCTTTTCTTTGCTGGTTTCCTATTGCCTTGTGGTCTGTGTAGTTTTCCCTTTTGCAGTTAATTTGCCATATCACTTTTGCATGAAAAAGTGTTAAAAACGGACTATATTTTCATATCCACTCAAAAGTGAGGGTTTTTGTTTTTATCCAGGATAGAGAAAATAAAGATGGAAGGTGAATAGTCAAGGATCTAAGTTACAAAGAGGCAGCACACCAAACCCTTCAAAGAAAGGCATAAAAGGAAATTAGTAAACTGTGCTAGTATGACACTAAAAAGCAGCAGAGGTAACTTCAAAAAGCTGAATTACAGAAACAATATTGTTGTTGAATCGGAAGGAAACCAGCACAAAAGTCTTGCTCGTGAATGAAGGATTCTTTTTGAGATGTGCTTCTAACCTCTCAAAGTTACATCTTCCTTCTGCTGATGGAAGAAAACTATGAGATAGTCAAGTAAACTTCTCCGCAATTCTGCAGAGGAAGCAGGGATGTACTGTGCATGGAGCGAGTGGGTGCTGTAGAAAGAGCAGTAGAAATTTGCAGAGCAATCTTATACAGGAAGCCAGAAAAGTGAACCGAAGAAATGTTATGATCTCATGTTTTCTTTTTTTCCTTTTAGGCGTCCTGAGGAGCAATGGCCATAGCATCACCTGAATTTTCCAATAGTTCAGGAAGAACTGAAGTTTTCACGTGGCAGCCAAGCATAGTCACCATGCATGTGACACGGCCCAAGTCTGCGAAAGGACGCACCAGAGCCAGTGTGAGCGTCTCCAATAATGTGGAGCCCTTCTCTTTGCCAGTGCCAACTCCACCTCCGGCTGTTGTTTCTAATGAAGTGCCACACAGCCAGCGAAACTCTGCTTCTGCCACCAGCAGGAAACTGTCTAATGTCCGGATGAGTCAGGAAGAGATCCCTGAGCTCCTGCAGCAGATGCCATCTAGACCTTCTTCTTCCTTGAACAAGTACACAGTTTTGCCTTGCATCAGAAGAAAGGGGACAGGAGACAGTGTTGAGAGCAATGTGTCTGAGCAAACCAGCAAGCTACATTTGAAAGAGAAACTGCAGGGAATACCGGGAAAGCCGTTCTATAGAGGAGACAGACCAGCTAAAAGTAAGGCTATGGCACAAAGCTCTAAAGAACCTGTGGCAACATCATCCACTAGTCCAGAGAAGCTGCAAGATACGGCAAACGAGCAAAGTACTTCATTAAATCTGGACCTAGAGGAACCACTAGAGGAGCCAAGATTACTTCTCGCTGTGAGATCTCCATCAGGCCGTAGATATGAGCGCTATTTTCGGCCCACTGATACTCTTCAAACCATAATAGCTGTGACAGAAAAGAGGGCAACTGTTCGTTATAAGAAATGTAGCATTGAAACAATGGAAGTACCACGCAGGAGCTTCTCTGACCTGAACAAGTCACTGGAAGACTGTGGGATTCCCAACAAGTCTGTGCTCTGCATCTTACAAAAAGAGCAAGACTGATCGGGTGTGGTACTTTAAACACTTTTGGTCCTGAAAAATGAGTAAAATGGCACAGATTCCTGGCTTTGCCCTAGAGAAGCCAACTAACTCCTCACCCTTTTGCCCTCAATACCACAGATTATGGAAGAGTCCGATTTTGGGGCTTGGCGATCTTCCAGTGGGACAGTCCTACAGGAAAAAATATTGTTTAAAAAGTGTGTTTTAATGATTAAAAATCAACGAGTGAATATGTATGCCCCCACACACTAAGTGACCACTAATCCAAACACTGAGGTCACCTCCTGAAACAATGACCTCTTTTGCATGCACCCTTCATAATCAGAAGTCACTTTTTGGGTGACTATCCCAAGTTATGCAAGACCAGCTCCTTTGTCTCTATTTTCTTGCCTTGCAATAGGGGAAGCTGTGAATGCTTGCACCATGCGATGCCAAGAGAACGCAGATTTCATTTGATAGGAGAGAGGATTGATGCATGATGTGTGAGCAGAACCTAAGATTCAGCTGTGGATTTGGAAGCTATTCCTCGGTAATGAAAATTGCTTTTGTCATTACAACCAAATAACTTCTTTACACAGGCCTGTTGTAAAGATTGATGTACACCTCGAGGGGTCTGAAAGGCACCTGAAAATGCCCAAGAGTGTACTCATATATTGGCCCATTATGAACTTTTTCTTTCATCTCAGATTATATCACAAAATAATCTTTGTGAGTCGCCCTTTAGCACCCCTGCATTCATCTCCTCTAAAGTTTCAATACTTGTCACGTACAATGTATTTAAGTACAAAGACTTAATTTTGCTAGGTATGTCTTGACCACAATCTTAGGAATGCCAAACCACATTTTGCTGGAGGTTGTACATTTGTAAGGCATGGGGGTTGGTCTAAGATGGTAAGATGGGCAGTTGTATGTATGAACATCTCGAAGTAACACCTGTTAGAGGGTAGTTGGGTAAGAATCTGAGAACTTTGGAAGGTGACATCAGATGGCTAGTTCAATGTGAAAAAGCATTTTCTTTTCATTTTATTATGACACTGAACAGTCCACTATATGGAAAGGTAGCATACACCTGGACAGAAAAGACCAAGCATGCTTTGTTAAAGGACCCATTACAGCTGAAACCAATGCCTCACCCATTCTGCATGTTTTTCAGTAAGTTAAGCTAAAACATCATCATGTCTGTCTTGGAGGGGTGATGTTGAGAGTGGACTGTATAGTTCTGGTGAGATGGAAATAAAGTCTGGCCAGATCTGTATGTGAAGTGGGTGGGCAACGCGAGCCAGGCTATGTCTGCATGTAATGTGGAGCTTGATCATACCTACATGCAGAGGGGAAAGGAGAGCATGTGTTTGCATACATTCCATGAATGTATGCAATATGGAATATAGAGTCGGCAATTGTCATGGTCCATATGTTAGAAGGAAAATGTGGTCAGAGCCTCACTAGGTCTGCATGCGGGAGGCAGCAATGGTGATTGTTCCAGGCAGTTCTTAAGGAGAGGACGTCAGAAGTAAGGAACAGTGAGTCTGGAGCCTGTCTTGTGTTGTGGGAGGTGGACTCAAAGCCTGATGAAATCTGGGTGCGACATGGAAGTTGGTGCTAAGTACTGACTAGGTCTGCAATTTGAAGAAGGAAAGAGACAGATCAGTTCTGCATGCAATCATGAATTAGAGCCAAGCCTGCATAATATGGGCATGAAGCTAGCACTGGACATGTTAGCCTGTGATTTGCTAGATGGATCTACAGCCTTGCAAGGCATGGATATGGTGTGGGGTAGGTGGAGACTGGGGAAGTATGCATGTGACGTTGGAGATTGAGCTTTTCACTGGTCACCTTTGCAGGTTCATTGCTTTCAATGTCCAGCTCAACTGTTAATATCTTTCCCATTTCACTTTATTTCTGACATATACTGAATCACAAAAGAAACTGCACTTAATGTTGAGGTTGAATTTATAAACTTCAAAATGAAAACTCGAACATTGGCTCTGTTTTTCTCAAAGACTTTACATAGTGACCTCTTTTAAAATGTGACCCTTACTTGGAGTTTTGACAAGCTAGGCATTAATTCAAGCACAGTGCCACTCCAAGCCCAGGTAGTCAGCTGATTTAAATTTTAAAAAAACAATCCAAGTGAAAAACCTACCCAATCCAGCAAAAAGCCACATACTGATCTATGTCTAGCAATGACCAAAGCCAGCTAGTGTAGCAACCCTTTATCATCCCATTTGCATACTGAACGAAATCATCCATTGGCCTGAGCCACTTCCTGGGCCACAAGCAGCATTGAGCAGAGCCAAATGCTGATATAAACCCAAACCGATCAAGCTGAAAATTGTCCTGAAAACAGTACCAAGCTAAGCAATAGTCCATACATAGCACCATCCAAGCTATTTGCTGACTCATATTATCCTCTGACCTGAGCACATACAACACTCAACACAGCCAAGTCCAGATCCAAACATGCCAGTGCCCCTCGTTCACTAGTGATTCTGTACTTATTTGCTGATTCAGTCCTGGGGGTTGAGAAACGTCTGGTTCATACATGTGTCTAGGATACACATGCTTTGAAAACTCCTGCCAACTAAAGTTGGACGTGAACATTTGCAAGTTGGATTTGTTTGAAGCCGCTTCTGTCACCAGATTCTCTTGTGACGTTCTCCCTTAGCCCATAATTGTAAGAAAGTGGATTATTATTTGGGGTGAGTGACTATCCACCTCATGGAACAATCAAAATCCTAGTGAGGGTGAACCACCAAAGTCAGTAATTAACCTGAGCTTAATTCGCCTGTAGCTATGGCACAGAGCAGACAGGCTTAACTAAGGTCAATGTGTGAATTATTTATGCAGTACTAAAACAGTAATAAAGTCAAAATGCAAAACAATACAAATCCAAAATCCGATTAGAAAAATAGAGTAAAATGTAATTAACCAAACGACATAAAACTCAATAAGGTGAACCAGAGATGCTATTTTTTTAAGTTTTAAGTAGAAGTAGCACCAAATATCCCAAAGCTACAATGGTAGACCAGGACTAGGTGCAATTTGAGGCTGACCATAATGGAGCATGGGTCAAATACACCAACCAAGTTCATCCTGGTGAAACATTTTACCTTCTGACTTAGTCCTGTAAGACACAATCCACTACATGAGTACACTTCTACTGCACCCATGACCTCAGGGTGGCCCCCAGTCCCAACCCTGCATATTCTGTGGAGTTCAGAGGAGTCATCTTTGCCCATTCAGGTCAGCCTAGTATCCTCGTTTGAAGCATTTCACACCTATTGAAGGCTAATTACTGGCTTGAGAAAGCCAGCGAGCCAAATGGAAATTAGGCTCCCGAAACTTCAGGCAGGGAAAAGGTAACTTTTAGAAAGTTACTTTTCCTTAATATTTATAAAAAATCTGACTATCATTGAATTAGATTTTTATTAAATAATAACAGTTGTTATTTTTCTAGGTGGTCTGTTTCCAGAGATACAATATTAGTATTTAATATTGCTCCCCAGTGTTTCACTTTGAGCCAGCCTGCCTTCCGACAATGAAAATAACTTTTGGGTGCTAGTCTCTCTAAGGATTAGTTTACATTAAATTTCTGCATGTTCCACTTTTAAATACCATGCAACCTGCCTTTTGGGCTACAAGGCGTACTTGAGGTGACTTATTAATATTTAAAAGGGAGGTTTTTACCTGTCGAAGGGGGTTATTTTGACAGGTCAAATTCCATTATTTACACTGTTGCAGTCAGACTATGGGCCGTGTTTGCACTGCCACTGTAGTCAACGGCACAATAGGTGCTGTAATCCACTAGTAGTAGTTACCTTCTAGCCCCTGGGTGCATTTAGTATCATATACTAGGGACCTTATAGCCAAGTTAAATATACCAGTTAGGAGTATGCCAGTTTGACCATGTTAAAAGGTGGAGCACAGGCACTTTACTACTGGTTAGCAGGGGTAAAGTGCACAGAGTTCTAAAGCTAGCAAAATGTAAACAATCTGGGGTGACCACGCAGAAAAGGCAGATTTCATACAACAATGCACCATTATAAAGACTCCGAATGTTTTTTTATGTCTTTTGGTTCGGGTATTCCAGTTCCAGGTATGGGAAAATCAATAGTTTCTCTGGGACCTTTGGTGCCAGTCGCCAAGGACTCTGCTTAATGATGGAAGACCTTTGTAAGGCATTGGTGACTGTTTTGGATTCAGTTCCTTACCGCGGCTTCTTCAGCAGAAATCAGGTTGTATCTAGAATAACTGTGGAGGAGAATTTTATGGAGAAAATTCCCTTCCAATATAGTCTTTTTTTTAAAAATGTTTTTATTGGCATTTAAGTCAAAGTAGAACAGTGACACAACTTCAAACGGAATAAGGAAACAGGAAAGAGAGGGAGGGGCTAGAGAGTCGAGAAAAGGGAGGGAGGATGAAAAAAGGGGGGGAAGGACGGCAGCACGATCTTGCTTAGCACAGTAAATTAAGTCAGGTTCTGCATAATGTCCCCAGTTACAACACCCCAGAAGGGGCAAGTATCAGGTTGATAGCCGATACATTACATGTAAATACAGCAACATAAACCGCAAGATGGAGGTGACCAGGTTGCTAGTTAGATAAACGTGAAGGGTTAGTAGTCACCAGTGGTGATATTGTTCCGAAAGTGGGTGGGGGACCGTGTGGGGCTCATCTCTGGGTGTGCTGCAATAGGTGAGGATGGGATAGAGGCTCGCTAGCGCATGTAAGTCATGAAGGGTTCCCAGATATCTTTGGGACAAGAATTTAGGGGTATCAATTCCCAGAAGTGTGAAGGCTGTTGTTTGCAGTATGTGACATCCTGTAACCAAGCTTTGATCTTGGGAGCAGGTCTCTGGCCCGAGTGAATGGCCACTCACTCTTTTGCCACAAGAAGGAGCATTGCGGTGAGCCCGTGTGCACTTGTTGGAACATCCTTGATGTATCCCAGTAGGCCCACCACTGAACAACAGTGGGGAGAGTGACCTGTGATGGTAAGAATGATGGAGAAGACTTTCTTCCAAAAGTCGGCAACCTTAGGGCAATGCTAGGCAAGGTGTATGAAGGAGGCCTGCGGTGAATAGCACCTAAGGCAACGCGGATCTGCAACTAATCCCATTTGTGAGAGCTGCAGAGGAGTATGATATAAACGATGAAGAAATTTAAAATGTATCACAATATAGTCTTAAATGCATCTGCAAATTTCCATGGTTCAATCAGCATTGGGTCTCTAGCCTGCCTGTCTTCAGAGCACTAGGAGTCGGCCTGCTCGAGACCTATTCGGACGCAAGGGCCGTGAAGGTGCCAAGCACGAAGAGGGAAGTCCTCTAGCTATTCAGCCGGCTCAGAGAGACCGAAATCCCAAAGTCTTTTCCTCAGACATGTCGGAGGAGGTACCCACATAGTTCCAGTGCACAGGGCCCTGTACAGAAACAACTTCAAGAGCCTCCATTCCTCCACAATCACTCGGGCATCTATCTTGAAAGTGTTCTCATACTGAGGCCAAGCACCGCTCTTGAGGGAGTCTTGCTGCGAGCCCTGAGATGAGCCAAAAGAGACCACACCTTCGGGCTGGATCTTGGCAGCAAGAAACTCTCTTTGGTCTAAGAAAGCCTCTGTCGTAGGGCTCTGAAGCTCAGCACTCATCTGCTCTGTCTTGACCTGGAGTCTCTGAGAACCACCCTTGGAAGCTGACTCTGACCTAACCCCAAAGCCTGTTCTGAGAAAGTCCTCGACACAGAGATCAGACTTGAGCCCCTTCTCACCCTCAAGCTCCTAGACGAGCAACAATGTTAAGCAGCTCTTTACGCACCCCTCCACAGAAAGATCTTAGCTCGTCCAATCCTGCAGGAGGAGACCCATACATCACAGCCAGATAAAAAGAAGAGGAAGCTCACTTTTAAAGAGCAAATATCGGAGGAACTACAGCTCTATCCAATCCCGAAAAAGTATAGGGACAAGGTCACCAGTCCCCGACCACAGCTCCCTCTCACTAGCCCTCAATCTCATCCATGAATTCACATACCCCACTCTCTCAGTAACTACACCTGTCTGTTCCCTTGGACCACACTCATTTGGATCAAGGCAGCCACTATGATATTTATGACCCACAGCAAGACCCTATGCGACCTGGGGATGGGGTTGATCCTTGGGAAGATAATCATATGGACTTTCAGAAGGATGCCTTTCTAGAGCTCTGTTCTATTAAGGCTCTCCCCAGACAATACCACTGGGTATCGCACAGCTATCCAGAGGGTGTCGCAACACCATAAACATAGGCTCAGTGCTATTGAGGGAATGCCGACTGCTTATTCGAAACCCTTTCTGAGCTGAGAGGTCTGTCCAGTACTAACCCATGCTAAAGACCATGACCAAGTGCAGTACTAACCACTTCAAGGATCCAGTTAAGATGCAAATCTTCATTCCAAGGGTTGAGAAAAAATACAAGGCAGCACCAGATGCCCCGGTCTACATCAGGGCCACGTCCCACAATACTCTTTGGTGGTACAGACTGGCAGAAAGAGAGTTTTTGCTCAGGCAACTGGGGATTCTCCAGACAAGGCGAGCAAGAAGATTGATATGTCTAGGAAATAAGTGTCTGTAAGGAAGCCACTCAGTGAAGAATCACCAGTTCAGTTGGACAGCTCTCTAAATATGATCACTATAACTGGGAGGAAATGGAGGAGTTGGTCAAGCACCTCCCTGAGACGTATCCCAAGAGGGATAAGAACATGTAATGGAGGGGAAAGCCTACTCCATCACCATTACTTGATGTACCCTGCACTCTGCTGACACTGCTTCTAAAGAAATAAACATCAGCATCCTTCTGCAGCACCACAAGTTGCTTAGAGTGTCTGGCTTTGCAAAGGAGGTTGAACAGCACCTCATTAGCATCCCGTTCAACCGCGAACATTTGTTTGGTACTCACGTTGACCGTATGCTTTAAACAAATTAAAATGATACACAGACTACTAACGCCTTGAGTCCTGTGTAGACCCAAACACCCAGGTCTGCCTTTTGCAAGCAGTAGGCAAGAAAAAGTGGCAAGCCTTCTACTTCTACCCACGGTAGGAATTTCAACTACATATTGCCAGTGACCCGAGTCTTTCTGCAAAGGTGGATGCCGTGAAAATGGCAGAGGCAAAGGTAGTGCTGGCTCCAGCAAAACTGCGCGTCTATCTACACATTTTGACCCCACCAATCGCACAATACCTGTTGGGTAAGATTTATGTTCTTCCTTCCGCAATTGGAGGAAGTTACCTCAGACAAATGGATTCTCTTGGTGGGACAGCAGGGGTACTGCCTGAATCCCACACCATGCCACCAAATATTCCATGTTTTTGCCAAGTAATGAGCCAAGATCATCTACAATTATGGCAGCAGGGTGTGCAAGCACTCCTTGCCAAAGATGCAATTTAGCTGGTGCCCCCACACCAGCGGAGCCAAGGATTCTACTCCCTGTACTTCCTTATCCCAAAAAGAATGGAATTTTGTGGTCTGTGCCACACCACAGGCCATTGAACCGGCACATCCTGTCGGAGCACTTCAAAATTACTACCTGGAGGACGTCATTGCAGTGCTCTGCACATGGTGACCGTTGCCCTGAAGGATACATATTTCCACATGCCCATACATACAGTGTAATATCGCTACCTGTGGTTTGTGGTAACTGGGCAATGCACCAATTCAAAGTCCTAACCTTTGGGGTCACAAGAGTCCCAAGGGTATTTACCAAATCCCTAGTGATGGTAGCTGCACATTGGTGCAGAAACATCATTCATGTCTTCCCTTACCTGATGGCTGGCTGACAAAGAGTGAAATCTGTGAATAGTCCCTAGCGTGCACACACACAGACAATAGTATCCCTGTTCCACAGGTTAGAATTCACAGTACATGCCAAAAAGTCGCATTTTGTGCCACAGAAGATCCAACCTTTTTTATAGGCTGCATTAAATTACATCATGGGGAAAAACCACCCAAACCAAGAGAGGGTCATGGGATTTTAGTCCCTGCTGTGTCTTTTTCAGACCATGTCCTTTTACAGTATGTATGATTTTGAAGCTATTGGGGATGATGGCCTCATGCATAGACAGTACAGCAAGTCTACACATATCTTGACTGCAGCTGTGTCTGACGAGGTCATGGTCACAGGGGGATAATCATTGGAAGCGTCTATTATTGGTAGAGCCCAGAAATCAGCGTGCATTTCTATGATGGAACCACAAAAACTTGCTGTTGGGTAGGCCTTTCGTGGGGGAACCTACCCAGACCAAGAGTTTGGTGATGGCATTCGATTGGCTGCTGCCTCTTTTTCAGACTTTGTCCTTTTTCAGTGTGTTTGATAAGGAAACTGTAGGCGATGATGTCCTCTTTCATAGTGATAGTGCAGCACGCAAGTTTATACATGCGTCCACTGCAAGTGTGTCTAGAGAGACCATGGTCATAGGTGGAGGAGCTAGTGTTAGTAGAGCCCAGAAATTAGCACACTTTTCAATGGTGGGAACCACAAAAATTTGCTGTTGTGCAGGTTTTTCTGGAACTTCAACTGCAGGTGACCATTACCACAGACGCCTCTCTTCTGGGGTGGCGAGAACATCTTAACCACATGACTGTTTGGAGAGCCCAGATGCAGGAGCAACAGGGTTGTCATATTAATTTCCTGGAGCTGACAGCAATCCAGTTGGCATTTGAAGCATTTTACACTCTTATTCAAGGCAAAACAGTCCTGGAAAAGACGGACAGCAAGGGGTTGGGAAGGGGGGGGACTCACTCATCTCAGCTGTTAGCACTAGCCCAAAAGATCTGGAATTGGGGCATTGGCAGTCACATTCAGCTTCTAGAACAGCATCTGTCAGGAATGGACTTCATGTCCAAGAGTGAGAGATGATCTACAATTACTTCAACAAATGGCACACTCCTAGAGTTGATCTGTTCACTGTTGATCAATATGCCATAGCTTCATCTTCAGGTACCCACACCCACAGTCCATGGGCAATGCACTATGGATAAATTGGTCTGGAATATTTGCTTATGTTTTTCTCCCACTGCCTCTGATATGATACGTTGTGAGGAAAATGAAGTAAGCATGTATGACCCTCTTTCTGGTGACCCCAACTTGGAAATGTTCGTATAAATGCATGAAGAACTACTGCTCAGACCAGATCTCTTGACACAGAATCAGGGTCAGCTCATACACGTAGCCCTCAGGCAATTGAAACTAGTATTCTGGCACCTCTTTCCTGAAGTTTGGTTACCTTAAACAGTCAGAGGGGTAGAGCAGTGAGGCACACAAATTCACCACACATGCCGGTTGTGCTGCAAAGTGGAAAAATTTACCTATTAATGTTTAGGGAAACACCTAGACTCCGTCAAAACATCTGTTCAAGGCATCCTTTGCTGCTTACTGCATTTACAGAAGGTGGGATTGGCATACACCTCTATCTGTTTATACTTAGCTGCAGTGGCAGCATGCATGAAAAGCCGAGAATATTTGCTGCTCTTTGAAATAACTATGATGAAATAGCTATGATGAAAACCTTCATGTCATAGCCTTAAAAAAGTACTTCCTTCAAGAATTCCAGCGCCACCCAGGAATCCAAATACAGTTTTGACAAGACTCGTGGGACAAGACTCATGGGTTACACTCTTGTGGCATGCAATTCCAGTTTTAGTACCCTTCAGCTTAAATAGAATATTCCTCTGCTAGCAGACTAAGAGCCCCGAGGGACTGTAATCTTCAGAGCAGCTAACACTTAGCCTTGCATCATCCGCATGGAGTCAAGGCAAAGGTCGATATCCTTGGACAACTCTGAGCAATATTTGTTGTTTGCAGAGATGCTGTGACAACGGAACCACATTGTGTTGTTGGACAATAAGGCTAGCATTGCTATGTGTTGGGGAGAGGTGATTTGAACTATTCAAAATATATTGGTGACTTCAGTTGTTGGGCAATGCATGAGGCTGCTGTGCATATGTGTGCTTCAGGCTACTTGTTGTCCCAGCCGTATAAACAAGAAACAGACGTTCTCTGCAAAATATTACCCCCACCCCCACGCCTTGAGACCCTCACTGGTGAGTAGTGCGCTCTATAAATCCCTGATTGATTATTGTGATGGCAACCAGAAGAGTCCCATTGATGATGTGTCATGGTCTGGAACTGAATTGACAGGTGTCTGAGGTGTAGTTGGATTCTATGAGAGACTGGACATCTGTGAACTCCCTTATGGTGGATTCTCACCTACAGCAAGCAACTGGGCCTTACTTGCTAAACTTGGTGGAGTTTTTATTCAAAAAGGCAACAATGCCAAAATCTGTAAATGCTTTTGTTTAACTTAAGTTAAAAAAAACTTATGATGAAAGCTTGTTTGGCCAGGATATCAGCACAATCTACAGTATGGTGACATCTGAGAATTATTTAGACTGTAGTGGAGACAGCCCTGGACAGCTCTGCAGGAAACATTCTTAGGAGAAAATGCTGACGCTTTGGTGCTGGAAGGAATGGGAAATATGATTGTGCGATCCCGAGAACCATGGGGAGGATTTCAAGCCTAGCAAGTCTTAAGTTGGCTGATCGCTGAAAAAGGATGATTATCATTGCTCACAGATTTAGTTAAGCTTCAGCTATACCGATGAAACTGCATTGCCTTCCCATTGCATCCAGACTTTCTGCTCCTGCCTTGGACACAGATCCTTGTGTATGACTTCACAAACATTTCTGAGCAAGAGAGTTTACAGGTACTCTTCACATTCACTCCTGAATATTCCTCAGTTCAGAAAAAAACAGATTTGGAGGAATGACTTCCTCTGGTCTAACCCCTGTCCTATGGAATAGACTTCCATTAGAGCTGCAGCGTGTCCCCCCATCTACTGTCTTTTAGGAAACGCCTAAATACTTGACTTTTCTAAAACCTGGAAAATCAGCACTGCCTTTCAACAGCTCATCTCTTTCTTCCTAGCACCAAGAAGCCTTCATAAAAGTATGAGCACTTTGCAAAATCTTGGTAGCTTTACAGAACATTCAGCACTGGCCAGGCCGCCAATGGATCTTAAATAGATTCATACACTGTTAACAAACACTATAACTTTATATATGAACAAGAGTAAGAAAAGTGACCTAGGAAGAGGTCTTTCAATCATTGTTCAATGTACATACTTGTTAAGCATTTTCTGTATACCATCCCAGGTTCCATTTTAAATTCTCCAAATATAATCCTCCCTCTAAGACTCTTTAATCAATCGCATGTGAGTTCCATCCTGTTTTCTATATTCCATGTATCAAGACATTCTTTGTGGGGGGAAAAACAGATCCATATTGTGTGAGACAATAGGTCTTTGTGGTACTCTCCTCTCACACAAACTCATGACTCCAATCCAGCTATTCAGAACTTGGTTCACCTTTTTTGTTATCTCCAAAAGGATTGCAGTATTTGAAACACTGAAGAGCTTGAGGTTAGGTTCTATAACATTAATTAAAATTATCTCCGGTCTCTCGCATGCTTCCCACATCTTAACCTGATCTATGCCTTATTTATTCAATCACTACCGTTATACTTTTGCTTATATATATCACACATTCCCACTGCCTAAATAGAAGGCATGCCTTTCCAATGTCACCACTACCCTCTTCCTAAAAACTATCAGGCATTTGATGGTTAATCTAGGTTTCGGCAATATTATCTATTCCCCTGTCCTAATAAAGGGGGCAAATGTTCCCATAGTTTAATAAGGAAATTATTTGTGTTGCAGTACCCCCACTTTTTCCTGTCTAGATTTCATGGCTTTGAGACCCTGTGCTGTGCCACTGCTAAAATGTGGCACAATCCGTGTCTCTTCCAAAACATGTACTGCGCATTGGTTTCACCTAATTGGCTTATTTAACTTTCCTGTAAGCCCATGAGAAGAATGTGCAAAAAATGCACCAGTGGTGTGGAACATATATGACAAAAATAAAAATAAATGGCTTCAGGAAGTACTAATGTGCTCGGGCTGGGCTACAGTTTAAAAGCACTGCAGTAGCACATGGAAAAGTACCTGTTCTATGTCCTATTTTGTATATTCGCTAGGTCACCCCTGAAGTGTGCCTTGTAAGCTTACAGAAACAAACAAGATGATGGACAGAATGCTTGAATTATTCTTAGCCCTTGGAAATAGCTCTGGGCTACTTTCCGTCCATCATTTTTCACCCAATGTACCACACTAGAATGAGACCTCCCATATGCAAATCAGTCTTGGTCCTGTCGCAGTAGGAACGGTTCAGCCCAAATTACCAGGCCAGGTCCCCTTCAGAGGGGAACTGAAGCAACCCCAGGCCGGGTATGGCTTATTTAAGTGCCATCAGTGAGGCATAGCTTGTGTTTTGTGGCACAGTGACCTTTGACCCATGTCTTGACATACCCATTGCACTTATGCCACCTACTGCAACAAACAACAAGGTGATGGAAGGAATGCTTTAATTAACCTTAACCACTGGCAACTGCAAAGGCCGGATTCCAGTTTTTTTTTTTGCCCTTTATGCTACCGGGGGGGGGGAGGGGAATGGGCGGTTGGTTGGTTGGTTGTTTGTGATTAGCTAGGACGCCGACCCCACAGTCGTCTATGGGGAGGCCATTTTCTCTATGTAGGCTGCATGCAGCCTACATAGAGAAAATGCAGAGTGTGCATGACTGGTTTGGTCGGCCCTGGGGCCGATCAAACAGTCAGTACACTCAGAGTGGGCAAGCCACTCCTCCCCTGGACTCCTGCAGGACCGCCCACCCACCCGCCCCCAACCAGGCATACCCTTCTGCTTTCTCGCAGTGCAAGAAGCAGAAACATAAAATGGTATTTAAAATACCATTTTATGTTTCTGCTTCTCGCATTGCGAGAAAGCCGTGGGGCGACGCTCCTCCTCCCACATGGAGGAGCCGCCCCTGCACTACAGTAGCTTTGGCTGGAGAGAAACCTTTTGCTTAGAAGCTTGCCCTGAGGTAGTTGGTACTGCTTGAACTTAACATGCATTTCTCTGGAGAATTGCCAGCTATTTGTGCCACAGCGACCTGGAATTGAGGAGAATGGGTCTTAGAACTGTGAGACCTGATCAGGGTGAGTTTATTAAGTAGGTAAGGGTACTCATGTGTTCAATGCCTGGGATATACAATGTTATCATGCAGTTTCAATAGTTAAGAGTTAAATATCTCTTTCTAGAGTTAGAAGCAAATATTAATGTTTCTATTTTTTAATGTAAAGTATCTTTATTCATTTTTCTTTTAGTTTTTTGGTAACTTTGGTCAAACTTTTGCTCCTTGATATTATTGGGAGAAAGAAGATTGATAGACCGTCGCCAGCCTCACTTTGGTGCAGATGAAGGCTGTGTGCAAGGATAGGAGGCTCAAGCTGACCAGAAGGTGAGGAAGTAAGATTATGAGAAGGCTCTCAGAACCTGGCAGGCGGCTCGCCAAATGCAGATCACCTCGGAGGAGAATGCAGGAAATGAAGAAGCTGCAATTTAGAGGAATGACCTGCATCAAGGAACATCTTCACCTGCATTGGTCATGGCTGGGTGTGATGTTGCCTCTTGCAGTTGTCCCCTATTATCTTCCTCTACTGAATAAAAAGGCAGCCTTTGCCCTGGAAGAGAAAAAAGAAGTGTGAGCGCTGACTGCTGAGAAGATGGCAGCACATGCCCTTGAGAAAAGATTACAGAAGTTGCCATTCAAGCTGAAGCTAAGGAGAAGGAGACAGCAGTAGCCCTGCCTGCTGAGGAGAAACAGGCAGCAGCATATCTTGCAGTGGAGGAAAGTAGATTGGGCTTGGAGGATTGGAAGGCCATAGTGGCTCAAGAGAGGTGCCAGCGCAAGGTGGACTTTCCAGGAGGGCATCAGAGTCCAGCAACTGTGGTGGTAGTTACAAGGCGGTACCCAGGAGGGTCTGTCACTCCTTGCTAGAGATGTTTTGCCTAGATAGGTGGTTGGGGATGGCATAGATAAGTGGTTTTAGGCTTATGGGATTGCTCACAAGATAACTAAGGTAGATAAGAACACTTGGTTTGTGAAAGCTTTTTCTTGTCCAGGGAAGGGATGGCATCCTAAACCTTGAAGAGTCAGAGAGGGATGGGTATCAACAGATGAAGGCTACCTTCATTCGCAACTTTGCTCGCACATCACAGAGAGAGTTTAGGGACTCCCTGAGGAATCAACAGTCTTGGGTGAGTTTTTTTGTTTGTGTCATTGAAGTCAGTGGAAAGTTGTGTGAATGGCAGTAAAGAAAATGAATATTATGGTCTGTATAATTTGTTTTCTGAGAGCACATGTTAAGTCGCTGTTCCACATAATTCACTAGCATTTGATAGAAAGCTCGCTGATCCCAAGACTTTTAGTTCAGATGTTGGCCTCTGACTAGGCAGCAGTGCCAAATAAGGTATATGGGGAAACCAGGAGAACAATGGTTTGGGCCCAAAAAAAAGAGCACAGTTAATAATAAAAAAGGGTTCTATAAAGGATCCCAAAAGAACGACAAATGGGTGAGTCCCAATACTTTTCTGGACAGAAGTGGGCGAGAGAGAGAGAGCGAGAGAGAGAGAATGAATGAATGAATGAATATCAATCAATGCTTTGCCTATCTCCAGACAGAACTCAAGAGTGTGGACTCAGCTTAGGCCAAGAAGCCCCTCATAGTTAAGCTGTCTACAGGGATTGCTAGTGTAGGGCTATGGATGGAAGTTCATTCTCTGTGGTGAGGCAAGTGGATAGATTACCCTCATTTCCATGAGTGAGTGGGAAGTTGAACCCATGGCTTTAGTGCCTTCCAATACTGTGAAGTACAGGCAGTGGTCTATCCGAGGAAGAGGGTGGAGGTTCTGAGAAACACAGGAGTAGCATGACTCCGGCAGGTGTCAGCTGATATCTCTGGAGTAGATCCTTCCTGATATGAACCACTGCATGCTGAACGCTGACAATCACTTCAGCTACCATCCTTTGGCAATGGTTTCTTGGCGTAGGTAACTATTTCTCAATAAATAGCAGCAAGCTTTTCCATTCCTGTAAACTGTCTGCTAGGGAATGTTTGGACCACTCTCCTCGAGGGCCAAAGTTGACTATCGGAAAAATCCAGGGAACCGGGATCTTGAAAGTATAGTCCAGGTTCAGGTGACAAAGAGAAAGGGAAAAGAATGTGAGAAGTCGGTCACAGAAATTCCAGCAGCCCTGGTGGAGAAGCCAGACCCTGCAGTGAAGGATGTGTCTACCTTAAGAGGCCTGTCTTTGCTGGCTGAGTTGCATGCTGTAGGTGGATCTTCACAGGCAAACTTCTGCAAGGTACAGCAAGAGCGCTGCGCTCTTAAAGACCTTTAGTAACAAACTGAGGCATCGGAAAATGGAGACACTGTGGGCCCCTGTGTATCTGCTGTTTAGGAGATGTTATGTGTAGTGAGGTCAGGGAGCCTAAGTATGGGTAGCCCAAAGGCTGACAGTGCGCTGAAGCTACAAGGACTTCTACTCACCAACTACATCCACTTGGCTGAAATCCAGGGGCACAGCAAAACCTTAGTGAGGTTGATCAGTCCATTTTAATGGCTCCCTGATAGGGTGTAAAGATGTCTGCTGCTCCTGCATGACTTGCCATGTGAGTGGCAAGTCAAGATGAGGGATCAAGATTCTTCGTATTACACTGTCAATGGTGGAGAACCCATTTGTGAGTGTAGGAGTGAATGTTGTCAGTCCCCATGATGTCTCAAAAGTATTAGGGAACATATTCATCCTAGTAGTGTTGATCATGCCATCCAGTACCCTGAGGCCATGCCTCTGAGGAGGGTGATTGTGTCCATTATGGTCAGGGCCCTGTTGTTCATCTTTACTCAAGTGGGGTTCCCCAAAGAAGTTGTATCTGACAGAAGGCAACTTTTCATCTCAGCATGCAAGAGATCGAGGAGGAAGAGTGTGGGCCCACTTAGAGTGTTTCCATGGCTTATCACCACTACACCAATGGGACTGTTGAAAGGATTCCTCAGGACCCTAAAGGGCCTAGTGAAGTCCCTTCGGCATGAACTGGGACTTCATATAATCATGCCTGTTGTTTGACTACAGGCACATACCATAGAAAGGAGTAGGTTGGAGCTCTTTTGAGCTTTCGAATAGGCGCACTGTAAGAGAACCATCAAGTCTTGTGAGAAATAAATTGAAGAGAACTCACAGAAAACTCACATACAATGTTAACTGTGTGCTAGGACTAAGATCCAGAATAGCTTAGCACATGAAGAAGGTCAACACAAATCTGAAGGCAAGTCAAAAGCTGATCAAACAGTGGAATGATGAGAAGGCGACTTTGGTGGAATGCTTGCCTGGCCATCAGATGTGGGTAAATCAGCCAGTAAAACCCCAGGCACTTCAGGATAGGTTGACCAAGCCTTTTACTGCGCTGGAGAAGAAGAGTAAGGCGACTTAACTTGTGGATCTTGCCACATCCAGGTGCCATTTGAGGGTTATTCATGTCAACCAAATGGGGCCCTGCTATATGACAGACAAAACCACACACAGAGTGACTGGTGATGGAGATGAGGAGGAGAGTGAGTCTCTCTACCATCTCTTGTCATGCATTGAGAAAGATGGCTTAGTGGTGAGAGTTCAACTCTTCCCCCGCTTTAAATAAATAATAGCAGAGGGACAGTCACTAGCTTTTAAGACAGTTTGCCTCAGTTCTCAGACACACCCCATAGTGTACCCTTGATATAGTGATGACCATATGCCTGCTATAAATGAAATGAATTAGCTGACAGATAAGTTGAGGGCAAGCATTGAGGGAGAAGTCTTCAAAATGTTAAGACTTCTTGGTGATTGAACCCTCCAGCAATCCTTGGTTCAGTGCACCGGTTTGGGTGCCAAAGACTGTCCTGTTATATGTTTTCTAGATTCTTCTAGTACCGCAGAGCTCGGTTCTCTAGACCCCCATATCACCAGGGACTCAGTCAGTGTGCCAACCCAAGCCCATTTGGACTGCAACCACCCCACAACCAACTGAGCAATGTTTTGCATGAGATGTGTTTTAGTTGATGCTAGTCCCATGAGACATTACAGGTATAGTTAGTGGAACTCTATATCCCTGTTCATTAAGGAAAGCAACACTCAAGAACACTAGCAAATGAGGAATGCATCCTAAAGATGTATTTTAAAATCAAAAACATAGTCTAATGCACACAATACGAATTATAACCACAATGAAGACAAATAAAATGGCAGCAGCAACGAATACCATAGGCGTGAACAAAAGGAAATACTTTAATATGATTGCTATTATACATTTATAGCAATTCCATCCCCATTCTGCTACTTCTTAGCACTAAGCTCTGTGTAGCACTGCAGAAAATAAAACCCCTTTTGAGTTTTGAGTTCGGTTCACACCTGCATACACGTTTGAACAATAGGAAATGTATTCAATATGATAGCAAGGCCTGCTATTCTTGTCCGTCAAGGCCAACTGTATTGATACGTCCAGCCAGTGAAGAGGCGAATGTTATGTGCCTTCCCAGTAGCCTTCAATTACAATCGGTGATACGATGCTGCACAGGCTGTCCCAGTGTTGCGTGCCATGAAGGTCCCCGCTCTAACCCTTCCCTCGTTTTGTTCGGCTTTTATAACATTATTTCAGTGTTAGAAAAACTCTCAGAATAAACAATCAAGCTGAGAGTGGTGTGATGCCCTTTCACTTATTTTCATTCTGCGATACAGTGTTCTCTTGGACAGCAACAATAAATGAGAACCAATTATCAACCTTCTAGAAACTTGTCAAAAATCAATAATAAATAATGCAAAACAGCAAAGTCAGCCCTTAGATTAAATACTATGAATATATTCAAGCAATACTTGATTAGCATGTTGAAGAATATAACATAACCTAAATGTGCTTTCTATTAATCACATACACAGTTTTGATTTATTGACACATGTAACTCAAGCAGGGGAATACCCAGGAAAGAAAAGACATAATATTCATAACCCCAGCAATGGGGACTCCAGAGATGAGGTTCTGCTTGGACCACAGGGGGCTCAATGCAGTTACAAAGACTGCTGTCTACCCCATGCATGGAGCTGATAAACTCATTGACTGGTTGGGGGCTGCCTAGTTTCTTTTGATTTAACTTCATGGTAGTGCAAGAGGGCCTTAATCGAGGACGGACATGAGATACCTGCATTCTGGACCTTAGATGAACACTTACAAATAAAAATGACGCCTTTATGGTCTGAAGAATGAACCTTACACCTTCCAAAGTTTGGTGAAACTGGTTCTGTCTCCGCTAGAAGGCTTTAGTGCCACCTACCTGGATAACATTGCAATCTAGAGCGCCAGCTGGAAGGATCACCTGACCTACCTGAAGGAATTGTTCAGGTCCAGCAACAGGCAGGCCGGACTATCAATGGCTAGTAACTGCCAGATAGGTCAGAGTTTTGCGGTGTAACTTGCCCATAAATTTGTCATGGGACACGCAGGCTCCACAGCCTTAGATCCAGTCCATTATGGCCCACACTCGGGTGAAAGCTTTTTGGAACTTCCCTGGTGCTGTCACAGATTTGTCAAGGGCTATATATAATTGTTGGGCCTCTGAGAGAACTGACCTTAAAGAAGCAAACCAAGAAGGTAGTGTGTTTGGCAGTGTCAGAAGGCCTCTGACAACCTGAATGGATTACTGTGTTCTCCATCAGTAATCATGGCACCTATTGAATGGGAATGTCCCTTGTGTTGTGGGCAGTAGACTAGTGTCCCTGGGTATAGCACATTAAGCAGTGGTGGCACCATATTGTGTTTTTGGAGGAAATCAGTAGTGTGACCACACCTTTTTTCAGGTGTCACGGGAGGGGTGGGGGGTAGAGGTCTACTGGCCCACATGTGCAAAGTTCTGCTATTATTGGCTATGTAGATAACCTTGCACGGACATCCCAAGTGTGTCAAGTGCATGTACATGTGTATTTTGTGTAACACATGATGATATCTTGTGTGTATGAGTGAGCATGAGTAATGGGAGCTAGTGGCATCCATGTGCAATGTCCATGGCCTAGCACAAGATGGAGGGCAAGGACTGTGCTGTCAGACTTTGCAAGTGTACTACATGCATTCTGTGGCCGGAAGGACGAGACCCAGACACTGAAGTGAGGAGGATGGAGACAGGGCTACCTTTAGAAGTTCCACGAGGCCTTTGGTTAGCAAGGAACTGCTGATTAGTCTTCCTGAGCACTGTCATTTAGTAGATGGTAAGGGTGCATGGTGGGTCTTCAGACTCTGCTGTGAGAGATGAAGACGTTTCTAGGTGAGGCCTGCCCCTTTGTCCGTTTCTGATTACTATATCAGTTAGGCTAATGGCAGCTAGGTGGAAGAACCTCACATCTCCTTGTGCCTCTGTTGTGGGTAGTTTGGAGATAACCCCAGTGCTACCTTCTGTGAGAAGCATCACTATACACAAAGGAGAGCAGCCAGAGGAGGACACTTGAAAGAGGAGCCTCCTAAAACTGGTCCTACAGTGTGAGACAATGGATCTGAATCTGTATAGGCAGTTGTGAATAAATGTGAGGCCAAAACCATCCAACTTTGTCCCAGCTCCAAGTTCTTCATAAATAAGGAAGGGGGGTGATCTGCAGATTACTCAAAGGACTTCTATGCTAGCAACGTTGGTATTTGCCTGACAGTCTCTCAGAGGTGAGGGGGGTATCACCTTAAGTCTGTACTTTGTGCAGGAGTTGTGGATCTGCCTTTAAGCACCTAGAAGGCCTGGCTACTGAGAGACGGAAGGAGTCTGCCTGGCCCCAATGGGAGGAGAGATTGTCCAGGAGGCAAGAGGCCAAGGGCATCCCTGATGCCTGTGGGACATTCAGTGAGAGTTGACTGCATAAGAATGAATTAGGGAGGCACCATGTGCCTCTGGGCCCCCATCTCTCATCTTGGTTCCTGGCAGGAAGTTGTACACTGTTCTCCTCATCAGCCCAGTGAGGGCTGCAACTCTGATTGCTGTAGGCCTGGCCGAGGGCTACCTGTGCACGATTGCCATAGGCCCTGGGAGGGGGAGGCTTCGTCTGTGTGGTTACCATAGAACTCAAATGAGGGCGGCAACTGCTTGTTGGCCATATGTTTGGATGAGAGCTGCAAGTGCCTGATTGCTGTGGGTCAACAGCTGCACATACCTGCTGTGACCACTGCTGATCCAACATGGATCTGTCCGTGGCCCACGTGTGGTTATAGTGGTTAAGTCTGAAGACAACTGCAGTAGGCCTGAGGCTGGGAGGACAGAGGCTGGGCAGGCATGCTGAAGGGTGTGGCCCATGCCTGGCCTTTCGTGGACTTTTCATCTTGCTGCAACCCTCATGATGTAAGCGGGAGAGACACTGTTGTTAACTGGAGGTGAACAAGGACTCTAAATGTGCCATTCATCCGGATATAGGAGTAAGACTAAAAAAGTCTGTGAATTTGACTGAGGGCATAACATTGCGCCAGAGCTTGGTTCACGGTAACTCGTGACTCCTACAAGTGGGTGTGGGAGTAAAGCAGATCAAGGGGACAATCATGAAGAAGTAGCAGAGGGAATGAGGCAGGTGTACCGTGTGGAGAGAATCGCACTCAGAAACACTGACTTGGGATTTGTGTAGTATTGGTGCAACTGTGTGATTAAATCACTTTCTTGAAAAGATGAGCACTAGGCTAGATATTGAGTTTATGCGTGCTGGTTAATAGTTGAGTGCTGACCTTGAGCATGCCGATACTACCTCTCTGAGAAGCCTATGGCAGCTCGCCCTCACTACCCTAAGAGTGAAGCATGTAAAGGGTTGTACCTCACCAAATCTACAGAGCCACAGTAGGATGGGCCCATGGACATCAGTGACAAACAACCTTACCATTCACACCCCAAACACCCAGCTTGAAGCTACACCGCTGAATGGGGATTCAGGGGTGTAGCTTTAAGCAAGGTTTGGGGTGTGACACCCATCAAATAAATGCATTCGTAGCTTGATAGATGCGTATGGGGACCCTGAAGCGGGTCTGCCATCTCTGTGTTAATTTTTTTCTCGTGAGCCAAGAATGAAAGACAAAACAGTGACCTTTGATGTAAACGGGAATGATTCTGACTTCCCTGCTTGTCCAAATTACGTGATGCAAGGCAAATATTTGACCTCAGAGACTCCTTTTTCTTTATTATCACATCTGAGCGCACTTTTAAATACTTGAGTTCAGACTATATGCTGAACTAGCCCTCTTGTGTTTGATTTAATGGACTATAATGTTGCTCCACCTATAATAAGAATCTAGGCCACGTTTGGGGTGTACATGACTACTGACTTGCCTGTAAATTCCCTTATGTCATTGTAGTTGGGGACGAGTCATGAATGTTTCTAAAAAATATAATTTTTAATAAATGTTTATGTGGTGATATAATGTACTACGGTGAAACACTTTCGCATGTTAAAAAAACACTGGGGCATATGCACAAGGAGTTAACGCCGCCTTAGCGGCACTTTTCCGATGGTTCGGCGTCGATATTTTTATCACCATATGTACAAGCTGTTGCTAACCACTGTTAGCGTCAGTTTTCCGGCGAAAACATCCATAGAAAAGATCGCCACTTCTGTAAGCGATAATGACATGCAAGGGAGGCGTTCCCGTGCAAAAACGGCCGCTAACCCCACTTTGCGATATTTACAAGGGAATTCTTGAAGGTAGGAGGACCAAAAAACTGCCTCTAACTGCAGTTAGAGGCAGTTTTTTAAGACCTGAAAATAGCTGGTCTTAAAAATGGAGATAACACTTGGGGCCTCATTTCAGCAGGTTTTGGTGCTGGACAGCGTTGCAAGCAATGTTGCTGCGCTGCCCTGTGACAAAACTACAGGGCAGGAATGCGCACCATCAATAAGATAGTGCGCAATTCCTGGGCCTCAGTCATGAAAAGCGTTGCAGCACTGAGGGAGTTGACGAGAAGTTCTTCCGTGGCCTTGATCCAGCTGCGTGGGGGGGGCGAGGTGTACGTTGGGCATGGTGAAGACGTGATGTATACAATGATGGTCGGTCCAGGAGAGTCCGGTGGTGTGGCTGTAGTTGAAGTTCGCGCTGGCGGAGGAGACGTGCTCGACCATGTGTCCTGCTCTGTGGCTTGCTGTGGTGACTAGCTGCTTGAGTCTGATGTTGGCGAGCTTCCCCAGGAAGGGGTGGTGTTCTGGTCACTGGGGTTGTCCAGGTGGAAGTAGAGTTCACCGAGTAGGATGTCGTCGGTGGATGGGAGAGCCTGGGGTGCAATGAGGTCTACAATGGCATCGTAGAATGGGGTCCATAGCCCGGGGGGCCTGCAGATGAGAGTGCCGCAGACCATGGGGTTGGGGTTGGTCCGGATCTGGAAGTTGAGGTGTTCCATGGTCACCGTTGAGTCATTAGAGTGCGTGGTCAGTCGGAGTGTGCTTCTGTAGGTGATGGCAATGCCTCCTCCTGGACGGTCGGGGTGGTCGTTGCGGGTGATTTAGTAGCCATCAGTGATGGTGATGGTGATATCCGGTCCGGAGCAGAGGTTGGTCCTGGCAGGTGATGTGGCGTCCAGGGTTGATGGCGAGGAGGGTGCTGGCGTCGTAGCGGTGGAGTGTCCGAGAGGAAGGGGCCTTGGTGCTGAGCGCGGTCCAGGGGCAGACGGATGCAGACGGGCTTACCTATGGCTTGCCTTTGGCACGGGAGATGTCCATTACAACGCAGGCATTACATCGTAATGCCTTTACAACGCCACTACAACAACGCAGGTGCCTTTACATTGCATTCCATTCCAACGCATTGTGAGGTTAGTAATGGTGTTTTTTAAGTTTTAGGGTGGGTATGGGTTCCGGGGGTCAGAGATGAAATTTGGGGTGTATTATGGGGTAAAATATGAAATTTGGGGTGTGTTATGGGGTCAAAGATGAATTTTAGGGTCAGGGTGTGATTTGGGGAGTCAAATAAGAATTTTAGGGTTCAGGGTGTGTTTTGGGGTGCTGGGGTTAGTTTTAGGGTTGCACTCACTGAAGTGGGAATAGTAATTTTCTTATCTCCGATATCCAGCACTTTCCCATCTGTTGCAATATGCGTAGTATTAGAATGCCTTGTAATGGAATGTGATGTAATGGTATGCGTTGTAACGTCATATATACCTTTGGCACACCAGTGGTACGCCCGCTGCGCATGGGCGCACAGGGCCCGCCATAGAGAAGTGCTGTGGGGGGGACTGGACAGCTTGGAGGTGGGAAACGCTGGAAAAAACACTGGATGGGGCGGGGGTGTGTGCGAGCGGGTGTTGTAAATATTTAAATGAAAGACATGTTACCTCAAGGCTGGGTCCTGTGTCTTTGTTGCTCCTGCTCTCCTGTGTCTGCTTGAAAGTAGTGGGGTGATGCTCTTCCGTCATTGCAGATGAGCTGCCACTGGGGGTGCGTCACACTAGGTGCTAGGCCTGGGTGACTCGACCCCCGGTCCTCTGCTATGCGTCCCACCTTCTCCTTACCTGGACATTGACACTGTGGCGCAATCAGCTGCACTCTCTCCAAATCTGTGACTCAGCCAGCAGGAGCCTCAGCCAGGTGGGATTTCACAAGCCTGGGTACAGCAGTCGCCGCCAAGTGCGCTGGGGAACCTCCCGATGCAGGTGATGCAGCAGGGCCCCCTTAGGCGTGACGTTGCAGCGCTCCCGCCACACAAGTTCGGCGCAGCTCAGGGGCCTCACCCTCCACAGCGTCTGGCAGAGCAAATTCATCTGGCCTGTGATGCAGAGAGGCGCCGCGCACCGTTGGTAATCCCCTCCGTGCACCCCGCTAATGTTACCGGCAGTTTTCACCGCTGATCCCGGACGCGATCGCCATGTAGCGACGTCCTGTAAATACGTCGCTAACAAGGCGATAGTTTTCAGCAGTACACAGCGATAAGAAAACTGCCGCTAACTAGCGTTAGCGGTAGTTATCGCCAGTCCTTGTACATATGCTCCACACTGTTCTTCATGGAAATGGTCTATCCTGAACGTTGGTTATCTCCCCCCCTCCCTCCTCCACTCTGCAGCCCACTGCTTTTCTGAATGGGAAATTTGAGATACACACCCTCCAAATGTCACACGCCGCACTACGCCTCTGCCCCCACGGTTGAGACTCAGTAGCAACTGTCTGCCCCATGGTCTACCAAACGGGATCGGATAATTGTTGGCAGTGGTGGGATCTGCAAAACATTTCCAACTTTCTTGAACAGAACCTTAAGTTCGGCTTGAACACAGTAGAACCAGCACAGTACAAGGGTAATGGAGGTAGACCTTGACACCATAGACCCTAAATCATTTGAGGAATCTGTGTCTGGATAAATGGTGGAGAGTTCCCAGGAACTAGGACAGGGAAGTTCTTGCTTCTGCCTCAGACCTATCTGCCTTTCAGAAGCGCTGATTTTGCATGGCTGATTCTGCGTTACCAGTCCAACAGAGCCTCAGCATGTCAGCTTTTCTACCCCCTTCTCCCTCCTCATGACCCAGTACATCGCTTGCAAAACTATTCAGTGGATGGCTCCAGAATCCAAAAGCGGTATGTAAAATATATATGGGGATCAAAGGATTCTGATAAAAAATACATTTAAATATCTGTATAGTACAGGAGGAACAACGTAATCCTGTGACGTACATTTTACTATCCAAATTGTGCATAGACGTCAAATTTGATGGAAATATAAATGCATTTGAATAGCTCACTGAAAAGAAGGGACTATTTTTTGTTCCTTTGAGTTGTATGAATCTAGCAGTAAACCTCAAACTAAGCCTTAATGACAAGAATGAGAGATCCCAGACATCATGTAATATGTGACAAGAAGGGAAATCTCCCTTGTAGGTTGTGCTGCTAGATCAGAAAGGTTTAATTTGGAGCCTGCTTCAAGACATTAAGGGGCAGATTTACTAAGACTTTATACCATGTTTGCGTCACAAAAGTGACGCAAATTGGCGCAAAATCTTTTTGTCCGATTTTCTTTCCAGCGCAAAACTTGTTTAGCACTGGAAATAATGTGAAAGTAATGCACAGCAGCGCTTAGCGCTGCTTTGCGTTACTTAGCACCAAGGGGGCATACCATGGGTGTTGCATGGGCGTTCCCATGCAACCACCCAAGGTTTCTGATGCTAAACCCAATTTACTAGATAAAGTAGATCGCGTTTAGCGTCAGAAAATAGTGCACCCTTCCACAAGGCGCTATGAAGGAGAAATGCTTTTTTTCTCCTTTATTTTCCAACTTCGCATGTTTGCTGCACTGTGAAGTACACATACAATGTGGGAAAATGTCTAAGCATAGTATTTTGTACTGGAAGGGTATCCTTCCGGTACAAAACTTATGCTTAACTGACGAAGACACCCTTGCATTATGGTGCAAAGGTGTCTTCGTGTCGCACGGCAGCTAATTTCAGCACCGGCGCTAGGGAGAGGAGAGTGCCATATCTCTGTAGATATGGCCTCTCCTGCTCCCTCCTCATGCAGTGCAGCGTTTGCGGCTGCTGCACTGCGCTGAGTGAGAAATTGGTAAATCTGGCCCCTACAGTCTTCATCAAAGCTTGCAATTAAATGATTCTGTTACCCTAATTACAATATCAATTCATCGCTATGTATTTCTGTAGTTTCCATTTTCTTTTGGGTAACACGGTACAGCGAATGTGATCATGCTCTCAAAATATATGTTACTGTATAAGTACTCTTCAAAATATAGAGTAGCTGACTGGCCCTGGCTATGCTTTTGGAGACGCTGATTTCAAAACGGTCGCCGAACAATCAGAGAAGTTTTGCCGGATGCAGATATTAGTGGAATAAGAACAATTTTCCTTACCTGAACGGCTTGCAACTTGGGTACTCTCATGCTGTGTACTCTCCTGCCATCTAGTGTAGTTCTGGAATAGTAAAACTGCTTTTACCAACGTCTCTTTACTTTGCAGCCTACCAGACAGGGCAGCTGTCTGGTTTGCTAAAGACCGGTTGCTTGCCATTGGCTTTGTGGTGTGTAACTCACATTTTATGGCTTTCTGTTTGATGACTATATTTGCTTTATGCCGTCCAGTTTGAGTTTGTCCCCCAAACTACCCCCCCCCCCATCCCCCAAGGTTAGTGAAACCTTCTTTACTGTATTCTTCCATGAACTCGTGTTTTGTTAACAGGCCTTTAAATCTTGTTCTTGTCATATTTGCTGTGCATTCAAAGACGGAGGTCAAATATCAGGCTGTGCCTTCCAGGGAGCTTGGTGTTTATTTTTCTTTCTCTGACTTCAAAGTGAGAGGATTTATGTGGCAGTCATGCTGGCTAGTGGGTATCTGCTTGAGAAAGGCTGTACAGATATTTTTTAAATGTCTGTAAATAAACTGTGCTGATGATCAATCAGTACATGGGGTGATGACATTTCCACACATTGTTTGTGCGCTGTATACTTTTATCAGTAAAACTGTATGTGAGTGCAAATGTAATGGCCATTTCAACTGAAGATGTGTTGTCTGTAATGGCAGTATGCTACATTACCATGCATATTCCACGTTACCCCACTCCATTCTACTCTGCACCACACCACTCCACACTGAGTCACTGCACTTTTCTCTGCACCACTCCACTCTAAACCAATGAACTCTACGCCAGTCTACTCTGCACCATGTCACTCTACGCCACTCTATTCTACTCTGTCACTGTACTCTATGCCACTGAAATCTATGCCACTCTACTCTACGCCACTGCACTCTATGCCACACCACTTTCCCATTCTACGCCACTGTAATCTACTCTGCACCATTGCACTCTACGAATCTCTACTCCACTGCACTCTACGCCACTTCACTGTACTCTGAAACAATCTACTCTGCCTCTGCAGTCTACACCACTATTGCACTCTGCGCCACTCAACACCACTTTACTCAAAACCAGTACACTCTATGCCACTACACTTTATGCCAATATCCTTTGCACCACTGCACTGTATGCCACTATACTCTATGCCACTGCACTCTATCCCACACCACACACCCTCATACTGCACTTGTCACTTTACTCTGCACCACCTTAGGCCACTGCACTTTAAACCTATGCACTCTACGCCACTACTCTGCAGCACTGCACTTTCTGCCACTCTACCCTGCATGACTACTCTGAGCCACTTTACTCTATGCAGCACTCTAAGCCTCTCCTCTGCACTCTACACCACTCTAATCTACTGTGCACCACTGCACTCCACACCTCTCTACTCTACGCTGCACCACTCTACTCTATGCCAGTGTCCTCTACTATGCACCACTCTGCAACACTGCACTCTACGCCACTTCACTCTATTCTGAAACAATCTATTTACACCACTTCACTCTATGCCACTGCACTTTATGCTGTGCCACTTTACGCCATTACAATCAACGCTGCGCCACTATACTCTACCTTCCACCACTCCACTTCACTCTACTCTACTCTGAAACAATCAACTCTAGGCCACTGCACTCTATGCCACTCTATTCTAAACCACTGCACTCTATCTACACCACTGCACTCAAAGCCAAAGCACCCAACGCCACTGTACCTATGCCAACTACCTTGCACCACTGTACTTTATGCTACTCTACTCTATAACACTCTACTCTATGCCATTGCAATCAACAGCACTGCACACTGTCACTCTACACCATTGCGCTCTGTCACTGCACTCTACGCCACTTTATTCTACTCTGCATGACTGTACTCGACGTCACTGCCATGCACTACTCTATTCCACTGCACACTACGACTCTACGACACTCTACTCTGCATGACTGCACTCTACTCCACTGCACCACTCTACTCTGCATTACTCCACTCTTATACCACTGCACTCTACCCTGCAGCGCTCCATTCTGCACCACTCCACAACACTGTTCTCTGCCACTGTACACTACGCCAATCCACTCTAATCTACTCTGCATCACTGCACTCTACTCTATACCACTGCACTCTACGCCACTTCACTGCCCTCTGAAACAATCCACTCTATGCCACTGCAGTCTACGCCACTCTATTCCACTCTGCAGCAATCCACTCTACGCCACTCAGTTTTATACCGCTGCACTCTATGCCACTGCACTCTATACCTCTTTACTCAAAACTAAAACACTCTATGCCACTGTACTGTATACCAATCTACTCAGCACCACAGCACTGTGTGCCACTATACTCTATGCCACTCTACACCATTGCACTCTGTCACTTTACTCTGCACCAAGGCACTCTACGCCACTCTACTCTGCAGCACTGCACTCTGCCATTGAACTCTATGCCACTCTAATCTGTGCCACTTTATACTATGCCACTGCACTCTACTCTCAAGCATTCTTTCAAACCAGTGCACTCCACACCACTCTAATCTACTGTGCATCACTGCACTCCGACACTGCACTCGACACCATTCCAGTCTAAGCCACTCTACTCACACCACACTACTCGACAACACTGCACTTTACGCCACTACTCTATACCAATCCACTCTACCCTGTACCACTCTACGCCACTGCACTCTACACCACTCCACGTTAATGCAATCAATGCTGTCCCACTCTACTCTATGCCACAGCGCTCCACCCTGCACCGCTATACTCTACCCTGCACCAATCCACTTTACTGTACTCTGAAACAATCTACTGTACACCATTCCAATCTATGCCACTGCACTCCACGCTACTCTAATCTAATCTTTTGTGCACCATTGCACTCTAGTCTAGGCCACCCCATACCACTCTGCAACACTGCACACCGCTACTCTATACCACTCCACTCTACCTTGCACCACTCCACTTCACACTACTCTTAAACAATCTACTCTATGCCAGTGCACTCATCCCGGTCTATGCACCACTGCACTCTACACCACTCCATGCCACTCCACAACACTGCACTCTACGCCACTACTCTATACCACTCCACTCTGAAACAATCTAATCTACGCCACTGCAATTTACGCCACTCTACTCTACACTACTGCAATCAGTGCTGCACCACTTTACTCCACTGCTCTCTAACCCACTACTCTATGCTACTGCACTCTATCCTGCACCACTCCACTCTACAACGGTCTACTCTACGTCACTGCACTCTATGCCACTCTGCACCACTCCACTCTATGCCAGTGCAGTCTACGCTACGCCACTCATCTCTAAACCGCTGCACTCTACGCCAATTCACTCTACACCACTTTACTCCAAACCAATGCACCCTATGCCACTGTACCTACGTTAACTACTTTGCACTACTCTACTTTGCACCACTACTTTACATTCTACACAATGCCACTGCACTCTACATCACTACACTGTTGCGCTCTACATCACTGCACTCTGCGCCACTCTATTTTACACTGCACCACTGTACTCTACATCACTACTTACTGTGACACTGCACTCAATGAGTTACACTGCACCACTCTACTATGCCAGTGCACTCTACACCACTCTGTATCACTCCACTCTCATGCCACTGAACTCTAACCTGCACCACTCCACTCTACGCCACTCCAGTCTAAGTCACTCTACTCTGCAACACTGCTCTCTCTGCCACTACTCTGCATCGCTCCACTCTACACCACTGTACTCTATGCCAATCCGCTTTAAGCCCCTCCACTCTGCACTCTACAACACTCTACTCTTTACCACTGCACTCTACTCAGAAACAATCTACTGTGTGCCACTGCAGTCTATGCCACTGTATGCCAAGCCACTGTACGCCAATGCACTCTACACCACTTTACTAAAAACCAATCTACTCTGCACCAGTGTACGCCACTATACTGTAAGACACTGCACTATACTCTGCAGTACTGAACTGTATGCCACTGAACTGTATGCCACTCTTCTGCACTGTTAATGCACTCCACGCCACTCTAGTCTACTGTGCACCACTGCACTCTAGGCCATGCAACACTGCACTCTACACCACTCCACTCTGCACCACCCACTGTACACCACTTTACTCTTCTCAATAGCAATCTACTCTTAGCCACTGCCGTCTAGGCTACGCCACTGCACTCTATACCACTTCACTCTATGCCACTGCACGCTACATCACTCTACAGCATTGTGCTCTACGCCACTGCTCTCTGCACCACTCTATTCCGCATCACTCTATGACCCTGCACTCTGAGTCTACTCCGCATGACTGCACTCTACGCCACTGCACTACTCCACTCTGTCACTTCTTTTCTACGCCATTGCTATCTATGCCACTTTAATCTACTCTCCACCACTCTACTCTATGCCACTGTACTCTACGACAATTAAGTCTGCACCACTGCTCTAATACTTCACTCTACTCTATGCCACTGCACTTTACGCCACTGCAATCAATGCTGCGCCACTCTTGAAAATTATCATCCTCGCCCTCAGTGAGTTCCTGTCAGCCTTACATCTTATTCAAGAAACAGAAATGCAAGGGGGAACATAGGTAGTTATCTTACATTATAATTGGCAGAAGAAGTCCGTCACAAGACAACACTCGATCCATGCTCATTTGGACCGAAACAAATCTGTGCTGCACATAAACGAGTGGCTTGAAGGCAATAAAAATAAGAGTTGTGATGGACCAACAGTCAGCAGATTCTATCAATTATGAAACAATACGGAGCTTGGCTTGCTAGAAGTATAATCTGTTACCTGAGCTAATAGAGATGGGCGAGCTTCTAAAAGCTCATGCCAGGCAGGAGCCTAATGCAAAAACAACAATTGATGGACAGAATGCAGAACAATGTCATATATTCACCCAGTACAGAGATCTGGGCCTAAATCCATCGATTTTTTGCTCACCATGCCATTCCAGTTTGGACCCAGCCATATGCAAATCAGTCTAGACCCTGCGCCGAAATGGGAACAGTCCAGCCCGAACTGCCAGGCCAGGTCCTCCCTGGACTGGAAACAAGCATCCTAGGACCGGAGCCTGGCTCTGGCTCAGCTCGAGGTCCTGTCAGCCGAGCTTTCATGTGGCTTCTGCCTACCAGCCTCGCTCTTCTACCCTCACGCACTGAGGTAAAAACAATGCATTAACATTTGAGGGTAAAAAGATGAGACAAATAGAGACCCACTTAGTGGCTTATTTGTACAAAGCAAAACCATAAAACAGGCATTAAGCGGGGCTTCCCCGCTTACCAATTTGTGTTAATCTTAGGAAAATATTTTATTTTACCGATCCTCTTTTTTTCCTCACTATCGCAAATGAAAGCACCTTCAAATACCAGAGTCCCGATTACTAGCTGTACAAAACATTGTGTTTGATTTAATAGACTATAATTTTGCTGTATCTATAGGAATCTGGGCCACATACAGTGTTCACGTGACAACTGTTTTGCCTTGTAGTTCTCTAATGGCACTGTTGCCCGGGCGGAGACAGAAGTGTTCTAAGTTCATGCGTAAAAACTATGGGGCTTATTTACAAGCCCCTTGCGCCACTTTTGCGTCATTTTTAACATGGGAAAAGTGACGCAAAAGTGGCGCAAGGGGCTTGTAAATCTGCCCCTATCACTTTTAAAAAGTACTTCTCAGTGCAGTGCTACAATGGACGTATTCATGTCAAAGAAATAACCTTTTTGATTGTAATACAGCGTAATCTTATTTTAAGTGCCGTTTCATTTACATTGCAAACATTTTTAGATCTCTGCTTGTGCACGGGCTCTAAAAGCCAGGTCAGACCCTTGGCTTGGCTCGCCCACCCCCACATTGAAGATCGTGCCTAACCAGAAACCACTTTTGTTTAAAGAAACTGTGCTGCTAATTCGGTCAGGACCGGAGGAAGGATTAGGCTTTCTTACGTCGCTTTATTACATGCATTTGATAACAAGCATTTGCAATGCAACCGGTCTCGCATTTGAGACCTTATAAGCATTTAGCCATGCAGCACATTATACTGGGCACTGCAATATCTACTGTTCTTTAACATGGAATTCTTCCCAAAGTTGAATGCCTTGCTATTTATGGCAGGGAAATGTGATTGGCATGGAAAACGGGGAGGAAGAAAATAGTACTGTGGTCAAAGATCAGCGCCTGAAGATCTTATTTTCACAGGAAACCTTTCTACAGGTGAGTTCTCAGTGACTGGTATTTTTGCAGGATCTGTGTGCATAAAGGCGAGTGCGGTTTAGGAGTGACCAAAATAAACAAACACGGGCTGGTTCTTATAAAATGAAGAAAAACAAGAAGAGGGAATGCTAGAGTAAGGCAACTCCAAAATAACGAGCAGACCACTTTCCCTTGGAGACCTTGGCCCAGGTGTGCGGGAGAGAAGATGCTCCCGAGTCATTAAAGTAAATTATCCATGCAACATCTGAGGTGAATACCTTTATCAAAACAAGGAGGAGGGGGGGAAATTAGGACTGACCCCTCATGCCATCAGAACACTACAAAAGGCATTACCAACTCGAATCCCCTCCCTGTCGGGACAGGATGTGGCGTAACAATCAGAGCAGCCGACTTTGGAACTGGGGAACGGGTTGGAGTCTCGGTGTCAGCTCGACATCCTGTGATTCTGGGCAATTCACTTAATCTGCAACACCCAGAATGCACTGGGCTATCCAGAGTCGGCCTATGTCAGGATACACCCTGGGGTGGAAATTAATTTGGCGCCCTCCCTGCTGGTGAAAAAGCAGTGGGGTGTCCTTTTTGTGTTCAGAGGTCAGCCCCTAGCTGATTGCATCAGAACAGTGACTGATCTCTGAAGACATATCTGCACCCCCTCTCATCTGAATTATGCACAGACCGGCATCTCAAGCTGGTGCCAAATTGTTTGTTGGGGGGGTAGTAATGTGTGACATCAGGGGTGAGAGTTCATAGGAGTGCAAAAAAGCAGGGTGATGGGGTTCAAACTTGTGATTTTTTGTAATAAGCTAAAGCTCAGAAAGTAGACAATAATGAACTGCATGTGTGTATAGTGCTAACGGAGCATCGATATGTTCTCATTTGCCAAAAGGCAGTGTCCAGATGTTGATATAATCCCTCAAATCAGTACAACTAGTAACCAAAAAGAGATACAAAAACGGAGAGAAGGAAGGAGAAGAAAAGGTTTGATGGGCTGCTTAAGAAATTAGCATCTCACAAATAAAATGGAAAACACGTTCACCCTTATTTAAAATTAATAAAGAGGTCTGTTGGTCTGTGTACTTTAAAAGATACAGCAACCCAGCCGAATTTTCGCATGCGATAAAACACACTTAAAACAAATTTATTTTGTGACCACGGAATTAACAAAAACAGCTGGATATATAGGTAAAGTAGGTTTTATAATGCATAGGCATAGCAAGGAGATGCCTTCTGCTGGTCGAGGGCTGCCCATAACAGGAGATGGAAGCATGGCTGCAGATCTGCAAACGACAGGGAGGACAAGAGCTCGGGAATGGCAGAAGTTAATAACAAGGTGGGTTTGGCCTCAGGCCATGACACGTACGCTAATTCCACTCCCTTAATTGCTTTATCTGTCTTGTGGCCAGTTCGAAGACTGCCCAGGTCCACAGAGAGATGATGCATTGGCTAGATTCAACATGGCCACGCCGCACTTGGAACCTCCACTGCCACTGAAACTCAGATCGCCGGCGTCCCCTAATATGGGGGGCACAGCCCCGCACTGCGTGCAAATAAATCATCCCGCCTGCAAAGGAAGCCGCGACTGGGGCATGTGCACTGGAGCAGATACTCATAAGGTACACGAACTACCGCAACCTGTGGTCACTGTTTGTTGTCACTCTCTCCGTGAGGCAAGCTTCCTTATTAGCCGGCGTGATGTGCCTCTTGCCTCCAGAGCAATTACTAATTCATCGGCCCCTTCCCACCAGGCACCGCCCCTGCTCCCTCACTCTTCGCCGGCAGAGGTGAGAGCTCCGGCCCAGCTCTTGCCTCCCCCGCCTGGGGTAGAGAGCAGTAGATGAGTGATGAGGGCACTCCGATATTGTAAGCGAAAAATAAATGGACGAAGCACCGAAGGGCTTTTCATCACAGCTCTCCGAGAAGTCTTCGTTTTGTTTACTGCACATTAATCAATGATAAGATGCTAAATTAAATACCAACAAACTCTCTTGAAGTAATTATTAAAAAGACAGTCATTAAATACCTTCCATTCACGTTATCAAGTGGGATGAAAAAACGGAGGAGTGTCTCAAAGGGGCGTGGCCAATGTAATTAAGGGCGTGGCTTAAAAACACCTAAACTAAAAATCTGTGCTTAGCATAGTGTGCCGCCCGAATTGTATTTTGCTGCTTCTGTCATTGCATCTCGATATACGATAGAACAAGTAACATCATACCTACGAGAAGTCAGGACTATTGGCTTTGTCAATGGTTGTTAGTTGCATAAGATAAATGAGCAGCAACTATGGCTTATATATAATATTGAAAAAGCTTCCACTTAAGCTCTGGTGATACCAAGACAATGCTGCTGCTCCTGAGTTTCAAAAAGAGAAGGGAAATCCAGAGAGAAAATGACTCTCTTTAAAGGATTTCCCTTCCCCTACAACGCTCACTTGGCATGACATCATGCCGTAACTTCTCCACTAGTGAGAAGTGAGCAGTGTGAGCACGCACACAGGATGTGCCTGCTGTCTCGAAACAGGTCTCCATCGGGCTCTGTTTTGTGCCCTGGCACAGGCGGACCGTTTTTTTGGGACTGCAGTGACAGCAGTCTGATGTCACTGCAGTGACAGCAGTCTGATGTCACTGCAGTCTGGAAAAAAAAATTGCCAGGGCACAAAACAGAGCCCGATGGAGACCCGTTTCGAGGCCCCCTTTAAAAAACTGCCGGTGCTCAGCACCGGTGAGACCCGGCCCACTTAAAGCCCTGATGACAACCATCTTGTTTGATCTACCACAGCTTACTTACACCGAAGTTAACTCTGCAGAGCGCCCAACCTTCCCGCGTACCAAAGCATCAATCATTAGGCAGTACTGGTCCTACTTCTTCCAGTTGGCACGCCCATTACACTACTAGATGGCTGCTCTATGCAGTACGGGGCCTCACAGCCTCAAAGCTGACTTTTCTTACTCTGGGTTTGGAATCCCCAGTCTGCTCTTAGGGGACTACTAGTGTTCACAGATTCTCTTCCTTCTGGTCCATAGCTGCCTGTTGGCTCTCACTCCACTCTCTAGCACTGATTTTTCCTCCCTGGGGGCTCCCACACACTATCTACCACCCAACACTAGCCTGGGTAGCTACCAGTGAACAATCTGCCTCTATGCAAAGGTAGGCCATGATAACCTTGCGGTCCCAAAAGGCAGCCGTTCCACGAGGCGTGTGAGCTGCTCACGCCTCAGTAACTCTCCCTCATCTCTCACCTCCACGGGGTGGGGTGGCCTCCCTCCACTGGGTGCCGCCTCCTCCGCACGTTAAAAGACTCGGTGCTCGTTGCTTCTCGCTCACTCACTATCATGGACTGCACCACACTCGCGCCCTCCCTCACACGCTCTACGTAACGTGCTGCAAGGTGTAAAACGACAGCTGTGTACGCTCACTAAACACACGCTCTACCATCGCGAGGTACACATTCGGTGACGTCTGTGCGCCACAACGCTGTAGACTGTATATAAAAAATAAAGCATTTGCAATGCAATAGGACTCGCATTTACACGAGACCTATTGCATTGCAAACGGGAGTGCGGGCGGACGATAAGGCACAAACCAGGGGGGGGGGGGGGGAAGAGAGAAGGCACAGACCACGGGAGGTGCGGGGCACGGGAAACAAATAGTGCCATTGCAACACTCAAAGTAAAGGGGCCAGTAGCCATGGAAGGATAAAAAATGACATGGCCATCATGAGGAGGGACTAACAAGCCTAAAACCAATCAGAAGGCAGCATTTAGGAACCAAACCCAATGAAAAAGACGGGCGGAGCTTCCACTCCATACTGAATACTGCATGCCTCGCATGCGCGCTGCCGCTATAGGCTCAACCTAAAAAGTAGCCATTTAAAACATTCCCAGAAACACCAGGGAAACAAGTGAAAAACTGTGTCCTCCAATAATGGACCGGAAGCCCACTATAATAGTCCTATGCCACGTTCTAAGCTCCCTCTTTCTTCGCTGCTTCTACAGCACAGATAAGCGCCTCCAGCTCCCTTGTCGTTCTTTCAGAGTTTATTGAACATTTTTTTGTTGATTTTACATTGTTGGGCATTATTACATTTGCTTGTTGGCATGGCAGGCAACACACTCCGCCCTCCTTAGACAGCCAGAATCTCATCAGTATGATCGCCGGCAGTGCCCACTCGTGGGACTTGGAAGCTCACCTCCGATGCTCTGTGCGCGCGTCTTGGAACTTTCTGGGGTCGAAAGACGTGCTCAGACTGCTTCAAGCCCTACTTCACCTGGCACTTTCTGGAGACTGACATTCCTCTGGGTGTCTGTAAGGAAGGTTTTCTGGTCTCTATTGACACCCATATTGTGGTCTGAGTCAGGGGCATAGGAGACTCTAAATTTCTTCTGGGGGGACAAGGACAACCTTTTGGACTTTCCAGTGACCCTATACAAATCGCCCATTGTCTGAGAGTCGTACGCTCCATTAAATGAATACAATCTCATAGTTTTGTAGTGAAACATTGATAAAGTCAGGCATGTAGTCACAGTTTGCAAGGATGGTTTAATTGTTTTTTACATTCACAAAGTAATCAGACCAAATGTGAAAAAACATGTTTTTGAATCTTACAACTTCATGCACCAAGCAAACAAAAGTGGGACGAAAAAAGGGAATAATAAACCGAATGCTCTTTGCGACATTCCTAAACCTTAAAATGCAATTGGACTAGTATTGGAGACAGGCTGCAGGCACACAAAGCTGTAAGAGCAGAAAAATGTCCAGTTTCTAAAAGTAAACACAAGGAGATGGACGGAGCGCTGAAACTTTTAAGACACTCCACCCCCTTATTCACAGATCTGGGTTGAATCCATCATCGTTCTTTAGCTCACTTTGCCACCTAAGTTCAGACCCAGCTATATGCAAATCAGTCTTGACCCAGTGCCTCATGGGAACAGTCCAGCCCGAACTGCCAAGCCAGGTCTGTCCATCAATTGTTTTTTTTTTTTTTTTTTTTTGCATTTGTCACCCCGAGTGAGACTGGTATGCCCAGACATGGTTCCCATGCTCTCCATGCCACTGTAGTCAAGCTATCCTGGCTGATGAGGGGTGAAACCCCGAAACTGGTCCTAGGATGCTTGTTTTCAGTCCAGGGAGGACCTGGCCTGGCAGTTCGGGCTGGACTGTTCCATTTGGCCCAGGGTCAAGGCTGATTTGCATATGGCTGGGTTCAAACTGGAATGGGGAGCAGAAAAACAATGGATTTAGGCCCAGATCTCTGTACTGGGGTGAATGTATGACATTGTTCTGCATTCTGTCCATCAATTGTTTTTTTGTTTTTTTTGCACTTTCTAAAAAGTGGCATATCTAAAATAGTAATGTGAATTCCAGCCTTACCAGTAAAGAAGATTTAGCATGACCATTCCAAAGATATAAAACATGACACAGCTACTCCTTTATCACCAAAGATTACAGCTTAAAAGAGTGTATTAAGGAACTCACAATGTTAATCTATGAGGAGCAGGCCTCGCAGTGGTGAAAAACAAATGTGTTTTTCACTACAAGAACATGCAAAACTTAAACGTACATGTCCTACGCTGCCCTATGGGCTACCTTAGGGGTGATGTATTTATAATAAAAGGGAAGTTTAAGGCTTAGCCAGGGTTTTTTAATGCCAAGTCAACATGGCAGTAAAACTGCACACACAGGCTCTGCAGTGGCAGGCCTGAGACATGTTTAAAGGGCTACTTGTGTGGGTGGCAGAATCAGTGCTGCAGGCTCACTAGTAGCATTTAATTTACAGGCCCTGGGTATATGGTATACCACTGTACAAGGTACTTGCAAGTAAATTAAATATGCCTATTGTGTATACACCAATGTTACCTTGTTTAGGGGAGAAGCACATGCAGTTTAGCACTGGTCAGCAGTGGTAAAGTCCTTAGAGTCCTAAGGCCAACAAAAAGAATCAGCACAAAATAGGAGGTAAGCAGGCAAAAGGTTTTGGGGAAGACAACCCTAAGGCTGACCCGTCTAATAGTATGGTATAGGATTGTGTGTCTGTTTGAGTATTGAAGTCAGTCGGATCCCTTTTGGAAGCCCCCGGTTTAGTAGGGCACAATAATGAAAGCGAGAATAGTTTATCAAACACTGGACGTTTATCACCAGCATTCCTGTGGCTGGATCGGTGGAGAATCTCTTAATGCATTGCAAAGTATACAACACAATACAGAAACTTTTGTTGTCTAATCTATGAGAAGCGTTATTGCAGATGGATGATATGAGTGTAGTGCAATCAAACCACATTATCTTGCAGAAAATGATAAGAAGCCCTATAAGATAAATTTGCAATAAGAATCAGCCTTGTGTAGGATGCTCACAAAAATTAGTTGTACAGTGTGTGTGTGGAAGCGAGCTGCTTACCAATGCAAAAAAAAAAAAAAAGCCTTTTTTCTCGAGTCGCATATGAGATGCTCACAGAAGATGGGTATAGTGAGATATGCAGAATGAGGTGTGTGGGCAAAGCTCAGATATGAGGAGTTAGTGATAAACACCAGAAACATAGTGTTTGTGTGAAGCTTACAAATGAATACAGTGGGTGAAAGGTCACAAATGACTAGTGCGTGGGATGCACAAAGAACTTTGTTATATGGGAGGATCACAAAAACTATAAAAAAAAAAATTAAAAAAGGCTCAAAACTAGCAAATATGCCTTGTGCTAGGATTATTCGAGCCAAAATATGGAGCATTTAATTGAAACAATGATTGAAGACGTTGAGGCCTTGCTCAAGACTAATATGATTTATTTACAAGTGACATTTGGAGAGTTGCATATTAACAGTGAAGAAATCTTTGGGGAATAATTATTGCTACCAAGAAAAGGAGTGGCCTGGTTTGGTAGCTCTGATACCAACATCATTTTCTCGAAGCATATGTATAGTTGGTGTATTTGCTTTTATGTTAAGAAGCGCAGATGAAACACACACCCTTTGTGTGATATCATTGACAATATTGGGACGTGGGAGGGGGGGGGGGAGGGGGAGGATTATTGGTGCCTGGTCTCTTTGAGGACAATATTTGCCCAAAGGTTACAGAATTTAGAGATACATGTTTTGATTCCTTGGAGAAGTTTGAGTGAAGACGCCCTTGATCTGGTAGAATGGAAAACATTGAGCCATGGAGGGGTTACTGATTCGCTATGCCATTGTGAAACACTATTTCCCATATTTTATTAAATAGTGCATTATGGATGCAACCACATAACTTCTCATTTGTGGCTGCAGTACTTTATGCTCTCGTGTATTTAACCACGTCTTTGTAGAACTGTGTGTGCTGCACGTAGGCGGATGATTTGTGTCTTGTGCGACAAATAATGTACATCAAGTTTACTATGAGTAAATCCAACATATATCTGCAACTTTTGGTAAGTGTGAAGAGGGAGATCCAGCACTAGGAAGAGAAAGAATTGTATTTGCCTTTCGACCAGCTTTGCAGTAGAGGAAAATTGTTTGCAGAGGAAGCTGGGCTAAGAAGACATTGAGAAACAGTACTTTGGTCATGCTTCAGGGAAGAAAACAAAAACATGGAGGCGAAGTAAAGTTGGCATGTGTAGAGATGTGCTCATCCATGAAAGGGAAGAAAAAAGGGTGACAATGAAGCCAATCAATAGTAAGTAAGGGGGGGGGGGTAATCCCCCATTGGATAACATTGGGCCTCAGCACTCTGCCACCCTAGTGCCGCTGAGGGTGTTTTTTGAGTGCTTCCTTGACCCTGGTTCTAACCCCAGAAACCCAACTCTCACAACCAAGTGCTTACCTTTAAACCAATAACTTAATTTCCCCCAATAGGGTTGCATTGACTGCTTTTCTGTGAAAAAAGTTGTGTGGAGTTGGAAATTGTAGGAAGTGTTTACAAAAACGGACTTATTTACCTTTTATTTAGGAAATGTCCCAGTGTGATATCTAGGCATATCACCCAGAGTAGAAAAAGTAATCTGAAAAGTAATCTAATAAGTAATCACAAAGTAATTGCAAAGTAACAAAAAATTAATTTAAACTATTTCTGAACATTTGACCTACCTGTAACTGCATTCAACTGTATTACATGAGAAAAGTATTATTTTACTTATCAGCACCAAGTCTGGCTTGGTTCCAAAAATAAAATACAAACAAAGAAATATTTGTATACAAAGCAATTGGTCAGACTTCAGTCTTTGAGTGTGTGAAATCATTTCTTGCCTGAGTGTGTACAATAAATGCGTAACACTACGCTCTGATAAAGCCTTACTGCTCGCCCACACTACCACAAATAGAGAGTAAGGTATTATCTGCTTTAACGTCTGTAAGCCTTTGGGGATCCACTGGGCTCTGTACACACTATACCTTACTTTGGTATAGTATATACAGAGCCAGCTTCCTACACTGGGTTTAGTCATCACAAGAAGAAATCTCTTCTGTCAACATCCCAGACCACCGCATTCTTGGGGTTTGTTGTAGATTCCAAAAAAATAACCTTGAGCCTTCTCTAGGAAGATGGCAAAGTTATGGCAAAAACTACTAAAAACCCTCTCGAAACAGAGTACATGATTGTGTAGGATCACTCACCTGGTGGGTCCTCTGTCCTCAGCTATTCAGGTGATCTTCCCAGGTCCGCTATACTACAGGGTGCAGCAACAACTCAAGACTCATCACCTTCACAAAGGGTAGACCTACTCAGATTGTGCCTCTGACGAACGAAGCCACTGGTGGCTCTCACACATGGAGCCCTGAAAAGAGCAATTTTTGGCTACAACCCAGATTTAATTATAGAATCGAAAGCAAGCAAAACTGTTTTTTGGGAAACTATCCAGAGGCAGAAAGTGGTCAGAGGAAGAGCGGAAATTGCACATCAACTGCCTAAAACTCATGGCAGGTCATTTACGATACAGTGCTGGACTAAAGACAGGATACAATTGTGTGTTTTGCTGCAGATGGACAACATCTCAGCAGTCTGGTACACCAAACACCTAGGAAGGATGCAATCAAAAGCACTCCCTGATTTAGCAAAGAATATCTGGAACTTACATCTCAACAATCACATCTTGGTGATAGCGTAATACCTCCAGGGGGCATTAAACAAGGTAGCAGATTGCCACTGAAGAAACTTCCACGAAATGAGCTTCAAGGAACCGGGACCCCAAAGTGTCAAGTAAATCATAGATAGATGAGGACTATTCACAATGGACCTAATCACATCTGTTCTAGATCACCAAGTAGAGAAGTACTTCAGCTGGAGACAATCTCGACAGTGGCAACTCTTATCTAAGGGCAGGGCAGAAGGCACAGTTAAACACTACAGATCAGCTTGTTGACGATTGTGTGGTTGATCTCTGCAGTGGGGTCTGAATATCGTGGATGCTGACATCAAGCATATCATAATGTTGTAACTAGTTTGGCAATGAATGAGATGGCTTACAGGCAAGTAAACTCCTTTCCTTTGGCTATTTGCGCAGGCATGCCCCAATAGATGGTTCTCTTGTAGGGGAGCACCCCTTTGTTGAGAAATTACTAAGGGGAATTCATGTTACTCTTCTCCCGGAGCCCCAGTATTCTGCCCTTTGGGAGGTTAGTAGGATTTTTAACCTTTTTCCTTCTTGGTGGCCTAATATGTTATCAAGGAATGAGATTTCAGCTAAGCTAGCCATGTTATTATACTAAGAATCCTGCAGGAGGGTCTTGGATATGAGGGCTGTCAACATTATTTAATTTTTTTTTATTTATTCATTTTTTTTTTATAAATGTTTTTATTAAATTTCCAAAACAATACAATAGTCTTGAACTGCTGAAGATAATATGATCATTGTGTCTACAAAGCCAAGACATTCATCCCATCCCTCCCACCCTACCACCCCCCATTTCTGGCTTCGGCTAACAATTATTTGCAGAGCATTAGCAAATCATCCATGTGAGGACAGCAATACGTCTCGTATGCATTCGTTATTATATGTTAGTATGCGGCATTCCATTAGTTACATTGTCTTCCACATAGGGACCATAGTACCCCACACAGTTTCATTATATACATTCTAGTATTATTCGTATAGGTCTTTTGCCACAAATTCCTCCATCATTGCATTCCAATCAAGTGATATTGGTATCTTTCTCAGTCCCTTCTGTTCCTCCCTATGCAGCTCCGCTCCTTCAGCCCTCCCCCAGCGTACCACTTCATTATACCAGTCTATTGCTTTGGGAGGTCTGGCCGCTTTCCATCTCATGGTTATATTTCGTAGTGCCAGTATCATCGCCAAGTGCACGAACCTACGCGTGGGGGTTCCCTTCTTGCCCTTGGGCCCGAGACCCAGTATACAACTGTCCAGCGTTCTGATATTCCTTGTCGGTGCCACGCTGTTCACTAGGTCCTGGACCGTCGACCAGTATGTCAGTAGCCTAGGGCAGTCCCATAACATGTGCAGTAACCCCGCATCTGGAGAACAGCAACGGGGACAATCACCTGACGCTTCCGGGAACATTTTGCTAAGTCTGTGTGGGGTTAAATATGCGCGATGTACTATCATTAGTTGGATAAACTTAAACTTTGGATTTCTGGTGACCTTACCCGCATGTTCTAATACTGCCCCCCACTCTCTATCTGTGAGTATGCGTCCAAGATCTGCGTTCCATCTATCTCTGACCGAGTGCAATGACAGAGGTATGCGTGCGTATTCCTTTGTATAGCCATTTCGTCAAGTGTTCTCCCTCTCCTATCAGATATTGCATGTGCGCCAGTGCATGGGTCTGTGGTTCGTCCCCCCCCCATGTGTCCACGTTGTTGTAATATATCGTGAAACTTGGGCATGCAGTAGAAATAGTCTGTCTGGTACCCCCGTTTCTCTCACAAAGGCTTCATGGCACATCAGTGCACCATCAGCGAAGAGATCCCCTACCGTGGAAACTCCCCTTCCTTCCATCTTCCTATGTGACGGAGCGTCACTCTACCTGATGATAGTGGAAGGCCCAATAAGGGTATATTTGGCGCGTAAGGTGCGGGGACCTTGGTATATCGCACTGCCCTTTTCCAATAACTAAGGGCCGTGCGGAGCAGTGGAGGCGCTGTCGGTGGAATTTTGCTACCCGGTAGCAACAGTACATGCAGTTCCCCTTTTTCCCATGCTAAGTCAGTCATAGATATTTCTCTCAGGTTGCGGCCTCTTATCCAACAAGCTAGCCATTGAAGTTGTCCGGCATAGCAGTAGGCTTTCATGTCAGGGACGCCCATTCCCCCTTGTTTCGTCGCTAATTGCAGTTTGGGAAGTCCTATACGTCTACGTCCGGAACCCCAGATTAATTCAATTATTAGGGTGTCCAGTAGTTTAAATGTAGACATTGGCACCAGGATAGGCAAATTAACAAAATAATATAGCATTCGTGGAAGCACCACCATTTTTGCAATGGCTATCCGTCCAGCTACCGATATAGGTAGGGAGGTCCAAAACGTAATCTGCTTCCGGAGTGATGCTATGGATCGGGTTAAGTTCCCATCCAGAATATCTTCCACGTCTCTATATATTTGGATGCCTAAATATTTAAAGGTGACTGGTGCGGTTTGGAACTCTAGTTGACCAAATTGAATCGGCGCAGTCCAAGTGACGTCGTTAAAGAAAAAGGCATAAGATTTGTTCTCATTTATCGCGAGACCAGAGAGTCTCTGGAACCTTGAAAAAAGTTCGGGCAGGGGGTCGTAGTTCTCCCCTAAATTATTAAGAAACAAGATAATATCATCAGCATACGCCGAAATGACGTCGTTCCCCATTTATATTGATCCCTTTGTGTCCTGCCTTCATCCGTATTGTGTGTAACAGAGGTTCCAGCGCTAATATAAACAGTAATGGAGAGAGCGGGCATCCCTGCCTAGTGCCTCTTTGCACTGGATATTGGTTGGAAATATGGAATCCTGTGCGGGCCCTTGCCGTGGGGTTCGTATATAGTAGTTTTACCCACGTTATGTATACCGGGGGGATCCCAAATTTAGTCAGGGCAGCCAACATATAGTCCCAATGTAGCGAATCAAACGCTTGCCGCAAATCCAGAGATATGCAGCCTCGCGGTTCAATATCCGTAGGCACCTGTGTCATCACCATGTGGAGCCTCCGTATGTTAAGTGCCGTGCTCCTGGTTGGTACAAAACCACACTGATCCGTATGTATTAAGGCAGGAGTATATTGCAGTAGTTTGTTTGCCAGTATCTTACTGAGGATTTTGTAGTCCGTGTTAAGGCGCGACAATGGTCTATAGCTCGCTATATCTCTGCTGTCCCGCCCAGGTTTTAGCAGGGAAATCACTGTCGCCTGCAGCATTGTGTCAGGAAGGAAACCATCCTCCCCCGCTGCTCTGTATACGTCTAATAGGCGAGGAATCAGCAAGTCAGAATACGCCGCATAGAATTCAATTGGCAGGCCGTCAGTGCCGGGTGATTTATTGCGGGGAAGGGCCTTTATCGCTATCTTAAGTTCCCTCTGCGTGATTGGAGCTTTTAAATCAGCCGCCTGCTCGGCGTTTAGCATGGGAATTTGTAGCCCCTCAAAAAACTCCTCATATTCCGTATCTCCTACCCTGTCCGGGGATGCATACAATTGTTCATAATATTGTCTAAAGGCAATGTTAATTTCTATCTGTGTGCGTTTCACCCTCCCTTCGGGGGTGTCAATTTCGAGAACGGGTGTCATAGGTGGTGCATTTTTAATAATTTTGGCCAACAAGGGGCCTGCCCTATCTGCATTCACATGCTGTGATTGCGTGTATCGTCTATAGTCTAGAACTCAAAGGTCTTCTAATAATTCTGCATGTGACATATATAGTTCCTGTAGTTCTAGTTTGCTTGTTGTATTAGTAACCGCATCTTGCTCTAGTCTGCCCATTCTGGTCTCTACATCCATTAGTTTGTCAAGAAGTGTCGCACGCACTCCCACTTTTGTACTAATCGCCACCCCCCGTATCACTGTTTTAAATGCATCCCATTCTATCTGCCGGGAGCTCGCTGTGTTCCCGTTTTCGTCAAAGTATTGGGTGATAGCCACTTCAAGTGCAGTGCGAAATACAGAATCCTCCAGCAGCGCTGGACATAGTCTCCAGGTTGGGATTGGCGACGGCACCTTTCCCCAGTATAATGTAGCCTCAACTGGATTATGGTCAGAATACGTTTTGCTCAGATGTGTAGTGTCTTTAATAGTACCCAATAGGCGCTGTGAACAGAATATCCGGTCTATACGGGTATGCAGATTGTGTGGTGCGGAAAAAAAGGAATACTCCCTGTCTGTAGGGTGTTTCTCCCTCCAGACATCTCCCAGTTCCCACCCTTTTGCCCATATCTGCAGTGCCTCTGTTTGCTTCCTACACCCCGCCTCTTTCAGGGGGGGGTAGGACCGGTCCATCTCCAGGTCCAGCACTGAGTTAAAATCACCTCCTAGGATCCATGGGTATCCCTCCCAGCCCACCAGTGCTGTGCTAAGAACCTCCAGGAACTCATCTTGGTCCGTGTTCGGGGCGTATACACTTCCCAATACTACCCGTTCCCCATCCAACAGGCCATACAGCAATACATATCTCCCATTCACATCTGTCCTCTGTTCTAGCAGTTTGAAGGGGACACTGTTCCTGAGCCACACCGCCGCCCCCCTGGCAAATGTTGAGAAGGATGTAGAGTATAGCTGTCCTCTCCATTTCTTGAGGAGCTTAGCCGTTTCCGCATGTATTAAATGCGTTTCCTGGAGAAAAACTATGTGTGCTTTCCTACGATTTAATTGGGCCAAAACTCTATGCCGTTTGTGTACGGATCCCATCCCTCTTACGTTCCAGGATATGTACGTATAACTATTGGTCCGTGCCATCAGGTCTCCAATTATGCAGTCTAACTAGCCTACAGGTCCCGGCATGCCGTGCATATCTCACATTCCATATTGCAGAGCCAGAAAATTCCCTTAAACACCCCAATACTAGGTTCCCCTCAAACAACAAAGGAGATCCAAACCAACAAAACAAACTCAAAAATATTTCCATAGTTACATAACTCAATGCAGTTGCCCCAGGGGTAGCGGTAACCGTCCCGAGCGTAGCTTCTTTCATGTTACACACCTATTTGGGTACCCAGGAGTCCCCATCAACACCCTGTTTTGCAAGTATTAAACGGCGCCATAGATCTCTTTGAGCAGCCCACCCCGTTCCGTTACACATGGAGCACATAAGGATCATATACAGCCCCAGTCAAACACAAATCTAGGTATACTCATCCAGCTCTGCAGTCCCGCAGCGGAGGCAACAGTTCGTATCATCCTATATACTCATCAACAGTTTGCGGAGTGACCAGAGGAAACAGGGCCACGCTGGACCCCGACTGCGCCTCCATCTCTACCGATGAATGTCCAGTATCCGCCGCCGACCTTGCATCATGCACAGCCAGTGCCGCAGCAGTCAGGACCGCATCCGTTTGACTGTCCAGTATCTGCTCTTGGGAAGGATGTCTGCTTGTTCCTCCGGCAGGGTGCCTCTGTCTTTCACTTCTGTCCATTTTCACCCTCTGCGTTTTCGGTTGCTGTCCGTGAGTAGACTGTGGGGAGTGCCGAGAGCCCGGCAACGACAGTGTAATCTCCATCCAGTCCGCAGCGTCTTCCGGATTCTCAAAGAACAGAGCTTTTTGATTATAAAGTATCTTAAGGCGAGCCGGGAACAGTAAGGCATACTTTAGGTGGTCCAATCGTAGTTTCCGTTTAACGTCCAGGAAAGTAGCCCTCGATCTTTGTACTGCTAGTGTAAAATCCGGGTAAAAGGAAATCGTTGTGTTTTCGAACGTTATCAGAGCCTTTTCCCTTGCCAAACGCAAAATTGTGTCTGTCTTTATAATTCAGAATCCGCGCTATTATAGGTCTGGGGGGCGCACCCGGTCGAGGGGGTCGGGCCGGCACCCTGTGGGCGCGTTCCACACTGAAATGGTCAGTGAGACCCATTGTGGCCACCTGTTCCCGCAGCCACTGCTCAATGAATTGAGTTGGGTGGGTCCCCTCGCTTTTTTCCGGCAGACCTAAAATGCGCACATTGTTGCATCTGGAGCGGCCCTCTGCATCATCCACCCTATCTTGCAGGCTTTTCAACTGGTGCTGTAGTTGCTCTAGCTGAGAGGAGTGTGCCGACTGCTGCGGTATGTCGTCTAGCGCCAGTCTGTTATTTTTGACTTTGTCCGCCAGTTTTGTGTGGTCTGCTTTCAACAGAGTAAAACTGGTTGTGTGTCGATTTGGGTTTCCATCACTGCCCTGGAGTCTTGTATTTCGCGCAGTATTAAGTCCAGCTTTCCATCTGTACTATTGGATGCGGTGGGTGGGATCGCTTCCATATCTGTATTACCCAATTGAGTGTCCGGCGTATTTCCTGAGGGACCGTCTTGCGGTTGGGGGTCCGTCTGTTTAGCCCTCGGGCGCCCCATTTCCCGCTAGGGTTTGTAGGTAGTGGATAGCTAGGATTGTATCACCAGGCACCCTCTGTGGCGTCGTTGCAGCCAGCCCCCCACTGCCACCAGGCACCGGCCAACAGCAGGGCAGCACTGTGCTCACCTTAATTCTCTCTGTGCAGGGCACCCCGCTGGTCTGGAGATCCAATCCATGCACTTCTAGCACAGGTTCCTGGTGCCACCGTTGTTCCAGTCAGCTGCTTCCCACACGGCTATGCGTCCCGGGCACACCGACCAGACCAGGTGTAATGTTTCGGGCCTCGGCGCATGGGCCGTCACCAGCACCCGTATTCACCGCAGCCGATCTTAGTCCCTTTCAGCGAGCCAGTGCCACACACAGCAAATATGCACGTAATGATATTGGGCGCCGGTATCTCAGCGCAGGCAGGGCACACCACCTCCGACCAACGTCCAATTGTAGCCCGTTTCACCGGTCCAGCCGGCTCGCACTGGGTCCCCCAGCGCCCATTGAGCACCTCGCTCCCACAGTGAGTCCCTGTCCCGGGCGGTCGGTCTCCGTTCTTCCTTACCGGACTTGTAGATCGGTGTCAATGACCCCGTGTGGCGGTCCGGCAGCCAGGACAGGGGTCACTTTACCTCCAAGCAGCAATCTGCGAGTGTGGAACCCCTCTTCGCCGCCGCCATCTTGTTTCTCGTCCGAGTCTCGGGCAGAGCTGCTATCGCTCACCACAGTATCTGCCCCGGCAGTCTGCCCTCCGTGGTCGTGTTGTTAGGAGGAGAGGGGTGTGGAGACTTCCACGGCGCCAACAATCGCCGCTCCGGCACTCCGGTTGCTGGGTTTCAGCTCCGTAGCCGCGGCGGGTCCACCCCTTCCGCAGCGTCAGCCCGGCCAGAGACACCGCCGGCCCCAATCGGGTGAAATACAGTCTGCGCTCCGTCCCACTCTCCGTCTCGGCTGGCTCCACCGTCTCCGGTCTCTATTATGCCCTACAGGGAGCGCCGGGGTGCTTGTATCTGGCGAGTAAATGCCTCCGTGTCAGGGTGTATCGCGGAGCCCCTTTAGGTTGCTGCCGCCATGCTCGGCGGTTGGCCACGCCCCCCCATTTTTTTATTTAAAGCATTTATAAAGCGCCTGGTTACTTCCTTCAGAGCGTCCCAGCGCTGAGTCCACACCTCACAGTATCCTAAATATACACTATTAAAAAAACCTGTTTAAGATGGTCTAAAACCCAGGTCTTTAGCTTCTTTTAAAAGGCCAGTTCAGTTTGTTCCTCTCTCCAATGACTAGGAGAGTGTTCCACAGTTTGGCAGCCAGGTAGCTGAAAGAATGACCTCCCATACAGTGAGTACTGCACCTGCGGCAACGAGTAGTGTGATGGGGCTTAATCAAAGGCTGAAGGTATCGAGGACCCTTCAAGTTCAAGATTTGATGTCAAAAGCATGACGCTTTAAAAGAAACTCTTTCCCAATCAGAAGCTAGTGGAGTTTGCTGAAAGCTGTGCCTGTGGAGGAGTATCTAGGATTATTCAATAACATCCGTGCCGCAGCATTCTGTATTCCTTGAAGCATTCTTAACCTACCTAGGGTGCCCCCAAGAAAAAGCACATTAAAATAGTCTTGTCTCAAGACCAATAGAACTTGGACTACTGTCTTCCTGGCCGTGTCGGGAAGAAAGTCCAGGATCTTGCGTAGCATCTTTAGGATGCCAAAACAGACCCCGTCAAGACTAGCTATCTGGCTGTCCAAAGAGATAGGGTTGTCAAACCATATTCCAAGGTTCTTAACTTTCAACTTAGGGGTTGGATATCGGTTCTAGGGCATCTGGCCACCAAGCAGTGGACCAGATTGAAGGTTGTTTCCCCAGAACCAACACCTCCGTTTTTTCAGCATTTAATTTGAGGCAGCTGTGGTCCATCCATTCTGCTAAACCTTGCAGACAAGCTTCGAAATTGGCTGCAGAAGAACTTTCATCCTGCACCAAGGTGATAATTAGCGGAGTGTCATCAGCGTACGACACGATTTTAACGCCATATCGTTCAACCACGTAAGGGAGTGCATGTATAGACTGAATAAAATCGGGCTAAGAGTTGAGCCTTGCGGCACTCCCTGCTGCAGTGAGGAGTAAGTAGTATTTTATAAAGCGTGCATCTGCCAAGGCTTCTTAGCGCTAGACGCTCCTAAATGATGAAACCTATCTACTAAGAACGAATAGTAAAAAGCCAGGTTTTAAAACGTTTTCCAAAGGAGGCTCCATTAGATTGAGATCTCAGAACGAAAGGCAGGGAGTGCCACAATTTACAGGACTCAAAAGAAAAGCTTCTCCCTCCCCATCTGGCTTTCTTAATTTTACGAATGGCCTCAAATTTAGCAGAGCCAGATCCAAGATGGCGATTAGGCCTATACCAGATAAATGCCTTCTGCAAATATGTGGGGCCTCCACTGTGTAGTGCCTTGTGAACAATACAGAGGACCTTGAATTTGACCTGTTCAATCACAGGTAGCCAATGCAGGTCCAGAATGCCTTTGGAAATGTGATCAAATTTTGTAATCTTTAGAAGCAGATGAGCGGCTGCATTCTGGAGGGACTGAAGCTTCAGTTGCAATTTTTTCTGACTGCCTAAATATGCCGCATTGCAGTAATCTATTCTGGCTAAGACTAATACAACAATAACTGTCTTTTGCATGTCAGTAGGGATAAAAGGAAACACCTGCCTAAGGACCCTGAGAAGATGGAAACAAGAGGAAGCGACTATTTATTTGGCCTGAAAAACACAGTTCATCAAACCACACCAAGATTTTTTACTTTCTGAACTGGGAAAGGTATCTAAACTAGATGGCCACCAGGATGTATTCCAAAAAGAATTATTGGAACCAAAGAGGGTAAACTCCGTCTTTTCAGAATTCAATTTAAGACAATTTTCTTTCATCCAAGTGACTATGTTAATCATGCAGTCTTTCAATTTACTGGCTACAGCATCCACATTGGAGAAGACGGATACCACAATTTTTGTGTCATCTGTGTATGACACTACTGCAAAACTATAGGACCTAATAAGTTTTGCCACAGGGGTGACGTAGATGTTAAAGAGCGTGGGTGAACGCGAGGAGCTGTGAGGTACCCCACAAAGTATATTAAAGGGATCAGAAACAAAGTCCCCAAAAGCCAAACTATGCTCTCGACCTGAAAGAAATGAACTCAGAATGGTAAGGGCTACACCTCTAATCCAGATCCCCTCTAACCTCTCGATTAACAGTGAATGATTCACTGTATCGAATGTGGCAGAGAGGTCGAGTAGTATCAGCGCAGCCCTACCAACTGAATCCACCTGTTGCCGAATCTCCTCAGTGTCGACCAATAATGCAGACTCAGTACAGTGAGTAGGTCTGAACCCATATTGAGAAGAATCCAGAACATTATGAATGTCAAGGAAGGTCACAAGATCTACATTACGTGCCTTCTCCAATATTTTAGCTGGTAAAGGTAGTCTCGATATTGGTCTATCATTTTTTCAGCTCATTGTTAAATCTCCTTGTATGTATGTATAAGTGAAACTCACAAGCGCAAATAGGTATGTTCACAATTGCAAATTGGGAGAAAATGGTTTTGTGCTTGTAAATTGCCTCTTTTTTTTTGCATTTTTATATAGCACAAACTCTGACCCAAAGGTATTGGAGTGCTTTACGTGAGCACCAGTTACATTGCACAAGTGCACATTTATTTTTGGTAGGCAAGGGGAGATTAAGTGATTTGCCCAGAATAGATAGACACTACAATAGACACATTGAAGTATACTTGCATATTCACACAATAACGTACAAAGGCTAAGACCAGGGCCACTGGAATTATACGGCAGGGCTAAGTAAATTATGTGGCAGGAGAAGGAAAAATTACATCAACTCACCACAACTCAAACAGACTAGGTATAGAGATCGGTTGATAAACAAGACCTCAAACACACTTACAGTCACATATCACAGCCTAAACAAAAACACGAACACACACACCTACGGAGGTCAAACACAGATACCTGAAAACAAACTCTCGAAGAGAGACAATTATACATAAACGCACACACAAAAAGTTAGACAGGGAGACATACTTATGGGCACATAGTTGGACACAGACATATGTATACACCGAGACAGCCAGCCACATGGGTGCCACTACAGAGACAGTTGGGCACACAGCTATTGTATTATAATTGCCTTTATTCCGATGTTAAAAACACACACGCACATGTGCCACTAGAGATTTAGACAGGTTAGTCACGTTGCAAGCAGCTGTACAGAGATGTAAACACACAGTTACACAACACACACCCGTCTAACATCGTTCTCTGTAACCTGTGGTGTAATAGGTGCCCCCCACCACTCTCACACATACTGCCCGTGAACCACCAGATTGATAAGACAATTTGCTTTTCCAAACTGCTTAGGGTTGGGCCTGGGAGGGGCCAGCTGATGCAACATGGTGCATTACAGCACCTCTCTGAAAACAGATTATATCAAAGGTGATTACTGACTCAGGATAGTTTAACCCCAGGATTACCAGCCAGAGACAGGTGGGGGGTGGGGGGGCAGCGAGATAAGGAGAGGTGTTTGTGTGTGTTGAAGGAAGAAAGAGGCAATACAGCAAGGTGGGTCTGACAGAGCCGATAAAAAGAAGAAAAAAAATCAAGAGCGGGGCAGCGGTGACGAGCCCAATATCTGAGGCTAGGCGAAGGGGGTCAGAAGGCTGCAGTCAGGTTTCACGCGCCTCGGAGGGGAGCCGAGCTTTTCCAATCCATAATGTGTTCACTTCAAAGGGGCGATATTTACTGTAAGCTTTGGAGAACCGGCTTCGCCCCCTCCTCCCTCAGTGTGATCTACACACCAACACCTTTTTGTGGGGTGGGTGTGTGTGTGTGGGGGGGGGCCATCTGTTCTCATATGTGTACCAGTGAAAGGCAAGAGAACAGAAGGGAAATACAATAGGAGAAAGGAGCAAGGGCAGAGAGAGGGCGAGGAGACAGACGAGAAGAGAAGAGGAAGGGAATGTTGGAAACATGAGGAGAGAGACAGGGGACGAAGTAAGGGTGGTGCGGCGTAGGAGGGAGAATGAGAAAAATGAATGAAGTGAGGGAGTATGACTGGATAGAGAAAAGAGGGGAAACGACGGAATGCATTGGAATAGGGGTCGGGGGGGGCAGTGCGAAGGAGAGAATATAGAATAGATAAGGGATTGGGGGTGGGAGCGAAATGCGCCAATACGAATAATAACTTTATCCATCCAGCGCGTTATACCGCAGTGTTGTTCCCTTTAAGTGAATCAGAAAAACAGGGGGTAAGAAGAGAACACATGAAACTACCAGAGAGAAGGAGGCAGCAGTTCGAGAGGGAGGAGAGGCTATGGGTGGAAACCGAGAGAGGAAAGGCGGGCGGGGAGCGCGAATTGTCGGAGGAAAGTCAAAGAGGCGAAAGAGAGTGGGTGAAAAGGACGGGGGTGCGAAAGGAGGCTGCGCGGAGGAAGGAGGGAAGCAGAGACGGGGAGAAAGAGAAGAAAGCTGAACAGGGAGGGTTTAGGAAAACAGAGTGGAGAGAAAAGGACGAGAGGCTGCAGGGGTGGGAGGAGGGAGGCATGGTCAGAGGAGAGGTGGAGAGTGAAAAAAACAAGCGCGGACGCAAAAGTGAAAGCGACCGCGCTGTGTTTAATTAGTAACCTGATCCACATGGAGGAATGCCGCTGCCACCCTGCGCGCCGCTGCTCGCTCCCGAGAGCACAACGCCGTGGGAGTGAACCTTTGGAGAAGAGGTGGGACATGCACCCGCCTTTGCCCATTTGCGTGCTTCACTTATTGAAAGACACACGCAAAGGCCAATCCAATGTGTGGGAGGAGTCAGACCCACACAGAGAAGTTTGGAGTGCTCACAAGAAGCCTCCCATAGAGCAGCGCATGCGCGCTGCGCTAGGCTCGACCTAAAAAAGACTTGCATTGGTGGCATAGATTTCACTTTATTGTAATTAGATAGAGTAGTGACGGTCTTGAAGAGTTCTTTAGTAAAGTTTTTTGCTACTTATTTTTTTGGTAAAGTATTTAGATTTCTACAAAATTAATGTTTTATACTCCTCTATCATTACTGTATATTTCATTTTCTCCTCCTCATTGTAGTTAATTCTCCATTTTCTTTCAGAGGCCCTGCTATTTGCTTAAGTTTTTTAAATTGAGGAGTATATCATGGGGCAGTGGGAGTTTTTCTAAAACACTTAAGAGATTTTTCAGGTGCAGGTTTCATAGCAGCAGATTCCAACCAATTTCTAAAATGGTGTGTAGCTACATCAACATTGCCAATCAAATCAAGATTCTCGGAGTTCAACAGCTCGTAAAATTTTGCGCTGCCGATTTTCCGTCCATTAATTCCTCTTTATCTCTCTTTGGGATTTTAGTATTACTTTTATCCTTATTTAGATCTACAAGGTTAAAACAAACTACATTGGGATCAGTCCAAATCAATGGAATGACTATCAAAACTAACCCCAGGGTTACTAGTGAATATGTGAGTATGGTTGGGTCTATGCGTTGGAAAATTCACTATTTGATGTCAACGAAAACTTTGAAGACAACCAGTTAAATGCGCTCTAACTGAATTATCACTGCGCTCCAAATGAAAATTGAACTCTCCTAATAGCGTAAAGTTTTCAGACTCCATACTGGACTCCATAAACGCGAGTATAGATGTTATAAAGCTCTCTCTAGGACCTGATGGACGATCAAGTAAAGAGCCATTAAACAAACTTGCGCCATTAAACTTAAGAAAAAAGCAAGGCTTCACCAAGTAGATGAGGAATCAAACTAAAGGATGCCTTAAGATACCTGTGATATACCACCGCTATTTCCTCTCCCAGTTTGCCTTGCCTATCGGATCAAAAAATTTCATATCCTTCAGGTATGGTAACTCTCAAATCAGGATCAGATGAAGGGTCCAGCCAAGTTTCCTTAAGAAATAGTAGGTCGGGATGAAGGGAATCTATAAAATCAGTAAAATCCTGTTTTTTTGTTGTTTGTTTTTTACTAGTAATCTCACATTTAAGAGTACATAACTAAGTGATTCTGATATATTCCCTACAAGTTGAGTAACCTGCAGCCAGAGGGGCCATCTCTTCGACATTACTACAGTCATTTAAGCACGGGTTCAATGTAAATTAGCACTTCTGGCATCTAAAAGGACTCACAGGCTAACACTATAAGAATCACAGTCATTGTACTTACATCTATGACCGATACCCAGCAATTCCTTCCTGGTGTATGGGGGCAATCGACCAGGGGTCCTGGTGCTTGGCACTGTTTGGTCGGGAACAGGTGCAGACAGGCTTGCCTTTGGCGTGCCTGCTGCGCGGACACGCTGATTGGTCCGCTAAGAAGGCCGGCATATGGGGTGTGGCTATGGTCGTGGCCGGCCTGCACGAAGTCAAAAACACCTTAGAGGTGGGAAAAACAAAAACAACCAAACAGGAAGAACTAGGGTTCAGTAACCCCTTCTTCACCAATTCAGGCTATCCTGAAAGTAAGGATACTGGTAACACAAAATTAAACTAACAAAAAAGGGAGAAAAAGTGAAACCATAAAAATATTAAAATGGGCAGTATACACCCAGCATACGGCGAGCTAGGCACCTCCCAAAAGGGAGCTAGGCACCTCCCAAAGATGGCCCCTGCCCGGAGCCTACAGGGAAATGAAAAGCGCTGATGCAAGGGCACTAGTTGGCAGCACAAGGAACGCTGAAGGACGCGCTGATCAGTCTGCTAAGAAGGCTAGCACACGGGCGGGGCTAGCCTACACAAAGCCAAAGACACCTTAGAGGTGGGAAAAATGGAGGGACAACCAAACAGGTAGACTTCTGAAATACATTACATGTAGAATTTTCACTCCGGATGGAGTGGCTTTTAATATATGTAGGAGAACAAAGTACAGCTCTAGGGTGATCACGTATCCAGCTTTTGATGAGGTTCCAAAGTTATGTATAGTGAAATGCATGAACATATATCAGAACATGGCAGATCAATTGAGATCCCCTGGGGAATGACAATTTCTGAGCTTGGTACGGGAGCCATAGAAAGCGGTTTCTTCCCAGACTATTGCAAGGTGGGTACGATGGGTCATGCAAGACGCCAACAATGATACCAATATGTTCGGTGCACAGTCGGCGGGGGAGGGAGTGGGGGGGTTGGTTTCAGGGGAAGGATTCACAATGGGCATGAGTCACACGAAGAAAGAGGGGTCATAGAAAGTGGAATAGGACTATATGGTGGCCCCTGTCTGGAGGACACTGTTCACTTGTTTCCCTGGATCTTCTGGGAAAGCTAGTTTGTCGATGCTTAAAATGGCTGCTGTTTTTGAAATACATGCAATAAAGTGAAAGAAAAAAGCGTAATCCTCACTTCCATGTAATTAATCAAATCGAAACTTTGTATTGAAAAATATGAAATTGTATATTCTGTTGCATAAATTTCTTTGTCGCTCAACACCTTTTGGTCATGTGGGTGAAACTGGAATGCCAACTTCAAAAAGAAAACAAAAAAAAACGCATTTGCATGTACGTTAAAAATCTGTATTTAAAGCATTCTGCATTCAAAACACACAAGACCCATATGCAACTTCAACTCCTCCATCCAACTTGTAGTCCCTCAGCAGCAGTTGCAATATGTTCACATTCACTGATTTTTTTTGTTCTCTCAGTTTTAGAAGGAAGAAACCTTACATTTCCCCCTGCTGCTCAATTACTCCTGTCCCAGTTTAGCTTTTATTTGTTTGAGACATTAAAAAACACGCCTTTCCAACAGCGCACTGGGAATTTGTTCTTTATAAGCAAGTAATTCATATTCCCTAAATGACCCCAAAATTCGGATGATTCTAGTTCGACCTCATTTGGTTAATCAACAAATAACCACATAAAGTACGAGAGCAGTAAAGTAGACTGATACCAGAGTTGCAAGAGCAGTCAGGAACAGTAGAGTCGCACTTGGTTTCAGTAGCTTTTAATCCAAATTCCACACGAACCAGCAGTAGACAAAGTAGCTGTAATGGAGTCCGCAGGAGCTATACAAGCCTACACATAAAATCCTGTAGCCACTTCCCACGCGCCCCAGTGAGCAGAATAAATCCTACAACAGAGAGGACTTTTAGCGCGATCAAAACCAAAGATGTGATATGACAACCCAAACAGCTTCATACCCCCTTCACCTCAATTTAACCAAGCATGCTTACGCAGCCTTGTAAAGGTACTACTAAGTACTACCCAGGCTGTGCAGGAGTGTTCTACCCAGGTTGTGCAGGAGTGTTCTCTATACAAAAAAAAAAAACTGCTGAAAATCCAGTTTTAGCCACTTAGATTACTGATGCTGTTCAGTCAGAATGAGAGTCAGGAGTTAGATATCCTTGAGCCCTACATCAGTAATTTAGAACAGATTGTAATAAATGTTAACTTTCTGCTGTCCAACCAGTGTCAAAACAGAGGGAATAATGTTGGGCTCCAAGCTCGTGGAAGAGAGAAAGGAGCCGGGCTCGGGCTACTTGGAACACATTTATTTCTTTCCTCGACAGCCAATGTAATGCTATGAATCCACTTCCACTCATGATTCGGATACTTTTTTCTTTTACAACAGCAGATTATTTCTAAGAGGACACTGTAGCACATGGTTAAAGTCTCAATATTGCAGCCCCAATCAAAAACTTTGCAACGGAAAATTCTAAAAGTACTGTATCATGTTCAACTCCCCCTTTGAGAAACACAATTAACTCCCAGAAAAATAGGTCTTAATGAAACTCGCCGCATAAGTCCGGATCCAAACTCAAGAGTGAAACTTTAGTATATACTCATCAAATAAAGCAATTGCATTCTTATCCTTTTAATCGTTTATAAAAAAAATACATTATGCAAATCAGTAAATTTAAAATAGCTGAGATCTAGTGGATCTCCAACTTAACCAGGATCCTGGCCTATCAAAAATTACGAGTGCAGTGTGGAAGCAGAAAGGGCACTCAACCAGTTGTTCCTCACAGTTGCCTACATTCTGACATGAATAGGTGGGCGAGTTTGTGTAGGGTTTCTGGAGTAATGGTATACATGACATGCTCTGGCCATCTCAGACGTTTCAGTCTCATTTGCACAAGCACAAAAACAGGTCTTGTTTCATTTAAATAAAAACCACACACTAGGCAGCTGGATCATTAAAAACAAAGGAATATGTCCTGTGGAAATAAGCTGTATGAATTTGTTTAGGAGAGGGCACCTTGGAAGCAGTCATCTAACCAGAGGGAAACAAGTCATCCACTGGATAACTGTTTATCCACCAACTCTCATATACCTGGTCATAGTCCACCCCCAATGCCTCTGTATACTAAATGGAACATCCATTCCCTGGGGAAAACGCCATTGCCCAGCACAGTTACGATTGAGTCTTGCAGACAATTCATTTATACAATGTGGGCACATGGCACCCTGACATGTTCTTGTGTTTTTTGGTGTCCATAGAATCTCGGTATACCAAACGTCTTCATAGAATGAGCATTCTTGACAGGAGCGTGCTGTGTCCTCCAAAAGTCATTCATATGGTCTTTACCGACGTCTGACCCTCTGCGTCCCACACTTTGGCAAATTAGTTGTGTTCATGAAGGCTGAAGGTCTCCCAAGCTGAAATCGCAATACAAGGTACCAAAGCTGTGGACTCCAATGTCCCCTTCCCATAGAACATGGTGGCACCATTACCAAATTGAGGCCTCCACCGGTTCTTGATGTCCTCATGATTTTCAATGTACCAGAGTCCAGCCAATTGACTATAGTGAGAGTTCAAGCAGAGGGGAGCCCCTCAAGGCTTCAGTTCTTACTTAGCAATCTTCTCAATTTCATCCAAGTCATCAGTGTCCAGCTTCTCAATCTTTTTACCTGTAGGAGTAGAGTCAAACAGTGAGTGAGATTCTCGAGAAGAGCAAGAGAAGGGGGAAACAGGCAAATCTACAAACAAAGTGATGGAAGGCATGTTTGACAATCTCAGCCACTGGCTATCGCCCAAGCCGCATCCCAGACCATCGTTTTTCGTCATCAATGTCACTCTAGACAGAAACCAGCCATATGCAAATCAGACTCAGTCCTGCTCCAAGGTGAGCAGTTGAACCCCAATTGCCCGCCCATGTCACATTTTCACATGGTTGGTTTCGTTCTAGAATGGCACAATGGGTGAAAAAGGATGGACTGAAAAATGTCCATAAATTTATTGTTTGATGCAGATTTGAAATTTTAGAGAGAAATTGTTGGGAAATGCAGGAGCAACAGGGGGAAAGAAGAGAATGATACAGAACAGGTAAGGGGAAATAACAGAGAAACATATGTAGGGGGGCAAAATAAAAGATTGCAGAAGAAGGCTGGGAGAAAGTCAGAAAAGTGGCATAAATGACTGAGGGTGACAGCATGTGAACAACTAAGAAGTGACTATTTGAGAAAAAGGAGGACAGAGCAGCAGAAAGATAAATTAAATAATGGAGGTACGGCAATAACGTAAAAAACACAAGAAGTGGGGAGAAGGTGCAGATAGGGCGAAAGGTAATGGAAAGAGGTAGAGAGTGAGAAACAGCTGAAAAGGTGCAGGTAGCACAATAAGAAGACTGCCTGGGCTAGAAAAGGATAAACAAACAGAAGTAAAAACTGAAGTTTGGGCAGAGAACGGGTGGTAGTGGTAATGCAAAATGTGATGCTTCATATAAACAAAACCGAAAATGGAGCACACGGCGCAAATAAAGAAGTTTGTTCTTATATGTACACACGTGGTGGCAGACTTCACAGTGCTTTGAGAAGCAGTTTCTGGTCCCTCCTCTAGGGGACAAAGTAAATAAAGTTGGGGCTAGCAGTAAGCAAGAAAAACACAGTAGCACAGAGAAGTCCGCTATTTTTGCAACCTAAAGGAACAGTAGACTCCGTGCTAATATTTGTTTTGGCAGTCATCACACCGAAAACTATCCTCATTGCAGTGTGGGGTTACATTATGTCCCAGGCAAACCTAAACTGTATGAACACCCTCACCCAGATCATCCCTCATAACTGTCATCAACATCGTCCTTCACAACACTTACTGAGAGAATACAATAGGTCGCTATAAATGTCCAAGAGAAGTACATTTGCAAACAGTGCTGCCTTTGATGCTGAACACCTCCTGGAGTGAGTTGTGACTTTCCCTAGAAGCAGTTGGATTGCCTTTGTTTGACAAAGAGTGACAAGTCAGCTATCCATTTAGTCATGCTCGTTTGTTGTCAAGAGACTGTGGGGAGTTCAAAAAGAACATTGTCAAGACAACTGGCTTGTTGAGGTGAGGCTCACAGGGTACCTTTGTGATAGACCCAAAGTTCGATTTTTATTTTACCCTTGAAGAAACGAAGATAGGGCTTTTTAATGTACATTTTGTATTAAACTGATTTGTCCGAACGACATTAATGACAGCAAAAGGGCTGTTTTATCGCCACTTCATGAATAGGGTCAAAAGGAATGTCTGGAGAGTTTGGAGCACATAGTTTTCAGTTCCCTGCTAGAACAGACCTATAACTGGCAGAAGACTGCACAAGAACTCTAATTAGCGGATATGAGAAGGTCAACAGATCTCTCTTCTATCTGTGCAAGACCACTGCTAGATGAACTCTGATGCACTTGTGTGGAAATCGCAATTCGCAAAATACACAAGATAGAACAGGAACAGTTGTGGCTTGGTGGAGAGTGGAGGCATACATCTATCACAGTACCACACACAGCATCTTGGATCACATTTTAAGTTACACATTTTGAATGCGGTATGCGCCTTGCTGCTCAATGAATCACCTAGACAGTCTGCTTGAAAGCTTAATGCAATAAGCATCAGTTGCTGAGACGCCTGGATGTCTGGCAAAGTGAAGGCACAGCATGATGAAGGCCTGGCCCAGGACCTTTATTGGGAAATCAAGAGTCAGGCTGAACTTGTACATTTCGTTTACTGATAGTCTGGCCCGATCTGTGTGCCAAAGTGTGTCTGGGAAAAGGCTGATACTATCAGAATTATTTTGCAGGCCTCCTTCTGAAGCTTGCTGATTCATTGGGAAGACGTGTGGGTAAAGACTGAACGATGACACTGATCATGCTTCTGGAGAATTCAGAGTACAGTGACCAGTATACATCTGCATGTCCAGAAAATGAGCAGTCCACATGATAGCATTTTACCTGTTCTGACAAGGGACATTATACAATCATTCCCTGCTCTTGTGGCAATATCTGCAAACAGCAACAAGCTCGAAAACACACATTTGCTCTAATCCAACGGCAAAGAGCGCCAACAGGAAAAACAACCACGTTTTCAAATAGATGTTGTGGTGCTAGAATAGAGGCCAAGAAACGGACACCGATGTAACAATGCTACGCAGAACGCTGTGGCTATTGCTGAAGGCCAAAGTAAAAATCAAACACCTCCACCTTACCTGCAAGTGATGCGTTGGAAGCCCCCTCCTCATCCATTCAGCATAATCAGGTCCCTCACTCCCATTAACAGGGCCCTAAGATTCTACCCCTAACTGGTCACAACAATATACAATGCGTTTCAATGCCATTGTCCACACTTAAACAGGGACTTGTACTGAAAGAGGCTCAAAGACTACAAATCTTTAACTAAATTATGCACAGGATTCTGAATAATCTCAAAAGAGGGCCATACCAGAGAAATAGGCATTTTTTTTCCCCAGATACTGGGATAGAGGGCAGAATCCTCTTACATTCAACTCGGCTGTAGGTAGAAGAAAGGGCGGTCATAATTTGAAGAGCAGATAAAAAAGAGAAAAGCAGTTCTGGCAGAGACAATGGGACAGAGTAGGGGTAGAACGAATAACTCAGACCAAGGTGTCACGTACTGAAGTGTTCCTGAATGCGGTTCAGGATATTCATGCTATGCTTGCTGTCCACCATGTTGATGGCTAATCCACGCTTTCCAAAGCGACCTGTCCGACCAATCCTGTGCAAGTATGTCTCGTTATCAGGATTTCCGTCCTTATCCACAGGTAGGTCAAAATTTATGACAACGGACACCTGTTCCACATCTATGCCTGAAAGAAAAGAAAATAATCAGCACATGCGAGGGGTATAACAGAGCAGAACAAACTTTTATTTTTTATTACAGTTTTATATAGCGCGAACTTGACCCGAATCGGGTATCAGAGCGCTTTACATAGCACCAGTTACATTACATGAGGACACATTCATTTTTGTTAGGCACGGGGAGATTAAGTGATTTGCCCAGAATCACAGGATGTTCAGCGTCATTGCTGAGACTCGAACCCAGTTCCCCAGATTCGAGGTTGACCATCCTAGCCGTTAGGCCAACTCCTCTCCCCTAACTTGACAATAAAAACATAGTACATATGAGGCGACTGTGAAGAGGAGACATCATAACAAGTGTAAGCATTACTTTCTATCCCAAAACATGAGGAGGCCAGAAGCCAGGATAAATGTTAAAGGAGGAGAGGAAAAGGTGACAAACAAAGAGACAACACACTCCCCGCAGAGGGTAACAAGAGACCATGGACCAGGGCTCCCGCTGATCCCTGGTCTCGTGTCTTTGGCATACACAGAATGTGTGATCCATAGGGGTAAGTATTTGTTATATCTAGGTTTCTACCTTACATCTTCCCTGTTTCTCTGCCTCTGCTGTTCAGCCAGTGAGAGTAGAATGTTAGTGTGAATGTGATGTCATTGGAATGTTGGGTATGCTGTGAGTGGGACTGTCAGTTGGATCCTGGGCTGAGCGGCAGAGAAGCTGCTCCTGGTGGGGCTTTATTACATCTATACTGGAAAACCTATCTGAACATCTAAGATCAATAAACTTATCATCTGTAACCTAACCAAGACTACTGGAACTACTTACCTACGATATAACATAAATTGGCGACGAGTTGGATTCAAAACCATGCGTGAGGACTTACTTCAAGCTTGAAAAGGTACTTTTATACAAGATTTTACTTAAAAAAAGAACTTACCTAAGGATCTTACGCCCTCCCGCCCCACCAGTGTCCACATTCACCGGACAGCCCATAGTCAAGGCGTAAATTTCCTGCTACCTGCTTCTTCCTGCCTGATTTCTACTGCCTGCTTCTTACTGGGCATGTTTCCTGCTACATGTCTTTCCAACCTGATTCCTGCTACTTTAAAATTTCTACCATTGTGTGGACCCGGCATCTTCAAAGATTGGCACTATATCTAAGAACCCATTTTACAGGACGCATGTTTCCTGCTACATCTTCTTCCTGCCTGATTCCTGCTGCCTTTGTCTGCCAAATACTGCCTGTACCTCATCCTGTGTACCTACTCTTTCTACATGGGAAACACTAACGTTTGCACCCAGCAAGCAATTTGAGCAAGCGCCATCCATACAAACTGCCGATGTACCCTGGCTCTACATCAGAGGTGTACCTTCTCTTCATTTTGCGAGCACTTCCCAAACCCGTTGTGTATTTTGGGATGCTTTCGTGGAACCAGTGACTAGCATCAACTATGCCAAGAATCAACTTTGGACACCCCAGAGGCTGAGCTTTGCTTACTCGCTGACACTTTACATGGATCCTGTTTGGTGGCAAGTATTGTGAACATTTTGAGGTAAATCATAATTGATTTAATTATGGGCCTCGGTTTCCCCTCTACATTTGGCAGTTCAACCGTCCTGTCGTGGTTTGAAAAACAACGCGCGCCATGCTCAGCACGCGCTCTTACCTTCTCGTGGATCCTCTGATCTTCAGTGACGCTTTCGAATCCTTCTCCGTCTCAGCGTTACCGTGCAGCAATTTTGGGTGCACGCACTTGCCTACAACCACCCAGCACTGCGTCACCGAACGTGCCGCCATCTTGCGGTAGGCACCATCGATACAGCATACCTTGCCCTGCTTTACACGTTATTTGCTGACCACGTTTTGTCGTTACTGTCGTTGAGCTGGCAGTGGACGCTATGCTGACTTTACGCGTGAGGAATCACAGGTTCAGAGGTGTTTTCTTCTTCGTTTGCAAGTTTCTGCGTTCTCCACTCTGGCAGTGAACTGTGCTCGGCAGACACCATGACTTCTGTTCCTTCACTGGATGTAGAACCCGGGTGAGATATCGCTCACCGGTGTTTGCTGTCTCCTGCTTTCGTATTTGACTAATTCATACTTTGCAATGTATTCTTTATATTGTATTGTGTTCATTAAGTTCGTTATTTCTGGGTTTTATTCTCTATATTCCTGATTCTGAGTGTTCTCTTTCCTTGTACTGCACTAGAGTTTATTTTTGAAGCATTCTTGATTTGCCTGAGATTTTGCTCGTCCTGTCAGGTGTACAGCGTACCTTTGCGCTATTGAGTTATTTGCTTGTCCATTCTCCTTATACTGTGTTTGAGGCTGTTTACCACCTCTCTTATTGCTTTCTGCTTACATACTTTCCTATGCACTCCTCTTATTAAGTCATTGTTTTCATTCAGTTCACGTGCATGAATATGTGTGTACTCTATTGTGACTGGGGTGCTTTACCTTTTCAGTTTTAAGACCTAGTTTATACTTCTCTTGTTGTTTATTGAGTTTACATTACTCATTGCAGTCTTTACAGACTTACTGCGCAGTTTATATTTTACGTAATTACCTCTTCTTTGCGGGTTGTGTGTAGGCGTACAATTCAGCTTCTGCGTTTTTCTTGAGGGTTTGTCTACTTACCACTTAACACGTATTATTTTCTCTCTTCTGTGTCCTGGTACAGCTCCCCCAGATCGCATTTTCTTTGCAATTTCATGTGTGGTCTAATTCGAGGTGTGACTGTACTTTTGCTTTCTAAGTGGTGCAGCTCTCCCTTATCGCATTTACCTTGCACTTTCATACGTGGTCTACTTTAGGTGTGACTGAATTTTATTTGCTGTGTAGTTCAGTTCACTTAGATCGCACTTTCCCTGGAGCATTTTTCCTTTTTCCTCTGATTCTTTACACGATTTTACTTTCAGTGCTTTGTTTTATTGTGCGCAGGTTTTCATATGTGGTCTAACTTTAGGTGTGACTGTACTTTTGATTTTTATGTTGTGCAGCTCTCCCTGATCGCATTTTCTTTGCACTTTCATGCATGGTCTAACTTGAGGTGTGACTGTACTTTTGATGTACGTGTGGTGCAGCTCACCCAGATCGCATTTTCCTTGCATTTTCTGCTTGGGGATTCACTATTTTGTGTTTTCACCTCTGCTTGATTTCTGGTAGGGTGTAAGTCACCCGTTATTTACTTATGATTGCTTTCTGGAAAACCTATCTGAACATCTAAGATCAATAAACTTATCATCTGTAACCTAACCAAGACTACTGGAACTACTTACCTACGATATAACAGTATTCCACCAATAAACACAGTGAAAGTGACAGGAACAGAAAATAAGCTAACAGTGAGGTAAGCATAAGAAGGCCAACAGACCAAGTACGACCGATAAACAGGGAAAATGTGGGGTGCATACTGAATGAGGAGACAGTAAACAATAATTAAAACCCCAGCAGTTCAAAGTGAAAAACTCTCACAAGCAAAATACCAGAAACTTGAGACCGACGGACAGTTATTAACAAACACAATCCCACAAGTGTCAAAGCGGATACCCCTAATTACTAAAGTATTTCCATGTCCTAGTGTCCATGCTAGTTACCACTTTGCTCATTTCTGGCACTGTAACAAGGAGCTTGGCACATTTATTTTTTCTGCAGATGGAAAATGTTACTTTGAACTAGGCTAAGTTTAGAAAGGGAAATTAGTCTGGGAAAAGGCCTTTTTCGGAATATCCACTCCCTTGAGTAGAACCTTTTTCATGTGCCTCAAGTACAAAATAGTGCCAGCTGCAGCCGGAAAACTCCACCAATTCAGATTCTTTGAATCAGGAACTGAGATTTTTGGGGTGGAAACGCAACTGTGTGCATGCAAGTTTCATTTGTACGCACACTGTTCTGAGACTTGGAATCTAATATACATTGTTTGATACATGAAGTATGAAACAAAGCCCTGTAGATGATTTTCAGATAGTCTTTGGATCCCATACCCAAAATGAATGCATGATAAACATTCTTGGAATTAAGTAAGTCATTTAGACCGCACTGGTGATGGAGTTCAATTAATGCACACATCTAAGGACCAATGCGGACACCTTCTTGGAAATAGTTAAACTGCTTAAATCCTTTTAGAACATTGCTAACATTTAAGATCATAACACCACCACACACACACACACCAACCACACACACACACACACACACCACCAACCACACACACACACACACACCACCAACCACACACACACACACACACACACACACCACCAACCACACACACACACACACACACCACCAACCACACACACACACACACACACACACACACACACCACCAACCACACACACACACACACACCACCAACCACACACACACCCACACACACACACACACACACACACACACACACACACACACACTCTCTAAATGTAGGAAGCTGGCTCTCTATATAGTTCACAAACACGAAGTACACTGTGTAGAGAGTCTAGGCAACCCTTATTGGTTTACAGGGGCTTGCTTTAACAATCCCAAAGTGCTCTCCGAGGTGGGAGAGCAGCTTTAGGCTTATCAGAGGGGAGTATTTAGCATTTGTTGTACACACACAGCCAATAAATGGGACACACTCAATAAAGAAATCCGCCACCAATTTATAAAAACACAGATTTTTATATTATTTTAGGCACCCAGATCTTTGTGATCAGGTAAGTACTTTGTAAGAAAAGTTTAAAGCATTTTGTAGGAGAGTAGGATCTGCTTCACAGGGGTACCCCCACTTTTTGCTGATACTTCACTGGTTTTCGACATTAGTCTGGCTGGGGCCCTGCTATTCAGAACCCCAGCCTAGCTGTTTCCTCTTTAAAAGGGTATCCATGTGCCTTAGGCACATCTCTGATTGGGATCTGGAGTGCCCTTGTAAGTCCCTAGTATATGGTATACTATGTACCAAGGGCATAGGTACCTCAGAGGCCTGCCAGGGGCTGCAGCATATATTATGCCACCCCTGGTAGGCCATCCAAACTGACACCACAGGTCTGCTACTGCAGCCTGGGTAAGGTGGTGCATGCACCCCTTGCTGTGGGATAGGTTACCTATATCACTAAATGCATACACACATATAAACCTATAAGTCACTCCTAAGGCAGGCCTTATCAATCCTAAAGGCAGAGTGCATGGTTTCTATGTGAGAGGGTGCCCCTGCATGAGCAGGGCCCCTCTGCAGCGTTCGGAGACCATCTCTGATGCTGTTTGTAGTGCAGCCTGACCATATACTCTTAAGCGCATTATATCCTCGCGGTAAAATGCTAACTATGGAATGGCTGCACCAAAACATGTCGTGTTTGGTGTCAAACATCTTGGAATACTACCCCCCGCCAATTCTGGCGGCGGGGGTAGCATTCCACCCTTCTAGAGGGAAAGGCATGTTAACTCTGACGAGTCCGGTAACTTCTTTCCAGAGCCTGGCATCACAAAATGGATGCTACTGCCACAGACACGAGTCTGGCCTCCTGCTGCTGGACGAAACTCCGGCAGGGGAGGCCTGGACAATAGGTTTCCTGTCCCAGGGAGGTGTGACCACCTCCCCAGACAGGACAAAGTGTATTGGGGCTGGGCGGGAGCACTTTCGGGTGCTTTGAAGTCCTGCACTGGGGGCACATTTGGTGTCCCTGTGCATACCCCAGTTCAAACCGGATCAGGGGCTTGCAGCCCCTGCTTTGGCGCGAACTGGACAAAGGGAAAGGGGTGTAGCCACCCCTCTGCCCTGACCCACCCATAGGTGGGGCCACAGAGTAGTCCATCCCCTATTTTTGGAATAAAGGTAGGAACCCAGTCCTTAGGACTTTAGATTATACCTGGACGAAACTCTGACACGGAATCCTGGACCTTCGACGCTCTACGACAAGATTAGAGGACTGAAGAATCTCCCTTGGGGTCAAGGAGTGACTCCCCTGCTTGGCAGGCACCAAAGAAGCATCTGTCCGGTTCGCATCACTGAAGCTCCCGTCGGACGCCGAAGTCATCGCATCACCAGAGGTGGATTCTCAGACTTCCCGAGGCTACCCTGAGTCCCCAGCAAAGCTGAGGCCCGTGGCTATCGTGGGTAACGTGAGACCGTGACCCCTGGACACCGAGCACACTTGCAAGTGCACCATCTTCTGGGTCTCCCAAGAAGTCGTGCTTTGGGCTCCGAGTAGCCCTAGCCTCCAGCACCCCCTGCACCGAAGATCACTGGCCCCCACTCCACGAGTGTCCTGTAAGCCAGCTCCACGTGCGGCGTCACGAGGCTCCTTCGCGGTCGCTAGCCCGTTGGCTAGTAGCCCTTACCGAAGGCCAATCTTTTCTTTACTTGGCAGTCTGGTTGCTCCAGGCCTGCCCTCACTTACCCTTGCTGGGTGAGTTCCCCAGACCTTGCTGGTCTGCACCATCGACGATCTTCAGCTACATCGAGACTTGCCGTTGCCAAGGCTTGTTGGGTCCAATCTGGTCGCCGACACCGCAGCACTCGACAGACATCGTGTACCAGCCCGAATCCTGCTCCTGGTCGCCGACAACGCCTCCTGGACCTCGTGGCTGCTGAAACGAGACGACCGTCAACGCACCTGAAGCACTCGACATCGGTGGGCATCCGTCCATCACCTCCCTGGTCACTGGCTAGTGACCCAGACTCTGTCCCCTCTGCTTTCAGGTTCTTCAGAACTCCGATCCACTCTTGGATCCACCCGGACACTTTTCTCCTGGTCGCCAGCAGCACTTTGCAGCAGATCGCCATAAGAACCGACGACGAAACCCGACCCCGAAAGGCACCTATGCACCCGGCTTCCCTGGGTGAGGTAACACGAGTACTCCGGTGCTCCCGTGGGTAGAGACTCTTCAAAGTCCTAGATCTCAAAGGGTTTTGTCCTAGTCCTCTTTAAAGTGTCCCTTTCCTCTATTTTCCCGATCCCGACTTTCTCCATAGAAGTTAACGGCGTATCGCGGTTGTGTATTTACACTGCACGCGTCTCCCGTGGGTCCCCTGTGTCACTACCTTGGGTGGTTCCTTGTGGTCCAAGCACTTCTAGAGGCTCTAGGCCTAGTGTCTAGTTCAGTCGTGGTTCGCATACCACTTTATTGGTATATGGTTTGGTACGCCCCTAGGGCCCAAACGTGTATTTGTGCTATTACTGTGATTTAAGATCTTATAACCTATGTACTTCGAACTCTAGCCTCATAAAGAGACTAGAGGGGTGTGTTTAGTAATAAATACATATATTTTGAATATATACCTGGTGTGGTGCTCTTTCATTTGGTCACTCAAGAGATTATAGACTGGTAAAACAAGCTGCTTTACATTCCTTCAAGACTTAGCCTGAAGGCTGCTCTCCACAGCTACCACTAGGATAGCTTTCAATAAGGTTGTCTTTAACCTACCTACCATAAGAGTCGATTTGGACTGGTGCAAGGTGCCCACTATAATTAGTGGACAGCATATGCCAGGCCAACTTCTCACACATTTAATAGACAATATTGTATTTGTGGTAATGGTAACCTATGGGAGAAAATATATACTGCATACGCCGCCCACTAGTGAATGACTTACAGGACTGTTCTTCAGAACTTAAGGTAAGTAGGGGCCAAGGTCCAAGGCAATACCAACAGGTCACCTAGGTGAGCTCTGGGGCATCTGGGTGCAGAGGTGCTTGTTCAGGACGGGTGCCCTGTTTACAATGGGAAAAGTACCTGTAAGAAAGATGCTGCAAGTGTTGTGGGGGGGGGGGGAAATCAGTCCTGTTGAACCCAAAGGGGGACACCGGTCTCTATGTCCCAGGTACACTGTCAGTTTACCTGTACTCGGGCTGGGGGCTCGTGTGCAGTGTTGCTTTGCCCGGCAGTGTCGCACTGCGGGAGGCTCCAGCGATTGTCTGTTTCCTGCAAAACCGGCTGCAGGCGGGGACTGGGGGACCAGTCCGGCTGAACCCAAAAGGGGGCTCAGCTCTTAAGGGTCTCAGGACCCCGTATGCACCGTTGGTTCACTTGGACTCGGGCTGTGTGGCATGGGTGCAGAGGTGCTTTGAGGTGTCGGGTCACGGTGGTCAGAGAATGTTACTTCAGGAGTCGACGTGGCAATGGGGACAAACAGGTCAGCTGGGCCACTCTTGGTGCTGGCCTCTGTGGTGCAAACATCCCTCGTTGGCTGACAGTCTTTGTAGGGTCAGTGTACGGATTGGACCACCAACAAGTCTTGGCTGCTGCAAGGGGTCCGGTACCCCGGGTATTGGTGCTTGAGGGTCTAGAGTCTCGTTACTCGCTGGGGAGACTGGGCTGACCTCTGGGAGCACAGAACACCTCCTCCTGGCTGCAGCATCGGAGAGTCCGGTGGTCAGTAGTTCAGTAAACCTGAGCTTGTGTTTTGGTAGCTGAAGGATGCAGGAAATAGCTCCATTTCTTCACAGGAGATACTGGCTGTTTTTTGAAGGGTTGGTAGTCTTCCCAGGCCTTTGGGGGTCGCACAGCAGCAGAACGTGTAGTAGGATATAATGCACCCTGCCTTAGGGCTGTAATGCCTGCTGTAGGGGTGACATATATATCGTATGCAGTGACTTGGATGGCACACTGGGGTGTGTGCCATGTCGTGTTTTCACCATGCCACGCAGCCTGCAATGGCAGTCTGTATGCAATTGATTTGGTTCCCTTAGGGTGGCATAAGCCCGGCTGCAGCCCTTAGGGAGACTCTGTGGCACTCCTGTCCTAGGTATCAGTAAGTACCATGTACTAGGGACTTACAATTGGTACACACTGTTGCACCCATGTATCAGTTTACTGTGTTTAGGGAAATAGCATTGGGGCCTGGTTAGCAGGCTTCCAGTGCACTTCGTCAAAAACATCAGTATTGGTGAGCAAAAAGTGGGGGTGACCATGACAATAAGAGGCACTTTCCTACACTAAACAATTAAAAGAACAGACTTACGGCCATAAGTTAACAAAGAAGAAGAACTGTACAGATCAGGAAACAGAAAGAATACCTACTTGGGCACTACGACCACAAACTTCATTCTGCGTCTACGAGATGGAGGGACTGGTAAAAACCTTTTCAAAAGTCAAGGAAGAAAAACAGGAAGGCAAAATGGCTGAAAAGGCAACAGGAAAGCAGCCCATGTATCCATGCTATGAGTAAGGACACAGGCTAGAGTTGCAAAGGACCATTCATCTGCTACTCCCCAGTATCTGTGACATGGACCACTTAGTCTGCCTTACAGCCATTGATTCTGTGCTACATTTATAGCATTGGATTTACTGTGATGTCCGCGCCAGAGCCACTCTGGATGCTTTATGCTGCTGGGACTCCGTGATTCCTGGTCTTGGCATCATAAACGGCTGCAGCATAAAAAAATAACAAGAACCTTCCAGAATACACTGATACTGGTTCACTAAATTCCCTAGATGATTGTAACGGGGTTAAAAACAAATGATATAAGATGCACAAGACAGTTCCTTTGGCCACTGAGCACACAATCACGATACAACTGTTATCTGTGGACATTCAATTAGTCAATAACTGAATGCCATATATTGTAACATGACCAGGTGGTGAAGCACCATCTCTTACCTCTTGCACAAACATTTGTCGTCACTAATACCTTTTCTTTTCCTTCTCGGAAGCGATCAATCACAGCAGCTCGCTGTTCTACCATCATCTCACCACTCAGCAAAGCCACTTGGTGTCCGTCTTTGACCAGCTCTGCTGCCAGCCACCCAGCCGTCTTGCGAGTCTGATAAAAGAATAAAGATTTAAGCTTCAGATGTTTCTGGCAATCTAAAGACACCTCCAATAAGGTAGTGCTGCCCACAAAAGGAAACATGGTAAAAGACTGAAAAAATGCTTCTCCTAGACTCACATGACAGAAGATCATGGCCTGAGCTATGGTGATGGCCCCGTAGATGTTGCAGAGCGCATGAACTTTCTCATTTCGGTTGCTGCACATCACATAGTACTGCTTGATGGTGTCCAGCGTCTCCTCTTCTCGCTTCAGTTTGATGATATTTGGGTCAGGAACAACTTTTTGAGCAAATCGCCACACAGACTCTTCAAAGGTGGCAGAGAAAAGAAGCATCTGGCAGTCACGGGCTAGCATTCTGGGAGGATAGAATGGGAGATGGATCAGTACCGCAAGCTCAAAAGTTTCCCAAAGCAGTACAAGGAACCTCTAGCACTTTTATGCAGCACCCCCTCCTTTCCTAACGGCTATGAAGTATTTCTATATTGGAAGGGCCAAGACCCTATAACAAAGCTCTAGAAAGTGTAGCCGGTATCCACTCCGGATACACACAGGTCCTGCTCTCCCATACACCAGGGCGACTGTACTCCTCTTTTCTCCATCTACTTAGACAAGCATATACTATCTAATCCGTGTCTTTTGACCGTGTTCTTGTTTTCTATATCAGCTGGTGGTCACTCAGTACTGCAAGCATGCTCTTTTTATGCCACATAAGCCTGTTTTTTTTAAAGAATGGAAATGTCTGACCCCCCGCCTCCCCCACAATATGCATCATTCCTCGATCTAATCTCTTTTGCCAGAAACTACATACCCCAACTCACCCCTGATGTTGCAGTAAAAAATATTTTATCTATGTAGCTTTCATGTATACGGGGTAAGGCCCGCTCAGGGATAGAAAAATAATGTGTCCAATACAGCTGAATGCGACAGTTCCTTTATCAGTTCTAATCCTTGACAAGGACTATGGAATATGCAGAGGTCAAAAGAGATGAAACATACCAAGTTCTCACCTCTGAATCCGGATGCTCTGATCTTGATGGCCTTGCGTTGCAATCATCACATCCGCCTCATCCAAGACAAACACCTTTATCTTTCTGGGATCGATAAACTTAAGCTTTGAACACCAATCCAGGACAGTCCCAGGTGTTCCAATCACAATCTGCTCCTGAATCTTCACCCCTCTCTCCACTGGCGGCAGCAAAGTAGGAGTCAAAAAAGTGGTACACATTAAGAGAAGAAATGAAAAACCAAGTAAGGGTTCAAGGATAGCGGGATGATGTGATGGCCGATCAGTGACAGATGAAAAGGAATTAACAGATTAGCAGAGGTAATAAAAGAAGGGAGAAGAACATGTGGAACATGGAGAGAATTAGAAACAAAGTATTAGATGATACCATCAAGACCACAAAGTCTCAGCTTTTTACTGTATAGGTACTTCATATGTACCAAACAAAGGATTTTCTGCAAGTAATGTCAGCAGACAGAGTTTATCAAGGGTTGCCAGGATGAAACAACCAGGATTAGCAAGGCACAGCGAAGGAATTCACTATTAAAGCTGGATTATAAACTTAGGTGATTCGGACTCGAGAGTTCCCATCTGTACTATTATAGGTCTAGCACAATGTAGGATTTGTTTGAGTTGTGGGATGTTCAAGGAAACTGTAATAAGCTATTTTGGAGGACTACTGGGACTTCTGAATGGCCTAGGAGGTATTCTTTGGAGATGTAGCGGTCAAGACAAATTTTAATTTGCCAGCATTCTTAGAATTGCTGTCACAAGTCTATTGGCGCTCATGGTTTTGTGGGGTTCAAACCATAATCCACATTCAATTGCCATTATTATCCTACATCTATCAGAATGTAGGGTGTGACATGGAATCTGTGAGTAACCACTGAGGTGGATTTCCTAAGATCGTTCATGATCTGGACTGCTATTATCATGAGGACATGGGATTCTTTAAGGAAATATAAGATAAAATTACCTTTGGGTGTCGAACGAAGTAGAGAAATAAATCGTTTTACCAACTCTTACGCGAGTTAAGCCCTTCACTTCCCAATAAGAAGAGCATGTGCCAAAGAAAAAAAACAAAAAAAAAAAAACAGACGTATACATAACACTCCTCCCTGCACTGACAACAGCCACCTCAAATGGGTTCAGACTATCATACCAGTCGTTTTTCACATGCTGTTTACAAGAACCCACAATGCAAAAGACACAGCAGGGACATCATAAGAAGGAAGCAGTGGTGCTCAAGGACAAGTCACCTATTTCTTACTCTTCTTCATTCCATCCTCTATTTCTCCAAAAGGTAAACCCTCTTATCACACCAAGTGGAGGAAAAATTACATATTAATTTCTCTCATGTGAAAACTGAGCGACGGCACTGCCTAAATGTAAAATGAGGACATGCTTAAAGCACCCGGAAATAACTGGGCTAAGGGCTAGAAAATTAATTGTGACTTATCTGGCTCTCACCAGGTTCTGTTACCCAGAATCCCTTGCAAACCTCAAACTTTGTCCCAAAAAAACCCACATTTCCCTCACATTTCTGTGATGGAAAGTTCTGGAATCTGCGTGGGTCCACAAACTTCCACCCATCCCACATTCTCCAAAGTCAGCCGAGGACAATGGTACCTCACTTGTGTGGGTGGGCCAACTGCCCACGGCAGGGAAGGGCCCAAAACGTATTGTGAAGACATCACAATTACCTCCCCTTTCCAACGATACCTCTCCCATGTGTTTTGGTGCTCGGGGGGCTGAGATAGCCGAGGGAGCACAGAAACTGTGAAACTGAAACTAAGTTTGTTTCGTTTTAATGACGACTGCGCGCCATGCGCGCGATCGTCATTGCAAGGAAAACCAAAACCATGCCTTGGGAGGTTGGGGATGCTCTTCCCCACCTCCCAAGGCAAAAAAAAAAAAAAAGGGCAAAACAGCAGAGGGATTTTTTTTGCAAGTGTGCTCATGACGGAATGGTTCCCTCATGAGCACACTTGCGCTCATGATGGAACCATTCCATCATGAGCACAGAAGGGGTTAAAATGCCTTCTTCAAAACGCTAAATTTACTGTTAACAGTGCAATCGGATATGGACATTTTCCAGGATCACAGCCTAGGCCTACTATTCCTGAATGAGACACGGCTAAATAAATTCACCCTACCTGCCATTAATGTTATGACTACCAGACTATTCGATCAAGAGGTTAGACCACAATGAAGGAGTCATATATAGAGACTGCATCATACTCAAAAAGTTACAAAAAATACAGGTCTCCAAGTTCCTTTGCCTGGCAGCAGAATTTAAGTTGACAAACAAGACAGCCATCAAAATAAACATCATCTGCCACTCTTTGGAAAACAGTTGTGTATTTACTGAACAAGTGATAGAACATATGACTGAAAAAGCAACTGACTGTAATTGACACTTCTAGGGGATTTTAACCTTCAATGAGATGGTCTGAATGACTCCTATGCCTCACAACTGTGATTTTCCGAATAACAATGACCTACCATAAAATGTGTGGTACCCAACCATGTAAACCGGTCTACAATGGACTATTTTAATCGCCAACGAAGTGGCTCAGAACTGCCAGGCACCAATACCTGTTGACTGGTCAGATCACAACCTAATTACGTATTTAATCATCTCAGAGTGGTAACTGATGGTGAGATAAAAGCACGGACCCAAGCAACAGGTTAAAGATACAATGCACCGATATATCCCAACCCAGAACGTCTAATACCTCATCTAAATTGCGAACTCTGCACAAGAACGGAGTAGTGACCTATAACTATCTACAATGAAGCCATGAAAGCTAATATAGACAAAGACACCCCAACAAAACTACTGAGATAAAAATGAGGAAGTCCGGCAACTAGTTTTTAAGAATTTGAAAACAGGTAAAAAGTGCTCACAGCAGTCTGCGAGCCAAGAGAAAAAAACAAAGACAGCATACTCCAAGCTAAGGCATTAGGTTCTTCAGTTCCCCATTAGACTAGACATTGTACGGCCTAAAACAAACTCTACATGATACCTATTCCCAAGTTAGAGGCCATAACTACTAAAGAAAAATGTTAAGAATAATCAGATTTCTTTGTTAAAAAATGTCAAACGATTGAAGAGCCCTACCCACACAAGCCGATGACAATACAATTAAAGGAAAATGCTACTTAGCAGTATGCATCTGTTCTTGGCATGTAGAGCTACAGAGATTCACACTATGTGCATAGATCGCCATCTGGTGTTGGGCTCGGATGCTTGCACCTTGTTGGTGTCTTGGAAGAAGTCTTTGTAGTCACGAGATAGGCGACTCCTCCCTTGGACGATAGTGCGCATGGGCATCGACTCCATCCTCAGATTGTTTTTCGCCATGAAGGGAAATGATGGAGTTTGTAAGAAACAGAAAGATGTCCATGAGAATGTATCTAAGTAAGATAACACTGGAACAGATACAGGTGGGTGGGCATGTGAATCTCTGCAGCTCTACATGTCAAGAACAGATGCATACTGGTACGTAGCATTTTCCGTTCGAGGCATTTGAGCTGCAGAATTCACACTATGTGCATAGACTGTAAAGCAGTGTCTCCCCTAGCGGTGGTCGCCTGTATCTGTTGCAGTAGTTTGAAAAAGTGTTTTAAGAACATGCTTGGCCTACAGAAGCTTGTTGCTTTGCCTGCACATCTACACAATAGTGTTTGGTGAAGGTGTGTGTAGTAGACCATGTTGCTGCCTTACAAATGTCTTCTAGGGGAATGTTCCCTAAGAATGCCACGGAAGCCCCTAGTTTGCGTGTTGAATGCGCTCTAGGGGGAATTATTAACGTACGTTTTGCTTTTTGGTAGCATATTTGAATACATTTTACTATCCATCTGGCAATTCCAGCTTTGGAAATAGGATTGCCTTTATGAGGTGGACAAAAGGCCACGAATAGTTGCTTTGTTTTCCTAAAGGCTTTAGTCCTGTCTATATAGTAAAGTAGAGTTCTTTTGAGATCAAGGGTGTGAAGAGCTCTTTCTGCCACAGAATCAGGGTTCTGGAAAAATACTGGTAACTCTACTGATTGATTAAGATGGAAAGCAGAGATTACCTTGGGAAGGAATTTTGGATTTGTCCTAAGAACCACCTTGTTATGATGTATTTGTAAGAATGGTTCTTGTATGGTGAAAGCCTGGATCTCACTTACTCTTCTGAGAGAGGTGATTGCAACAAGGAAGGCTACTTTCCATGTTAGGAATTGTAATTTGCATTTGTGTAAAGGCTCAAATGGGGGACCCATGAGCCTAGTAAGAACAATGTTTAGGTTCCACACTGGAGAGGGTAGGGTGGCAGTCTAGGTGGAATTATTCTTTTGAGGCCTTCCATAAAGGCTTTGATCGCGGGTATTCTAAACAATGACAAATGTCTGTTTTGAAGGTAGGCGGCTAGGGCAGCCAAATGTAATCTTATTGATGAGTATGCCAGATTGCATCTTTGTAGATGTAGCAAATAGCAGATAATGTTCTGAATTGAAGCATCTAACGGGTGAATTTTGTTATTGTTGCAGTAAATGACAAATCTTTTCCATTTAGCTGCATAGCAAGCTCTAGTAGTGGGGCGTCTGGCTTCTTTAATAATGTTCATACAGTCGGGTGGGAGGTTAAGGTAACCGAACTCTAGGATTTCAGGAGCCAGATTGCTAGATTCAGTTGTGCTGGATCTGGGTGCCTTATCTCTCCATGGTTCTGCGTTAGCAGGGTTGGGGAGAGAGGTAGTTTTTGGTGTGGAACGACAGAGTTCCAGGAGTGTTGTGAACCATGGTTGCCGTGCCCATGTGGGAGCAACTAGGATCATTTTGAGAGACTGTTGTTTGAGCTTGCGTACTACCAGTGGAATGAGTGGGAGTGGCGGAAAAGCGTACGCAAATCTGCCTGACCAGTTCATCCATATCGCATTGCCCTTGGACAACGGGTGTGGGAACCTGGCGGCGAAGGTTGGGCATTTTGCGTTTGCATGGGTGGCGAATAGATCTATGTCTGGTTGGCCCCACATGTGGAAGAACGGTTGAAGAACTTGTGGATGAAGTTCCCATTCGTGTATCTGTTGAGTTTGACGACTTAACAGATCCGCTATGTGATTGTTCACCCCATGAAGATGTTTTGCTAGAAGATATATTTTTTCTGGAATGGCCCATTTCCATTTACTTTGCGCTAGGTGGGACAGCTGCAAAGAAGGTGTTCCTCGTTTCTGTATGTAATACATTGCTGTTATGTTGTCTGTGCGGACTAGGACAGCTTTGTTGATGAGGTGTGTTTGAAACGACTAACGCTAGAAATACTGCCAGTAATTCTAGGTAATTGATGTGGAACAGTTTCTGTTGAGTGGACCACCTGCCCTGAACTGTGTGGCTCAGGAGATGGGCTCCCCAGCCGGTGAGTGATGCGTCTGCTGTTAGCACTATCTGTGGAACTGGCTCTAGGAACGGCCGCCCTGTGGAAAGGTTTTGTATGTTCCACCACTGCAGAGAGCGATGTGTGCGGCTGTCCACCAACACCAGATCTATAAGTTGACCTTGAGCCTGGTTCCACTGACGTGCTAAGCATTCCTGTAAGGGGCGCATTTGAAGTCTTGAGTGAGGTACAATGAAAATGCAAGAGGCCATCATTCCTATTAGCTGCATAAACACGCGTGCTGGGAGAGCGTGTTGGGGCTGAAACGTGGAGATGAGGGTTTGCATACTGACTATCCTTGCTGAATTGGGGTATGCTAGAGCTTTGGAAGTGTCTATTGTGGCTCCTAGATACTGATGTACGTAGGAGGGATAAAGGTGTGACTTGGTGTAGTTTACTGTGAACCCCAAGTTGTGTAGAAGCTGAATGGTTTGGAAAGTGTGAACACATTGGTTGTGTGACTTGGCTTTTATGAGCCAGTCGTCGAGGTATGGAAATACATGGATTTGTTGTCTTCGCAAGAGCGCTGCTACTACTGCAAGGCACTTTGTGAACACCCTGGGTGCTGTAGTCACTCCGAATGGAAGGACTTTGAACTGATAGTGTTGGCCGTCCACTGTGAACCTTAGGTATTTTCTGTGAGCAGGGTGTATGGGAATATGGAAGTAGGCGTCCTTGAGATCTAGTGTGGCAAGGAAGTCACCTTGTTGGAGCAGTGGAAGGACCTGTTGAAGAGTGATCATGTGAAAATGATCTGACTGTATGTAGAGATTGAGAGGTCTGAGGTCCAGGATTGGCCTTAGGGTACCGTCCTTTTTGGGGATTAGGAAGTAGAGAGAATACACTCCTGTCCCTTGATGTTGTATGGGAACTGGTTCTATTGCATGTTTTTGAAGCAGCGAAAGAACTTCCTGTTTGAGGAGTGTGATATGTTCTGTGGACATTGGACGCTGTTTGGGTGGTATGTTGGGTGGGGTTGCTGTAAGTTCCAGGCAGTAACCATACTGGATAATTTGTCTCACCCACTTGTCTGTAGTGATGGAATTCCAGACAGGTAGGAACTGTGAGAGTCTCCCTCCGACCGGAGTGGAATGGTCTGGAGGGAGTGGAGGGAAGTCACTGCTTATTAGTGGGAGAGGTGCGAGTGTTGTTATTCCCTCTGTATCCACCTCTAAAATATACTTGTTGGGGGAAGTTTGTGAGGGGTTCTTGTAGGAGGAAGAAGCAGCGTCTGCACTGATGCTTTTGGATGCTCCTCTATAGAAGGAGCGTCGAAAGGAACCTCGTGTGGATGGGGACTGTAATGCACCCATGGACTTAGCAGTCTCCGTGTCCTTTTTCATTTTTTCTAGAGCTGTATCCACAACTGGCCAAAAAGTTGCTCTTGATTGAACGGCTGATTGAGGATAGTTGTTTGTACCTCCTGTTTAAAGCCAGAAATGTGCAACCAGGCATGCCTTCTTAGTAACACACTAGAGTTAATGGACATAGATGCGGTGTCTGCTGCATCGAGGGCACACTTGATTGATGCATTGGTTATTAATTTGCCCTCCTGAATTAAATCATTGGCCTTGGTCTTATATTGATCAGGCAGATGTTGCAATAGGGTTTCCAGCTGGTCATAATGGGCCCTATCATACCTGGCAAGTAATGCCTGCGCATTGGCTATCCTCCAGTTATTAGCTGCTTGGGCAGCAACTCGTTTGCCGGAAGAGTCTAATAATTTGGACTCTTTGTCCGGAGGTGGAGCATCACCGGAGGTCTGAGAGTTGGCGCGTTTTCTAGCGTTGGTCACCACTAGAGAATCTAGAGGGAGTTGACCCTTGATGTAGGTGGGATCATTGGGAGCGGGTTAATTTTTTTCGTCAATTCTCGGATTGAGAATTCTAGCTCTTACGGGGTCTTTCAATACGTCTGGTGCGTGTTTAATGACGCCTTTTAACATCGGTAAGGTCTGTACAGTCCTTTGTGACTGTGCAAAGGTGTCTATCAGGAAGTCCTCCTCTATGGGGTCCGAATGCATTTGAACGCCATGGTACTTGGCAGCCCTGTCTATAAGCTGACCAAAACCAATATTGTCATCTGGGGGAGATGGCTTTGTGGGGTATGCATGAGGATCAGGAAGGTCTGGAGGATCTACTGGGTCATCATAGTTATCCCAATTGTCCTGTGGTGTGTGTGTGTCATCATCAGGGTCAATAAAAGGGTCATTATCGCCTCCCCCCCCCCTAAATCATCATCTTGTGGTGGTGGTGAGTATGTTGGAAGTATGGGAGAATTTGGAGAAAAGAAAGGTTCAGTAGGAAGAACAGGAGAAGAGGGTCGTAAAGGTGAAGTGGCACAGTCTCTCTTCTTTACAGGCACCTCAGGGATGTGTGGGGTGTCGAATTTTCTCTTGTTGTGTGGAACATTGATGATATGTCCTGTTTTAGGGTCCACTTGGAGAGTTTTTGGTTGCGGATCGATGGGATCCGGTCAAAAAAGTTCTTCCTGTTCGGTAGTCGCCTTCGGCGCCGATTTTTTCGGGTCCGAGCGATGTTTAGATTTCTGCTCTGGAGCCTTGGAAGGGGTTTTTGGATCCTTCGGCATCGAGGTGGAGTCGGAAATCTTTTTCGGTTCCGAAGATTTTGGATCAGAGGCCTTTTCTTTCGGCGCCTAGGTGCTCGGTGCTGATTGCTTTTTGGGGATTGCGAGAGCAGGACGAGCTCCCGGCTTCGGTGCCGATGGTGTCTGCGGGGCGGTGATATGGGGCTTGCTCGGTCCCGAGCCGCCGGAAGGCTTATCCTTTGTCTTCGGAGCCCGGCCCGGGGGCAGGGCTTCTGAAGCGTTGTTTCGCTCGCGACTGGGGCCAGCAGGCGAAGTCTTGACCGGAGCCTTCTTTTTTTGAGGTGGGGTTGGGGTAGGGGCAGTTGTACTCACTCGTTGACCTGGAGTGATGTGGTAGTCTGAGTCGGAGTCATCTGCCTCGGAAACGATTTGCAGGTCCTCCGAATCATCCTCCGGGACATCGGGGCCTTCGTTGAAGATGTCCTCCGGCACCGGAGCTGCTCGTTGCGCCATAACGTGTCGTCGGGCCCGGCGATCACGGATAGTCTTTTTTGATCGAAAGGAGGCGCAGGCTTGGCAATTATTCTCGATGTGCTCGGGCGAGAGGCAGAGGTTACAGACCTTGTGTTGGTTGCTGTGTGGGAATTTAGCTCCACACTGGGGGCATTTTTTAAATGGAGTCCTTTCCATTAGCTGTAGGCCCGAAAGGCGTCGATAGGCCCAGCAGCCCGCGTCGACGACCGGAATCGAGGAATTGAGGAGCGCGTCGAAGAGCACGCGAACGAAGACAATACCGGCGAGTTTTTTTTTAATGTTTTGCGCGTCGAAAGTAGAGTACGGAACCGGAGCGCAGAAGTTACATCCGAACCCGATGGCGGAAAAAAACAAATCTGAGGATGGAGTCGATGCCCATGCGCACTATCGTCCAAGGGAGGAGTCACCTATCTCGTGACTACAAAGACGTCTTCCAAGACAACAACAAGGTGCAAGCATCCGAGCCCAACACCAGATGGCGATCTATGCACATAGTGTGAATTCTGCAGCTCATATGCCTCAAACATTAATTTTCCAAAAATATGTTCTTGAACAATTTAAAAAAATTGAAAATGAACCCAGGAAGACCATTAGGAATACAAGACCATCCTCTCACTTCTTGGATGCGATACCTGCTTTAATACTGAAAGACATCAGTCCATCTCTTACCCTTGAGTAACTTAAGGTGAAGCCCCACACCGTCTTAAAGTCAGACGGGTCATCCTGCTCCTACTAAAATAACAAAAAACTATTTTGCAAGAACTAATCTTACACCTCTGCCAGAAACCTACTGAAAACAGACCTACCTGAATATGTACAGTCTGGATTAAAATTTGGAGAAGTATTGTCTCCTCATCATTCTCAATTTATCAGTAGCATTCAATCATAGGGGCAGAAAGGTTTTCAATGGCACAGCTCCCAACTGGGTTTGTTATTTCCTATGTAACCAATTCTAACAAATAAAAGTGAACAATCTCTCAGAAACAGTAGGTCTACGCTAGGGGGTTTCACAGGGCTCAGTCCCATCATCAGACTCTCTTCAATATATATTTGGAATATCTAACCACAAGCCTCAGTTTATTGTCTCCTCTGACGAAGACATACTTTCAGACACTAGAACACATGCAATCCTATATGGCATTTCGCCACTTAGAACTAAACCTCCTCACAACTTAATTGCTTCTCATCTAATACTACAGAGCTCAATCATTGTCTAATCATGGCTAGACACACTAGATGCAGAAGACAGCAACCCTCATTACATGCACAATATATTACTTGGCGTCACTCTAGATAACACACACATTATTGCCCTAACAAAAAAAACACTCTGTACTAACTGAAACCATTCATTCCGGAATCAGACTTTAAAAAAGTGTTGCAATTACTAGTCTTATAGAGACTCAACTATGCTTTACTAAAAGGTATTATTAAATTACACATAACTCCTCTGAAGCCTACCCTTTATGCTCCAGCAAGGGTACCATCAGAAGTTAAAAACATTAATCACATCACCCTAGCCGTCAGAGGTCTCAAATGGCTCCAGGGCATTCCTGCTCTTTACATGGTGTTAAACCTGTGCTTCTGGAGCCAACTTGGTTTAGAAAACAAAGAAGCATTTCACAAGTATCACAAATGTGCCCATAAAACGGAGAACCCGATACCTCTTAGATTACAATAAAATCCCTCTATGGAAATACACAAAACGGAGCAAAAAAAATATTGTTCGAACATTATCTCCAAAGCTTACCAAGGAACGGACAATACAGGTTTTGATCTCAGAACAGAGGTGATCAATTTCTCCATATCTTGTTTATTTGTACTCGTTTATCCGAAGTATCTGATGTTACAAAGATATTCTGTAATGTGACACTAGGAGGTCTAGGTCCAGAAGACGTGCTCTGTAGATAACTCTTATGTTGTAATCTTCTATTGATTTCAATGGTAATGCTTTGCCTACTGTTAAGAGCTCCTACAAGCTATATCAACAGCAAATAAAGTGGACATGGCCAACAAAAGAACTCTAAAATGCTCTTAAGGGCCAACATCACAAGAAGCACTAACGACCCGAGAATCCCATTCTCAGGAACTATCTTCAGACATATTTTACTACTATTGTTGACCAATCTTTAGGACAAGCCTTCTGATGTACCTCCAACATTTTATTTTTTTATATTAGTTTCACTAGAGTCCTTTCATCAATGACACAAACTAGCAAATCAGAACATGGGATTACCAGTGGTTATGTAAAAAAAAAAAAAAAAAACACAGAATATGAAGCACTCTTTATAAAGTGCTATCAATCTCTGCCATGGCTCCATGTATGAAGACTCACATTTGTTTCCCCGAACAGCATATGCCAACTTCAACTCTGGGTAGAATTTGCTCATTTGTTCAATCACTTTTCCTGTTTGAAGAGCCAGCTCGTAGGTGGGGGATAGACACAGGCTCTGGAAGGACAGACGGTGCATAACATACACAGGTTATGATCATTCACAGCTTCCAGATTGATCGTAAATAATTGGCTTTTTACAATTTGAGAACATGCTACAACCACAAACCAAAATTCTACAGAAATATGCCCAGTCACACTTACAGCATAAAGTGCGTATCTATCATGCCCTCAAATGCTACCCAGTCCGTTCCTGCCCCCACCTTCCCCCAAAGTAGTAAAAACAATGCTTGAAAGAGCTAAAAAGAGATACTTTCCTGTAACAAAATTCTCCAGCGTGGATATGCTGCATATTAACATGCTTTTGAAAAACGGCTTGTCCCCAGGTTGGGAATATTTAGTATAGGAGTTGACTACATACAGTATAGAAGCCCATCCATCAAGTCATGTGGGCGGGTTTAGTCTCAGCCAGTGAGTGGTTGACCTAAGCTCTGTCCACGGAGTCTGTAGGAATCTTACAGCATGAAGTGCTTATCCTCAATATTATATAACAGCCTCACTTAGAGGAAGGTGGGCTGTGTATATATATATATATAGGAGTTAAGGGGGCTAGTAGATTTAGTAAATCCTATGTAACTTTTGCTTTCCAACCTTGGGCTTTCAATGAAATCCACATCCTTGTGAAATAGAATAGCATGTATCTGTATTGGGACGCTGGTAACATGAGGTGTAATCTTCTAAGTAACATACTGCTCACAAATGTTCATGAAAACACATTTTTGGAAAATCAATGTCCATGCAGATACACATCAGGAAGGCATGTGCTGTCATCATTCATACTCCCCCTGAATATCGCCTGCAGCAGTGTACTGACATGCACTGCCACAGTTGTTGCCATGCCTTTGATGGATAGACCGTTATTCTGCCAGGCAAAGGCCTGTTAGCCTTCAGGTAATCCAGTTTATGCACACTACAAACCGTATGACAATTCCCTATTTGGACAAGGCTTGTCTTTTAACTAAAAGATCAATAAGCAAGTATGAGAACATAACTATATAGTTCGACCCATATATTCACTCCAGACTTCTTTCACATCCAGCACTTTCAGCGACCTCTTCACAGCTTAGAAAAATTATGAAGAGAAAAGACAGCAACAGTGTCTAAGTATGGTGAAAGTCAAAGAGAACCGTCCAGCATAACTACTTAATTTCACACCCAGGACTGACTCAAAGGGTGTTGTACACATGTGTTGACAGGACAATATTTACTTCTCACATGGGTGCAGGCCTATGTATGGGAATAGAGTCTCACACCAACTCTTTCATAAATCATTTCTCAATGGGGGTCGGTAAACAAGAATTATTCCTGTTACAGGCAATAGCCGACAAACTCTTAAGGTAGTCCCAAGGGCTAGGTACAAGATGGTACAGTGATGCATGCACAGTGTGGAGCCCCTTACCTATGTTCCCGACTCAAAACTCTTTGCATTTTGTTCACATATTTCCCCTTGTGAAGAGCACTCTTGCTTGATGCACATGATCTTCATGATCATCTGATGGGCTAACAAAGTGCTTAAACTCTAGGCGCTCAGGAGCCCATTATAAATCAAATTAAAGAACCGTTATTCAGTACAATAGTCCATGAACAAAAAAACAAGCCATAGGAGTGGCAATATTCCAGAGCATCTGTTTGAGAGAATGAAAATTTGCCTAACTCAAGTGAAGGTAAGTTTCAATTCTATTAAAGACACGGAGGCAAGGATTATACTTTCCCTCTTTGCTTTAATGAAATATTTAACACCGCAGCCATTAAAGTCATAAAACTAATTTTCCCATGAACCCTAGGGAAAAACCCCCACAAGAGTTTGATAGCCCTTCTTCAATGTCCATGACCAGGTGCCAACAAAGTACTGTTAATGCCTACTCTCCCTCTTTCTTCGCACAAATCAAGCCAACAATTTAATTCATGCGTCCTGTTTAGACCCACCATTTCCTGCAAAGACATTGCGTTGGTGGCCATTCCAACATAACCTTCTTACGCCAGTAGCAACAATCAGTCATGCAAACTTCAGCAATGAACCTGATAATAGAGTAAATGCAAAATCTATGGCATAGACTTATCCAATGATAAATTAAAACAGACTACTTACTCAAATACGGGCGGGTCTGCGTCTGACTCGATCCTCGCCTCCGTGTCCTTAATAGAATTGAAACTTACCTTCACAGTATTGACAGTGACTAACTCTGGCTCATAACTGAAAATGCTTCTTTAGTTACCGATGAATTCAGAAACTCATAACATCAACATGCCATCTATCCTTGCACACATCAATGCACCTCACTGGCTTTTTCAATGTGAAAATCGCATCCACACAATGACTCATTATTACATTCACCAACTTACCCTTCCACCATAAAAAAAATACAAATTACATAAATCTAGGGAAGATAAAAAGATGGCGGACATCTTCAAAAGTTAAAACGGTATAATAACCGGTGCAGCTGCAATTTGTGATCGCTAAGTGTCTGAGGCAGAGTTCATGAGCCTGGACGTTTAAAGATCCTGCCAGGTGGTGAGCCATCACAAAAATCCCCTAGGGATCTAGCCACTTCCAGAAGCGTAGTGCCCCCTAACCCTGGGTCCATGACTCCACCCTGCCCTGTATGTTGCAGTGCCACATGGCAGTGGTGTTGTAGGGTCCATGAGCACCTGCACCAATCTCCCTATGATGTATGGCAAGAAGGCTTTTAATGCAAAGTGGATGGCCTGATTTTCCGGTACACTGATGTGGAGCCTGGCCTCTGCTCGAGACCACTGGTCTCTGATCTCCACCTCTCCTAGAAGGCCTCCCCACAGGGGTCTGCCGATAACTCAATTATGCTTCAGCAGCCACCACTGCATGTTTTTTGTAGCCTCCTCGGAAAATTCGTGGCTACAGTAGGGGCTTCCAACCGCGCCAACCCTATTCCAGCCAGAGGGCTCTGCAAGTCCAGCAACCTGTGCGGGGCCGTGGACGCGATTCACCAGGACCTCGCGGGTTGGGTAGCCACAAGTCAGGTCAAGCCACAAACCCCTCCTCCACTGCAAAACCTTCTAGGCCAATCCCTCCGCATCATAACTGTCCAGTTGGTGGCAGGATACGCCATCACCTCCACCACTGGCAAGATATCACCTCGGACAGAAAGGTGCTGCAAATAGTGCGAAGGGGCTACTCCCTCCATGCCTCCAACTTACAATCGGCTGACAGAGGATCGCCTTACCCTACTTCTCAAGGAAGTCTAGACTCTCTTGGTCAAGGGAGCTATAGAGAGGGTTCCCGGGCCAGAAATAGGCTGTGGGTGCTATTCCAGCTATTTTCTGGTCCCAAAGAAGGTCGGAGGCCTTGGTCCTATCCTCAACTTCAGAGCCCTCAACTACTTCCTCAAAAAGGAGAAGTTCAAGATGCTCACCCTTGCTCAAGTCCTGTCTGCCCTGGACCCAGGAGACTGGATGGTAGCGTTGAACTTGCAGGACGCCTATTTCCATATTCCCTCCCTGAACATCGCTACTACCTGCTGTTTACAGTGGGCCGCGAGCACTTTCAGTTTACAGTGCTCCCCTTCGGCCTCAGGGGTGCCCCTCGGGTGTTCACCAAGGTGATGGTTGCAGCCCATCTACGGAGATCAGGGGTTCCAGTCTTCCCCTATCTGGACGACTGGGGTTCACTATAAACGTGCCAAAGTCACACCTGACTCAGTCTCAGACACTCCCTTTAATCGGAGAAGTTCTGGACAGGGTGCAGCTTTGGGCTTATCCTCCTGAGCGGAGAGTCCAGGATATTCAGGCTATGATACCGATGTTTCAGCCTCTGTCCTGGATTTTGGTGAGAATGACAGAGGCTGTTGGGCCTCATGGCCTCCTGCATCCTGCTAGTGGACCATGCCAGATGGCACATGCAGGCTCTGCAGAGGGACCTGAAGTTCCAATGGGTGCAGCATCAGGGAAATCTCTTCGACCTGGTTCAGATATCGGAGGGCACCGCGAACGACCTGCGGTAGTGGCGGACAAGCTGCGATTGGGTCAGAGGCAGACCCCTTGCTCTTCCCCACCCAGATCTCACAGTAGTGACAGATGCGTTGCTTCTGGGATGGGGCGGCCAACTGGGAGAGGTGGAGATCAGAGGACTCTGGTCTCCGGCGGAAACCAGACTCCATATCAACCTGTTGGAGCTTTGTGCGATCCGAGTGGCACTGGAACCCTTCTTACCCTCCCTCAAGGGAAGGCCAGTTCAAGTGTTCACAGACAACACTATCGCCATGAGTTACTGCAACAAACAGGGCGGGGGGTCATGGAACCGCAGTCAAGAGGCCCTGCGTCTCTGGACTTTGCTGGAACAACAGGGCATTTCACTGGTGGTTTAACATCTGTCCAGTTCTCTGAACGCCAGAGCAGACAAACTCAGCCGTCGATGTCTTGCGGCTAACGAGTGGCATCTCCATCCGGAGGTGGTGCAAGGTCTCTTTCAACAGAGAGGAGAGCCTTGGTTAGATCTGTTCACCTCAAAAGCGAATGCACAATGTCAGCAGTTTTGTGCGTTGGAGTTTCCAAGGTGGCTCTTGCTCGGCGACGCTTTTCGGCACAGGCTTCCTGTACGCATTTCTGCCCATACCACTCCTGTCCAGAGTGCTCAAGATCAGGAGCGACAGGGCCCTCAGTCTCTCCAGACAAAAGTAGTGCTCCACACTAGGGCTTCTTTTCTACACCTTTCCATCTGGGACAATCTGTTATCCTGCCCTCCTCCTATGCACCTCCGCATCCTTCCAAGGAAGAGGAGTGCCTCCACCGTCTGGACCCAAAAAGAGCATTGTTGTTCTACCTTAACCACACTAAAACGTTCCAGGTGGACAACCAACTCTTCTTAGGGTACGCTGGAGCAAAGAAGGGGCATGCTGAGCAGAAAAGGACCATATTCGTTGGGTCATCTTCTACATAAAAATATGTTCGCCTTGGCGAAGAAACAGCCTCCTGAAGACCTTATGGCCCATTCTACCAGGGAAAAGGCAGCTACCACTACTCTTTAGTGTGGTGTTCTGGTTCGTGTCATCTGCCAGACGGCCACGTGGGCATCTCTGCACATGTTCCCCAAGAATCACTACCTGCACAACCAGGCCAGCAGGGAGGGCCTTTTTGGCCGTTCAGTCCTGCAGGACTTTTTGGCTTGAAGCTTTTCCAGTCGCTCCTGTGGGGATGGTATTGCTTGGGTATCTGTTCAAAGGTAAGGAATCTGCAGCTAGATGTCTCTATCAGATGGATAAGTTAGTTACCTTCGGTAACTCCTCATCTGGTAAAGACAGGACCTAGCCGCAGATTCCTTAGCCCACCCATCCTCCATGCACTGCGGATTAGTTTTAGTGTCAGGTGCCGTTTCCCTTCAGGGCCCTATTTTTTTTTTTACACACAATGGTCAGGCACTTCATGGCTCCACCCTTCTGGCGTTGAAAGTCGTGAAAAGTACAGACGTCAGCGCATGACGCAGATGTCATGACGACGAACCAGACGCCTACGATGTCACGCGGAGTCGACCAATGCCACTTATCTGCGCACAGGACTGCTATCAAAAATCTTCTAGATTCAGCCGGACGCCTGGAAGTTCAAAGGTAAGGAATCTGCGGCTAGATCATGTCTCTGCCAGACAAGGCGTTACAGAAGGCAAGTAACTTATCCATCACAGCCCAAATGCACTAGAGAAACTGCTCAGGAGAGAGAGCCCGAGCCCACCTTCAGCAGCCAGTCGTCGAGGTAGGAGACGACTGCCACAGAGACCCAAGATGCACTGAAACCACATCCATTCCTTTCGTGAACACCCAAGGTGCAATGGTGAGGCCGAAGGGGAACACTGTAAACCAAAACTGATCTTGGCCCACTCTGAACCGCAAATAGCACCTGAGGGCTTGCATGACAGGGTGTGGAAATAAGCATCCAACAGGTCCAATGCTACATCTAGACTCCAGGATCAAGGGCAGATGAGACCTGGGCGTAGGCGAATATCTTGCATTTGTCCTTGCACAGAAAAGCATTGAGAAGGTGAAGGCCTCCTTCGGAAATCATATGAGTGCCATCTGCAGATAGGGCCAGGCCCTCCAAATAAAGTTAGTAAACTTTATACAGAGCTACACTTCTAGTTGAATCTGTGCAAAATGACAAACCTTCACGTCAATATTCCATTACCTCTTTGTGGAGTCAGTCACCTTGTCCTCAAAATAATGCAAATAAAAAGTGAATTTCATCTTCAATTGTTTTATCGTCACATACACGAGCCAGACAAGTGCAATAAGACCATTAGGGAGGACTTTTATTCAATGGCAAAACACCCAAATGTAATTTTAGATATAATTGGTACATGGATTGTGGTTTTTGAGAACCCAAATATTCCTCTCTGCTAGGGAGCAATTTCTAGTGACAATATGCAACACCTATTTTGAATTGATCATTTAAAAAAAAACCTCCTGCTGCCACTTGGGTGGCTGAAGAAAAAGTAATTTTATTTCTTTCTGTGAAATTTTGGCAAAAATATCTGGCTCTGGCCAATATTTATTTGAACACAAATTAAATTAATTGTGCATACAAGACAGCCAACAATTTGAATCCATTATCGTGTGTGTTGAATTTGGTAGGTACAGTGTTCTCTTACCATTGCTAGACATACAAATAGTATTTCCCGGTAGACTACATGCTTAGGTTCTCCAGGTAACACCAAAATGTGTGTTGTTACATGCTTTAAAACCTATGAATTCTGTGCTAGAAAGAGGAGATCAAACTCTGCTTAAATCAATTGCCCATTTCATTTTGAAAACATTTTCATCTGGTTACATCAGCTACCATAGCCAGGTGGGTTAAGATGGATCAAGGAGGAAGCCAGTATTAATTTAAATATATTGGTGATCGCTCTACTATAGGAGCAATCACACCTTTCTTTGGCACAAGACTGGAATACATTATGTAGGCCACGGAATCTTTTTAAGACGCTTTATTTTTAAAATATCTTTTTAGGTTTCCAGCAGAGGTTAGAAACAGGAAGGACAAGACTGCAGGAACGAGATTACAGAATTTAAACTATGAGAGAATGTGAAATAAGTAATCATGTTGCTTTCACTACTAAGAAAAAAAGCTTAACAAGATGGTCTAATGCATGTTTTAGGACTTTGACCTGTCTTGAAGCACTTTTAGTTAGCAATAGTATATTAAAAGCCTCGTCTCTGTGTCCTTGAGAACGGAAAATTCTTAGACACGAAAGATAGAAAATGTGCTATTCTCTTTCTAATGTGGTCATTTGTGTAAAACAGCCGTGCAACACCCTACTCACAACTGAGTATTTTCACATTTAAAATCCTGAGACTAAATATCAGAAGCAGAAATTGTCATTATGGATACAAAACTTGTCAAAGATGAGAACGTTTCTGGATATGAATTAGGCAAGATGGCAAATTTATTGGAAGAGGGAAGATTGATTAAAACGTGACGATCAGAAAAATCTATGGCATCCTCCACATGATTACAATTATCTGTTAAATCACAGGTTTTCCTCATCCCTATACCTTCCACACTTGATTTAAAACAGTTAAAAGGTTTTCCTCAAGTGCTATTCATTTTGTAGATTTTATTGCCCCTTTAGATTTATTAGATGAATCACTTCTAGAATCCGCATCATGTGTTAGCAATTTACAAGCTTCATTTGTGCTCAATATCCTGGCTCAACAGTGACAGTGGGAGAAAGTTTGACAGAATCTTTTGTTATCTGCTTTATTCCATTTCAGATTGGCTTCAATTATACACAATGAATGGAAGTTAAAATATGATAAAATAAAGAGATCCATACCCAATTGAGCAAAATCGTTTTGCTCAACTTAAACTCCAAAACTACGAGGGAAGGCCTGGCCCAGCCTCTCATAAAATCCTGCTATCTACTGGGACTAGGAGTCTCTGAGCTCCATTACACTGCTTCCATCACAACCCAAGAACTTCAATACTGCTCTAGTTCGGTGTAAATGGAAAAGCATGGGGGACAGGTCCAGTTGTCTATTGTGGAGCCCTGGGTTAAATAAAGCAGCAAGTGTTCAAAGTAGTTTCAGCATCTGTTCCTAGGAAGTCACGGTCTTGTATTTCTCCCTTGTTTATACACACCCACCCCCATGTGCTCTGACAAGTGCCTGCCTTTCCTGGCTTTGTACTCCCTCCATGTAGAATGTTGCCCTTTGATTTCTAACAAGTGGCCGGTGAAGAGAGTGGCTTTGCTAGATATTGTGCTGAACTGCTCTACTATATTAAAGTGGCCTTTACTTTCATAGTGCTCATCTTCGTTTCATTGTCACAACTAATGTAGTCTTGTTGCCCCGTTGCTAGCGGGAATCAGGAGCAGAGGCAATGGTCAGTCCGCACCGATAAACCTGCTGTCTTCTCAGAGTCCCTAGTTTCCTCAGCCCAGCTTCAAAACAGGTCCCAAAATGTGCAACCCCTCTCTCTCCTGGTGTCTAGGAAGGAGCAAGGGTACAGGGCCAATCATTAGGTCGGGTGCTCTAGGCATAAAAGTAATGGGGGGAGGGGGGGAGGGGAGAAGGTTAAAGTGGGTTGAACCTTAAGAGTATGGTTTTTATTCTAACATGCTCAAAGATTAATATCAGAACGATATACCCAAGTTAGGTCATCATAAAGTGTAGGGTGTCTTAATTACAGAAGACTCAGGGAAGAGGGGTGTCTCAGAGCTCAGCCCAGGGCCAAACCACAAAAGCTCCCATAGGCTAGGTGTTTCAAACCCAGAAAACGCATCTTTGCCTTGATCCCAGCAAACAGCACTGCTTCAAGCCCAAAGCTGAGTGACAGGTTAACAGCATAACAGTCTACTGATAGCTTTCTTGCCTGGAGAAGAAAGATGGGAATGCACATGGCCTAAACGCATACTTCTGCATCTCAAGTAATTAATCTTAAAGCTGACCTGTGGGTATTTGTGGGCAGGGTCCACCCGGCTGAGCATAGCAAGTACGAATGCAGCTGTTTTTCCTGTCCCAGACTGTGACTGTGCAATCAGATTTTGTGGCCTGAAACAAAGGAGCAGAAAATGAAGGTCAGGTGGCAGGATGGGGGTGGGGGGGGCTGGAGGGGGGGGCGGGAAAGAGTGGTCAGCTGAAAGACAGGAGAAGCAAGGGTGCAGAAAAACAACAAATCAACACAGGGTGATGCAAAAACAAAATAAAAGCAGTGTATATAACCTATATTGAAACTAAGATAACAGAGAGGTTAGTTAGCAAAACAGGAAAATGTAAGTAATAAGATGCAAAAAGGAAAAGGGAGAGGGGGAGGGGTGCTAAAGACAGAAGGTGGGGAGTTAAAGATAGAAGATGTGGTATTGAAGAACGAAGCTAGAGGATTAAAGAAAGAGTGCAGGAATTGGTGGGAGTGGGGACCTAGTTGACAGAGAACCCAGCCAACTGGAGGGATGGTGGTGGAACCTAGATTACTGCGAGCCGGGGGGGGGGGGGGGTTGGGATTAACCAAGGAGACCAGGGGTGGAGAACTAAAGGCACAGGGTGGTAGGTGAATAAGGATGCCTAGAAGGACCAAGGTGACCTGAGGGGTTGGAGGTGATCATGGGTAGGAGATAGCCAAGGAGAGTATGTGTGGAGGACCAAAGAGAGCGGGGGAATACTAATAGTTTACCAATGGTATGCCAGGGAGAAAAAAAGCGAGGAGGGCCAGGATTGTAGCAATCAAGAGGAGTAGGTGAGAACAAGACGGGCCTGATGCAATAATAGAGGGTATTAAGGAGACCAGTAGCTGGAAATAAAAGAAACAGAAGTTGGGACCATGGGGAAGGGTCTAAAGGAATCATGGGGTACACCAAGGTGTGTGGAAGGGAGACCAGGTAGAACAGGATGAGACCTACAGGAATAGTGGAAGATGAATGAGAGAGAGGAGGAGTAAAAGAAGAGGGAATGTGGAAGTGCATGGAAAACCGATATGGGGTAAAGGGATATGAAAAAATTAGAGCAGTGAGACGGAAAGAAAATGCAAAAACGAGGACAGGAGTCAAACAAAGAGAAAATAAAGTATTTGATGATGGGAAGAGAGAGACAACATCCCAAAGTATATTATTATGCCGATGCTTAAACAACCAGAACTGGAATCAACTAGATGCAAGGACTATGCACATCAATGCTACATCACCCCACGTTCTATACCACTCCACATTGCACTTCCTCACCTGCTGTTTGTCTACCATCTCCTCGCAGCTTTTTCTGAGTTTATAATTTTCTCGTCATTCTATGGGTAAGTCATTTTACACCTTTAACCACTTAGCCCCTCACCCAGTTTCCTTACTTTTTAGCCCTTGCCACTTACCATAAACCAATTATCCTTCACCATACCCTCACTCCCTTCTCCCCTAACCTTTACCGTTATTCTCTTGTCCCTTTTGTTTAAACTCTTACCATGTATGCATTACCCCTTCTCTGCCTTTATGATTAAACCCCTTTATCCTTTACATTATCCTTTGAGTCTTACCCTTAACCCCAAACCCTTATGCTTAATGCATTAACCCCTTAAACTTGCCCTTTAACATCCCCATAATCCCTTATCGCCTAACCGATGCTGCCTAACCCCTAACCTTCACCATACCTCTTTATACTTAACTCCTAGCCCATTACTCACAATCCTTACCCAATTTACCCTACTCCATTACTTTTAACCAGTTACTCCCAATAACGTTCCATATTACACTGGCCTTCACCACCTTACCCTAAACCCCTTATACCGAACACACATTTTCACAGTATGCTCACAATGAACTGAATAGGATGAGATGGCCTACGATGTAACTGTGGTCTATGAGGAAATGGCACAACAATAAAACAGATGCTAATAAATTACTTGTTTCCTCCATATTCTATTCATGTCCTCTCACCCTACAGTCTAATGTTTCTGAATCCATACACCCTCCTTTGTACCCCCTCAATGGTGATGTCAACTGGATTCTATATAAGCTTTAAAACTTTACTCAGAATCTATATGAGGTATCAACATTCCTATTCTAAACTAAGCCTGCTCTCACTGGTGTCCAAAGAAAAGAAACACTTGTTTAAGATTTTCATTGCTCCACTGTGTGCACCCCCACTTCTCCTCACTCTCCCTAGGAAGCGTTGCTTACGGTTCTGCAAGCATCATGGGCAGGGCGTTCTCCTGGATCTTCGATGGCCTGTTGAAGCCCATGGCGTAGACACCTTCAAGGAGCTGTGGCTTTCTAAAATGAAAAAGGCAAATGTGAACAGAGGGCAAGGAATCTGCAATGGAGATAACTATTATGCAATTAAAAGATTGATAGAACCAGAGATCTGCTGTTACCCTGAACATGTAACAACCATCCATCCATCATCTGCAGCCAGAGACTGAACCAATTCCCCCATCTGAAATATCCACAATAAACACTCTGAAAGAGGGGCACAAAAAGATACTTTAAGCAGTCTCTAAAGGCAGCCCACACCCAAGACAGCAAAGCATTGTTTCCCCACAGCCAATGATGGCAAAGCACTAATCAACTCAACCCTTTCAGGGACCTGGAACAATACATCAAGAACGGCTGATCATTATTATTATGGGTTAAAGCCTCTTGAAAAGCAGATTACAAGAGCTTTCTTGAGGGAGATAGATCTGGCTGTATTTATATAAGATTATGAAAGTGCATGTCCATTTATAATGGATAACTATAAATTTCTCTAGTTCAAATATTTATTCAAATTATCTAAGTAAGATCCCATCTGCAGAAAAACCGTGGTTGTACCAAACGAAATTGGACAGGACAAACAAAATGGCTAAAAGTCAGATTTAGTACGAATTTGAACTAGATTGAATCATGAACGAAACCGGACCCGCTCTGCTGTGTGGTCTTCATTATGTTTAATGGAAGCATTGTTGTTGGAGTGACTGGGAATGGAATAAATACATGTGAACATGCCACATTGTTTCTTCCTGTGCCCCCGTTGCGGTTATGCGGTTAAGCATAAAAAGCATTTTCCATCTCTGTTCTAGTTCAACTGCGTTGTTTTGAGGCAGACTACATGTTTGACAGACATGAGTGACAATGGTTGTGGTGTGGGCTAATAAGTCATTATTTGTTCCTTTAACATCAGGTTTCCTAGAGCACCATAATTTCCTCTTCCACCACTTTATTCCTCAGTCCTGTACGAGCCCTGCTCTTGCTGTTCCAGCAGGGAGCATGGCCAACAGGTTGAGCGAGAACAGAGCTGCAGATAAATAAATGTGAAGTATACAAAACAGTGATGGATGGAATACTTGAAATAATCTAAGCTACTGGTGGGGCCGCATCCCAGACCATCTTTATTTTGCGCACCATGCCACCTCAGTTTAGACCCAGCCATATGTAAATCAGCCTTGACCTTGCTTTAATAGGAACAGTCCAGCCCGAACTGCCAGGCCAGGTCCTTCCTGATCCGGAACACAAGCAACCCAAGACTGGTTTCGCCCTAATTAGCGCTCATCTGTCAGGTATAGCTTGATTCCTGTGGCACAGTGTGCACTGCACCAAGTCTGGGCAAATCTATCCCACTTAGGGCGACTTGTGTTGCACCTTGGACAAAATATGAAGAGGGTGTGTTCCACAACCACCTTCCTGTCTGCATTCTCGGATGTATGCTCCACTGAGATCAAAGAAAACTCGAGTCAAAGACTGGGCACTGGGTTGTCGAAGTTAAGCAGTGGCAGTCGGTTGAGTGTAGAGTGCCCTTCCTGCCAAGAAAATCATTGAGCAGTGATGGTTATCCATGTTGGTCTCGAAAAGTGGAGAAGTTAGGCCTGAAAAAACCACGAGCACAGTGTCCATCCCAGAGCCGTTACTAAACACATCTCAATCTGAAGAAGAAAAAAAACAATCTAAGGTGGTGTTGGTGCCCATGCGCATCTAGACTAAGGGAGGAGCCACAGCACAACTTGTGACTGCATGCTTCTTTGAAGAAAACCAAGTTGTAATGTTCAAACATAACACAAGATGGCAGGAGTATGCAGAGCATGCGTGTCCCCAGCCACACATGCCCTCTTGACAGCAGCACTACCTTGTTGTTTCTAATGGATTGAAATGCGGTCTTCTGCTCGGCAATGTTGGCAGAAAGGGGCAGAAAAAACAGACTAGCCACTGGGATGTGTTAATGTGTTTTCCGTAAAAGGAGGTGATATCACTCCGCTGAATAGTGTGCCCACAGGAGGAAGTGGAATCGGTTTCAAATACCTCCATCTGTGAAATTTTTCCATGAGAAAACAGCCACAACCAAGTTATTTTTTCTGCATTTTGAAATTACCAAGTTTATTGTGGGCTTCCTTGCCTAGATTCTTATTGCCCAGTTTGCAGAACTATATTATGATAGGGTTCTACAACTGGACATTAGTAGCTGTGCACCAAAGGAGAGATTACAGTAAAAAGCCTCAAAACAAATTTTGAAGCATTCTTACTTTTCAAGACAATTGTGATCCTTTACTACTTATTGTGCTTTTGACTCTTAAAATCACTTTACCTTTACATTTCTCATCCAATTCTGTCCACATTAACATAGGAATGCTCATCATGCTCAGTTACTTCCAGCTTCTCAAATCTTGATTTCTTATTTAATGTATACAGATCTATTTTCCCACCAATAGTAGTTAATGCTGTGCACATGCAAGAAATCCTAAGCATCTGCTTAAAATTTCCTCTAACGCGACTGTGCAGATCTAAGCTCCAGGTTAAAAAGAGAATCAAAGCTGAACAGACAGAAAGGTAAAGCCTACTTTAAATTTCAAACGAATCTGCTAATGGACAAATGCAAATGAACTCCCACCCACACTTTTTTCTGGGCATTCTGTATTGCTTAACAGCTCCTTTAACATCTGAAGCTTGTAAAACGAATGACAAAACCAAAGGTTAAAAAAAGAAAAAAAAAAGAAAATGGCCAGAGTTCAGAAGTATACACTAGTAAAAGCCAATGTGCGATAAGTAGAAATTGTTTCCAGGGAGACACCAACAGATTCAAGAAATAAATTTGGCTCAATGACACTCTTGGAAAAAACCAAGGCACTGCAGCAGAGTATGACCGTACCATAAAATTTGCAATTAATAACCAAAAGACAATATCATGAGAGGAATTAGACTTCTGCAACAATGCAACCCACTCCCTCTTAGAGATGTAGGTGAGGATTACGGAGCAAGGGCGAAATTTGTATTATGTTAGCGTAATTTCGGGTAACTCTTGTTATGAGAAATCCAAGAAATTACGCTATTACACCATGTCACGTAATCATGTGCAGTTCACAATTAAGATTTAGTACGATTGTGCCATTCACAGTAAACATTTACCCTGAATGCAAACGAGCAATGCAACAGCCGGTTGAGTTGCTTTTTTGCACATTTTTTTTTAGCACGAAATGAATCTTTGAGTGCAAAGTGGGTACAATGACACTTCCTTCCAAAATACACCACCTACTGGTAGTTTTGCATTTCCCATAATTATGTATAGTTTGAAAAATATTTCACATAATTAGTCAAAAACAAATTTAGCAGACACCTGTGATTACTGGTAAGAGAAGATGTGGTTCGTGAGGACCATAGCACAATGCTTACATTTACAATTACTTTTTCTCCAAACAGCGATAAAATGCTTACGGCAAGGATGTTGGCAAATTAAGATGCATTTAATTAGTAAGATGCAGCTGTTTATATTTTTAGGCAGGTATGTAGGGTGTAAAATAGCCGATATTCTTTAAATGAAAGATCTTGCAGTGAAAGACAGCTGCTCTGTCGGTCAATGCAAAGTAGTACAGATGATAACATTTCACAGCAGTTCTGGCTACAGGAGTAAAATGAAATAAGCACAGTGAAATGAAATCCTATATTAATGCTAAAAGTGAAAAGCTAAAAACAGAGTGAAAACTGCCCCTTAGACTGGCAGAGAAATTGGTGTGCTTTTAGAAACCCATGGTTCTATGCATACCCAACTTCCTAATGCCTAAAAGAGAAAGCTTTCAAAAATGATGGGTTGAATGATTTAATTAACTTTGGCAATTACTAAGCTCTCTGGGTTAGTGAGGCACAATAAGCAAAAAACAAGGGACTAGGATGAGACCCGGAAACATTGTCAGTGGCTGAGATAAATGCCAAGTATTCTACTTATGATTTGTTTTTCCCTAAATAGGAAGTTGTAGATTTAACAGACGATCAGTTCTGCAGATTCCTAACTCACAAGATAAATGAAATAGTTGAACTATGTTCAGGAACTATAATGTTGTTGGGTTTAGTAGTCAAGAAGCTTCACTTGTGGAATTAGACACAACAGTTAGTTTCTAGTGCAATCTTCGCCAGTTTTATGGATTATGCATTTCCCTGTCATTTCCCTCTGCAGGTCACTAACATTTTAAAGTCTGTAATGGGTGTGCCATGTGTTTTATAGTCTTCCAACAAGACTGCAGGTTGTGCTGGACCGGACGTGCACATCAGGTCCTTCGGTTAGAGCTGGTGCAAACAAGCCTTATTAAATGTACCCCAGGAAAGTAATTACCAACTCTCAATATAAATAAAGGGACAAAATCAGGCAGCCAGCTTACCTAAACGTTATAAAGTCATCAGATGCCCTTAAGGACAAGCTTTAGGAGTGGCCCTGCCAGATGGGCCCCTTAACCTACAATTTTTATATTGCCCTTTTTTTTTTTTTATAGTTTAGCTCCAAACCCACCAGTACACAACTCTGCTCACAAATGGCACAGCCGTAACTCACAGCATGATGAAACAGCCCAGTCCAGTCATGCCACTGAAGTACATCTACGACTATCCGAAAGGTACTTCCAATATCTGCACTAACCCACATGAACTCAAGGTTTCACCTAGGTCCTTAGTGTTTATCTCCGATGCCATCCATTCCTGGTCCCCTGGGGCTGGGTGATGCTGGAGTTAGCAGACACCAACTAACATGGGTTGAGAGACTACCATCTGGTGTTTTTGAAGTGCCGATGAGGAGTTGCTACCTAGAACCGCAAAATCCAAGGGCCACCCTGAGACCAGAAAAATTGCAAAGAGGGCTGATGAAAATAGACAGAGTAGGATCATTAGTGTCAGTGTCACCCATGAGGTCTAGCACCTGCAAGGGTCTCAGTAGGCACTCAAAGTTGATTGCAATAAACCAGTGCCCAGCTGCTTGTCGGCTTGCAAAAGTCAGTGTCCACATCAACAACATCAGAAGGAGACTGCTTGAGCTGCTGAATTGCCAAGTACAGAGACAGCACCTTGAACTATATAAACCCACAAAATAGAGGGTGCAGATTTATCATAACAGCACAGGTACTCTGTAAGCATCAACTAATTGGAGAGACTTTGAAAGACCCATGGAGCGGTCTTAAAACATCGAAGATTGCAAGGACCATGCTATATAACCGGTCATGCTGCTGAGAATTGGTCCTTTATACTAGAGTTTTGGAGAAAAAGGTTTGGAGTCTTATCTCAGCCTAAGAATGTGCAAAGACCATCGGGTTTCTTTTGCAAAACACCTACTTGTGAACAATAGTGTATTCTTTTTGTAAGTAACACCCAAGACTAAATTAGGTTTACGCGTCAGGACTGACTAAATTATGCAGCAAGAAAAAGGCAAATTATGTTGCCCATTATCATTTAGCAATTTTGTTCTTTTATTACAAAGAAATACTGTTGGTGAAAAAGTTTCAACTCATTAGTACAAATATACTGCCTGAAAATAGCAAACGCCAACCAACAGCTGAACGGTTACAGTTTGTCACTGTGTAAAACCACATGGTTATTTTTTCTAACTTTTGATCGTTGGAGGCAGAAATAGTTTATCTCATGTCAGAAACTGCAAATTATGCGGCGAACGTGGCAAATTCATAACCATGCAGAAAATAACATTGTGGCCGCAGATTTGCATATTTCTATATTGACTGGACAGTGGCCCCAACTATGTGTGATTACTGTCATCCAGAACACTAGTTCTCAACTTTCAACACCCTGAAGCAAGGATTGACTGCGCAACCAAACTTCTGTTTGCGAGTAAAATATACAGAGGGAATCGCAGATAACCAAATGGATGGTAACATATGTGATCACTTGAGACAATAGGTAACAGTGCTCACCACTAGCACTACCAAGTACAGTTTTTCTGCAACAGGACACCAATGTCATGCATTTCTCTGCTTGAAATATTCCTTCCTTCTAATTCAGCTCCAATTATGGAAATGAAGCAGCAGCATTCTTAAGAATTTAAGTTGTCCAACGAGAGAGATCAGTGGATATTAAACATAATGAAATGCATTTGTCTCAGTTTCACAACTAATAGGCTCTAGACTAATTTTGACCGACCTCGCTTTGACTACTACATGCATCATGGCCCACTGGAAAGAAAGTAGTGGCCAGCTCCAGTTAGCCCCTTTCTTGCTTCTGCAGACAGCATCTTGATCTCCCTTCCTGATCAAAAACCTCTTTCTTACAGAACAAACAAGCATTGGCATAGCCAATAGGTCTCGCCTTTGGGAACTTATAAGTGTTTAGCCAGAGATAGAGTTTACCTATGTCTTTAAGCTGTGCTGTACAGAAGTCTGCAGCATGCTAAAAAGTTATAATAAAGAAGTGTCAGAAGCATTTTTGTTACCTTAGATATGACCAAAAAAGCATTATGTACAACTAAACGACCATATTAAAAAAGTATTAAAAATAATGTCTTGAGTTTTTTTTGTCCTTTCAATGCTGGCAAGTTGTATCTGCCTGTCCCAATGGTTGCTTGTTGTGTTTTTTTTTGTTATGGGGGGGCATACATAACAGGAGGGTGAAGGTCAGTCAGTTAGTGAGAGTGAGTCAGTGAGAGAGTGAGTCAGTGAGAGAGTGAGTCAGTGAGAGAGTGAGTCAGTGAGAGAGTGAGAGAGTGAGAGAGTGAGTCAGTGAGAGTGAGAGAGTGAGTCAGTGAGAGTGAGAGAGTGAGTCAGTGAGAGAGTGAGTCAGTGAGAGAGTCAGTCAGTGAGAGTGTCAGTGAGAGAGTCAGTGAGAGAGTCAGTGAGAGTGAGAGAGTGAGTCAGTGAGAGTCTGTCAGTGAGAGAGAGTGAGTCAGCCAGTGAGATAGTGAGTCAGTATTGTGTCCCTTTCAGCCATTGCTGAACTTAAATACACATTGAGATGCAGAAAACGTGTGATTTATAATAAATAAAAGAAATCGAAAATCAGTTTTCATATTTCTTTGTGATTATGTTCGTCTGTTATTTTTGTAAAATAGGCCCGTTCAATTTAAGTAAGGAGCATTTTAAGGGCATACTACTTCCTGTGCCCTCAAATGTGACATCATGTGATGTCATTCTGTATGCTAATTAGCCCCACCACTACTTTTGAGGACTTGTGCTCTGGATATTTAACAACTTTTGTAACCGAATTCCAGGTCAAAAGTTCAGAACTTGGTCCCTCCAACTCTGCACGGGTTGACGCTTGTCTTATTCTTTTAGCAGACCTTATTAACAACCCAAAAAAATCTCAGACCGCACGCTTCTCTTGCGTCATGCTTGGTGTCGCCGTTCCCATGGGCCCGCGGAAGAGCTTCATATGGCCAAGCAGAGGTCTCGGCTCCTCTGCTCACTGCAGCCCTGCTGACTGCCAAATCCCGTGACTGTGAGAACTGCCATTGTCATGTAGCAGGTAGATGGCGCCATCTAACGGTCACAACCTGCCCAAAAAAATATATACTGCACGATAGTTCTCAATTTTCCCTGTGTGTTTGTTTCATTGGGGCTTAAAAACGGAAGCAACATACACACTAGGTCAAAACCTAGGGATGACGTCTTAGGAACGGAATATAAGGGCATATATTATGATCACTGTTGAGAATGGAAAAATGCACTCTTGGAAATAATACATTGCGGGTGATGGGAGAAATGGAGTTCCTTCACGAGAGGGAGCAACCGTAATAGTCTAACGAGCCGGGAAGAGAGGAGCGGGGGCGAGCGCGGCAGCCTGCTGAGCTGACCAGATGCTCGTGCGTCATGGCCTTTTGCTTGCGGTTACCCGCACGGCCGGCATGTGTTTCCAATTATCGCGCCCGCGTCTGGGCACGATAATTGGAAACAGATGCTGGCCGTGCGGGTAACCGCAGGGAAAAGACCATGACGCACGAGCGTCTGGTCAGCTTTCAAAAGCCCCTTACATAAAGTCTCGCAGAGCAGCGCTTGCGCGCTACTCGAGGCTCGACCTAAAAAGGACTAAAAGTCCAAGCTTACACAAGTGACAACTGAGGAAATCAATAGGATAAAATACCCTATTTTCACAATCTGTCTAATGTGGTGCTCAAGACTAGTCTTAGGTCGTAGATCTACCTCAGAGAGACTATACTTACATAATCAAAGGTTTAACTTTGATACACTTTAGGGATCCATTGGTGCCATTCTCTGCAGCCATCTTTTCTGCAACTCCCCAACATAATTATGTACTGACCTTTTTCCGTATGGTGTTTTTTTTATTAGTTATTGGACAAGCCCCAGTCATATTTCAGAGCACTCTACAGTTATGTTACGTATGTAGCCTGTAGTACACGTTTTTAACTGTACAGAAGGCAAATCATTTTCTCAGATTTTCAACTCAGTGAATCCGTTTTTTTAAATAAATAAGCAATGGATTTGGTCAGGTGAGTGCGGGCAGAACTGTTTTTTTTTTTTTCCAGCAGGCATTTCCTGCTCATCCATGCACACTTTTTAAAGGCGCTTATCTGTATACAGATCTGCTTAGTCTGGCTCGGTGTCTGCTTCTCAATTCTGCTGTCTTGGGTAAAACAGTCCTCAAAGAGCATGCAGGCATTTGGCGTTTCCTGAGTGACAGGGAAGGTCACATGGTGCCATGGAACAGCTATGAGCGAAGCACTGCATGACCTGCAAGAGCGGCAGTGCTGCAGGTAGGTGCTACGGAGAACAGAACGGGAGGTTTGGAACACTCAGGGCCAGGCAAAACAAGAGAAATAAGGACACTAAGTGCAACAAAAGAAATTACAGGAAGCGAGACAGCCACAAAAGATGAGGCAACAGAAACCTAAGAGGTGAGAGGAGGGTGACAACAAAAAGTTCAGAAAAATAAATATGAAAAAAGGAAAGTAACAAAAAGGAGACATGTAAAAGCATCAGAAGAAAGGACATAAAAGAAGGGCAAAAGTAAGATAGAAGTAGATGGCGAGACAACAAAGGTGAGAGCAGCAGGAGAAGACGTCAATGGAAGTAGTCAGAGAAAGAGGGGTAGAGTGCAGCAGCACAAAATAATTTTAGACCGGACTCCCTAAGACGGAGGTTGACGCAGTGCAGACTCCCCCACTTCTAGATGCATGATCAGAAGCAGCAGAGGAGGATAAGCAACTGCTGTCATTCCTGCATCAATTCTGGGGGAGCTGAACATCAGCAGATGCCAGCAAGACTGATCTGTTAACATGATTTGAAAAGCACAAAAACATATTGGAATACTGGGCCTTCGATGAAGCAGTTATTCTTCTAAACGTATTTTTTTTTTTATATCCGAAGACTTTTCTAGCAAGATAGCACTATGCTGCACTTAGATTCACTTTACTTAAGAAGCCAGTAAAGGCCTTATTACAACACAATTTTAAGATGCGGAGCAGAACTGGCCAGGAAAAAAACCCAGGTATTCTAGATTTTGATAAATGCAGCATGTTTTGCAATCTTAGCTCTGTATTTTCATTTCAGTAGCTATTATTGATAAATCAAAGGAGGCCAAAATTATCAATTAGGATCATTCACAGTGTGACTTTTTGTGTGAGGATCTTTTGTAGACCAGCACAGAAAATATGTCAGATGTAGTAGAAGTTTTAAGGCAGGGTTTCCCCAAAACAGGAAGGTGTGGGGAACACAGCAAAGAACTCTAACTGTAAGCCTTGCTGCTTAGGAACGGTGAGGGATCTAAAATGATTGTTATGATGTCCCTAAGTGTACCTATTTTGGTTGCCTTTATGTGGACAGATTGTTACTGCCAAGTGGCCCCATGGAACAAATAAGGTGATGGAAGGATTGCTTGAATGAACCTGGTAATCAATCGAGGGTCATTCCATTCCATCGTGTTTCACCCACTATACCACTCAAGACAAAGACCTGCCATATGCACATCAGCCGTGGTCCTGCTCCAATGGGAACAGTCCAACCCAAACTGCTAAGCCAAGGCCCCTCCAGATGGGAGCACAATTAACCCCAGATGGGTAGACTGATGTGGAATGCGCAAGCTCCACGGGCTGAGATTAATTCAAGCATTCCTTCTATTACTTTATTTCTTGCAGTGGACATTGTAAGTGAAATGGGGATGCCCAGACATGGGCCGCAGTGCTCACTGTGCCATAGGACTCAGGCTATACCTCACTTAGTGTTTCCAGCAGGAGGTGACCTGGCCTGGACAATTCATATTGGAGAAGAACCAAGGAAGATTTGCATACAACTGGTCTATGTATAGAATGGAAACATGGGCAAGAGCTGACGGACTTCAACACATCCTCAAGTGATTGCCAGTGGTTGAGATGAATTCAAGCATTCCTACCATTCCTTTGCCGTTTGTTCCCAATTCACCCCATGGCCTCAGATGCCTTCAGCCAGTCCTGACATTTTATTTACCAGCAGCAGTTTAACACACTGGAAAATGTAGTTTTGCAATAAAGAGTTCAAATACACCAAAGCTAGAGAACGGTGTTGGATATCGCATCGGAGGAGGCTGAAGGTGACCTTACCGATTTTAAAACCCTCTGGTACACCTTCATTTTAGTTATTTGATGGTAAAGAACTGTGTGGCCCTATTCTATGCCAGCTGCTTGAACCCGTTTTGGTCATCCATATCTATGTGTCAACAATAACACAGATTTCACAACTCAACCTATCACACTAAGCTACTTTGTCAGAAAACTCATTGCTAGGGGCACCCACAAGAGTATGAATACAGGTGACATGGCCTCCTTGGCCGTGTATGAAGTTACAGACTATTTAACTCACTAAGTACCCCATATAAACGATTTGCGTCATTCTCGGACCACTGTAAAATCAGGTTCAGGCTGTTATCATGGATGTTATACATGTGGGTTGTGAGGGACTATTGTCTCCGACCTTGATTAGGTGCAGATGCTTCTGTGAGCTCTCTATTCTAGCATTCTACGTCAGGATGTGTTTACAGATTGTAAAGCCGAACCTCCCCACTAGTTAATTTACTTCACAGGTACTGGCTGCAGACAACCTCCTTACTTAGAGATACAAAAAGGAACACCCACAAACAAACCCCAGCCATACCCTCTACCCTGGACTCACAGCCTCAGTTCCTCGAAGGACTTGACTGAGTAAAGCGGGGAGTTGGGGTCCCGTTGCAGCACCTCCACTTGGTTGGTGTTGTTGACCAGGTTGCTGCGGATCAGCTTGTTCAGTAGAGACTGGGCAGCTCGGTCCTCTGTGGGAGGAAAAAAAATGTAGTCGATTTTTTTTTGTTACCATTTTCAGCCTTTTGTAGTTCAAAACCTTTTACAACACTTTATAAATACTCAAAAATCAACATGTAGCAAAACAAAATTGCAAACTGGATTTAATATTTAAAGCTAACCGAAAAATAGCCTAATTTAACCTTGTGCGGTTCATTAGCAATGTGACCCTTTCTAAAAGCCACTACACTCCCAAGTGGAAATCAGTGCTATGTTTTAGTGAAACGATACCAAAGGGGATGATGGACGGAGCGTTTGAGCAAATCAAACACTCACCCCCAGTCAACTGATCTGGGTTTAATCCATCATCATTCTTTAGCTCACTCCACCACCCCAGTTCAGACATGGCCATATGCAAATCAGTCTGACCCTGTGCCCCATGGGAACAGTCCAGCCCGAACTGCCAAGCCATGTCTTCCCTGGACCGGAAACAAGCATCCTGGGACCGGTTTCTGGCTATTCAGCCGTCATCAGCCAGGCTAGCTTGAATCCAGTGGCAAAGTGAGCAAGGGACCCACGTCTGGGCATACCCTGCCAACTTAGGGCGAACAAAGCGATACCAAAGGGGATGATGGACGGAGCGTTTGAGCAAATCAAACACTCACCCCCAGTCAACTGATCTGGGTTTAATCCATCATCATTCTTTAGCTCACTCCACCACCCCAGTTCAGACATGGCCATATGCAAATCAGTCTGACCCTGTGCCCCATGGGAACAGTCCAGCCCGAACTGCCAAGCCATGTCTTCCCTGGACCGGAAACAAGCATCCTGGGACCGGTTTCTGGCTATTCAGCCGTCATCAGCCAGGCTAGCTTGAATCCAGTGGCAAAGTGAGCAAGGGACCCACGTCTGGGCATACCCTGCCAACTTAGGGCGAACAAAGCAATACCAAAGGGGATGATGGGTCCTGTGCTCTCCATGCCACTGGAATCAAGCTATCCTGGCTGAAGAGGGGTGAAACCCCGAAACCGGTCCTAGGATGCTTGTTTCCAGTCCAGGGAGGACCTGGCTTGGCAGTTCAGGCTGGACTGTTCCCATGAGGCACAGGGTCAAGACTGATTTGCATATGGCTGGGTTCAAACTGGAATGGCATGGTGAGCAAAAAAACGATGGATTTAGGCCCAGATCTCTGTACTGGGGTGAATGTATGACATTGTTCTGCATTCTGTCCATCAACTGTTGTTTTTGCATGTTTTAGTGAAAGGTTGCATTCTTCAAAGAGATAAATGAATAGAACCGCAATGTTTGAACTGCTAAATAAGTTCCGAGCTGTCAATTTTAAGGAATAGTTATAAGAAAATATGTTTGGCAATCTGGAGCCCCCATGATTATTTATTTTTCACAGATGGGGCGCAGCATTAAAACTTTGAGGTCCACTGGCCTCAAGTCCCACCCCCCTGCCCTCATTAGTATCCTTTGCACAAAACCTGTCGCCTTCTGTGGAAATGCCCTCGTAAGAAACAAAAGACTCAACTGGTTGCGAAGATCAACAAGTCAACCCAAGTGTAGCCCAATAGGATAACACTGGCTGAATAGGCAATGTTGCAGAAACTTTGCGAGCATGTGGGTGCTATGAAAATATCCGAGGGTCACAACTCTGCTCCAGAAAGTGCTAGCACCTGGTTTTCGATGTAGATCCGCGTTTTCAAAGTTATATTTACTAAACAAATGTTAATTTCTTCTCTGAAGTAAAAGCACTGAAGCACTGAAACATTGACATTTTGGAGTGTTTATTTTCCACTTCTCTACCCGAATTTCTAATGTCTACGTGCATTGATTGTGCACCCTTGCTACATAGAGATAGTCTAGTGTCACTTGATTCTTTGGGGGTGTAATGATCTTTTGGTCCTGTGACACCAGTGGTAAACACAGACGCCCCACAAAGGATACTACCCAGTAACCACCAATTGTCACAGGACACTTGGAAAAGGTCTCTATTATGAAGTATGATACAGTGAGGTGTGATTTGGAATTCTTGCTTTCAAATGGTGCAACACTATACAGTGTAATGTAATGCTAACAGGTTAGGACGGTGCAGAGTGCATTTGTGAGCTGTGGTAAATTGTGATGTGCTCTAATGTGATGCTGTGTTGCATGATGTGTGTAGGAAAGTGCCCCATTTTGACATGGTCACCCCCATTCTTTGCCCGTTATCTAATGCAATTTCGACAGGAGTGCACTGCGTTCCAGCTATTCAGGTCACCAGTGCCAGGCCTCTTTCCCCAAACTAGACAATTGTTCACCCCCACCAATTGGCAATACCTTTAGCACCTCCTGCAAGTCCTTAGTAAATGGTACTCATGGTACCTAGGGCAGGGAAGCTTAAGAGGGTCTCTATGAGCTGCAGCATGTATTGTGCTACCCTAAGAGACCCTCAAGCCCAACATGCAAACTATCACTGCAGGCTGAGTGCAAAGGTGGAGAGAAAAGTGAAAACACGACAAGGCACACATTACTGTGTGCCATGCCTGCAGACACTGCATGCAGTATAGATAAGCCACCCCAACAGGCCTTATAGCCCTAAGACAGTGTGCACTATACTAATTGTGTGGGCATATCTGCATGAGCAAATATGCCCATCTGATGTCCAAGTCAATTCTTAGCTATCACAAGTAAACAGGGAAACCATTTTAAGTACGTGCTGGACAGTGAGAAAAACGAGTTCCCCAGTTACATGATGGCTTCACTGAAATCTATGGTGCTTGTTATCAAACAACTTGTATTATTAAACCCACACGGATTCCAGTGGTGGATTTATTAATACATTTATTTATAAAGTTTTATATAGCTCGAACGTGACCCACGAGGGTATCAGAGCGCTTTACAGTATAACAAATGGCTGAGGTGGTATACACGCATTCAAATGTGTCAATTTGTACAAAAGAAATATAAAATATATGAATAACAAACAGAGGACCGTGATTCTGCAGGACGTTGTACAATAGATAGTTAATGAACATTAGGTGATTGTGCTAGCAAACATAATTATTATAACCTCTATCGATTCACAGTGGATATAAAATGTATAGATGAACCAAGGGGACCCACAGCCAAGAGGGCACCTTAGAGGTGCCCCCTGAAAACCTACCATACTCTAGTGTGCTGGCTGACTGGTGTAGAGAAGCCTGCCACCGCAGACCGGTTTCTGACTCCCTGCAGGTGAGAGCCTACCCTCTCCGATAGCAGAAATAATGCCTGCTTTGACCGTAGATGTTGTCACCTCCTCCAAGCAAGAAGGCTAAGTAATCAGCACATCAAGTCAGGAGGCTTCAAAGGCCTCTGCCGCCTTTCATATGGGACCATGGCTTTCCCAGGCAGGGGAAATGCCACCCCCCTGCCCTGGGCCCATTTGGCACCAGGACAGGTGGGAAATTAGATATGCTGGGAGGTGTGGTGCACTAAAAGGCCAGCCAAACCACTAAGGAAATTTCCACCATTTTGGTAATGGCAGAATTAGGAACTCTGGAACAGGGTTTTACCCACTTCCCACACACCCCTAAATCTAATATTTAGGGCAGCCCCTGACACCAGAAAAGCAGATTCTTACGACCCAAGGAGGACATCAAAGAGCCGCAAAGAGCAAGCAACCGACTTGGCCCCAGCCCTACCGGCATGCCTGCTGTCCCCGGCAATTGCACCAAAGACGATTTGTCCTGCAGCTGCTCAAACTCCAAAAGCCTGGGAGGACTGCCAGCCTTTCAAGGAGCAACCAGCATCTCCCGTGGAGTAGCGAAGCTACTTCGCTGCATCCCGCATGCACTAAAGAAGAACCGGGAAGACTCTGGACTGCGAAAATCCGACACCGGAAAGCACCACTGCACCCGTGCCCCCAGCCAGAGTCGAAGTGGGCCAACAGTGCCAACGAGGGACTGAGATCCACCAGAGACTAACCCTACCATCAGTTTTCTCAGACTGGACTTCCAGTCGCTGCCTGCATCCTTTTTGTGCAGGCACCCCTCAACCGAGAGTGTCTCCTACAGCCCGGACCCTACGCTTAAAGACACCATTGTAACCGAGCCCTACAGCCACAGGAGAAGTGGACCAACGGTGTCCCTATGTGCTCAAGCATCTTGAGGACCCTGTGGATTCAACTGGACTTGCCCCCCAGTCCTTGCCTCTTTTACCCAGGACTATTGCCTATTGAAACCATGGGGGCAGCGAATGCCGTAAAGCACCTCTGCACCCAGATGCCCCAGAGCCTACCGAGGTGACCTGTTGGTGCTGCCTTGGACCTTGCCCCATACGTACCTTAACTCCAGAAGATTGGTCCTGTAAGTTGCTGCCAATTACCTGCATGCAGTATATGTGTTCTTTTCCATAGAATAACATTGCCACATTAGAGACAATAAAAGTCACCTACCTGTTTTCTTAAAAACTGCTATTTAAAAAAATACTTGCCCAACAAAGAAGTTCTTGGTGTCTAAATATATATAAAAATTAGTTATTTTTCTACGTTGGCGTAGATCTCCTTATTGAGCGTGTGTGTGTGTGTCATTTATTGACTGTGTATGCAATAAATGTCTAACACTCCTCCTTGATAAGCCTAAGGCTGCTCGACCATACTACCACTAAAAGAGCACCTTGAATTGTTAAATCAAGTCCTGTCCACTCATAAGGGGTACCTGGACACTCTACACAATACATCTTTTGGTGTATTATATAAATATAAAGAGCCAGCTTCCTACAATGTGCTATAAAGTGGTGTCACAGTAGTCAGCAATGTGACATTCAAAGGTGTGATATGGGGTCCTTAAATGTTATATGGTACAGTATAGTACAAGTGTGTATGCAGTCTTGTACAGGTAGTATAGTGTGATGTGATATTATTGAGCACAATGTGGATGTGGTATAATAAAGATGGAGACGTGATGTTGCACATAGAATTGCTATGTGACGCTGTAAGTTCTGGAGTAATGTGGTGCATTATTCCATTAAGGTAGCAAAACCATGGTGTGATGTGTGGTATTGTGTTGTGAGATGTTGGGTTGTGTGATTTCATCATATGGTATGCAAAGTGGATCATGTAATGTAGTGTTACATAGGAAGGTTGACAGTATGTGATGGAATATTGTTATGTGGGGAGGTAAGTAAAATCTAGTGTGGATGTTGGGACGTGAGATGATTTAATTATGTGCTGTCATGAGAGGACATGTTGGAAGGTGAGGTGCACTATCTTATGGTGTTAAGTGGCGCTGGGTGAAGCAATATGTGTCAAATTAATGAGATAAGCGTGTTCCAGGCAGCACATGGATGCAAAGATCATGAAGTACTCTTGGACCTTGAGAGGTATTTAACATGTGTAGCATGCCAGAGAGGAACAGCATTTTCCACAAGTACACATTTTTCCAACTATCCTTTGTTCTGCTCAGCGTTTCAGTGCCATGCAGGCACACATGTAGGCTCATCTGAAAGGATATGCAATACCATACTAATGGCGAATTGAGCCCTATACAGAGCCTAATTAACAAGAACACTTATGCAGCAGGAACCTTAGAAGACAGTCAAACTTACCAAAGAACACACCAACCACACACAATGATTCATTTAGCTATCCAACAGTTATAGGCGCTTTCTCCACCAACCTGTGGAGTACTGGAGAGATCCAGACCAAATGGAATCAGTCCGTCATTAGCCAGTCGAGAACTTCTTAAAGTCCCAACATAAGATCTCTCAAGTATCAATGTTCAGATCATAGGCTGCATAACAGAACAAAGTGTTTGATCACTTTTTACAAAGTACTTCTCTCTGTATTCCATTTATCCAATGAACAAAGCAGGACACTTCATAAACAAACTAAATTTACAATGAAACATACAGAAACTGCCTTTATTTTTATGCGCCACTCAAACATGCAATATATTATGCCCACATATTACGATCAGCCTCTGTTTTCAGGGTGCACCTTGCCCACAATACAGGACTGTATTATTGCCTTCTGATGAAATAAATAGAAACTAATTGATCTAGCCAGTGTATTAGATTAGCTAAAAAATGTAGCTCCATCTTAGTACATGCATTAGCACAGTGTGTCAATTTTGACTTCAGTTACAAAGCCAGGAAAACAAGCATTGGCATAGCCAATAGGTCTCGCTTTTGGGACCTTAGAAGTATTTAGTTATGCAGCACAATATCCTTGGTGCAACAACATCAGCTGTTGCATGGCTAAACCTTGTACCTTATAAGTGTTTAGCCATGCAACAGTTGATGTTGTTGCACCAAGGATATTGTGCTGCATAACTAAATACTTATAAGGTCCCAAAAGCGAGACCTATTGGCATTAGTTAAAGCGCCAATAGGTCTCGCTTTTGGGACCTTATAAGTATTAAGTTATGCAGCATAATATCCTTGGTGCAACAACATTAACTGTTGCATAGTTAAACACTTATAAGGTCCCAAAGGCGAGACCTATTGGCTATGAGGTGAGGTGAGATGAGGTGTTTTGGTTGCCTCCCTTTGGCTTACATTTGGACTCGGTGGCCTGCTTCACGGCTGTCGCGAAGCACTTTCTTATCTTTATGGGGCCAAACACATGGCCCCATAAAGATAAGAGATCCCCATGCTCCGGCGCGATCCTCTTTCGCTTTCGGGACCGCGCTGTGTTCTCCTCTCTCTCTCCGCTGCTGCCTCGCGCCGGTCTCTCCATACATCACTTCCCATCGTTCCTCTCACGGTGTCCCTCTTCTCTGTTAGCACACTGCTAAACACTAGACGTTTTTGTTCAGCACTATCCTAAACTCGCGTATTTGAAGGTGCTGTCTTATCGGATAATGAACAGAAGGGAGGCTCGGGGAAATAAAGCATTTGCCTACGATCACACAGTTTGATCAATCTGGGATTGATAACATTTTCCAGTTTCACACTCAGCAATTTAGCCACTAGGTGGTTTGACATCAAAGGGTAATACTTTCTCATTATTTATTTGAGGACGAGGTTTAGAGTGTGGGTGACAGGCAGAATCCGTGCTTTATTTTGGGCAGTTTTACATAAGGGCATTTTGGCAACAGACATAACAGCGCTTCACTAAAAGACACGGACCACGGTCCATTTTTCAGCACAGGGAGTTTTGCACGGATTTGTGCCCGGTTCCCTATGACATAGAATTAGCAGATGTGGCCACTAAGGCACATTAACTCCCGTGAAAGATCGACTCGTTGCGGGCTCGAGGAGCCTGGGGGACCTCGAGCTCAGACCGAGCCAGGCACCAGGCTCGAGTTTTTGATTCTCGCCCACATCTACATAGTCTTACTAGTTCCGAGCCATCTGGCGGAATAACGACCACATGACCCACTGGCACTGCTGAGCCCGTCCCTTGGCACAAAGCTGAGCCGCGTGCCTACAACCTGGTACTCCAAGTACAGTGTCTTTAACCTTGGTGATCACAGACGCAGCTTGAGCACAAAGTTCGCGTTCACTTTCTAATGTGACGCCTATACTGTAACTCTGTGCACAAGGCCCTCAGAACACAGACGTTGGCACACACCCCCTGGCACAATGCAGAGCGCAGACCCCTGACAGTGCCGCGCGCAGCCAGTCTGTGACGCTTGCACCCCCGCCCTGGCAGGACACCGTGACTTACATTGGCTCCCTTACCCGTCACATATATACTGTGTTCTACAATTGCATCAAAGGAACTGTATTGTGATGCTTTGGTGATACAATCATTCCGCGTTCCTGCATTCGGTTCAACGTGTCGGGGATACTCACTCTTTCGGAGAGCTAGTTTTTACAGTACAATCGACCTATGGCTAATTCTATCACCCAACGATCCATTGTAGCTCCGCCCTCCTTTTCACGAGTCTTCCTGTTAGTTGAGATGAAGAGCCCGTGCTCCCCACCCTCTATATCTTACAGAGTCCTACTTGTGGATGCTCTGCCCTGCAAACCTCTGAGTGACCACCTGCACCGGCTCTCATTGGTGCAAGATCACACGGTGCGATCTCCTCCCTCTTGGGCTCGCGAGGCACAGGACGGTGTGCGGGCTGTGTGTGCTGTCAGAGGGCTGCAGCGGGGGATCCGACTGTTAGTGAGTGCTGAGGAGGGCTGGAATTACCATTTTGACACGTGAATGTTCTTTTTAAAATTACTGCAGTGCATAGTGAGTATATATGCTCTAGGACAGTGGTTCCCAAACTTTTGACTCCTGAGGACCCCCATTGAGTCACCACTGGAAGCCGGGGACCCCCAAGCAATCTGTATGATTTAAATTTCAAACATTAAAACAGTAATTCGAAAAAAATAAACACAGGTGTGCACACAAAACAAATAGTCAAATTACTAAGGATTTTTGTATTTTATATTGAAAGAATCTGCAAAAACGAAAAACTTTATTGGGAAGGTTGGTGCTGCATCTCCGTGACTAACTTTTAAATGGTTGGTTTTATTTCGCAGTACGAGGCTCCTGTTCCTGCCAGGGCCAGACTGGAAACCCAAAGCAGTCCTGGCAAATGTTTTCAGACCAGTCCCCATACGGTGCACACAAAGGACCTCATTTATGAAAAGTGACCCATCGCTGTGTGAAAACAGCGATGCGTCACTTTTCATTACGCCCCTTGCGACACCAATGATGCGTCATATTTACAGTATGACGCATCATGTCGCAAGGGAGTTATAGATACGTCAGTATTTCTGACGTATCTGTAGGCGCAAAAATGATGCATTGCTGGAGTGTGTCACAAAAGTGACGCAACTCCATCAATGGGTCATTTCACATGGGCAAGTCCCATTTCAAATGTGCCTGTGTCAGTCTTACGCCTGCTGTGAGGCAGGCGTAAGATATTGACGCATTTGTGTCTTAGAAGTGACGCAGTGAAATCTCATAGATTTCACTGCGTCACTTCTACGAGGCTTACTTGCGTCAGAACGCCCACCCTGCATACATTATACCTGGCGCAGGTATAATGTGGCGCAGGGGTTTACAAAGTGACGCATCTACCTAGATGCGTCACTTTGTAAATATGACGTAACATGGCGCATTTTTTACGCTGCTGGTGCGTCACAAAAGATGACGCATCGGCGGCGCAAAAGTGACGCAAGGGCTCATAAATAAGCCCCCAAGTGCAGTGAGTGAGCCTAACCACTACAAAGGGGGCTTTGGGAGGCTCTCCCCCCAAGAAAATTTAGGAAACAATGGTGCATTCTACAACACATTTATCATTAAATATTGAATTGTACATATCCCTGGACGACCCAGCATATCGCATGGATAGGCACCTCCTGGAGACTGCAGGGGTTATGGGAGCACTATACAATAGGGTCAAGAGGAACAACCTCACAGGTCCAACGGTGCACACTATCCAAATCTGGTTCGAGGCACAACGAGCGCTGGGTTGGGAGGGAGTAATAACACAGGCCATGCCATTATGGGACACGAAAAGATTAGGTACATTACGCAACACCAAAGGCTTACGGCAGTGGGACCTGATAGGAATCTCAAGGGTGGGAGATCTGTGGAAGAAAGGAGAAATGGTCACATTTGCCCAATTACAGGTCACATATGGACTGGCAAAACGGAAACATTTAGTTACATACAGATCAGACACGCGCTCATGACAATGATTCCACCGGGTATGCAGCTCGCAGAATCTTCACCACTAGAGGATAGGCTCCTGACAGATCACCTTAACAAAAAAGCCATCTCCCACACCTATTGGAAAATAATCAATAACCATCCAGACCCCACTGCAGTACTTAAAACCAAATGGGAATCTGAAGTAGGTGAGTTAGATGACGCAGATTGGCAAGAGGCACTTGTGTCCCCTAAGGAGATAGCGATATCGTCTAAACTCTAGTTGGTACAATTAAAAATCTTACATCGCATTTATTATACACGGACACTCCTACACAAAATTGACCGGACGGACACACCGCTCTGCCTTAGACAATGTAGTGCATCAGGCACACTCTTTCACACTCTCTGGCTCTGTCCAGAGAATGCACGTTACTGGAGAGCGGTAATGCGCACACTCTCGCAAGTTACAACGGTTTCGATTCTCCCAGAACCAAAAAGATGCCTCCTTAATGTATGGGAGCCCACGGATCTCAACCATACGGCTCAGGACTGGGTGACACTAGGCATGACATTGGCGAAGCGTAATATTGCACAACGCTGGGGATCCCGACAAACTCCTACCCTTCACCAGTGGTGTAAAGACATGGACAATGCAATGATAGTGGAGAAATCAGTTTACGTTCACAGAGGGTGTCCCAAAAAATGGACACGGGTGTGGGGAGGGTGGAATACCTACCGAGGAAATATATGTGAACCCCCGCATGAGGATTCATTGTCAGAAATAAGTGAGTGACTGGACCAAAACAAAAAGAGGATACGAGATATCGTGCATCTTGATTGCCCGCTAGCTAATACCCGCACAGAGCATTTCCCACTGTTAAAACCTGCCAGTGAACTATTGAATAGCTTTCTAAACCACTATGTATGTACCGTCAAATCTTACTGTACTGTATTCAATTGTTATATTACTCAAAATGCCAATAAAAATGTTTAAAAAATAAATATTGAATTGTATTAGCTTTTAAAGAATAGTAAAATGATGACCATACTATGCACCAGGATACGACAATCTTTGTTGGGGTTCTTCCATGATTCCCTTATTATCACCCTCCAACAGTGCCTCTCAGCTCTCCATAGTCCCTCTGTCACATGTATTTCATTTGTTTTATAGCATCTCTCATACCATTATAGGATGTCAGAGCACTTTACAATACACACATATAGGGGCAGATTTGCAAGCTCTTGCGCAACCGGATGCGTCACAAAAAGTGACGCTCCGGCGGCGCATTTTAGTGCCCCATATTTACACGGACAGGAAAAGCCACCCTGCGTGACTTTTCCTGTTCTTGTAGATATGGCCTCTTTGCACGCAGCACTTTGCGTGAAAGTTGCGTTCCATGGGTTTTGCTGTGAATGTTCTCACGCAACACCCATGAAACCAGACACATTTCCAGATTTACGAGAAATCGTAAATCTGGAAATGCACGCATAGAAAGATGAAATCCCCTATGGTGATTTTTTATGTGCAGAAAGGGAACCCTTACTGCACATAAACAATCTCCCCACAACGCAGGCATCCTTGCACCATGGTGCAAGGGTGCCTGTGCCGGCGCAGGGGGAGCACAGAGATGCAACATATTGTTGTAAATATGTTGCATCCCTGTGTTTTGAAAGTGACTAAGTGCGGTGCAGCCAAATAGCTTGTGGCACTCACTGAGTCACTTTCCTTGTAAATCTGCCCCATAGAGACAATGAATCATACATGTAAATCAGTGTAAAGAAAATGTTACATAAGGCAAAGGCGACTACAAGTTGTAGGATTCACATGTCATTCATACTGGTAGGCATTTTTAAAGAGTGCTTGGTCTGGAGAAGCACAAACTCAGGATTCAGGATATAACACAGTGGTTAGCATTGACTTTACCAACAGAAATGTATTTCCACCCAAATAAACCTTTTAGCAGCATCAGGATGATGAACGACTGGGAAAAACATAAGTTACTAACTTGTACCATGCAGTTTGCAAGCAGCTTTTTGATGCCAGTTTATAGGTCACTGTGCTAGATCACGATTGTCACTTATAAACTGCAAAGTAACAAACGAATCTCTGTGACAAAAGCAGTAACCCACTGATTTATGCTGGTAAACCACAGTTTTTAAAAATGCAATAGGCATATTAACCCTCTGTGCTACATTAGATAAGTCAAAGCTGGCACTGGACAAAACTCTCATCTCTCTCCAGCAGGAACATTAATCACTGGTGTTATCTTGACACTTTTATTGTTGCTCGAAAACTGCTAATTATACAAGGAACTTTGCAGTGCTTTTAAAACTGCTGCCTGAGGACCCCCTGGGAATGTGTCACGGACCCCTGGGGGTCCGCGGACCACAGTTTGGGAAACACTGCTCTAGGAGACACTAGATTGCTTTAGAAAGAGGATGTGGCACAACATAGCGAGCTGCCGACTTTGGAACTGGGAATCAGGCTCGATCTCGGCGTGGGTTCTCCCGTGCCTACAACAAAAAAAACCAAGCAGTGGCCGCGCGGCCGTAAAAGTAACGCCGCGCGGCCGCGAAATGAAATTTAAACAAGCGCACGCCTCGCGCGTCAGCAGAGGGAGGGGGGCCAGCGCGATTCCCTTGCGGGAGCGAGCGGCAAGGCGCGATAATTAACATATGGCGCCAGCTGCTCGCTCCCGCAAGTGAATCGCCAGACGTGCACACGTTGCCATTGGAAGCAATGCAACGCGTGCACGTTTTTGCAGGGAAAGCTGTGCCGATTTCTAAAGGTCTCTCCTATGCAGCGCATGCGCGCTGCGTAGATGAGACCTAAAAAACAGTAACTAGCACAATCTGCAACAACCTAGTCGTAAAAGTAATGCAACAAGGGCTGTGACAAGTTGGAATACAAAATAGCATGAACATGTACAAAAACTGTGTATATTTCAGATGCATGATAAGGGCCGGTCTCTACACACTAAATGTGGATCTCACCTTTTTCGTCATCATCTGTTTTCTCTGGGTTATCGTCATTGTTAACAGCACCTGAAAGAAAAACAACAACTTGTAAACCATGGGATAAGACAAGACAGAAAAGATCATGTGTCTGAATTGTCAGTAAAAGGCCTATGATTTACAAGGTAGTCACCACTGTAACTTGGAAATACCAGCTGCTTTATTCCAATCATTTAGATGAATGGTAAGTCAAGTATTGAGGGAACAGTGGCCAACACGCATCTCTCGTTTACCCTCTAGTAAGAGAGTTCCTTTTTAACAAACTTGCACGTGAATGTTGGAAACAGTAGACAAGACAGCAAATGGATTGTGGAAAAGGTTTCTTTAGCAGAGGCTGACCTACTAAGAGTACCCCAGTTAAAAGACTAACTCTTAATAATTATTCTTACATTCCAGCTCCTTTTTTCCTATATGTGGTACAAATCCTAAGCATGCTAGACTTGTGTCTCTGACCAAACTGGGCATCAGGTAATGTTCAATGTATAGTATAAGAAAGAAAAAAACAGTTGCCAGCAGGGTTCCATAGGACCCATCACACATGATGTGCCTGTCCTGTTGAAGACGAAGTACCAGATAGTAAATTAGCCTTTGGTACCATATGGGGAAATGGATTGCATCTAATGCAGACCGGGAGGACCGTCAAAAAGGGTACAGTTACTGTCCTATATCTGGTGGTTAGAGGTAGGGCAGACATTGTTTAATATCCTCTGGAGCCCGGTAACAGCAATACACACCCTGTGGTTGTAGATTGGGGTTTTTGTATCCAAGTGTGTTAATCCGATACAGCCCAAAAGCCATTATCCTTTGTGATGGTGAGTGGCTGCTTACCTGATGATCTGGAGGTGGGGAAGCATGGTTTCTTGGCCAAACATGCAGCAGCATTAACTAATCGCCCTTTGGCTGGACGTCCTAACTGTCCAGGTTAAAAAGGAGGGAAAGTACTAGCTGTCAGTGGCCTAGATCTAAGGAGAGTTCTAACCATAACAAATCTGGGGTGGGGGGAGCTAATGTTAATGTTTACCAAGTAGAGTCCTGATGCTAGTAAACCGTACTTGGCTTGTAAGGGGTAGTTAAAAATGTGTACGAAATGTTCAAAGCCAAAATTTGAACATAATGCAATCAAAACAAACATTTTGTCCACAAAAAAATGCAAACTATAACGCAGAAGCCATTAAGGAAGAAAATTTGGAAAGGAGTAGGGTGAATATTTATGCATGCATCTGGGGAGCAAAACAGAGGATTCACATTACTTCACAACAAAAGCAGGTTTATAAATAAAGTTGTGTAAATCACGTCTACTGTTCACATGTTACTGTTTTAATACAATAATATTATTATGGTTAGATGGATTCAATTAGGTCACATATGTAAAGTGGTCCAAGCTAAATAAATGCAATTAATATATAAATGTGTTATCAATCATATTTGTTAAATACACGAAGTGCCATTAGATGTCATCATAATGAGAAACTAAGAAATATATATCTTAGAATACACATAATAAAAACATTAATATAACATCAACAATTGAAATCGCGAGAAAATAAACAAATCCGCATGCAGAACCACAAGTATAAAATGAAAAAGGAAAAAAAAAAAAAAAAGGACTACCCTTCCTAAAGCATATCGGAGGTCAACACAGGACATGGAAGGATGGGTCAATGTAAGCCTGCAGGGGTGCTGTTAACCTAGGTCAAAGCAGAGTGTGATATGAAAGTAGCGTATCCAAGGTAAGCCAAAGATGTAGGATGCAGCCCAAGTGGCCAAGGGAAGGGGTTCTGATTGTAAACAGAACAGGGAAGAGTGGGCAGGCCAAAGCAGACTCTTAGGGGGAAAGCAAAGCAGGCAGAGATACATGGAATGGAGGTGTACTGGAGAGGGTGGATGAGGACTCCACAAGAGGGCCATCGAGGGGTGAAGGTAAATGGGGGACTAAGGCGCAGAACCTGAGAAGGAAAGACATTTGGGGTTGGCAGGGCTGCTGGGTTCTGGTTGAAACAGCAGGGAAAAGAGGGGAGGAATAGAGCACAGGGCAGAATAAAACAAGAGTTTATAACTGCAGTCACAAATTAACTCAAACTGGAGAGCTGCGAGACAGCCAGTGTGGTTCAGAGTAGAAAATCATTTACCATCTTACTAGGTTTAGGCGAAGTTGACATACACATATACAAATGTCCTATGGACGTGCATGAGCTATTATGGTAGGCTTGCGTGCTTTCTACATTCCTAATTAATTACTGTATGACTCGTTTCCAAGAATCTACATTAAACCTTCAACTTTTGTGCAGTACTAAGTGCAGCTCAACAAAAACACAAGGAAAGATTTCTCCAAAAATACAGGGATAAACAACTCACCATTGGTGTCCGCCTTCGGTATCTCTTCACCTTTTTCATCCGAAGGCTCTAAGGGAGGTACCGCGAGCTGCAGTATAAAATACATGCATCAGGGCCACTCAATTTAAAAAAAAAATCAAAGTCATACCTATACTTGCACCCTGCGGGACTCGGTCAATAATCCAAATCCAGCAGGCAAAGAACACCAAAGATGGTCAACCCACAGGTTTGGAAAGGTCTGCAATGGTCCTGTGCTGAAGCTTTTCTAGTTTCTATACTCATAACTCCTCACCTTTGTTGGGTTTTCAGAAGGCTTAGATTTCTCATCACCAAGATGCAGGTTCCCGAGCTAAACAAGAAAAAAATGCATATTTATTACAAACAAAAAGCGTACAGCTACACTTTCCAGCCACATACACAAAAGCATTGAGGTGTCCTATACATCCAATATCCAAGAGGTGATAGAGCTTAATGAATAAGCGAGCTTATAGTAACAAGAGCCACGCAGATGCAGTACAAGGCATTGCTTGCAGAATTTACAATACACACAACCTTTAGATGGCAGTATTTTTACTTTGTTTTACTTTTATATTTGCATTGCCTGTTGCATACATTTGCAGACAAGTGTAAATAACTACAGGCTTACCAAGACCAGACTTTGCCAACGCTTGCTGTAAACTCTTGCCATCTGCATATTTTAGTGCAGGTCAACAAGCAAACAAAACGTTCCCCCTTTTTGCTGAAAAAAATCTGCTTGGATGTTCTCTAATAGCAGCATAAACGGTTTCATGTTGTATGATTCAAGGTGGGCTGTTTGTACTTTTGGGACATCAAATATGTATCTCATTAAATACAAGTTAAATTGGCTGAACGGCCCTTTACTACCACTCAAATTTTTAAAATGGCATGCAAATGACCTGCAACCCAGATGCAAAATCAAAATGCTGCAGAGTGAAAACAGGAAAGACAAGTATTTTATGAGTGCATTGAAGGCACGCTGCAAGCTCGTAGCTGGTTTGTATTATAATATTCATGAGTAGCAACAGAATAACACAGAAAGAAGCCTTACAGAAGAATGCGATGGCTACCGTGCTACCAGCCAAAAATTAATGAAGGTTTTCCGAACAAATATGAAGGGGAAAAAAAACTGTTTATGCAACTTTTGAAACTACAAGGAAGGCTATTTGAATAAAAAAATGCTTAATTGACACCATTCCCACAGATTCCGCTATAAATCTTTCTCCCGGCAGCATACTCGATTCGGGTGTTTTTCTAGTACTTAATGGCGTCCTGAGATGCTTTAGTACAAGTTGTGAGCCAGGTCAATATAAGGCGCCAGCACCTCTTCACATGCAGGACCTGGGGTGACCCAGTTTTACGGTGCATGCTTCGACTAATTATTCCGATTTTTTTTTTTATTATGGGCAGTAATGCCCACACCTTAGTCTTTGGCCTTTAAGCACTTGTTTCAGGAGTCACCGAAAACGTCTGACAAAGCCTTTTGAATCCGTCAACCACTTCTTTCTTTGTTGTCCCATCTCGAGCACTTATTGTGATACCTACTTGAGGAGGTCCCAAGGCAATACGAGGGGTATAAAACACCACTTGCAACAAAGTCATTTATAACAGGTACCCTGAGGCTACAGTACTACTAGGCCCTGACCTAAATAATGAAGCACTTGCCTTTAGCAAATGACTTAATAGTAATGAGGCAGAATAGTCAAAGTCTTACACAGGGAGAGAGAGTGGCCTAGAAACTCAAAACACTGTAAAACTCATCTAACACCTCTAAGAACTGAAAGGCCAGCCTATGCTTTACCATTTAAAAAGAAAGTATTTTAATACACATAGTAATTAATAATACACATAATAACTGTGGTGCTTAGTTCATTTGATTGACATCTTGAGTATCCAAAGAAATTCAAGAGGGAAGCTACATTGATAAGTGAAAGGGAAGCTAAGGACCTCCTCTAAACCGGGACTCTGTCTAGAGATCGTTCCACTAAGAAATGGCAGAATAACAATCAATATCATAAATAAAAATGCTACTTATTACTTTAGGCACAAGGGGAAAGAAAAGAGCATAAAGACGACCAAAAATAGATAGCTTTCTCCCTGGAACAGATTCCAGTTCTTCAGAACTCTCCACATAAACAGTCAAGTACCCCAGCCTTAGCACCTCAGACGTTGGGATTGGACATATGTCCATATTTTGTGACTCACTAACATGTCGGAGTACATGTTAGCATCACCATCCTTTGAAACTGTTCCACCAGAATTCGTTCCAGAAGCTTCAGCCACAGCCCCCCTTTGCCAAGCTAATACCAGTGTCGGCAGGCGAAAAGAGACGTTTGACTTCAAATCTGATTTCACTGATGGCAGCGCCTGGACACCGTCAAGGGTGACAAGCAGCGCTCTACAAATCCACATTACATTGGCATCAGCACCTAGAGCACAGCTACTGATTCAGACTTTAAAGTCATCAATGTTGATGACATGCCTAATATTAAATACTATAATAAAGAAATCCCTTGAGACTACAATCATGATCATCTGAGCAGTAGCCTTTTTCAGCTGTTTATAATAAGGCATCAAAAACTTTGTTAGTGACTGACCACGTAAGTTAAATCTCTTCATACGGAGCTCGCTTACAATGCAGCTTCGTCAAAGTGCAGTGTGTGTCACACAGGTGTAGTCTACAACTGCATAAGCCACTGCAGAGCACATGTTGAAGCAAAAAGATGGCATCCGTTTCCCCCAGAGCAATGAAGCAGCTTGGGCCGTTCGCGTATGATTCAAGACCAACTGGCAGAATGAAAGAGGCATGGCACTGGTGGATGCACTGCGATGCCTGTAGCATGAAGTGGGCGCATGAAAAAGCAAAGAGAATGACGCCCCCCCCTTTCACGGTTAGGACTGACTGATTTGCCCACCCCTTTCCCTAATCTGATCTTGCAAGGTGATCCACGGCAACTAGTCTGAGCTTCCTGCAAGTCCGGTTGCCCAGATCAGTAATCTGTTTCCAAACACATTAACAGACTGAGTCTCATGGTATCATTTCAATACAGATATATTGTTTTGTTTTTCCGAACACATTTTCTTTATTACCTGTGCTGTTTGTACAGGGATCAAATTGAGTATGGGTGGTGGGAGGTGTGTCAGGTGTTGGGAGGCGTGTCAAGGCGGTGCTCCTAGCATTACATCCTGTGGAGAAAAAGCAGGCAGAGACAGCTGCTCGAGACGGCCATGGTGGAAGCACTGAGAATGATCCATGGAACCGGAGTCAAAGGCAGCTAATTTGATTTGATCTGCACTTTGTCTTCCCTATGAACACTGCAGCAAGCTGTCTGAGAATGAAGAGTACACAGGGTGGCGGTCTTAGAATAAAATCCAAGCTGTACATCAGAGGCTACTAAATGCTACTTTCTGCAGCGGTGTTAATTTGCAGCTCAAAATTAGGTGGCCAAGTGTGGGAAGGCAAGGAGAAGCTATAATCACAAAAATACCTACGGAGCTTTAACCACAACATGAAACCATATATTCCAAATGAAGTCCTTATGCCTTTCCCTGTGATAGGTTTGGCTTCATTTTATACAATTTTAATTAATCTAAAAACATCTGCCTTATTTCTTCAGATTTGCAGTCTGAACGAAGCTAACTTAGGTTTTGTGTTGAAATTACCCTTTCAAGGAGGTTTACAAATCATTGACGTATGTAACTAAGTCTAGTCAAAACAATTGTTCAGCATCACTAGAGAAGGGAAATACAACAAATTTACAGGGGACAGTAGAGCAGAGTCATGGGTGGGCTCTGGCTCCAACAGCCTGTGTACGATCCAAGCCTTGAAAATATTGGTAATGTAAATCATGGGACAAACATGTTAAAATATGATATGCTGTCTTCAACATTCGAAAAAAGTGTATTTCTTTTCCAAGCAGAAGCGTTTCACCTTAGTACATCAGATTATATCTCTGCATTGAGAAGTAGTTATTAAAAGTGACAGTTTTTACACATGTACTGAGAAAGATTTCATCATTTGCCCTGATGACAATCCTATTAGTGAACTGAGAGGCAAGTCAGTTTTCATGTGTACCGTATATGTGGCCTAGATTAGTATTTATGGAGCAACATTATAGGCTATAAAATAGAGCACAAGAGATTTTTGTACAGTGCACATCATTATCTCGTAGTTGAAGGTGCTCTTCATATGTGACAATGGACAAAAAGGAGGCTCGGTGAAACAGAGTATTTGGCTAGGATGCACAGTTTGGTCAACAGGGAAGGATACCAGATTTTCTAGTTTCACACTGTGCAATTCAGCCACTAGTTGGATATCTTTCGGACATCAAAGGTTAATGCTTTGGTCTTAATTCTTGGAGGATGAGATTAGACTTTGGCCAATGGGCAGAATTCACATTTTATTTTTGACAGTTTTACATAGCGCAAACCTTGACCAAGAACATGAGACCACTTGACAACAGACACATACTACCTCATACTGGTTTTCTCCAACACAGGGAAATTTGGCTACATCGACTCCTGTGAAAGCTCAGATACTTCTGGAACGAGGTTCCAAGAGGACCTCGAGCTGAGCCAGCTAGGCTTCTGGACCAAGTTTTCAGTGGCTTGTCCACCTCCAAGTATCACTGTGCCTCCCTGGTTGCTCACAACATAACGCAATGTAAAACTGAGTCTTAATACAGAATTTTAGATGGGCAACTGAATAACGGTGATTTTTAACCAATGGGCTCTGAGTGATATAAAATAGACAGAACACCCACATCAGTTATTTTTCATACACTTGGCTAGAATTTAAGTTTTTGCTTTCCTTTTGGAGCTATGAAAAAAGGAAAACGGACTATGCAAGCGTAGATGCTGGATTCGCGATTAGCAAGGCAGCCAACATCACGGTGCAGGAATGGAAATCAGCTTCTATCATTCCCATGGCTTGAATGATTTAAATTGATATTTACAAAGAAAGAAATCTAGTCTTTACAAAAACGATTCAAGTGAGGCAGTGCATTGCCTGGCAAAGGTTCTGCGACAATTGAACCTTTCGGAGATTACATTATTGACGGACATGCATCCATGGGCTATTAAAATGATTGAGACGTGCAGGGCAAATGAAAGAATGTTTGTGCAGTATGGTGGACACTAAAGAAGCAGGGAACACTAAATGGAAGTCAAATTTTTAAGATCATAAAGGAAGAAATATATTTTACAGTCAAGCAGCCCTTTGAAGAGCTTAGAAGAGGTGAGTATCAAAAGTGACACTTACCGCTCCAGGTTTTATGCAATAAAAGACTGCATTTTCGGACTTTAGTTTTGAATTTAGCATTAGAAGCATATATGTAAACATTTTTGCATGCCAAATACTTATTGCCAAAAACCATGGCAGACTGAAGGAGCCATGCATGATCTAAGATTATTTGCAGGTACACAGATGTACGTAGCTGTGTGGCGCGCTACTTACCAAAATCTTACAATATTGAAAAAATAGACTTCAGCGAGCCGAGCCTTCCTTTTCTTCGTCGCAGTTCGTCGACATCTATTTTTTCAGTATTTTAAGATTTTGGTAAGCAGCGCAGCACACCGCCTGTGGCACGCTGCTCACTAAAAGCTTAAACTATTGAAAAAATTGATTTGGACAAGCCGCGATTTTCTTTTCTTCGTGGCAGCTCGCCAGAGTTTATATTTTCAATATTGTAAGATTCGGGTAAGCAGTGCAGCACGCCACCTGTGTTGCGCTGTAGGAGAAAATCATTAAAAAAAGTGCTGACAGACTAAAGAAAAGATCGGTGTAACTACAAAAGTAAAAGGGCCAGTCCTCATTGGAGGTTTCAAATGTAGACAAGGCGGTACTAAGGAGGGACTAGCAAGCCTATTAACGAATCAGAAGCCAACATTTACAAAGGACAATGACACAAGCCAATGAAAAATACTGGCAGAGAGTGGGCGGAGCTTCAAGTCCATACCGGAATACAGCATGCCTTTCACAGCAGCGCATGCGCTGCCCAGGCTCAACCTAAAAATGCATTTTGCATTGCAAAATTCCTAAACGTTGCTCCCAAGACAATTTAGTTAAATGTATCAATTTATAGTTTTCCTTGCTTCTGAAAATCCTCGTCCTTTTTTTTTTTTTGTACATTTAATTAAAATTTCATTTTACATGAAAAACAACAGTAAAGAAAACCAAAGTACTCCACTCCAACAAATACTATACCAATGAAAAATCCAAAAAAAATAAAAATAAATAAAAAGGACTTGAGTAAGAATTAAGGAAAAGGAAAAATCCAATAAGGAACAAAAGAACAATCTCTCTTAATAAATACAGTTTAAGCAACGCCTAAGACAGGGGTCTCCAACCTTTTCTGAAGGAAAAGCTACTTATGTACAATGAAAATCTTCCCGTACTACTATTACTCGTGTTGTAATAGTTAACCACATCAGACAGGTTAAATTGCTGGCAATTCCATTCAAGACTCCCAGCAGTGATCATCTCAATGCACCAGCAAGGTTAGCAGCAGTAATGTTAAAAAGGCTTTATCAATTTGTCAGGTCTCTGCATGGGTAATAAATAACATCCATAATGTAATTCCCCTGGCACCAATATAATAAGTATCCCTAATGACGTATGCTTTATCACTACATTATATAACATAACATGTAGCTTTATAGAGCACGTGCTTGCTGATGGGTAAGTTGGCGCTGAAATGACACGTTTATCCTTAACCAACTGAATGGTTGTATTGGAAATCAAATGGAAATTCAATTGAGATTCAACTACTTTTCTCCAAACATTAGCTTATGAGTCTTGAAAATACATAAATTTTCATCTCAAATACACACTTATCAAGATCGGTATACATTTATTGATTCAACCTAGCAAAAGCTGCCAATTTAGTAATACTGGAGAGCTACTTAAAGATAGCTGGAGAGCTACCAGTAGCTCACGGGCTACTCATTGGAGGACAACCCATCCCCACATCTAACATACATCCAACAAACAAATGGATTAAGCCACCAACCTCAAACATTTCATCCTAGAATCATATGGTAGATGAAAGCACTCCAATCGCTATCACAGTTGAGCGGATAAAAAGTATACTAAACAAGAGGAATATAGTTTAAATTAAACTAAAAAATGGACCCCAAATCTCGAATACCTGGATTTGATCCTGAACCTTATAAAACCTATGTTCATACGTAGCTACCTGGTAAAGTTCAGCTAGCCATTCTTGATGCACGGGTTTCTGAAAATCCTCCTTTGTATTCGATCACATCATTAAGTGAAACTATAGAGATCCCTGGTAATAGGTGCACTGATTACTGAAACATCATCTATGTAGGTCTTCCCAAGAATCTCAATTCAATTTCATCTTTATTCAATTCACATGGTGTATCATAAAAGAGTACATAAAAAAAAAAAAAAAAAAAAAGGTAGTACAATAAAAACATAGACAATAAGATACAGGTCACACTTTAACATACTGCAGGTAAAGACTCTTCTCATTTGAGTTGCCCTAAGAAACCTTGCAAGTACCACGCATGTGTAAAAATTTGGAAGAAGTTGCAAATGTGAAAATGCCAGCCTGCATTGTTTAAAATTTAAAGATTTCAATAAAGGAATAATAAAAGATCTTCTCAGGTCTGTATAAAATTTACAAAAGAACACTATATGTATGGTTGATTGTTTAGACACATTATCACAAGGGCTAAGCAGTAGATCATTTGACCAATTGTTAACAGTTGGAAAACTTATCAGGCGGTGGAATATATTTAGCCTTAAACGCGTTAAAACAAAATCGGTGCTGGGCATTAAAAAGGTACGGTTGCATCGAAACGGTGGTCAAAACCATTTGGTTATGTTGAACATTTGGTTTGGCCAATTCCACGCACAATCTCAAATCCTCTAGTAGAATTAGACACTCTGGGGTCGATTCCGATCTTGGTCGGTAGGGCACCGAATCGGATTCGGCTTAACCGGATCTGATTCGGAGCCCTCTTTCCCGACCGATTCGTATGTGCGTCTGGCCGAGCGAGTACGATGCGAGCGCACGCGAAATCACTGACCGACTTGTTCGCGGGTCCGAGGCGCTCCGACCGACTCGCATGGACACGACTCGCACCGCGCAATGGAGACGTTCCCCGGCCGGGCAAGTACGATGCGCGCCTTGAGCAGTCAGACCGACTCGCGCCGTCCGGCTCGAAAGAGCAGTCGGAGCCGGACTTTGGGGGTCCGTGTCGGACCCCCCTGTACGCGTAGCCGCGCGAGTCGCACACAGGGGGGACCCATGGGTCCCCCCTACCTGTGCATGTATGCCGCGAGTCGCTTCGAGGCGTACCCGCTGTAGAGGGCACCCTTGTTCGCCTCGCACCCATTGAGTCAATGGGAGCCCGCGTACGCGTTGTACGTCCGGCTCCCATTGACTTCAATGGGAGTCCGACCGACTCGAGTCCGATTGCATGCGTGCGCATCGTACTCGTTCGGTCGGACTGCCAGTGTCCGATTCGGTCGGAAATCTCTCCGGGTCCGGCTCGGTCGGAGAGATTTCCGGCCTGAATCGGAATCGGCCCCTCTGTCTTTAGTGCTTTCCTCGAGATGTATGTCAGAGATTTAGGTTGATCATAAAATTCCAGGCGACCAATATCTGACAAAGTTCTTAATAAACTTTAGCCAGGGGATTTTCAAAGCAAGCTCTGAGTCATAACAGTCCTTTACTATGGTGCGGTTCAAGTCCATGTACACCGAGGTCCATATTTTGTGCCAAAGCAGGACTGGCTGAATCTTGATCAAATCTATTATGTAGTTAGCTCTCAGTTCAGAGTGACATACAAAGTTTGAACAGCTAGAAGGAAGTGCTAAAAGATTTTTTAAAAGGCATTTTCCACCACCTGTAGAGATTCAACATTTGCGTGCCCCCATATTTCAGAACCGTACATTGCAATAGAGCTGCATTTTGCATTGTACATGGTTAACATTTCTTTCGGTTGGATACTCCCCAATTTCCTTGCAAAATTGCGAAGAGTCATGGTAGATCTAACAAATTGCAATCTTCTCGAATTGATAGCACTTTTCCAATTCCCTTCACAATCAAATAAAATACCCAAATAGGAGAAAGTCGGGGTAAAAGGTAAAATATCTTTTCCTAGAAAAATGTTACGACACTTAGTTGAGTTACGGCCCACTTACATAACAAAAGTCTTACTTATATTAATTCGTAGCCCCAGATTGTCCATAAAAAGGACAAAACTGTCAAGGAGACGCTGCAAGGCCAAAGGGGTGCGCACCATGAGTACCGTGTCATCAGAGTAAAGCAGAAAGGGTATTGGTGGGTGCTTGTGGCAAATCCGCGCACGTACTAGCGAGTGTGTTACCCAGGTTATTCATTTACAAGTTAAATAAAGAAAAGGGGCGTGTACACTCTCTCTTTATACCGAAACGTACCCTTGCGTATCTGTTTGAATATAAGTCTCTTAGAAAGTTGATAATAGTACAATCAATACCCATTGAACTCATTACAAACCACAGCTTATCGTGGATTACACAATCGAAAGCTGATGATAAAATCAACAAAAAGCATGTACAAGTTGCCACTTTTGATATACGCATATTTACCAAATAGCAAATTCAAATTGATGGCTTGCTCCGTGGTCCCAATGCCCTGACGGAATCCATATTGTAATTCAGAGATCTTATTATTGCAATACGCCCAGGTTTGTAGCATACCTAAAAGAATATAGCCAACCACCTTAGTCAGCGAATCTAGTAAGGAGGTTGGTCTATAATGCGCTGGGCAGTTGCGATCACCTTTCTTAAATATAGGTACAATCTGAGGCTCTGCCCATGACGAAGGGAACCCCACACTCTGGTAAGATCTAAAAACATGGGTAAGAAGGGGGCCCCAGAGATCGATATTAGCTTTAAACAGTTCAATCGGGACCCCATCAGTTCCTGGAGCTTTATTTCCCTTACTTGAACTAATAGCAAGGGAAACCTCTTCCAGGGTGAAGTTTAGAGCAGACCCATCGGGGGCAGGAGTGAATGTCGGGGAAGCTACCGTAGGATCTGAAACTGGATGATCCATACCACAATCTGTATTAGCCGAATATAAGGTGGAAAAGTGTGCTACCCAATCCTCTTCAGTCACTGCAGCCTCTATTTTTAGTTTATCACCTTCACTAAAAAACAGGGAGGTGATTACACGACAGAATGTGGTGGTATCGTTACTACGGCTAGCCTCATACAGTTTCTCCAGGTCTCCTCTTTTAGGGCTTTTTAACGAATTTTTCGGGTAAGCCTATATTCCCGTCTACAATGCTGAACCTCCTCGTTGTTTCTAGGGTTGTTTTTCAGAGCTCCTGTGAGTTTTTTGTGGGTCTCACTGCATACATGGTCAAACCAACCCGGTCTTCTGCTTGGATGTTGACCCCACTTTCATAGCTCTGGTAGTTTGGCCGAAAGCCTCCATGATAGCAGAGGCTTCCTCCGAAGTGTCAAGACAAACATCAAAGGCACTCTTTTGCTGCTGGATTAATTGCTCTAAGAAGCCAGTCGGGTCAATCATGGACCAACGTAAAGTGTAGCCATTCATTTGAAAGATCTCCAAGTTCTCCGCGGATAGGATGTGGTGACATGCCCTTTGGTCTTTTACTAACCCAGAATTTAACGCTAAGCTCTGAGGTTAATGGTCGCTCATTGCACAGTCGTGTAATGTAAAGTTAGTGACTAGTGCCGAATAACGATTGGGGAAAAGCAGAAAATCTATGACTCTTTTACCCATAATGCCATCAAAGTTGTAAGATACCTCGGTTGGGCTGTTGCAAAATTCATTACTAAAGCCTAAATCATATTTAAAAATAAGCTCATTGAGCTTCTTACCATAGTCTGAGTGTAGGAAATGGGTGACGTCTTCATTTAGTGGTGTGGTCATGCTGCAAATACTGTTAGAAGGCAGTTTGCAGGGTTGAATGTTAAAGTCCCCCACCCAAATTAGGATTTTATCCCCATTCCCCTTCGAAAGAATGGATTCCAAATCGGTGTCAAGTAAGGCTAAAATGGCAAGTATGTCTGAATCACAAGCATTGTTGTAAAAATTAACTAAAATCAACTCAGAAGATACAGAAAAATCAATAGAAACAATTTGATAAAAAGTGCTAGGTGACTTAAGATTTACATTGGTGGAGGATAGTTTATTTGACACACAGATACAAAGACCACCCTTGTTTCTGCCATGCCTTGATGGAATAGCCGGAGAGTTAAAAGTTTTAAAACCATTAAGATGAAATGAATCAACAACCCAAGTTTCTTGTAAACAAACAATAGTAAAGTTAGTTGTGAATTCAAGCCAATGTGGAGAATTGAGCTTGCTACGCAGCCCTGCTACATTCTTTCATAGAACTGTGATGTTATTTAAATCTGGGGACATAGAGTCCACAGTTAACTCCTTGCTTAGTGGGGATTGTTCCGCGATTGTTGGGACTTTAAAACCCGTCTCTGGCTGTATGTTATTGACAGAAGTCAGAATTGTGGGACCAGGATTTTGCGAAATGGTTCCCACCAATGATTTATCCTTTAGTCAATCCACCCCAGTAAGGCTGGAGAGACTATCAAACCTGTTGGAGGTTGCAATAGAGTACAGGGGGGATTTACATAGTTTGAATTTGTGGGTGGTGGTTGCAGTGTACAGTGAATTGGGGGGGGGGGGGGAAAATCGCTGTGTCAAAGCATTTGGCTGACTGACCAGTTGTCTCGGGGGCTTATAAAAGAAACCAAGCGGAAGAACTATAATTTGATTTTGGGTTGGGAGCATTGACTTTTCCCGTCCCAATATGTCGTTTACCAGTCCTGGGGATTTAAAAGTGAGCACCACACAGTCACCCTGAAACAGTTTAGTACCCCTTCTGACCCACCCAACCCGTCTGGCCATCTTGAAATCTGAGAAGAGCGTTCCCCCAAACCCCACTTTAGAATTTATCCAATTTAGAGATTTATTTCTCAGTGAGTCCCATGATTCGTGGTGCGGTGACTATGGGCGGAACATTTGCCAAGATGACCACATACGGGGTAACATCAGGAGGGAGGTCTAGTCGATCCATGACAGGCGGGGTATGTGTAAGGACTGTGCTCCCCGCATGGGTATTAGACTTGGAGACTGGTGATGTCCCACTATTATGAGGCCTCACTGCGTCAGCAACAGGAGCGCGTTGTATCTGGGGCACTGTAGTTAACACTTAGTGAATGGGTTGGAGTGGTTGAAGGGGCACCTCACAAATCCCTATAGCAGGTTGCTGTACTGGGGGGGGGTTATAAATGTTCTAAAGACAGCACCATCAGTAATTACAGTAGTCATTTGGCCCTACCCTCCCATTCCCAGTATACAGATTCGCTGAACCCAATCTTTCTGCACATGTTAACACAGCACATTCAACAGCTTTAAGTCTATCTGTAAGACTACACACAGAGGATTTAATAAGATCTATCAATGCTTGCACTGAAGTCGCTAGTGACGTGCAGTCCAGGGAGTCAGGCGGTAGAGAGGGCAGTAGTTTGCTCAAGTCTCTCTGGGGTTTTGAGCTAGGGCCTGGTTTTGGTACAGATAACCTATTTGAAACCTTCATTTTCCCCTCACATGGTGTCGTATTGGCCTTAGTAGAGTGCATCTTGGAGATTTTAGGCCGTTTAGGTGGGGGGATAGGATTCGAGGTGCCCGGTGAAACAAGGGTAAAGTTTTGGTCAGACTCACGCTTTTTCACAGTATCTAGACTTATGGGGTGTAGTTCAGGCAGTTGGTCCGCATTTGAGGAAGATATGCATGTGTTAAGAGGTTCGATGCCACTCTCAGTGCAAGTAGTTAGGGGTTCCTCCACACTTAAGATTTGCTTCTCGATGACTCCCATTGCCCCGGTTATGAAATTCATAATGGACTGCCGCGATTTTGGAGGTGATTTTGCTAGGGCAGAACTAGGTTGTTTCCTTTTCCCCCATGACCAGAGAGGAAAACGTCACAAAATAAATCCAAAGCTACATGTGCAGACAATAATGTAACAACGAAATGAGACGATCAAGGGTTACAATACCAAAGCCGGAGATGACTTCGCAGACCCAGAAGGCGGAAGAATAGAAATCTTTGCCAGAACACACAAAAAGAGAGGGGGCCCAGCCGCTGACAGGCACGCCCTTGGCCCGGCTTAGTCCGGGCGCGTCCCGCGCTGCGGTAGCCCTCAGAGGTTTTTAAAGCGCCTCCAGGCGCGGTAGGTTGACGTTGGCAGCAACAAGCCGCTAGGGAGGCAGGGACTTGTGGTCCTGGTCCCCGTTCCCTCACAGCAGGAAGGCAGCAGCAAAAACGGGCGTCCCTCTCAAACACAGACTGCAAACAGTGCAAAATATGGCCGCTAGATTTTGCCTGAACCTCAAGAAATAAGAGACCACACCTGCCTGACGACTGCCCCATTTTTTCCCAGTGAAATCAATTATTCCTTTCAAGATTACGTGCACCATACACAGTTTTCTAGGTCCTGCCTGGTAACTTGTAATATGCAACTTTGTAGTACGCCTGGACAAACTACAACCCCTGTAGGAAATTCTCATTGCCTGAAATGTGTTTGAAGAGACACTTTAGGCCTGATGTACAAAAAGGCCATAGTCCCTTGCTATACCAGTGCTGAGGGGAAGTCTGTTTCCCACTAGCTGGCACCACAAGCACTCCTATCCTGCCTTGGTCATACCTCCAGGCCTGGGAAGGCAACAATGTGAGGTTTCTCTAGAGCCAAAGTACAGTGACTGTAGGTTGCCTAGGCCTACAAGAGGTGCATATTACAACCCATGCAGAACCCTCCACTCAGCCATTGCTAATTTCTTTAAACAGGAATTCAAACAAGCATTGGCATAGCCAATAGGTCTCGCCTTTGGGACCTTATGTGTTTAGCCAGAACTTTTGGCTATGTTGTAGAGCATTGTGGCTGCTGTGCATTATGTTGAAAAGTTATAATAAAAAGTGTTAAGCATTTTTGTTACCTTTATACAAACGAAGACAACATTATATACAACTGAAAAACCTGATTAAAAAAGATTTTAACATAAAAAATGTCTTCTAGTTTTTTTGTACTTGCACTGCTGGCAACTTCTTCCTGCCTGTTCTCATGATTGAGTGGTATTATGGGGAGTGTATGTTGTATTCAGTAGAGTGTAATTATGTGGCGTGTAATTATGTGGCACCGAGTGGTATTATTTGGAGTGTATGTTGCATTGAGTGCAGTATAATTCATAGAATTATGTGGCACTGAGTGGTATTGTGTGGAGTGTATGTTGCATTTAGTAGAGTAATTATGTGGCCTGTAATTATGTGGCACTGAGTGGTATTATTTGGAGTGTATGTTGCATTGAATGCAGTGTAATTATGTAGCATATAATTAGGTGGCACTGTGTGGTATTATGTGGAGTGTATTTATGTTGCATTGAGTAGAGTGTAAGTATGTGACGTGTAATTATGTGGTACTGAGTGGTATGTTGAGTATTTATGTTGCATTGAGTAGTGTAATTATGTGACGTGTAATTATGTGGCACTGAGTGGTATTATGGGGAGTGTATGTTGTATTCAGTAGAGTAATTATGTAGCATATAATTATGTGGCACTGAGTGGTATTGTGTGGAGTGTATGTTGCATTCAGTAGAGTAATTATGTAGCATATAATTATGTGGCACTGAGTGGTATTGTGTGGAGTGTATGTTGCATTCAGTAGAGTAATTATGTAGCATATAATTATGTGGCACTTAGTGGTATTTTGTGGAGTGCATGTTGCATTGAGTAGAGTAATTATGTGGCGTGTAGTTTTGTGGCACTGAGTGGTAATTGGAGTGTATGTTGCATTGAGTGCAGTGTAATTATGTAGCATATAATTATGTGGCACTGTGTGGTATTATGTGGAGTGTATTTATGTTGCATTGAGTAGAGTGTAAATATGTGGCGTGTAATTATGTGGCACTTGAGTGGTATTATGGGGAGTGTATGTTGTATTCAGTAGAGTAATTATGTAGCATATAATTATGTGGCACTGAGTGGTATTTTGTGGAGTGCATGTTGCATTGAGTAGAGTAATTATATGGCGTGTAGTTATGTGGCACCGAGTGGTATTTGGAGTGTATGTTGCATTGAGTGCAGAGTAATTATGTAGCATATAATTATGTGGCACTGTGTGGTATTATGGGGTGTATTTATGTTGCATGCTAAAAATCCATTGTAATTTGCAAAGCAAAAGGAATACTTTTTCTATTTTAATCAGTGTTGATTTGATCAATGTGTTAAAAAGACATAGCGAGATAATGCGGCCTCATAATGAGTGGTATCATTTATTTTCCTTTCCCATAATCTGGTCTCCACTACCGCCCAATTCCAATGCCTTCTACAAAGCGTTGAACTATGGTTTACATTTATTTGAATCGGATCCAAATTCGTTGAAATGGGTATTTGCAATAAGTGGTACCACAAAACACTGATTGATGAACAAATAAAAATAAAAATACATCGCGAAAAACCCACATTTGTACTAGGCCATAAGTTTAGTATAAAAAAAAAATCTATCTGTGGGAGTTTGAATAACACTGGCAGTTCTGCAAGGTTCTTACCTTTCAGGAACAGTGAGTTTTTAAGACTCTAGATGTAAAAAAAAAAAAAAAAGTAGTCACTATGAGCTACATGCTTAGAAGGAATTTGAAAAATATTAATTCTGCCCACAAATACACGTGAGCAAAAACATACCCATACATTGCTAACGGTTCCTAAAAGAGTCGCTGTTTTTTTCACGTTTAGTGATTCAGATGTGAAGCTGGGACCTAATCAGGGAAGCGTGAAGAAAGCATCACTTGCAATAACGCACAATATTCACCATATCCGACTGCTGCTTTGTTTTGAAATGCGTGTCTGCTTGCAGCGTCTTGCAAGAACAGGCTCAGGACTTCATTTGACAGAGGTCATTTTCCCATCACCAAGTTATAAAAAGCATAAAAATCATAAATCACAGATATCAAAGCAATGTGGGTGCGCGTGTTACCAAGAAAAGGTGCATAGATCACTCAGTCAGCACACTCCGTGGAGCCACATCCAATTGTTAAAATGCATAGTTCCACAAAATATAAATAAAAAAAAAAGTGATCCCCCTTAAGGAAAGGTGTTCGGTCCCATGTTTCACTTCAGTCCTCTTTCTTACTCACGGATTTAAAAACACTATATCTATTTATGGCGCATTTCATATAGTGTCACAAGTAATCACAAAGTAGCTTCTGGTATGCCAAATCACTATGGAGCAATCTTGCTGATTACCTATATCACCACCAACTCAAGGCAATGTGAAGCTGTTGATATTTCCATTTCTATAATCATAACATTTTCTTCTAACATGGGAGCTCAGCGAGTTAAGTACTCACTGCTGACATCTGATGACCTGCGAGTCAGACGGAACCTTCAACAAGCGCTAAAACACAAGCGCGGCCCCGCAGCCGCGAAAGTCCATTGTTGTGAGAGAGAGGGGGAGCAGGAGGTGAGCCTGCGAGTGGTGCGCGCGCTTGGGAGAGTCTTCACTTTTCAAGCACTGCACTCGTGCTTGTTGCGCGCCCCTGCTCGCTCCCGCAAGGTGGATGCCGCCACAAGCACGAGTGCAGTGCTTGAAAAAGTGAAGAGCGACGGCTAAAGGCCCTCCTATGCAGCGCGTATGGCGAGACCTAAAAACCTACGTGGAGGTAGATGCCCATCAATTCACCATGCACAGCTTGCAAAGAACTAAAGCTAACGTTAGGGACAAATGCCCCCTTTAGCGTTTGTGCTTAAAAAAAATAAAACACATACCGAGTTTCTCAACCACTTCGTTTTTTTCAGCAAGCGATCCGAGTCTAAATGTTATTTTAGTGTTTCATAGATAAGAGCTAGAGTTTCACTCAATGTTAAGTCCAAGGATATTTCGTTCAATGGTGCTCAAATGCCGGGTACAAATACTAAACAATTCATGGACCAGACAGAAAAATGTGCATTTCCAAGCCCCATAACGCACCAAATAGAAATCCAGCTGCTCCAGTTAATATTTATTTGTGAGAAATGTACTGTGTGTTTTATCATGCACTGCGTTGCTTCGCGCACCACTTTAGAAAACATGTCAGACGTTAAGGTTTTTGAATGTTTTACAAAACTGCCTAGTTTTCCCATCTGGAAGGTTTAAGTCTCTTAATTGCAATTAGACTTTTAGAAAATCACATATTGAATGCACTTTCATACTAAGAGATTGTGCATCATTTTGAGCATAAACTATCGTTATACAACGAATATCTCCAAACATTCACAACTAGCGGAGCAGATCACAGAAGGGCTAGTCCTATGAAAACGTTCTTGCATAGCTGTATTGAACGAGTAGCTTTGGTCTAAAGTCAACTTTGTGAGACTGACTTGATTGACTGCTAAAGCTAAACAAGAGAATACGAGAGAAACTAGATCTCTACTCATCACTTTCGGGATGGCGTTTGCCGAGGTCCTGGAAGAAACTGTGCGCATTATACAAGACCCGAGAACGGGAAGAAACTGCAACATTAAACTGCAGTCTTCCACAAAGTATGAGGAGACAGGGATGAAGAAAGAAAATGCAACCTATGGACAAAGTAAATCCTTCATGAAGTTATATGGGCACAAGAGTGACAGTCTCCTTAATGAGGCTGTTGAGGGAGATGGAGACAGAGTGGCACAGAGACAGATTATGTCCTGAAAGGGATGGGGGGGGGGGGGGGGGGGAGAGTACTGCAACACATGGAGAAACTTAGCCTTACAGAGGCCGGGAGAAAGTCGCAAAACAAACATTAGCAAAGCTAATACGTTGTACAATGTTTTTTGGCAATAGTATACAGCATAGCCGATGCTGTGCAGCATGGGAAAAGAAAAACAAGCATTGGCATAGCCAATAGGTCTCGCTTTTGGGACCTTATAAGTATTTTGTTATGCAGCACAATATCCTTGGTGCAACAACATCAACTGTTGCATGGCTAAACACTTAAGGTCCCAAATGTGAGACCTATTGGCTATGCCAAAGCTTGTTTGCTGTGCCTCCAAGAAAGATCGTAAATAGTATGGTCTGCCCAAAGAATATGATCCTGTTAAGTACTTAGATGCTTTGTTCGATGATCAGTTTAGTAGGTCGAAATTTGTCTAGTAGATATCTGAGTTATGTAATATTTGTTTACAGGTTGCGGTCACCATTAAATGAAATCAGAATACCATAAGAGATAAACTAATCTGTCAAAAATCACCCAACGTGGTCATGTGGAGATACTGGCACCGTAACTGAAGCCACATTGTTTCTGAACTTATGTGGCTACTACAATTTCGTTAATAACAACAACACTAGGGGGAAAAAGCACTGCGCTCAACTGTAAACATGTCCCCTGTTTTGAAACACCAAATCGTATAAGATAAAAAAAAATAAGCTGTTACACAACTAGAAAACGAGTATATTCAGCAACTTACTATAATTAGAAGTCTGGCTTAATGGGGAAAACGCTGTCATTATCAAGACATTGACAAAAAGAGAGAGCTTGCCTGAGCAGAGAATGTTAACAACGTACCACGGGTGCCGAAAGTACGATGACCTGTTTATAACGCTGAAAGACAGTCAATTCAACTCCATGTGCACAGTGCTACCTCCGTGGCTGATCTTCGAAAGGATGTCATTTTCAACTTTAGCACTTCCGGATCACATAACAGCCTATCACAAGGTAGAACACATACTGAGAGTCGGCTGGGAGTGGGCGGTTCTGCTAATGTGTTCGGTGGCCTACGATTAGAGTATTGGGTTCAGCCCAGCCAATCTAGTGCGCCTTAAGGATTTTCGAAGTTCTTGATTGGCTGTGGGGTTTAAACAGGTTCTTACCATCTGTCCACTTGAAGTCGGCTAGTGCTGCTCAAAGTAAAGTTCGCTACAGACAGATGAGCGGACGATTTGATCTCTGTTTCTGGGACTTAAATGGGGGTTGAGAGCCGTACATGGTGCGACCCTGTACGTTACGGGGCAGTAGTTGTTTAAAGAACATGTGGCATTTCTAGCACTTACTGATGCTGGACAGTGTGGTGAATGTGACACCGTAGGAAATCCGTTTGTTACGTGGCACTAGTTCGATTCGCAGCCTGTTGCTTCTTTAACCTGGGAGAGGATGTGGTCTGACGGCTAGACTGCCGACTCTGGAGCGGCGAAACCAAGGTTCGATCCTCGGGGTCGACTCTTGTGATTCTGGGCAAATCACTTAAACTCCCGTTTCTACCAAAACAAGCGTGCCGCGAGTGGTGCGCGCGAAAGTGATCGCGTGATGTTAGGGTGCCGCGAGCGCTTAATGAGCCATGACGGAAAGCCGTCGGCAGCGTGAGAGAGGAGCGGGGGCGAGCGCGGCAGCGTGCAGAGCTGACCACACGCTCGTGCACCATGGCCTTTTGCTTGCGCGTAACCGCAGGGAAAAGGCCACGACGCACGAGCGTGTGGTCAGCTTTTGAAACCCCCTTACATAAAGTCTTCGCCTAGCAGCGCTTGAGTGCTACTCGAGGCTCGACCTAAAAATGCAGTGAGTCATCACCTCCTCGTCCGTCTTCCCGTCCCATTCCTTATCAGTGAGCAGCTTGTCTGCTCCCCAGAAACCTTATACCTAGCTGAGCTTTTTAGCACTTCCCCCACTATGGCGCCACGTACCAGGTGAGAATATAGGGGGAAGTGCGTCACACAACATCCTGAGAATACCAAAGAAACCTAGAAACAAAAACAATCACCACAAAGAAACCCCAGGGAGGGAGGGAAGGGCTCAGGAATGGGACGGGAAGACCAGGACTCGGAGTAAAGAAGATTACCGGTGAGTAACCGGGCATGTACATGCATCAGCGTGCTTACGAATGATGCAGGTGCCTTTTTTATTTTTTATTTATCAATCGGAGATGGATCGATAAAAAAATAACAGGAGCATAAACCTTTTATATTTCAAAATCTTTCAAAAGAGGAGCTGGTCGGTTAGAGGGTGGGGGATGCAACACAAGAGAACACTGAGCAAAGGGAGAAGCACATAGGTGAGATAACACTAGCCTGGGTGTGGTGAGAGAAGCACACAGACAAGAAAGAGGAATACAGTGAGTGGGGGCAGAAATGCACATGGACAAGATGAGGAACATAGAGAGCTGTGGCAGAGAATCATATGAGCGCAGGTGGCGTTTGAAAAGCACACGGTTAAGAGAAGCACACAGACCAGAGAGAGCACAACACTAGCACAGGAGTGGGAAGAGAGGCACACAGGCAAGAGAGAACACAGAGCAGGTGGCAGAGAAGCAAACAGGAAAGAGACGAATACGGAGAGCTGGGTCCAAAAAGCACACAAGCTCCCTGGGTGGTTGAGAAGCACACTGGTGAGAGAGCAACATAAGCACAGGTGAGGGCAAAGAGGAACACAGACGAGAGAGAGCAACACAGATAGAAGGGTTGGCAGAAATGCACATGGTCGAGAAGAAGAGAGTGAGGGGCCAGAATATCGCATGGGCGAGAGCAAAACAAAGCAGAAGAGCACACTGGCAAGAGAGAGTGACAAGTGTGGGTGGGGGAGAAGCACACGGGCAAGAGAGAAATGTGGAGCAAGCAGGGAAGCACACAGGATAGAGAGGATTACGGAACAGAGGGGAGAGAAGCACGCTATCAAGACAACTGGAAAACAGATGCACCCACATGGAGTGCTTAAGCTACAAAAATAAAAAAGTTTGCTAAACTTCAGAATTGGAAGCATAAAAGCCAGCCAATCAGAGGGATGGTAAATAGGATATGTTCCAGGGGAGGGACAAAAACAATATTGTAAAGCTGCAACATGGAAAGCCGTTGAATAAGACGAAGGGAAAAAAATGACAAAGCCAACCAATGGTAAGCAATGGACAGGATATAAGCCCACAATAGGTCTTTTGCAACCAGACACTTGCGCTGTCTGGAAGACTCCACTTAACAAGCATTTGCAATGCAATAGGTCTCGCATTCGCGAGAGTTTGAGCTATTGGCATTGTAAAGGACAATGACTTTAATTTATATATTTTGAAAAGCTGCAAGCCGTGCGTAAACACGCACTTTGTACTTCTAGTCCTTGCTTATGAGAAGCATGGCTGGCAGTAAAAGAGGCGCAGTTACTGCCAGCCTTGCTTCTCGTAAGCAACGACTAGAAGTACAAAGTGCATGTTTACGCATAGCTTGCAGGTTTTCAAAACCCATAAATAAAAGGCAAAGGAACTCTGTAAACCACGAGCACTGGCCTTGAGTGCTCCAACTTAAAGAAAGAAATAGTGCTCACAAGCTCTAAGTAACAACACATGTAACAGGGGAGGTCCTTGAAAATGGGTGGAGCTTATAAAGCCCATATCTTGAATACAGCATGTCTCACAGAGTAGCGCAAGCGCTGCCTAGGCGAGACCTAAAAAGTACTAAGTGATAGAGCACTGAGGGACATGGTGTCACAATGAACCCTAACCCAAATTGGGGAAGCCAGTGTCACAGAGACAAATTCAGCCATTAATGGGGTGGAAAAGCAGCAGATGGGTGGCATAGAGTAACTACAACCAGGACGTTGGTAGAGAACTGGGCATACACAGCTAAAGCCCCATATGGTGCATCAGGCTTGATGTTAAAGGGTAGACTGCACATACCAGAATGTAAAGCAGTCATCTTAAAGAAGTGGGCATCAAAGATATGGCCTAGCCCCAAGGCATGGGCATAGGGATATCCAAGTAGGCAGTGAGCTGTGGAAACCATCGTATGCCATTCCACAAGAGTCACTGACTAGCATTTGCCAAAGTGCTTGGCAAAATGTCCGTTATTATGGATTACTACAATATTTTTCATATACTTATGAGAACATAAAACTGAATGTTTCTTTTGTCTATTGCTCTATTCTTCCAAAGCTTGTCTCACCCACTTATAACTAAGAATAGTTTAAATTCCAAAGCAACAGGTTGAAATTTTCCCTTGAAGAGCGCCCTCACCTCAACCCGATCTTAAGTGTTTGCCAAGCTCACAATTAGACAAACTGCAATACATAACTGAAAATAATTTTTGAATATTCAAAGCTTGATAGATCGTAAATATAGTTAATCATCGAAACATATAATAAAATATCGAAATACAATATAAAACTTAGCAGTTGATCATAGTAAATAGATAAAAGCCCAGGAATCCCACATATTCATTAGCAGCCGCGGTCCGTGCAGATAACAGCGGTGGGGCCGTGTAAGGGGAGATTCTGAGGGACGATGCAGAGGGAAAATTAATTATTTATTTAATTTTCCCTCTGCATCGTCCTTTGGAATCCCCCCTTACAAGGCCCCACCGCTTTACCTGCACGCGGTTGTTCACAAGTAATACAATAAAAGGTTCAAACATTCTAAAAACCTGTGTTCGGGGGGTCTTAAAACACAACTCATTAAGCTGCGTACAGGAATGTAGATGCAGATACCACAACTACAGTTGAAGAATCGCTTTTACAGATCCCAAGGGCTTGCGTTCGATCTGACAAACTCAGGCGCCGGCATAAGAGGACAATCCACTTAATTCTAGGTTTGACACATTGTGGACAGAAAAACAAAGTGTTCCTCTGTGGCCCGTTAAAAAATAGAAGAAAAGGAACGACAGTGACCGAATTTGCTAGGTGCCCATGTTGAAGTAAGGCTGCAATTGGCAGGGTCTCATATCTGAATTGCAAAAACAATGAACGGGCATGCACCGGATGGATAAAATTTAAATATTGCTCAGTTTCAGGCACAGTTGTATGCAATAAAAAACGTCTAGTAAGGCTGCCCATGCAACTGGACGATTAGCAGCTCTCTCCCAAAATCGTAGTTTAACCATTGGCCCGGGATAGATGATGGCTCTTCGGCCAGGGCACAAGTCCTATAAAAAGAAGTAGGGGGGACTAGCCAAGTTAGGCAGGATGCAAGTGGCATCATGACGCATGCCATCACAGCGCTTGACGTCACGGTGCGTGACATTACACATGGCATAACAGAAATGACCTCACTGGAGGTGAAATCACAAGAAGTGACAGCAGATATTAAGACCTCACACATGTTTATTGGGCATATCATGAGTTAGCGCATTAGGAAATTTAACAAATGAGATTTGGCATCGGGGTTGTGCCCAAAAAAAGTGGCGCAATCCAGACGTAAACTCCAGGCCTCAACTAATACATTATGTTTTTTTAAACCCTGCCACAAAGAAATTGGAAACATGGGAGTAGATTTGTTCTGCCTAATTGGTTGCAAACTCTGGATTTTAAAATATTTTATGGGGTTAATGCATCTGCTGCAGAGGTGCCCAGCAAATCTCAGGGAAGAATAATAATGGTGAGATAGCTCTCGAGATTAACTCATTTGTTAGAGATCTGTGTTTTGTGTAGTCCCATATTCGAATCAAAGTAGTATAGAAGGTTAAGGTGTCTTCTGCAAAGTACATCATGGTACAAAAGAAATAAAATAGTGCTATTTAAATTGTTATTTGTGTAAATACTGGGACAGACCAACACATCTGACATTCTTACAGTGCATGCACTTGTATACAGGGACTGAACAGAGTCAAAGGCATGCCTCTCTCAAGTACCTGTGAAGAGACAAGCGGAGTGCTTTTGTTTCTGTTGCATTTAAGTGTGAGGTTCCAGGGCGCCTCCAGTCAGGAAACTCGTCCAAAGGACGCCTGATGGATGGCCCCTTAACTTCTACCTTTATCTTTGGCCTTGCTGGAGGTGAAAAAAAGCCCCGTGGCTGCCTGCACGTTGCTGCTTGAAATGGAAAGCAGACAAAGTAAAGGCACTGTTGAATGTGTCCTAGTATCTGAAAATTACACTGGGGCAAGTTCATCATATTACTGTGGGGCCCTAGTTCTTGGCAGGGTGGACTGCGTCCACCCTGTAAAAATAGTGTGTGGACGCGTGTACCCCCGACTCGTGCCCTGGGTCTTCCCAAAAATTGGTTAGGCCAAGGCCTATCCATGCTTTCTTAACATAAGCCAGCCACTTAATCTTCATGGACTATGGCAGTTTTATAATCTCGAAGATACTATGGCAGGCAGGAAAAGTGACCTTCCCCTGTGCCGTAAGGGCCGAGAGGCAATCTCTGGTGGGAGTACGCCCTCCCGTGTTAGACACCTTTCCACATTAAGTATCCCACGATCTCGTAAACTATGTTCACAAGTTCCTGAAACTAACCCTGGTATGTTAGATCTGGGAAGATCCTACTTGAAGCAAAAAGTTATTACCCACTAGAGTGTGGGGAAGGAAACAATTCCTTTTGTTTATATTACCCTCACACACCCTAGTGGTGTCATGCTTCATCATCGGGTCACCCCGACTCCTAAAGGTCAGGGTGGGCTCGACCATATTCCAGGGAGCTCTTGATGAGATATGGCCAGGGGGAGTTAAAGATTAAAAATCCACAGACAGATCCCAGTATCTTTTTATTCGTGGACCTGTCTGGGATATTAAAATACTAAACTAAAGGGGTCACTGGGAGTTTTATGGTCCTATGACCCTAATGCCAACATGTTTGTCCTACATTGGCCAAAGCGGTCCTGGACTTTCTTCAGGGCAAGAAAGGGGTATCCTCCCTGGTTATAGCGGACAGGAAAGTCCCTATCCTACTTTTATGTCATAAGGGCAGATAGCTGCTCCTTAGAGAAACCAATATTTTATCTCTAGTCATTTCTTTACTCCATCTGCAAGTAAAAGAAAGAAAGGGGATCATAGCGTAACATTGTAGTCATGAACTCAACACTTCCCATATGTGATGTGCCTAAGATTACACCTATGCTGTCAGACCGGTAGGGTGTGTGGACGTCATCACTCTGCATACCAATTTGGTATGTGTATCCAGTACTATATATCAAACCACATACAACTAGGTGGTGTATACATAGTGATGTGGCGACATATATCGCATTCTGTCGTTATTCACACTCCTGTGCGTGCGTAGTCTCATTAAAACCCATTCTAGTGTCACTCTCATCAAACATTACCATGCTGCTATCAATCGCGTGGTTGCACAATCATACATTTCATGCACCTCACTCTCCCTTACCCCTCTTTGGGAGAGAATGTACATCTCTGAGGACTCCAGGTTTTTTGAGGGGTAGCCCTTTAGTCAGACACTGTAGTGGTACGTATGCCAAGTAGAAATGAATGACCAGCGGGGAGATAAAAACAAGACCGCATCATAAATGCCATGAATGCATTGCATCAGTTTACGGGCTGATCAAAACATACCTGTATTGGCGAGTTTCGCTGTCTACTTCCTATTACTTACGCCATCAAGGGTCCTGCCCCGCGGTGCTACCTAGTCGGCATGAGTCCGGGCGATCCTGTTTAAATGGATGGCGTTTCCGCGGGAGAATTGGAATTAGACACGCCCACTGGGAGTCTCTGAAAATCAGGGCACCGGAAATGGACGCGCGAGTGTCGCGACGGCCTTAAATCATGGGAATTGAAGTCCCCTTGGGGCATGTGGTGATCAGTATCGTGTACACAAACACATAATGATACACATAGAAAAGGGAACACTGATAGCAATTCCCGAAGATAGATGCTCATATTCTGAGTCACTTATCATATATTTGTGTGACGAGTGACTGTGTCTACGATTACTTAATATGCCATGTCAGGCATAGTACTACAAAAGGATCCAACTTTATTAGTATGTTCACAGCAACCCTGGAATAATGTACAAGAGCTAGTGCGGAGAGATCATCATTCCTTAATGTTTTAAATCCAATAGGGGTCAATCAATCAATCACAGAATTTGTAGAGCGCACTACCTACCCGCGAGGGTCTCAAGGCGCTGGGGAGAGGAGAGGGGGGGGTGCTGCTACTGGTCGAACAGCCAGGTCTTGAGTAGCCTCCTGAAGGTCAGCAGGTCTTGGGTCTGTCGTAGGCTAAGTGGAAGGGTGTTCCAGGTCTTGGCGGCGAGGTGTGAGAAGGATCTGCCGCCGGTGGTTGTTCTTCGAATGCGAGGGACGGTGGCGAGGGAGAGGTCGGCGGAGCGGAGCTGGCGGTTGGGGACGTAGAAGAAGAGTCGTCTGTTGAGGTAGGCTGGGCCAGTCTTGTGGAGTGCCTTGTGTGCGTGGATGAGGAGTTTGAAGGAGGAAAATAAAAGTACGGATAAGCGAACATCGCAGCACTATAAGACGAGCAATAACAGCAACCAAGCTAACTGCCCATTACCTCGAGAAAGGTCACAGTGACAAAGATATAAAGTGGACCATTATTGAGAAAATAAATGGCACTGGCAATCTGACCAAAAGGCTACTGGAACTTGAACAACGTTGAGTCTATCAGCTGAAGACCCACGAAAACGGACTCAATGATTCCATTCCATGGAACCAACTGAATCACAGATAAATCTTTTAGGAATATGGGTTTTTATACCTCCCAGTTCCTCACTACTTCCCACTTCAATAGTTCTACACTGGGCCCCTTTTGACCTTGGATAGGTTCATGTCAAGTGTTACATCAGTGGTACTATAATCTCATGAAAGGGTACTGCCCCCTTTTACCCCCAAATGACAAAAATGAGCCGTTTACCCAAATTTTATTGACAACATATGCATACGTATCTGTAGCCCAACAATCGCCTGGAGTAATGTTCCAATAATAGCTCTGTATTCCATCCAGTAAAGACCATGACTAGTTTCCCATTAGCAAGAGAGTGGGATACTAGCAGTACCCCTATTGGATTTAAAACATTAAGGAATGATGATGTCTCCGCACTAGCTCTTGTACATTATTCCAGGGTTGCTGTGAACATACTAATAAAGTTGGATCCTATTGTATGACTATGCCTGACACGGCATATTAAGTAATCGTAGATACAGTCACTCGTCACACGAATATATGATAAGTGACTCAGAATATGAGCATCTATCTTCGGGAATTGCTATCCGTGTTCCCTTTTCTATGTGTATCATTACATGTGTCCGTGTACACGATACTGATCACCACATGCCCCAAGGGGACTTCAATTCCCATGATTCCAGGCTGTCGCGACACTCGCGCGTGCATTTCCGGCGCCCTGATTTTCAGACACTCCCAGTGGGCGTGTCTAATGCCAATTCTCCCGCGAAAACGCCGTCCATTTAAACAGGACCGGCCCAGTCCTCGGGGCGCAAGCCCCGGGGACTCATGCCGACTAGGTAGCACTGCGGGGCAGGACCCTTGATGGCGTAAGTAATAGGAAGTAGACAGCGAAACTCGCCAATACAGGTATGTTTTGATCAGCCCGTAAACTGATGCAATGCATTCATGGCATTTATGATGCGGTCTTGTTTTTATCTCCCCCGCTGGTCATTCATTTCTACTTGGCATACGTACCACTACAGTGTCTGACTAAAGGGCTACCCCTCAAAAAACCTGGAGTCCTCAGAGATGTACATTCTCTCCCAAAGAGGGGTAAGGGAGAGTGAGGTGCATGAAATGTATGATTGTGCAACCACGGCGATTGATAGCAGCATGGTAATGTTTGATGAGAGTGACACTAGAATGGGTTTTAATGAGACTACGCACGCACAGGAGTGTGAATAACGACAGAATGCGATATATGTCGCCACATCACTATATATACCACCTAGTTGTATGTGGTTTGATATATAGTACTGGATACACATACCAAATTGGTATGCAGAGTGATGACGTCCACACACCCTACCGGACAGCATGGGTGTAATCTTAGGCACATCACATATGGGAAGTGTTGAGTTCATGACTACAATGTTACGCTATGATCCCCTTTCTTTTACTTGCAGATGGAGTAAAGAAATAACTAAAGATAAAATATCGGTTTCTCTAAGGAGCAGCTATCTGCCCTTATGACATAAAAGTAGGATAGGAACTTTTGTGACCGCTATAACCAGGGAGGATACCCCTTTCTTGCCCTGAATTAAGTCCAGGACCGCTTTGGCCAATGTAGGACTGAAACATGTTGGCACTAGGGTCATAGGACAATAAAACTCCCAGTGACCCCTTTAGTTTTGTATTTTAATATCCCAGACAGGTCCACGAATAAAGGGATACTGGGATCGGTCTGTGGAGTTTTAATCTTTAACTCCCCCTGGCCATATCTCATCAAGAGCTGCCTGGAATATGGTCGAGCTCACCCTGACCTTTAGGAGTCGGGGTGACCAGATGATGAAGCATGACACCACTAGGGTGTGCGAGGGTAATATAAACAAAAGGAATTGTTTCCTTCTCCACAGTTTTATAATCTCACCAAGTCCCTCCCTATATTGATGCAGTTCGCTGCTAACCCAGATACGCACCCAAAAAGTAGCAGCATCAGAGCAGCCAGCTCCGTAACAGGGTTGATACCCAAGTCCACTTTTTTTTTGCAGATTTATGTAGCGCGAACTCGACCCGAAGGTTTTGGAGCGCTTTACACGAGCACAAGTTGCGTTACATAAGGACACATTCATTTCTTGGTAGGCACGGGGAGATTCGCCCAGAATCACAGGATGTTGAGCTGAGACTCGAACCTCGTTCCCCAGCTCCAAAGTCAGCAGCTCTGGCCATAAGGCCACAAACTCTCCCCAATATTAATGGCCCCAAGGGCGTGCTACTCCTTAAATCAGTTAGAGCTCTAATTAAATTATTTTCAGTAATACCCAAGGTACCCATGTTAACTTAGCTCAGCCCCACAAAAATGCTGCACGCCTTACTTGGATCTTGAAGATTTCCATAGCTAGAAGCATTGGGAACCAAGAGGCCCTTGTTGAGAACCTGTGGATTGCCCAGGCTCTACGGTTTATCATTTGGGAACTTTCTGAATACATTTCTTGAAAGAAGAGCCCAAAGCACAACTTTTTTTCTAGATTGCACTAAACACTTGGCATTGACACAACTGTTAAGAAAACATTGTCACTGTTTGATTTAAATTGCTTTAAAACCACTGACCCTTCTTAATGTTCCATTCATAGACTCCCTCACGTGTGTCCAAGAGTCCCTTCTTCCTCCCCTTCCTAATGCGTCAGCCTTCCACCCGCCGCTGTCTCACCCCAAAAAAACTTTAATCGCTCTTTACTTTATTTTCCCAATGGCTCTAGATTAGTTTCGCCAAATCGCCAGACTATTGGGTCGAAACTGTTCTGGGCTTTAAATAATTCCCTGTCGGCACTGACTTATTAAATGTTATCACATAACTGGAAACAAGGTAGTTAGCATTCTGCGACAACCCACTCTGTCCTCCTGATCCTACAAACTCTTTACTCCCATGACAGATTCCACCACAACCTCCGCAAGACAGTACTACTCTCTCACCGTCACCGCTGCCAACTCCTGCTGATCCACCGCCTGAGCCCAGGAGTCCGACATTCTTAGTGAGCAAGCAGTCTTCCGCCGAGCCTGGTATCAGTGCAGTCAGTCGGGCTAGGCAGGGTAAAAGAGCGGCCGGCTCCGGAAGTACTTTGTGGTAGAAATTAGAACGTGGAGCTCACCGGAAGTTACTCTCAGAAAGAGAGGACTGGGAAGGAGCGCCACCGGAAGTAAAAGAGATTGAGCAAACGTAGGGGAGAGCGACGTCGTGATAGGCTCCAGCTAACACTGTGGGTTGTAACCGAGTCGTGATGTGTGTTTACCGGAGACTGCGAGTTAGGCTTAGGGGTGCCTTCCACGAGGAGGCAGAGTAGAAAGGGAGCGGTGCTCTGGCTGAAAGCATTTACATTTTTTAATTAGTATATTGTTAATATTAGGTACATATGACAAAACAAAAGATTAAGGGAGAAGGAACGTTCTTTACGGAAACGCTTGAACATAATGTGACATCGTCAATATGCATTCTCTTCGGTTATTTGCAGTATTTGATATGTGTGTATACATTCTTGAGAGGGGCAAAACAAGATCCGAAAGAGGCCAAACAATTGAGTCATTACAATAAAATAGCAATACATTTCTCCATTTTAAACACATTGGTTAAACCCAGTATGATTACAACAAAAATATTTTGGTGGATTTGACAGTATTTACAAGCTATTGAATTGTTTTAGTAGATTTCACAATATTTAATAGGCTACGCAGCTTTAACAGATTTTAATGCAGAGCACTTTATAAAAGGTTTTCTCAGTTATTGCAAGACAATAACCCTTTTTGCAATGTTACAAAAATTCCTTCTGGGAAATGACAATGAGTATATGAAATATTTTTAATTCCATCTTCTGAAAGGTGCTGCTGCCTGACTTGACCAACAGCAAGTTTTCAGTCTTCTCATTGGGACGTTGCAACATATGCTTGTTTGAGGACACACACATGTACAGGTTTCAGAATAGTGTGTTTAGTGGGTTAAGGTACCTGATTTTGGGACGTGTGATTGTCAAGTCATAGGAGTGATTCCTAAAGCATTTTTCATTTCTCGTGCGGCTTAGTGACAATCAGTTTATCTATGTAAATGAGTATCCCACAGCGAGCAGTTCTCAATAGGAGATGATTGAGCTACTTCCATGCAGGAAGCCGCCTCACTTAAACTACTAGCAAAAAAGGTAGTTGCCTTCAAATAACTTTGCAACAAGTGATGTTCTAGCATGCAAAGAATACATGTATCCCTTAAATTTCCAGAACACAGCACCAAGACAGCCCTGATCGCTGCAACTGACGAGATCCGCACCCTACTCGACAGAGGAGAATCAGCCACCCTGATCCTGCTTGACCTCCGCAGCCTTGACACGGTCTCCCACCATACACTCATCAATCGCCTACGCCAGATTGGTATTACAAACGATGTGCTCAGATAGATGCCATCCTTTCTGACGGGACATACCCAAAGAGTCCGACTCCCTCCTTTCACATCGCAAGTGAAGCACAACATCTGTGGCGTCTCCCAAGGCTCATTCCTGTACCCAACCCTCTTCAGCATTGCAGACATCGTCAGATCACACAACATCATCTCCTACGCTGACGACACCCAGCTCGTCCTATCGCTCTCAGCTGACCCCATCTCGACAAAGACAAACTTCCACAACTGTATGAAGAACGTCTCAGCCTGGATGAAGGACAACTGCCTCAAGTTCAACACAGACATGACAGAAGTCCTCATCTTCGGCAAAAACACTGCCCTCTGGACAACTCCAGGTGGCCGGCAGAACTCGGACCCACCCCCATGCCAAAAGACCGCAACCTCGGCATCATCCTTGACAGCGAACTCTCCATGAAATGTCAGGTAAACGCCGTCTTCTCAGCCTGCTTCCATACACTTTGCATGCTCCACAAAATCTTCAATTGGCTCCCCATCAACACCAGGAAGACAGTACCATAGGCCCTCATCACCAGCAGACTGGACTATGGCAACACACTTTATGCAGGCACCACCACCGAACTCACACAAAGACTACAGACGATCCAGAACGCAGCCACCAGACTTATCCCTAACCTGCCCAAGAGGACCCACATAACCCAGCACCTGAAAGGCCTCCACTGGCTCCTGGTCCAGAAGAGATGACAGTTCAAGCTCCTGACACGCCCACAAAGCTGTTGACTGCCAAGGACCCGCCTACATGAACTACTGTCTGCACTTCCACCGACCCCCCCACCCCTGGAAACTCCACTCTGCACTCACGCATTCGCCGCGCCGGAGCAGGCTCCTCCCATATTGCCTGGAACACCCTACCCCTCCACCTCGCCCTCGCTGACTTACTTCAGGAAGGGGCTAAAGACCTGGCTTTTTGACTGAGACCTCCACCAAGCACCTGGATACCATCTCGGGTGACAAGCCACACTTTATAAATCCGACTTGATATATTGGTGTAACTAAATGTCTATACTAATGAAATAATTAGCCTCTCTTGGGTAGTGAAAGGGAGTGAAGTACAAGAGAAACACCAGGCAGACAACATGGTTACCAGTTTGTCATTGTAACGCTGGAGCAAGTAGTGCACAAAGTAGTATTTTCATTGTGTAATGCTTTGTACTGACAATACATTAAACATAATATCAGAGTTATGCTGCTTTTGACAGACCCAGGCTTAGTTTGGCAGCAGAATAAGGTTTATTAAGGATTTTGCTGCCCAACGACACTAGTTTTTAGAGGCAGGACACAGCGATGCAGCGCCTACACAAAGGGAACACTGGTTTACTTTCTCTCCATAGACATCATCTGGAGCAAAGTCACACAAGCCATCCATTAAAGGAAACACTACATATGTATTAACATGCACTCTGCGAAACTGATCATAGAGCTGTTTGCCTTACGCGGAAAAGGTATGACTCAGACATAAATTATATGTTCAGGATTCACTTACCTGAGCTATCTCTCAGTCTACCCATTGGTCAGCATAGGTCAGGTGCCAGACACACGAGCAATCCCTCAGGTGACAGGGCTTACTTTGTAAAATAATAAGTGCAATGGATTAAGTTTTGTTGAGAAGCCATGGCCTGTGCTATTGAAGGTCTGGGTGCCTAATATCAAGGCTGTGCAGTCTTGATTCCACCTCATGCCTCTTTAATGCACTGCTAGACAATCACTGACACTTGACCTGACTCTTTCAGGTGCTTTTTCATTCATGTTTTTTACCTTTGCATTAGTTTTTCTGTCTTTCTATTCTTCATTCTTTTCCCAATTTAGGGGCCGATTACGAGTCTGGCATTCCTGGGACTGCCAGACTCGTGGTGGGGCGGCACTGGCGGTCTTGAGACCCCCATATTACGACCCTAGTTGTCGTGCCGCCCTGGGACCGCCGACACCACCCTGGGACTGCCGACACCGCCAGGGAACCGCCATTCCCTGGTGGAGACGCGGCGGTCCAGAGTCATACATATGCCTGGCAGGACCGCTGTGGTACTGCCAAGCATATTAGCGTTTCCTCTCCGCCAGGGTTTTCATGGCAGTTCCTCCTCCATGAAAACTCTGGCTGAGAGGAAACTAGGGCCCCTTTGTTCCTCACGCCCTGTGGATGCACACTGTGTGCATGCACAGAAGTTCCAGCACGGCATGGACTTTTCAATCCATGCCATGCTGGAACTGTTTTTGACGTTCCTATTGCGGTGCCTGTTTTATAGGCACCGCCGTGAAAACACCAAAGTAATCTCCCGCCAATGACTAAAAAATTCATTATACCGCAGGCGGTTCTCACGCAGGTTTGGCGTTGCGTCGGCCGGGTGGTCACGCTGCCGCATCGTCAAACTCGTAATCGCCCCCTTCGTGTTTTTCTCTGGACCAAAGTTTGTTGAGGAGTAATGCCACTTCATAAAAGGACAGAATCATAACCCATTATTTCTGCTCAGTGTCTTTTAAAATTGCCAGCAGCCCTGTGTCTAGTGTCTAAAGGATGTGGTGTGGGCTACAACTCATAACAGGAGGAGCTCTTCTAGATGTAAAACCCAGTGCAAGTCAGGGGTATGGGTGATGGTGCAGGGTGCAGGGTGCAATGAAAAGGCGTGAATTAAAACTATCTCTTTGTGGGACTCTCCTACTTTATTCTGTCCGACAAGGGTATGATTAATAGCAATAAAACTAAATAGGGGAAGATGTTTCTGCCCTAGTATTACTCATAATGAGTTGTGGTATCATTTGTCAGGACTAAAAGAGTCACTTGGCAAATGTGTGTAAATGTGAATAATGATATGAAGAATACAACCGGTGGTCAAAAGTGGGGTGATGAAGATCCACCATTGGAGAACACCTGTCAACAAAGTGATATAAACACATATGCCAAAACATTAGTACAATATATATCACATGGTACTACAATGTGTGTACATGTCAGACCTGTGCACCCAAAACGTTCTGAAGTGGTGAATCATGCTGTGAGGCGTAGATACCTGGGGATCCTCACGTACCGGTCCTCCACTCTGTCGTCCTCCCGATGGATTCCCTCGACGCTGCTGGATGTGGAAAAATAAGGAAAAAAGGTCAAACAGATTCACAGCTTGATAAAAGGGGACTGTCTCTTTAAAAAAGGCCCAGTGAGTTAACCAGTCAGAATACGGCTGCGGGAAGAAAGCGAAACCACGAATGCCGGAAGGGGAGAGAAGGAATGAGGACGCGAAGCCCTGTGAAGCCAGGATGGAAACCGAGGAGGGCGAAAGGATTGCCTGGGGTACTGCCCTTGTATGCACCAATTACATTACCCCCCATAGGTATAAATGTCTAGGAAACCATCGTCCATCCTCTTTCTTTGCGAACCATAAAACTCAGTCCATCAACTTGAACCATTGAACTCAAACTCCGTCGATTGACTCCATCGACCCGAATCCAAACTTCACCGAAGATACTCCTTCATTTGACCAGGTCAATGTTTCTTCCAGACTCTTCAGGTCGCCTTGTTTTGATCTCCTGAAAAGAGAATATAAGCCGTAATATCCCAATATCTGCATACACTTCAACCAATAAAATGGGCGGGAAACCTAACAATATTCTTAGGCATATATTTAAGACAATATATCATTCTTAGTCATGAACAATCGTTAACACATGTTTTGCAATTCAGTTCTAGGGTGGCATAATCCTCGCTTCCGTGTCCTTAATAGAATTGAAAATTCTTGACGCGTCAATTTTTTTATTCTATGTCAGTCCACGGAGGCTTCGTATTATGCTAGTTTAAAGTTGAGCAACCACCGTAGATGCCACATCAACAATTGGTTTGTGATAGAACGTTTTAAAAGTTGAATCAGAAGACCAATCCACCGCAGTCATGATGTCCTCTAAACGAGAACCAGTTGAGAAGGCTTTAGAAGCCGTAGCTCCCCTTATAGAGTGAGCTCCAAATGCAGAAGTATCGATACCTGCTAGACTTAACAACCAAGTAACCCACCTGGCCAAAGTCGCTGAAGTGACTGGGTGAAAAGGTTTCTGCAATGAGATTAACAATTGTCCTGCTACATCATTTCTAAATTCTCTAGTACAGTGTTCGTAACATTTTAAGCATCGCACCACATATAATTTGCTGTGGTGTGGAAAGGCAGGATATGAGACACATTTGGAATTCATTTTGGTTCTTTTAGAAATTGTAAAGGAAACTCCAGAGGGAATGAATACTCTACCTGCTAGATCCAGTGCCCGTATGTCTGAAACACGTAATGTAAGCTTCGCTGACAGTTGTTTGCGAGATAGGCCTTCATTCGCTGGCCAATTCCTGATAAAACGGAGAACCACATCTACATCCCACAAAGTGGAGTATCTAGGTTTCGGAGGATTCACTAATCTGATGCCCCTTACCACCTTACAAACTTGAGGGTGCTCCCCCACTGGTTTACCATCCACATGGGGATGTCCAGCTGATATTGCAGAGCGGAAATTATTGACCGCCCGATAAGCCATACCTTGATTCGCCATCTCCGATAAGATTTTAACAATCATATGAATTCCGGATCCCACGGGATCCCCCTGTCGTTCAGAACACCAACCAACCCACCTACGCCAAGCTGACTCGTGTTGTTTGTGCGTAGAGGGTGCCCACGACTGTGACAGGAAAAACATTGCCTCCTGCGAAACTCCTGGCATTTGCCAATATCTCCTGAAAGTCTCCACGCCATGATGGACAACTGCTCTTGAATCACTAGTGGGTGAGATTGCCCCAAAAGAATCTCTGGGAAGGAGATCAGAGGTATTGGAGAAGCACATGCCAATGTTAACGCCACTGGGAACCATGCTTGTGCCTTCCAACACGGGGAGATCAATATCAATTCCGCCTTCTGTCTGCGGACCTGTGCCAATACTCTCTGAATCATGACGAACGGTGGGAAGGCATAAAGCATACCCGTCGTCCATGATTGAAGAAATGCGTCCGAGCTGATCGCTTGAGGATCCGGACTCCAACTGTAAAATTGAGGGAGTTGGGTGTTTAGTCTGGACGCAAACAGGTCTATCGAACATGGGCCCCACTTTTTGTCCATTAGTTGGAAACTAATGGGGTGCAATCTCCAATCGCTGAAGTCACTTAGGAATCGTGAATTCCAATCTGCCACCACATTGGAGCTGCCCGTAATGTATTCCGCAGTCACTGATATGTGGTGTAGCAGACAGTAGTGCCAGAAATCCTTGGCTATTTCCACCAACATTCGAGACCTCGTGCCACCCAGACGATTGATGTACCTCACTGCTGAGACATTGTCCGTCCGCAGAAGGATACAACAACTCGTCTTTTGTGGAGAGAGTGTGCGTTTTGCAAAAGAACTCGCTAGTAATTCTAGGCAATTTATATGTAGTTTCAATTCCTCCGGGAACCATCTGCCCCTCGTCTCCACTGATCCGCACCGGGCTCCCCAGCCCCATCGGCTGGCGTCGGACTCTATCACCATCTCTGGGACTGACGCGAAGATGGCCTTGCCATTCCATGCATCTATGTGTTCCAACCACCAGGATATCTCTGTCCTGGCCTCCGTGGAAAGCAGAAACTGTTCCACATAGCTCAGACCCTTTCGCAAATGCATGATCTTCAATCCCTGAAGTGCCTGGTAGTGGAGGGGACCCGGGAAAATCGCTTGAATGGAAGAAGCTAATAGGCCTACTAAACGTGCCACAATCCGCAAGGATATAATCGGAGAGGCAAGTGCTCTCCTCAACTCCTTCTTGATTGAGATTCTCTTTTTCAATGGTAGTAGTAATCGCGCTATTATTGAATTCACCTGAAATCCCAAAAACTCCATTGATTGGGCTGGAGTCAGAATGGATTTGTCTGAATTGATGACGAACCCCAAGTCCTGAAGGAGTCGGGTCGTCCAAGCTAGATGAGGTAGTACTGTATCCACACTCTGTGCCATGATAAGGATGTCGTCTAGATAAATTATAAGTCTCACCCCTCTCTCCCTCAGATATTGAACCACTGGTTTGAGGAGTTTGGTGAAGCACCAGGGGGCGGACGAAAGTCCGAAGGGCATGGCGGAAAATTCGAACCATTGGGTTCTCCATTGGAATTGCAAGAACCTCCGATGAGGAGGGAAAATGGGAACAGTCAGATAAGCGTCCTTTAAATCGAGACGCACCATCCAATCTTTTTCTAAGAGAAGGTCTCGTAGTAAGTGTATGCCCTCCATTTTGAAGTGACAATACACTACCCAGGAATTGAATTCCTTGAGGTTCAAAACCAGTCTGAAACCCTGATCTTTCTTTGGAACCAAAAATATTGTGCTGGTGAAACCGTGACGATGGGGAACTGTCTCTACGACTGCCCCTTTTCTCATAAGAGAGGTCACTTCTTTGTCTATGAAAGACATCTCTACTCGGGGAAAAATGTAGAGGTTGGGGTCTGAATTTCTCCTAAGGGGAAGAATAAAATTCTATTTAAAATCCCTGTAACGTCTGAATTACCCAAGAGTCTTGCGTCAAACTCTCCCATTTGTGAAGAAACAAAGCAATTCGGCCTCCCACCAATACTTCCCCAGCTTGAATCAGGTTTACCTGTATAGGAGGCTTCAGTCGCGGCTCGAATGTCTCGCGAATGTCGGGTTCGCGCGAGTGTTCGCGCGGGGGGGCGGACAAATTCAATAAAATAAAACATACCTTATCGGGTCCCGCGCCGCCTCTGCTCCTGGCCGGGTCCCGCTGCTTGAAACAGGAAGAAGGCAGCCTCCCTCTCCTAAGCCAATCACAATGCTGCAATGGCAGCGTTGTGATTGGTGCGGACAGCGCCCAGCTGGGCGCCTGTAGGGAGGCCATTTTCTCTATGTAGGCTGCATGCCATAGAGAAAATGTCGAGTGCGCATGACTGGTTTGACCAAACAGTCGGGGCCCACAACAGTGGGCAAGCCACTCCTCCCCGACCCGTTCACCCGCCCGCCCCCAACCAGGCATACCCTCCCGCCTGCCCCCAACCAGGTAAGCCACTCCTCCCCGACCCGCTCACCCCAACCAGGCATACCCTGCCTTCTGCTTTCTCATAGCGCAAGAAGCAGAAACATAAAATGGTATTTAACATACCATTTTATGTTTCTGCTTCTCGCACTGCGAGAAAGCAGTGGGGCGACGCTCCTCCGCCTTAATGGAGGAGCCACCCCTGGGAGGCTTCTCCGGCATTGTTCTGTCCTCTATAACCCCCTCGGTTTTGCTTGCCTCTGCCACCTCGGTTACGGGTGGGGTAGAAGTTTGAGCGGTGGGCTCCCCCACTTCCTCGCTGATCGAAATCTCTAGAGGTCTGGTTGAAACCTCGGCCGGTCGCTCGACCCGTGAAGCATCCCGCCCTGGTAAAAAGGCCAGTGTGGAACACCTTTTTAATATTAGCTTGGGCCTTATCTAGGGCCGAAAAGGTAGCCACGTATTTTCCCAGTTCTTTGACGAACTTGGCTCCGAACAGCAAACCATTAGCTAAAGTTCCTGCCTCAGTAGTGGACATATCCGCCAGTTGTGGATCGATTCTCATCAAGAATGATCTTCTGCGTTCCGTCGAAAGGGCACAATTCGCATTGCCCAAGAAACATAATGCTCTTTGTGCCCATTCCAATATTTCAGTTGGGTCAAGGGGAGTATTAGAATCTTTATCTCTAACAGCTGAATCAAGAATCTTTGTTAGGGGTCCAGATAGGTCCAAAAGCTTATCTTGCCATCCTCTCCATGCCCTATCTAAGCCCTTCTTGGGGTCTTTGGTGAAAATCTTCAAGAAGGTAGCCATATTGGCGTCTAGTTCTGGGGTGTCTGCCACCTTGCCTAAAAGAGAGGGTCTAGGACATTCTGATTTGAGCGTAGTACGCACTTCGCGTTCAAAGCCCTGTCTGAGGTTCTCCTGAACGTAATGTGCCACCTCTACACAAGGCACCCATTCCTTTGATCTTGGGTGAATGATATTTTTAGGATCATATAATAGGTTCTTATTAGGGGTTTTAGAGCTCACGTTGTGAGTCTTGCGTTTGCGTTTCGTTGCTCTACTAGGCAATTCAGTGTCTTGATCAGAATGTGATGTTTCCGGTGCGGCAGGAGAAGACTCCTCCGCCTTCCCTGGGTTTAAGAGGGAAGAATCACCAGAAGGCCCAGAAGGGAGGGAGCGGCCATAGCCATGGTCCTTGAGGACAGTGGATGCCACTTGGGATCAGATCTCTGCTGAGGAGTGAAATGAGGTTTTACCCAATGAGGCAGTGAAAGCACGTTTTCCATAACTTTTTAGGGGTTTTGTGAAGGGTTGCAAAGCTTTTATCAAAGCCCTGTTAACCGAGCCCTGTACATGGGTATCCAGGGCTTCTACCAACTGCTTCTCCATTTGGTGCTCATAAGGCACCTCTTCAAACTCAGTGTAGTCATTATAATCTGCCCATTGATCAGCCTCCTCGGCGTAGTACGCCATCGTGCTAGTGGAGGTGTGGAGGAGGTTCAGGTGGGGAAGTAACCCAGGGGTGATAAATCTTTTCAAATTCAAATTCAGCTTACTTGTAATAAACTTGCCCTAAATATTTCTTTTTTCCTTAATAAAGTGTGGTGGGAGCCACCCCTTTCGTTTATTCGCCCCGTCGGGCGTTCCCAGGGACCGAGGATTGAGGCAGAGAGTTAGCGCGTATGCGGGCAGCCGATCGGTAGATAAGCTCCGATCTGGCTGATCGTGCATGCACGAAGTCCTTGGCAATCGAAAGAGGACTGCCTCCTGGAGCGCGCAAAGTGAATCTGTCCTGCTCCCGCTCCACTTGAGCCACCGATAAGCAAAAATCACAATTATCGCTGAGCGCGGACCACACAATACCATGCATGCAATAATAAAACCGTTATTAACGATAACCAGGTGCCATTATCTAACACAATGAAATAATGCCATATGTACTTAACTCGCTGCTGCAGCAGCAAAGAAAGAGGATGGACGATGGTTTCCTAAACATTTATACCTATGGGGGGTAATGTGATTGGTGCATACAAGGAGGGGCTGTCCTTCCGGGTTATGTTGTTTAAAGTTTATTGGCTGCTGTATTTGCTTCTGTAAAGAAGGAGAAGCATAATACGAAGCCTCCGTGGACTGACATAGAAATGCGGCATTGCGAGTTAGTACCTGGGGTCAGAGTGTGGGTCTTACTGAAAAGAGGCCAAAGGGAGGAGGGTGTAGGAGGGTTTACGGGACACAGGTGGTGCTGGTGAAGGCTCTAATGATTAAGCCTATGCTTGCTCCAACAAGGCTCGAAAGGCTTGCATGATAGTGCTACGAGTCCCATAAGGCATTGAGCAGAATATAAAAAACGATGATTGGAATCTGCATTGTTTACCTTACCGGAAGAGACTAAAACAAGTATATATATATATACCTCTTGAATATCCCAAGTATGAGGGGTATATATATATATATATCTTTCTTTTTGTTTTCTCTTAATTATTTTTTTAATTATATCACATACTGAAGAGACGAAGTAAAACAAAAGGGGCACATAACTTTTCCCTTGCCAGAAAACTACTGAACGTCCATTCAGTCATGTTATATTCCTTAGGTTGTCTACACTGGTATATGCCTTCTTTTCCCACATACCCACCTAAGGTGCTGGTGACAGAAAATTAATATTGGGTCCTAAATACTTACCACTCGTTTCTTTTTTTCCGCCGAGAATCCGGGGGACCCAGCCACCCCTGACGACCTGGAAAGACAAGTGAAGGAGACGGAAAATATATTATGAAGTGACATTCATTGACACTTATGCATATTAATAACGCAATTAAGTCTGAATAAAAGACATCACTGAGAAACATAGCGAGCCTCTTCCCTTTGCATCCTTCCCAGACTCCTACAAGTACCACACATGCGCTTAGTGGTAATCTATACATAGATGAAATATGATCAACCCAAAGAATAACACTGGCAGAAATTGGGCACAGTGAATGCTTACCTGTTATTGTTAGGTGACGAGCCTCCACTCAGGCTTCCTGTCAAGGGAACCAGGGCTGCGGCTATGAATACATGCAGAACAATATTTAATATCAGTAGAGGTCACCCCAGGGAGACATATGTAGTTAGGGGTATACACCTAGAAAAACAGGAGCAGTTGTGTCTCACTCGATGGAAGCATTCTACTTAAATACCAAGATGTTGAAATGCTTGTATCCCCATCATAGTTATGTTGATTCATATTTTATAGTGGGGCATAAAACTCAATAGTCATACACATGTTCACTGCTGTGGCCCTACATGATTACAATGCAGTCTGAGGAAATGGAATGTGTAAAGAAAGGGGGCCCAAATAAAACCCAATGAGGTAGAGAGTGCATTGAGCCAATGCTAGCACGCATCTATCATGGGAGCAGCACTGGGGGGCAAGAAAAACATTGACCTAAGCACCGTTTCAATAATGCAGCGCTCTTCGGAAAAAACATTTATAGTTGCAAATAGATAGGATATAAAAACAGTCTAGACCACTCACTCACCTACGCCTAGCTCTTGTGTGACAGGTGCCTGCTCGGTTCAAGGACACCAACCAAATGAGCGACGGCGTTTTGAACGCCACCAGGAGCGAAACGGAGAGCAAAATGATGTCAAGACAGGGAGTCAGGGGTCACTTGGAGACGTAGTCTGTTTCAAGAGAGCAGACCAGCTCCCGTGCAGGGAGCAGGTATACAGCAGTTGAAGCGGCACAAAGAGCGAAATGACGTTATTACCAAGCATCAGTAAGTATTGCTGGGAAATCTAGTCTATTTTTTAAAGACATCCTACTAACGTATACACAGCATGAATAAACTGTGTAAGTCAAAAAGGTATGCAGTTCCTGACAGTAGAAGAGGAGGTTGGGAGAAGCCTCAAGCATCAGATCAGGGGATCTGATCCCTCAGGAGCAAGGGCCCTCACACACCCCAGGGGGTGTCATGCTTCATCATCGGGCAGCTACTCATTGGACCGGCACTTCAATGCCCAACGGGCCCCTCTGGGGGGCTCTTTGCCAGAGTTCTTATGTTTTTGTCGATGTCAAGAGTGAGGTGTAGTGTAGGTGTGATAATGAAAGTAGACTGGTGTAAATGTGAGGTTCAAAATAACTAAGGGATACCCAAAGCAATTTTAATATAACTATCTAAAAACCTGTCTAATTTTCATTATTAGACTCTACTTGTGGCATAACTGCTACTGACCTTGTTGCTCGAATGTGAATTTACCTTGAAAAAACAAAGACAAGAGGCATTTGGCAAAACAGGAACAGTTGATTTAATTAAACACTTCGGCCAAGAGCTCAGTTACAGAAGCGGGTCTGAGGACTGTCTCAAAATACAATCGATTTGAGCGCCATTATATAAAATTCTTGGAGCATAAAAAAACATGGGCCATTTCTAGTTTTACATAGGTAGGTGTTACGGAGCTTGTCTTTTTTTTCTACACTACCTTGTTGCATACCCTATTGACGCCCTTACTTTGATTCTCTATAGATAAGAACCACAGATCCTACTCGGACAGTTTGTCGATACATAGTGGAAGAAGGGAATTACTCAGGTAGTTTAGAGAGATACACCTTACCTATATACCATTATTCCAATACAGCAGCTTGTCACATACTCATATATTCTGTCTCTTTTGTTAGGAAGTTCTCCTGGCTGTCTGGTCCTGTCCTTGAGTAGGAAACGTCGCGGACCACTTTCTTCTTCCCTCCTTGCTTTCCCTTCTTCCCCTAGTTTACTTTTGTTACTTTGACTTTGTTGGGTACAGTGAGTGAACAGGAGAAGTTGGGACCTCTCGTCTTGCATATCGTTCCTGTGGAAACGTAGGTAAGAGCCTGACAGCGGCTGAGTGTAAGGTGCGTTCAGGTTACCTTGGTTTTGAGGATGGGGATTTTGCGTGGACTGGTCCAGATTTATCGATCTCTGTTCGCGATATGCTTTTTAGCGGCATCGGTCGGCCATGTGGCCCATTCGGTGACAATAATAACATTCTCTAAGATCCGGCTGCTGCCAACCTCCCTGACTACTGCCGTTATAACTGGGTTGAAAGTCTCTGGGGTTTTGCGGTGAAGTCCCCTTCAAGATTGGTGCCATCTGTATGTGTGCAGCCAGCACGGTCCCCTCGAGGGCGGTCTTTTTCAATTTGTGTTGGACCAACTTGACGGTGTCTCTCTGAGCTCGCTCCTATTTTTCCTTGTCCTTTTCCTGTTTATTCCTGTAATAATGTAATATGTGGGCCTGTATCTCCCGCCAGGGTTTGGTTTGTAACCCTATTACGCTGTCCAATCTACTTTGTATTTTGGTGGGCAGCCCCTTTTTGAGGATGTTCTAGATATATGCAACCTGGGGACTTGTATCGGTCCATGGCTGTCCCGTCTCTTGTACTCATCATTCCCTCATTCTGTCTAGAAAGTCAGTTATGGTCTCCCCAGCCTTCATACTTTCTGCCATCAGTCCTCCTACATCTGGGTAGTCAGGGAATATTTCTCTCACGGCTGTCCATATTGGGTGCCTGTACGAACTGAATGTGGCCCGTCTTGCTCGGTGTTTGTCAGCGTGACTGCTGGGATGCGGGCTCAGGCGAACACTGTGTTAGTCCTTCTTTATCCATCTGGGCCCATGGCAAATAGATGGTCCCTGACGTGTCCTTCTGCAGTAGTGGGCACATTTTGTCTTGGGCTAGCGCTTCTGGTTTCTCTCTAATGTAGCGCTCCCATCTTCTTAGGCAATCCTGCATGTTGGGGAAGTTCTACTTGGTATCTCTTCCTCCGTACCGGATACAGTCTTCTGCAACAGCCATGTCGTCTGGTTCGAAGGATCCCTCATTCGGCCAGGGTCTATCATGCTGGCCCTCCCTTTCAGTCCAGAGGGCTAGCAGGTGGCAAAATGACTGTGCGAAGGTCTTGCTTTACTCTCTGGTCACTATCTCCCTTGGGATCAGTTTGTTGATCCCGGCATTCGGGGGAGGAGCGGAAGTCTTCATTGCTTCTCTCCTCCTGCACACACAAGGGTGCCATGTTGCTTTTCCTACGTCTTAATTGAGTCTATACCAGGCTGCTTTGATCCCTTATCACCTGGTTGGCCTCTCTCCTACACTGACAATCTGGTGAGGGTCGGGCCCCAGGCAAAAGCCTCCTATCTAGTACTTCCTTGGACTCTTCTCTGAGCTATGATCTATACCCACTCCCGCTCTCCTCAGGTGGAGGGTGTGCTGCTCTGTTCTCTTGTTGTGTTCCCAGGGTGAGAACTCACTCTCTCCATCCTTAATTCATGCCTCTCCTCTAACTCCCAACTGGTTTGCCTCCTTCGTTCCAAGCTAAGGGCTGTTCTTCTGGGTAGGAATTTGCCCTCAAACTCGCTTTCTGTTGTCCCTACGCTGCCTGATCATACCATGCGGCTGCCCCCTCGTCATCGGGTCCCGGAGGACTGGGACCCCTTTCCTCGCCCCCACTAGTTGTGTCACTGTCCAGAACTGCCATAAATCTCCCAGTCACCCTAGTGTGCTCACCAGGATGGGTGGGAGTGCACGTTCTCCGCGCCGCTGGGGTTTGGTGGGTTGAGCGCAACAGATGGGGGGGTCGAACTTCAGGGAGCTCTAGCACTGGACTAGGGTGATGCTGGGATTTCCGGGGCCTGCTGGCCTCCCCTCTTTAGATCATGTAGTTCAGTAGGGGGGGCCTCTGGCTCCTTTGACCAACAGATTGGTATAACCTAGTGCGGGTATGGCAGGCATTGGGGAGAGAACCCCCATTCTTACATACAGTAGCGGAGGCATGGATGCCTTACTTGCTGGTTCTGGGTTAGGATTGCCGGTGTGGGCCTCCTCGAAGATGCCCATAGTTCTAACAGTGCATCTCTTCTAGCCTTCTTTTACCTGATGTATTTGGTCCGAATGTGTGTTCTCGTGTGTCTTATGTTAGTGTCGAAGATTCCCCCTTTAGCCAAGGGAATGCCTTAGTGTGTGGTTGCCATTTGTGGCAATACTTGCTAAGTTTTTTAACATGTGTGTGGAACCTAGTTTGCATGTGCTTCTTTAGGGGACTAATACACTCTAGTTTCTCGGGATTAAGTAATTTTAAATTCTACTCTGATTGTGGAGAAATAAAAGCATGGGGATTACTGGTTACAACTACTTCTATGAGCTCAATGCTATCTACAGATGCATCAGAATAGACATTTCACAAACACAAATAAAAAATGCATATGAAGGGTCACAACCTGAAAGAAAGTTCAATTGTTAGTTCAAAACTTGGGAATTCAGCAGAAGAATAGCAAACTCTTATTTAGATTCAAATAATGATTGTAAAAATTGGCAACGCCTTCATAAGCACATTGAGTTATTAACAAAACACGACACTCAAGACAAAAGTGCAGTTGCAACAATTTACTAGCACCACAAAATCAAGAATGCATCAATTAATAACCACAGTGAAGAAAAAGAGAGCAAAAAACTTGACAGTGAGAAAATTATGACTTTTCCCCCAAAAAACCATAGCCTGCTCCTTAGCTCATGCTACCCAATGACAAGGGAAGGCTCTGTGTCATACACGGGACAAAGTGAGCCTGATAGGGTGTCAATATTGGCTCCGGGACGAAGATAACAACAGTTTACGTGGAAACGAGGAACAACTTAACAACCACAGGTCCTTCTTGGTCAAGCACAAGCTACACCTAATCTCCAAGGTCCAAACGTTCTCTAATATTTGAATTACACCCTAGATCACTCCCAGGGTTCATGTGTACCATCTGTATCACGCCCAGTGGTCCAAGCCAACAACACCTCTCACTTCTTTCAGATACCAACAGTGTTAAGAAACGGGTAGCACTGAGAAAACCCTTTTAGACTGAAAAATAAGATCAAGGTGCTGGCCCTGTATCACATCCAGGGCCTATGCGTACCGTCTGTATCACGCCCAGTGGTCCAAGTAGTGAGGCCTCGCCCCTGTATCACACCCAGGGGACAAGCATACCAACTGTATCACGCCCAGTTGTCCAAGCGACTAACGCTTGTTTCATAGACACCTTAGACACGCGGTTACCATATGGACTCACTACAGTGCCCTTAAGCTAATTTTGACAGGCACTCTCACACAGAAAGATTGCATTTTATGCTTGCTTGTGTCTTTGTCATATATGTTTTGTCTGTCTTTTTCCTTATTTACAGGTTTCTATGTTTAAGTCGCGACCTGCGACCATCGTTGTTTTTTTCCTCCCCACCTTAGCGCGTGGGTTGTGATTTTTTATTGACACGTGGCCTGATTTTTGCCACTCACTTTGTCATTTCACAGTCTTCACCTCTGGTCCTGAAGAAAGCCTTCTTCCTAGTTTGCCATACGCTCAATGCTGGGACTAAGGATCAGATGTAGACTCTTACCCACTTGACACCGGCTTCAGGATGGACCTCCGCCCCGCGGTTTCAGTAGAACTTTCAATCAATTGTGGCGTCTGCTCACCTTCCTTGCTGCCCTGATGTGAATCTTTCCGGGTGGAGTCCTTTCCTTCAGCTGCGGTTGGGATCAAAGCACCAACTTCTCCTATCTGGCTCACCAAAATGTTGCTCAAATGTGAATTTACTTTGAAAAAACAAATACAAGAGGCTTTTGGCAAAACAGGAATAGTTGGTTTAATTAAACACTTCGGGCGGTAGCACAGTTAAAGAAACGGGTCTGAAGACTGTCTCATTGTACAATTGATTTGAGTGCCATGATATACATTTCTTGAAGCATCATAAAACAATTCATAGATCCTCTTTTTGAAGAAGAATGTGGACCTGATAACAAATGCCTTTCGTGGACACTATGAGGGCCAGTGGGTAATGTGTCCAGATGTCGGGCATGGGAGCGCATGATCAATGCGTGAGCTGTGTGCGCTGTGGCTGATTGGCTGAGAGTTCCTAATTTCATGTGGTATCTAACTTTATGGTGTTTTGGGAACATGCGCCCCATCGTCCATGCACGTTTTATTGGGGCCAATCTCTTTGGACCATTGTCGTGTCGCTGCCTCTCTGTGGGATTAATCTGTGTTTTTCTTGTTCACATGTTTGTTCTGCTGGTTACGTGCCACCCCACCTGTGATTTGTCAATCAGTGGCCTCAGGCCTGGTTTGCAGGGCCTGCCTGACGATGTATTTCTGACTCGAGGTTGATGGAGAGGCCATATTGGGTGTTTTCGACAACAGTGATTCGATTTCATTTTTATGCACACTTGTATCATTGCGTACATCAACATCAATATGAATAACCTATAATAGGAACGTGACTTCAATGCACCATCATAATAATATATTACAGTTAAATCCTGAAAATCCTGTCACTAGCTGGCAACGAGACGCTTGTGGCATATTTATTGCACTGCTAGTCTTCAGTACCCAAAAGAAACAATCTTATTTGTGTGTTAATACACATTTAAAGCATACACTAGTTTCAACAGTGGCTATTGTACTGAAAGTTGTTTGCACATTGTTCATTTGATATCCTTCACCAAATTCTCCCTAATTCTGGCTAACCGGATATATTTGCTTATGTAGGACACTCTATCACAAGCCCCTGACTGGTGCTATACATGGGTTGTATGTTGCTCAACACTAGAGCATTAAACTTTATTTGGTAGTAGGGTCCACCAAAAGTGGTACTCTGCTTACATCGGTGACTACCATCACCATGACTAGACCATAACATAACGGTGGCAGCTGACTAATAGATGATCTGTGATGAGAATGTTATGATGCATATGAGAGATTTCCTTCCTCTTCAGTTACATTTGATAGTCAAATGGAGATTGAAACCTACCTGAAAGGTCCCTGTGATGTATCGAGGGTAGCACAGCAAAATAAAATGTTAAGTTGAAGGTTTAATAATAAATTTCTAGGTGGGGGGACAGAAGATTGCTATAACAAAGTCATTGAATAGAAGGCAACTTTATGCAAAATTTGATGATTCATCTGTAAAGGGTGAATGAATATGACTGCAATTGGGTGGCTGGAGCAATTAATCCTGAAAGGTTGGCCTTAGGACCTTTTGAATCTTCTGGTGATGATGGTGGTGTTTCTGTATGTGTCCTGGAATATATCTGGCTTGGAAAGGAATCTGAAATCGTTATTGTCGCCTTTAGAAAAGAATGATTATTTGATAATAGCTCTGCAAGAAACATGCGAAATTGAAGAAATTGTGAGGAATGGTTTTATGGTTTATAATGTAGACGCAGTTAAGGCACAACAGGGACGCCCTGCAGGAGAGTTAGCATTTTTAGTTTCATTAAAACACAATATAAGCGTTAAAAAAATTCCATTGATTCTCACAATTTTTTAATTATGACAAATTATGGTCTGAAGAAAAGCAAGGACATTCGGGCAAAAAATGTTGACTTAGAGTTAAGTATAGTAAATACTTATTTTCCTCCTAAATATAGCCAAGATAACCAGTTAAAAGAGTAGGTAATGTTAATGGAAAAACTTATTGCAAAATTCCCCAAAATCCTGATCCCATGGGTAAGGGATACTAATGCTAAAATTCCCAGTCAAGCTTCAAGTTCAAGTTTATTTATTTATGCTACGGAACTCCGAAGAGGTCCACATAAAATTGCAAAGTTACATGCATATAAATAAAACAAAATTCCAATTTGCAATTGAATATATATTATAGAATGCACCTACCCACCCAAAGGTACAACAATAATAGAAAATATCTAGAGTTCTAAAAACTTTCATTTAACAAAATCCCAGCAAGCAACAACATGTTATACAAAACAGGATATAAAGTGTCTTTCATGCCATCAGTGCAAAAATTTAAAAATTATTTAAAAAAAATTGATTTGTATATCTCAAAGTAGCAATAAAACAATTCAAATAGCTGATACATAAGAAGTAAAGAATGCCCACTTAGGAAATTCTATCAACCTCTACGACGTATAAACTAGTGCACCTTAATATAACTTTAAAAAACACTTAAAAAGTAAAAAATTCTATTACAAAATATTTTATTCGGAGCAACATAAAGTGATTGTAATACTGCTGAAGCTGAGACATATTGCAGACATATTGGCCTCAGCCATTTCCGACGACATAATAGCAAAGCAGGGCAAATAGATAGAGCATGGTTAATATCTTGAGAACCATTTTTACACAGGTTACAGACCGCTGATGAATCATACCATTTAGCCAAGAGGGGATTTAAAGGGAGCATGCCCTGCCTCAGCAGTATCCAGAAACGGCATACTCCATGAGGCAGATTGCACAAAATATAAGCCTGTTGTCAGTAGCGGGTAAGTATATTTCACAACAAAAAGAAATTTTCTTTTAACTTCTTTATTTTTCCTCTATTCAGTTAGACGGGATATATTCTACGATGCATATTTCATCATATAATGTCCAGAGTTCTCCTGTAAGAAGTCCTTAGTTCTCTCCTCTTCTTCTTTTAGGAATTCTTTTCACTGTCTCCTGGAGAAGCTGTGGCTCAGCTTCAGATACCCTCAAGAAAAGAAAAGAAACGTTGGGGTAAGTCACTTCACGTTACCCTTTTTCTTTTAATCTTAGTGGATAGGCTCACCAGCAAAAAAAACAAAGATAGACCACTGTGGGGCTTTCTTATACAAGTGTGTGAGTTTAAGAAGGCAAGTTTAAAGCAAAAAAAATAAGGCGGTATGCCCACAACAACCACGTCTTTCTCTCTAAGAGTGTTATTAATTCTTTTTAGGTCTCGCCTACGCAGCGCGCATGCGCTACATAGGAGGGGACCTTTTGGAATCAATCAGCTTTTTGGCCAAAAACGTGCACGTTTTGCATTGCTTTCTATTGCAACGCGTGCACGTTTGGCGTTTCCCTTGCGGGAGCGAGCTTTGGCGACATCTGTTTGTAATTATCTTGCAAACAGATGGTGCCCCTGCTCGCTCCCGCAAGGGAAACGCTGTGTGTGTCTGGTCCACCCCGTCTTCTTTACAGCTTGCATCTGTTATCCTGATTCTGTGACCATTATAAACGTGCAAGGAGGGCTTTGCAAAAACAAACAGCAAACTGAATGTGTCCTTGTGTAATTTTACCAGTGCTCCATTCATGCACTATCCTTTTGTCAACTATGGGACTCGTAATTTATAATTGCATTTTTCCGTAAAAAAACTTAATTAACCAGTCACGTTAAGCATCAATGTATATTGTTTCCGAGCGACCCAACTTCGGGCATAAATCTTTTCAAAGTTGCTCCCCTGACGTATAAAAAGTTATTTCTTGGGCGCTCGTGTCCCGCTACACCGCCCCCACCACCCCAAATTCGATTATGTTTACCCCCAACCTCTAAGGCAGAGCAACTGGATGACGTTGCCTCTCGCTCTCCCTTTCTCTCTAAGTTTAATTACCGTATGCTAATTTCCTTGCCTACTAGGTGATTAATTAAAATCATATTTTCATAATCATTTGGCAGTGGCATTGTTTTAACATTATCCGATGCCTTGTGTGTCTGTAAATACAGCGTTGAGCGGGTGGAGGAAGCAGAGCCGAGGACCTTTTATGTGTTTGTGTGTCTGCGATTGGCAACATAACTGGCTTATTTACATTTCATCCTTCGGAGGTTGATAAATGAGTTCTGTTGAGCTGGGTAATATTAATACCCGCTGTTTAAAGGACAACAGAACTACAGGAGCCAGCGCTGGGTAAAAACATGTAGTCGATACAGTATCTGTCTGTATGACCGATCTGTAGTGTGGTTTGTAAATGTTGATAATGTTTCCTGTCAGTTACACTCGGACTGCTTCAAGTAATGAACCAACCTGTCCAAATGTGAAACCTGTGGGCCTGAGCATTTGATGAATACTTTTGATAACCACAGTACGAAATGCTGCAGCCAGCCTATGAACATCCTGCACTCTGATTAAATATGCAAGATTAATAGCAAGAGTACTGACTCGGTCCTGGCAGTCATTCCCACTGCTGTAATAAACACAGCCACGATCAAGCATCTTGGTAATAATGTTTCATCAGAAACGTTTTATAAAATTCTGATTGTCGCCCTTTGCAAAGGTTCTGAAATATGCTGGTTATCGTTATTTTTTTATATATTTGCTCGACTTCTCTTGGCGTATTTATCATTTGCATTTCTTTTCTGTGCATAATGGCATTGAGCAGGAAAAGCACACTAACTTCTCTATGCAAAGTATATCTTCTGTAGATCAATTTTATTAATGTTAACTAAGTGCGTGTGTGACAAACTGTCAGGATTTTCACAAGAAAGTGTGGGAAACACAACAATTAACATCTTTCACAAAGCGGGAAAGATTTCCTCTAAAGCTTTGTAAAGGTTGCATAAAAATACAATTTGCAAGTTCCCACGCCCTTGCTCTTATGCAAATCTCTTCCTATGCACTATATCAGCCTGCGAGTGAATTAAAATGCAGTTTGTTGAAGGTCACAGTCAGGTCAGAAGTTTGATCAGCACGATGAAGTTCTATGTGAAAAAGACAGCTATGTAGCCTAGTCAAATACAGAAATGGTCGACTGGGAGCACAGTACGAAAGCAGGTTACTTACTACTGGCAAAAGGGGTGGAGAAACACATCAAGCATTAGAAAACATGAGAGAAACAACAGACACAATGAGATAGGGGGTACACACATCTCACATCCGCACAGGAAACAAAAATCCATGCTCCTGACACATGGACAGGAAAGCGATACATTATAATGGGTAACACTTGTGACAAGTGGCGCTTGTGTGTTATACACACATTTTAGGGGGTCTGACAGAAGATGAAATGTGAACTCCTCCCACAGACACACAAGAACGGAACACCGTTGCAGACTTAAAACATGCACTGGTGCGCGATTTTCTGCCAGTTGCCCCGCTAGGTTACCTCACAGAGTCTGAAGGCTCGAGCACAAAGGCACGTTTGACATCAGAGAGGATGCTGGGAGTCCGTCTGCCTTTTCGGTTGATTTCCACGTGAAGGCGATCCATTTACAAGCATTGGCATAGCCAATAGGTCTCGCCTTTGGGACCTTATAAGTGTTTAGCCATGCAACAGTTGATGTTGTTGCACCAAGGATATTGTGCTGCATAACTAAATACTTATAAGGTCTCAAAAGCGAGACCTATTGGCTATGCCAATGCTTGTTAATATAGGGGTCAGAAAAATAATAAGGAGGCTGAGAGTTAAGAAGATATTTCCTTCCTTCCCTTCCGCCTGCCCCAGGGTCGGCCCCGTACCTGACTGAGCCATGTTTCTCCTGAAACGTGGCGGGCGACTCGACTTGCTGGGTACGGAGTCTTCGGACTTCACTCAGCTCGGCACACCCAGAGGAGTTCGATGTGCCAGCATTCCCCTGCAGACGGAATATAGAGCTCCTTCGGTCTTCCTCAGGAGGACGCGGATCACTAAAGCGACTGCTTCCACCTCTCTGCCAATCTCGAGACAGGAACCGAGTTGATTTGGAATCTTGACTTCCTCGTAGACGTTCATAGAGACGTTCCTCCAGTGCTGCTGGTACAGACTCCTTTTTTCCTCTTTCGGACAAGCCACCTGAGTTTCCTGTGGACCGGCCTTAAGAGGGCCGGCCTGCTCCACGATTAGTTCCCTGATTATCCTCTGACCGTTGTCATCCTGTTCACGGAGTGTCAATCCTTCCGGGTCAAAGGAGGAGGATGATCGAGGCTGGAGAAGAAGAGAAGATTGTACAGGTGCGTCAGTGGCCCATAGAGTTGCCCAAGGAATATGGTCTTCCTCCTCGTCGTGGTCCAATTCCGGTCCACATATCCCCTCCCTCACGTTTTCCTGTTCCAGGAAAAGAGGCATTCTAGAGAGAAAGTCAGCATTAGTGTGGCCTTTTTCCACTTTTATGGCGGACCTCAAATTGGAACGGTTGAAGAGAAAGGAACCACCGTAGGACTCTGGGGTTGTTGCCCATGTTCCTACTCATCCACCTCAAAGGGGCATGGTTGGTGTATTAGACAAAAGGACGCCCCTCAAGGTAATAACATAGCTTTTCAATGGCCCATTTAATAGCAAGGCATTCTTTTTCAATAATGGCATACTTCTGTTCCTGAGGGAACAATTTACGACTAATGAATAGAACTGGCACGTCCAGTCCTTCAGTAGTATTTTGAGAAAGGACAGCTCCGATGCCTGAATCTGAGGCATCAGTTTGGAGAAGGAAGGGTTTAGAAAAGTCAGGGGAAGAAAGGATAGGGCTGGAAGTAATGACCCTTTTGAGTTCTTAGAAAGCGTTGACGGCGGCTGTGGAAGGGTTATGGAGACTATTTTTAGGTGGATGCTTTTTCAAAAGGTCTGTGAGAGGGGCTGCTATCCCTGAATATTGAGGGATAAATCTTCGATAGTAGCCTAAAAGACGTAGAAAGGCTTGTACTTCTTTACGGGTCTTAGGAAAAGGTGTGTCTGCATAGCCCGGACCTTTTCTTCTTGGGGTTCTATTAGCCCATTTCCTAATAAATATCCTAGCTATTTCACTTGATGAAATCCTATCTTGGACTTCCTTACATTTATATGTAACTGGACTTTCTGTAATTCATGAAATATGTTCTGTAGATGTTGTAGGTGTGTGTCCCAGTCTGGGCTATAAATGACAATATCATCTAACTAGGCTGAGGAATCACCTTGGTGTTGTTTTAGCACCTCATTCATCAGCCTCTGAAAAGTGGCAGGGGCCCCCTGAAGGCCAAATGGTAAGACGGTAAACTCAAAAAGCCCGTGGGGGTGGCAAAAGCGGTCTTCTCTTGGTCTTCTGTTTTAGTGGAACCTGCCAATACCCTTTGGGTAAGTCTAGGGTGGTAATATATTTGGCTTTCCCTAGCTTCTCGATGAGTTTATCAACTCTTGGAAGGGGTTACGCATCACACTTTGATACCCTATTGACTGCCCTGAAATCTATACAAAACCTGATAGATCCATCTGGTTTTGGAACTAATACTAGAGGAGAAGACCAGTTACTTTTAGACGGTCGAATGACTCCCATTTGTAGCATTTTATCTACTTCCTCACTAACTGCTTGTCGCCTAGCTGCTGGTAACCTATAAAGTTTTTGGCGTATACTACCCCCTTTTCTGTGACTATAGTGTGTTCCCCTAAGTTAGTACGACCGGGGTGGTCAGAAAAAGAGAGGAATTGGAATACAGCAGGGATTGTAAGGATTTCCCTTGCTCTCCCTCTAAGTACTTATTAATAACCAGGTCTTTTAGAGTCATACTTTCTGCTTCTTTTAATCCCAGAAATACCCTTTTGGAGGGAAAAGGGCCTACCCATTTTGTAGCATATTAATGTGATAAACTGTCTCTCTTTTATACCCCATCTTTATCTTATAAGAGGTATCTCCTATTCTTTTGATAATTTGATACTGTCCCTTCCACTCGGCCTTCATCTTTTTCTTGGAGGTGGGAAGGAGGACCAGAACCCAGTCACCTATTTGATATTAGAAAAAGGGGAAAAGATGGCAGTAAGGGGTGATTAAAGCCGCACTACCTAGCTATAAACTATTTTCAAAAATGCACACAATCACTGTTGCCCACCTCCTTGGTCCACTGCCAAAGAACCACAACACTAGTGGGTGTATAATACACATATGTATTTATGATTTCATTTTCTCTTTTCAATTTGCTTTTTCATCAATTAATTTTTGCGTATTAGTCTTCCAATTTTATTAGGTTGTATTGATTTTAGGTTCTATGTTTGAAACTGTTTTTTTTGTCCTTCAAATTCTATCAAGACTTCACTTGGTGTTTGGGAGCTTTCTCTCCTCTTTCTGGCTCTTGTTACTTATGGGTACTTTTAGTATTGTATTTGTGCTGGAGTAAAATACAGTGCATAATTGTATATTTTAAAGTCACTGTTAATAAGTATTACAAAGAGACATGAATTCTACCTATGAGAACAATAAGAATCATGGCCTGTTTAAGAATTTCTTTTTTTTTATGTTTGTGTTTATGATGTGTGTGTATTTTGGTATCAATTGTTTGTTTGATTGTATTTATGTTATGCTTGCAGCCCTGAGGAAGCCCTATTTAGGGCGAAACGCGTTGGCTGCATTTTTTCATCGCCTTACGTCGTTTGTGGTTCAAGTATCCATTAAAGGATCAGATATAACATCACTGAAGAGTCCGGATAGATTCTCTTGCTTTGCATTTGTGCTCTTTTATACTTATGTTGCCTCTCTGTGCTTTTCTTTGTGTACCTATTTGATATTCCCTCCATTTCTTCCCTTTATCATAATATCGTTTTTGTTTCTCCTGACTTCGCTCTAGCAGAGTGTAAGCTAATTCGCGTAATGTGCCAATACGTGATTTTAGTTTTTGAATATAATCCAACAGCTTTTGAGCTTCTGACCCTTCTCTCTTTTCCCAGGCATCTCTGGTTATTTCTAGTAAGTTTTTTGGCTGTCTTCCATAGAGTAGTTCGAATGAGGAACACCCTAGACTACTTTGTACCTGCCCATGAATAACAAAGAGAGCTAAAGAAAGGAGAAGATCTCTGTTCTTTCGTTCCCCTAGAAGCACTTTTTTAAATGTAAGTTTAAGGGTTCCAATATATCTTTCTACTAACCCATCTGTCTGGCGATGATAGACCGAGGTTTTGAGATGTTTGATATTCAACAGCTTACATAATTCTTGCATCAATTTAGAAACAAACGGGGTACCCTGATCAGTAAGAATCTCCTTAAGAAACCCCACTTGGGAAAATATTTTGATAAGAACTTGAGCGATATTTCGGGTAGTGGCTGTTTTAAGTGGAATTGCCTCTGGATAGCGAGTAGCATAGTCGACAATGACCAGACAATATGAATGACCCTGTCTACTTTTCTGGAATGGTCCAATCAGGTCCATCCCTATGCGTTGGAAGGGTGGTCCTATTATGGGTAAAGGTTGGAGAGGGATGGCAGGGGGTCTATAGGGATTCTTCTGTTGGCATATTTCGCAGCTCTGGCAGTACCTTTTTATTTCAACATGAATGCCAGGCCAATAAAAATATCTTAAGACCATTTGTGCTGTTTTTTCTGGTCCTGTATGACCAGCTAGCAGATGCGAATGGGAGAAGAGGATTTGTTCTCAAAACACTTTTGGTACTAGAAGTTGGGGTTTCACTCCTTGTTTCTCTATTCTATATAGAAGATATTTTCTTTTTCCAAACTGGGGATATTTCTTTATATCACCGTGAACACACCGGATTTCTACTGCTTTATGAGGGAGAATCTGTGAAGGTTTTCCCCATTTAGGGAGGATTACTGACTGCCGGCAACCTGAGTCTAATAATGTCTTAATCTGCTGCCCCTGACTGTATAAACTTACATAAAAACAGTGGCCCAACTCCTGTGTATACAGGATGCTCTGCGGAATACAGCTAATGTCCATAGGTTCCTCCACTGGTTTTTTATTCAGGCAGGCTCGTGAAATATGGCCCCATTGCCCACAGTCAAAACATTGGGGATTTTTAAACGAGTTTGCAGCCATGGTTTTAAAGGTTCTGACTTCAGATGGTATTGACAGGGTTTTTTTCCACTTTTGACCAGAGTAGAATTTCCTCCCCGATTCGTTTCTCCTAGATTTAGTTGGGGTTGTGCCATGGAAAAAGTAGTAAAACCAAAGGGGATGATGGACGGAGTGTTGAACATTGCAAGCACTCACCCCCAGTCAACTGATCTGGGTTTAATCCATCATCATTCTTTAGCTCACTCCGCCACCCCAGTTCAGACATGGCCATATGCAAATCAGTCTGACCCTGTGCCTCTTGGGAACAGTCCAGCCCGAACTGCCAAGCCATGTCTTCCCTGGACCGGAAACAAGCATCCTGGGACCGGTTTCTGGCTAACAGCTGTCATCAGCCAGGCTAGCTTGAATCCAGTGGCAAAGTGAGCAAGGGACCCACGTCTGGGCATACCCTGCCAACTTAGTGCGAACAAAGCAAAACCAAAGGGGATGATGGACGGAGTGTTGAACATTGCAAGCACTCACCCCCAGTCAACTGATCTGGGTTTAATCCATCATCATTCTTTAGCTCACTCCGCCACCCCAGTTCAGACATGGCCATATGCAAATCAGTCTGACCCTGTGCCTCATGGGAACAGTCCAGCCCAAACTGCCAAGCCATGTCTTCCCTGGACCGGAAACAAGCATCCTGGGACCGGTTTCTGGCTAACAGCCGTCATCAGCCAGGCTAGCTTGAATCCAGTGGCAAAGTGAGCAAGGGCCCCACGTCTGGGCATAGCCTGCCAACTTAGGGCGAACAAAGCAAAACCAAAGGGGATGATGGACGGAGTGTTGAACATTGCAAGCACTCACCCCCAGTCAACTGATCTGGGTTTAATCCATCATCATTCTTTAGCTCACTCCGCCACACCAGTTCAGACATGGCCATATGCAAATCAGTCTGACCCTGTGCCTCATGGGAACAGTCCAGCCCGAACTGCCAAGCCATGTCTTCCCTGGACCGGAAACAAGCATCCTGGGACCGGTTTCTGGCTAACAGCCATCATCAGCCAGGCTAGCTTGAATCCAGTGGCAAAGGGAGCAAGGGACCCACGTCTGGGCATAGCCTGCCAACTTAGGGCGAACAAAGCAAAACCAAAGGGGATGATGGACGGAGTGTTGAACATTGCAAGCACTCACCCCCAGTCAACTGATCTGGGTTTAATCCATCATCATTCTTTAGCTCACTCCGCCACCCCAGTTCAGACATGGCCATATGCAAATCAGTCTGACCCTGTGCCTCATGGGAACAGTCCAGCCCGAACTGCCAAGCCATGTCTTCCCTGGACCGGAAACAAGCATCCTGGGACCGGTTTCTGGCTAACAGCAGTCATCAGCCAGGCTAGCTTGAATCCAGTGGCAAAGTGAGTAAGGGACCCACGTCTGGGCATACCCTGCCAACTTAGGGCGAACAAAGCAAAACCAAAGGGGATGATGGATGGAGTGTTGAACATTGCAAGCACTCACCCCCAGTCAACTGATCTGGGTTTAATCCATCATCATTCTTTAGCTCACTCCGCCACCCCAGTTCAGACATGGCCATATGCAAATCAGTCTGACCCTGTGCCTCATGGGAACAGTCCAGCCCGAACTGCCAAGCCATGTCTTCCCTGGACCGGAAACAAGCATCCTGGGACCGGTTTCTGGCTAACAGCCATCATCAGCCAAGCTAGCTTGAATCCAGTGGCAAAGTGAGCAAGGGACCCACGTCTGAGCATACCCTGCCAATTTAGGGCTAACAAAGCAAAACCAAAGGGGATGATGGACGGAGTGTTGAACATTGCAAGCACTCACCCCCAGTCAACTGATCTGGGTTTAATCCATCATCATTCTTTAGCTCACTCCGCCACCCCAGTTCAGACATGGCCATATGCAAATCAGTCTGACCCTGTGCCCCATGGGAACAGTCCAGCCCGAACTGCCAAGCCATGTCTTCCCTGGACCGGAAACAAGCATCCTGGGACCGGTTTCTGGCTAACAGCCGTCTTCATCCAGGCTAGCTTGAATCCAGTGGCAAAGTGAGCAAGGGACCCACGTCTGGGCATACCCTGCCAACTTAAGGCGAACAAAGCAAAACCAACGGGGATGATGGACGGAGTGTTGAACATTGCAAGCACTCACCCCCAGTCAACTGATCTGGGTTTAATCCATCATCATTCTTTAGCTCACTCGGCCACCCCAGTTCAGACATGGCCATATGCAAATCAGTCTGACCCTGTGCCTCTTGGGAACAGTCCAGCCCGAACTGCCAAGCCATGTCTTCCCTGGACCGGAAACAAGCATCCTGGGACCGGTTTCTGGCTAACAGCCGTCATCAGCCAGGCTAGCTTGAATCCAGTGGCAAAGTGAGCAAGGGACCCACGTCTGGGCATACCCTGCCAACTTAGGGCGAACAAAGCAAAACCAAAGGGGATGATGGACGGAGTGTTGAACATTGCAAGCACTCACCCCCAGTCAACTGATCTGGGTTTAATCCATCATCATTCTTTAGCTCCCTCCGCCACCCCAGGTCAGACATGGCCATATGCAAATCAGTCTGACCCTGTGCCTCATGGGAACAGTCCAGCCCAAACTGCCAAGCCATGTCTTCCCTGGACCGGAAACAAGCATCCTGGGACCGGTTTCTGGCTAACAGCCGTCATCAGCCAGGCTAGCTTGAATCCAGTGGCAAAGGGAGCAAGGGACCCACGTCTGGGCATAGCCTGCCAACTTAGGGCGAACAAAGCAAAACCAAAGGGGATGATGGACGGAGTGTTGAACATTGCAAGCACTCACCCCCAGTCAACTGATCTGGGTTTAATCCATCATCATTCTTTAGCTCACTCCGCCACCCCAGTTCAGACATGGCCATATGCAAATCAGTCTGACCCTGTGCCTCATGGGAACAGTCCAGCCCGAACTGCCAAGCCATGTCTTCCCTGGACCGGAAACAAGCATCATGGGACCGGTTTCTGGCTAACAGCCATCATCAGCCAGGCTAGCTTGAATCCAGTGGCAAAGGGAGCAAGGGACCCACGTCTGGGCATAGCCTGCCAACTTAGGGCGAACAAAGCAAAACCAAAGGGGATGATGGACGGAGTGTTGAACATTGCAAGCACTCACCCCCAGTCAACTGATCTGGGTTTAATCCATCATCATTCTTTAGCTCACTCCGCCACCCCAGTTCAGACATGGCCATATGCAAATCAGTCTGACCCTGTGCCTCATGGGAACAGTCCAGCCCGAACTGCCAAGCCATGTCTTCCCTGGACCGGAAACAAGCATCCTGGGACCGGTTTCTGGCTAACAGCCGTCATCAGCCAGGCTAGCTTGAATCCAGTGGCAAAGTGAGCAAGGGACCCACGTCTGAGCATACCCTGCCAATTTAGGGCGAACAAAGCAAAACCAAAGGGGATGATGGACGGAGTGTTGAACATTGCAAGCACTCACCCCCAGTCAACTGATCTGGGTTTAATCCATCATCATTCTTTAGCTCACTCCGCCACCCCAGTTCAGACATGGCCATATGCAAATCAGTCTGACCCTGTGCCTCATGGGAACAGTCCAGCCCGAACTGCCAAGCCATGTCTTCCCTGGACCGGAAACAAGCATCCTGGGACCGGTTTCTGGCTAACAGCCGTCATCAGCCAGGCTAGCTTGAATCCAGTGGCAAAGTAAGCAAGGGACCTACGTCTGGGCATACCCTGCCAACTTAGGGCGAACAAAGCAAAACCAAAGGGGATGATGGACGGAGTGTTGAACATTGCAAGCACTCACCCCCAGTCAACTGATCTGGGTTTAATCCATCATCATTCTTTAGCTCACTCCGCAACCCCAGTTCAGACATGGCCATATGCAAATCAGTCTGACCCTGTGCCTCATGGGAACAGTCCAGCCCGAACTGCCAAGCCATGTCTTCCCTGGACTGGAAACAAGCATCCTGGGACCGGTTTCTGGCTAACAGCCGTCATCAGCCAGGCTAGCTTGAATCCAGTGGCAAAGTGAGCAAGGGACCCACGTCTAGGCATACCCTGCCAACTTAGGGCGAACAAAGCAAAACCAAAGGGGATGATGGACGGAGTGTTGAACATTGCAAGCACTCACCCCCAGTCAACTGATCTGGGTTTAATCCATCATCATTCTTTAGCTCACTCCGCAACCCCAGTTCAGACATGGCCATATGCAAATCAGTCTGACCCTGTGCCTCATGGGAACAGTCCAGCCCGAACTGCCAAGCCATGTCTTCCCTGGACCGGAAACAAGCATCCTGGGACCGGTTTCTGGCTAATAGCCGTCATCAGCCAGGCTAGCTTGAATCCAGTGGCAAAGTGAGCAAGGGACTCACGTCTGGGCATACCCTGCCAACTTAGGGCGAACAAAGCAAATCCAAAGGGGATGATGGACGGAGTGTTGAACATTGCAAGCACTCACCCCCAATCAACTGATCTGGGTTTAATCCATCATCATTCTTTAGCTCACTCCGCCACCCCAGTTCAGAATGGCCTTATGCAAATCAATCTGACCCTGTGCCTCATGGGAACAGTCCAGCCCGAACTGCCAAGCCATGTCTTCCCTGGACCAGTAACAAGCATCCTGGGACCAGTAGTGGCCATTCCGACGGCTTGTTCTACCGTTAATCCTGTATGTTGTTTGAGCCACTTTTGTGTTGCTGGAGGCATCGCTTCCAAATATTGTTCTAAATAAATCAACTTCATTATATCCTCCTTGGAATTTTCTACAGGTCTAAGCCATTTACCTGCAGGTAATTTAAGTTTTAATAAAAGTGTTTTAGGATTATCGCCGGTGGCGCCTCAGTCTTGTCTGAACTTCAAAATGTATGCTTCAGCATCTAAGCCTAGGTGGTCCAATATGATGTTTTTGATTTCATCAGAGGGCGAGGTTCCATAGGGATTGGGTATTTGGTAGGCAGCTTGAGTCTCCCCTACTAGTAACGGGGCCAGGAAAAAAGGCCACTTATCCTGAGGCCAGGCACAGGCCCTGGCGGCTCTTTCAAAGTTCAAAAGAAAGGCATCCGGATCTTCCCCTGGCACATATTTCTGCAAGGATATGTGGGTCTCTGCTGAGGGAGAACGGGTGGCAGCCAGGTTAGAGGTTAACTGAAACTTATCTTCTGCTACTTTATGTAGACTAGCCACCTGAAGCTTCATAGAATCTTTGAAAGCCTCATGGTCCACCTTGGCGGAAGACATTTGTCTTTCGATGGCCCATTCTATCTTCTGTTGTCCCTGTATGAGTTGTTGCACAAGGGTCTCAATTTTTTTTAGTGGAGTCAAACTGCCCACATTCTCCACCACTTGTCAGTAGCGGGTAAGTATATTTCACAGGAAAAGAAATCTTCTTTTAACTTCTTTATTTTTCCGCTATTCGGTTAGACAGGATATATTCTACAACGTATATTTCGTCATATAACATCCAGAGTTCTCCTGTAAGAAGTCCTTAATTCTCTCGTCTCCTTATTTTAGGAATTCTTTACACTATCTCCTGGAGAAACTGTGGCTCAGCTTCAGATACCCACAAGAAAAGAAAAGAAACGTTGGGGTAAGTCACTTGACGTTACCCTTTTTCTTTTAATCTAACTGGATAGGCTCACTACCCAAAAAAATAAAGATAGACCCCTGTGGGGTTTTCTTATACAAAAGTGTGAGTTTAAGAAAGCAAGTTTGAAGCAAAGAAAATAAGGCGGTATGCCCAGAACACCCACGTCTTTCTCTCTAAGAGTGTTATTAGTGCTTTTTAATATAGGGGTCAGAAAACCAATAAGGAGGCTGAGAGTTAAGAAGATATCTCCTTCATTCCCCCCGCCTTCCCCAGAGTCGGCCCCGTACCTGACTGAGCCGCGTTTCTCCTGAAATGTGGCAGGGTGACTCAACTTGCGGGGCACGGAGTCTTCGGACTTCACTCCACTCGGCACACCCGCAGGAGTTCGATGTACCGGCGTTCCCCTGCAGACAGAATGTGGAGCTCCTCCGGTCTTCCTCGGCAGGGCATGGATCACTAAAGCCACTGCTTCCACCTCTCCGCCAATCTCGAGACAGGAACCGAGTTGGTTTGGGATCTTGACTTCCTTGTAGAGGTTCGTAGAGACGTTCCTCCGGGGCTGCGGCAGACTCCTTTTTTTCCTCTTCCGGACAAGCCACCTGAGTTTCCTGTGGACCAGCCTTAAGAGGGCTGGCCTGCTCCCCAATTGGTTCCCTGATTATTCAGTGACCGAGAATGATCGAGGCTGGAGAGGAAGAGAAGATTGTACAGGTATGTCAGTGGCCCATAGAGTTACCCAAGGAATATCGTCTTCCTCCTCGTCGCGGTCCAATTCCGGTCCACACCTGTACTTTGTTTATCAAACAGGAATCAATAGCCAGATGGTGACCCCTCTTTAAAATACAGACCTCCCTGTCATACGAAATCTTAAGGAACAGGTGGCCTGTTTTAGAGTAACTTTCAGTTACTGCGGCATTTAGTTGCTGCGGCATCAAAGTAAGAATCAGAGAAGGGTCTAATTGCAGCAGATCTGCTGCAGTCACAAAAGTTCAGTAAATTAATGAATTTTCTTTCGGGCCATCTAACATTTCTTTTGGTAGCCAGAACCTAAGTGTACCGTAATTGCTCTTTGCTAGGCGCATGGCCCAGCGCAGTACCCCTATGAGGCCCTGCACCAACGCACTTCTCCACCCAAATTCCAGCCTTAAAGCAGCCACAGAAAGAGCTGGGTTAACTGAGGCCAGGCTTCTAAGAATTCGGTCTTCCATTGTATTTAAAAAGCCTCATTTCGATATATCAATCAATTCTGTTCCATATAATAAGTAGGAATATAATCTGGGCTCCCTATAAAGGGAGCCCAGATAATTTAGCCTGGGAAGTGGCTTTAGACATTATTTTCTATATGGGCTTTATTACTTAGATTTCCGCAGACTATCTTCCCCAGAAAAGTATACGATTTTACAATTTCCAATTTTGGACCACCCAATGACCATGCAAAAGTTCTATATTTTGGCTTTTTCTTCCTCCCATGCATACACATAGTTTTACTTTTGGATACATTGATCTTTAAATAGTGAGCCTCAGCAACGTTTTGGAATGCCTGCAGATGGTTGTTTAAACCTTTTGGGGTAAGATCAAAAATGATTATGTCGTCTGCATAGAGTAGTGTCAAAGACGCTTTTTCTCAGAGCTTGCAGGATGCTAGAAGGGTCAACCTCCAGGCAGCTCCAAATCTGATTGTCGTTATGACACAGATTGTCAGAGTGGCCAGGTGGGGGAAAGGGTGTTGGGAAGGGAACAGCAGGGAAGGAGATCTGAAATAAAATCACAGTATGTATTAGATTAGCTACTTCCTGTTTATGTCTCAAAATCACTTTACCAAAAGAAATACATATTCACCTGTAGCTTGCCTTATAGTTAGCATGAAGACAATGAGAGAGAGAGCTATAAGACAAAATATGTAGGAGTATTAATGATTGGGTTTTGGTATGGGCCTTTTAAATAGTGTTAAATTAGCAACTGACATAACACTAGGCCTACCATAGCTTAATCTCTTGTTTTTTAAGACGCACAGCTTCACTGTATAGCTGTGGAGCAAGAAACACGAATGACAACTCGTTATAATTGCCTTTACTGTACTTTTCTTAAAACGTAATGAGAGCGGGACCTGCCACACAACTTTATACAATTATAGTTTTTTCGTTCTTTGTAGAATTGTTCATGATACCGATGTCATTCGATATCAGAATGAGCCATCAGTCACTCTTGCTGAAGTTATACTTATGTTCACAATGTTCAAAACATCAAATGCACAAAATGTCCAAAATTATCCAAGAAACAATCCGTGAATAAACGATTGATCTGATGCTCAAGACTAGTGAAGAGAAATGAACGCTCTTACCCAATTCCTGTTGAGTGTAACGATTTCCCACCTGCTTCGACTTATTCTCTTTGTAACTGGACACGACTTGGAGGATCTACACTTCGGTTCGTGAAGCTGCAAAAACGACCGGAATCCCAGCCGCATCCGATCCCAAGGACGACGAGAGAATAACGAGCGTCCAAACAAGGGTGTGGCCTCTCTTTATAGAGGAGCCCCACCCAAGATGGCTGCCACGTTTGGAGACGTTGTTGGAGGCGTGGCCATACGGACGATGCCTGTGGAAAAGACCTGGGCATACATTAGCACACAGAGTACAATGAAATTCAGGGGCATAATATACATGTTTATAAGGCATTTGTATTAATACCCACTACCTCAGCACTTGTGGACACCTGAGGAATAACAATGCAACACTAATGATCACACTGCTGCCTTACGTGAATGGCGATTACAATGCCACCAGTAACGCGCTGTAAAGGAGGCGCAATGCATCTTGCCGCAAAGTCTGTTCACAAAAGCACAACGCTGATCAGAGCGACTGCCAGGGCTACTACCAGTTGTGGTAATAGTGCCCCTAGAGCCACAGCCCATAGCCATGACAAGTAGGCACACAATAGGCTTTTTCCCAACTGACGGGGCAATAATGATCAGGAAGGGCTGAAATATATAGGGGGATGAGAAGGGGGGCAAGCAGCCACACCCTTGTTTTAACACATTTGGAATAGGGATAGCTTGCAATAAACCTCTGTCCCCACCCAATAGAACTCTAAACCAAGTGTCAGTATGGAGGGCGCAAACTAACTCTAAAAAGGTGTCCGGCAATCCCAAATTTAAAAGCCTGCTTCACAGCAGAAAACGGTCTACTTTATCAAATGTTGTGTCGAAGTCTAAAAATGCTGTAAATAACATTCCTCCTCTAACTTCAACATATTTTTCATTTATTACCTGAAGGGCAGTCATATTATCAATCGTTCCAATGTTAGTCGTGAACCCAGTTTGCTCTATTGGGATAATTTTATAATCTTCCGCCCATTCACTAATCTGAGTCAGCAAGCATTTAGCAAAGACTTAATCGACTGCATCTCCCTTCTTAAAAAGTGGAACTATGATACTCCCCTTCGAAGAGGGAGGAACTTTTTTTATTTCATAGAAGCATTTAAAAACCAGGCAAAGGATTTTACTCCAAAGGGCACCATTTTGTTTTATAACGTTGATTGGTATTTCATCGGGGCCCATCGCCGCCGAAGTACTTATTCCCCTAATTACAAGTTGTATCTCTTTTTCAGGTGCGGTCCATACAAAGCGAATTCTTCCTTTACTATAAAATTCTTTATAGCATCCTTATTTGCTGTGTAGAGACCCTGGATAAAATTGACCCATCTGTATTCTTCAATAGCAACAGGGACAGATCTAGCTCTGGCTCCACAGACCTCCGCAACAAGAACCCAGAAAACCCTTGTCTGGCCTTTTAATGCTGCTTCCCTAAGTTTTATCTAAAATGTATTCTCCTTTTCTGCGACGAGCCAACAAATGACTTCTCCTCCTTTCTAATAACAGCACTCTACAATGTCTTTCAGGGGTGCAATCCAGATATTGCTCCCTAACCAGAGCGTTTATTTAGCGATTTAACCAAACTTTCTGCTGGGTTTACTTGTTTTACTGCTTTAACTAGCTGTGGAATAAAAATATTAACATTTTCTATTTCTTTTTCTGCCCAACCAGACAGCTTATTTAGGGAAGCCTCTAAGGTACCTCTATGGCCTACAATTGCTCTATAATCCCAATGACTTCTCCCTGTTTTCTTATTAAATCTGGCTGACTGACCATCAAGCCTCCAAGAGCTAATGGAGACGTATTAAAATTTACAGAGATAGTTAGGAGATTATGATCCTAAGGAGGGAATCAGTAACCTTTAAATCACCCAGTAAAAAGAAGGAAGCACATCCTACCACTACATAATCCAAAATAGATGCTCCCCCTAGTGCTTTATGCGTATATGCTCCGGTGGAATCAGAGGGTAACCTCCCATTCACTATTGGTAGTAGTATACCGCACCCCGGTCCACCACCCTATTTAATGATCTGCTCACCGAAGTGGTCAGTGATTTGTGTTTCAGATACCAACAGATCCTGTTGGTGGGGGACTTTAACTACCACTGGGACCAGGTACCTAGAGAGCCCTTGACCAGTAGGTTTGGAGAGGCAATGACCATGCTGGGGCTGAAACAAATTGTGGAGATCCCTACTCATGAGAAGGGCCACACTCTAGACCTTATCTGGACTACTCTGCCTGCTGCAAAATTAATAGAGAGTAGACCATGTAGTTGGTCAGATCACCATCTGATCAGTTTCATGATCCCTCTGCCTAGTCGGCCAAAGTACCTACCTCCAGTATGGAGGACAGTACGGAATTGGAATAAAATAGAGGAAGCCAGTCTAGAGGAGGCATTGTATGAGACAACGCACCCAGGGAGACAGATGGTGGACCTAGATCTGGAATGTGAGAGGCTCACAAGTTGGCTGAGGAAAGCCATTGATAAGGTGGCCCCTGCGCAGCGAGAAAGAGCAAGGAATAGAGGTAGGGGTGCCCCGTGGTACACAGAGGAACTACGAGGAAAGAAACAAACCTTACGCCAGCATGAAAGGAAAAGGCGGAAGTTGTATGACCCGGAGGCCTTGGAGGAATATAAAGCAACGCTAGCCCTTTACAAAAGAGCCATCATTGCAAGGAAGTCGGCATATTACGAGTTGAAGATTAAGGAGGCCAATGACACTCAGAAGGATACCTTTAATGTGCTGAGAGAGCTGAGCCGAAAGCATGAACAGAAGGCTGTTGTCAACTTGGCTGATTGCAATAAGATACAGTACTTCTTCCTAACGAAAGTTAAGGATATCCTAAAGGAAATAACTAACACCCTGTTAGTGGAGGAACCACCGGACTTTCAGGGTGGAAAGCTCTCAGCTTTTCCAACATTAGATCCAGACTCCCTGGCACGCATTATGGCCAAAGTTAAATCAAGGTCACCAGAGGATCCTTGCCCACCCAAGGTGTTCAAAATGACTCTCCCTGTGATGGGGCTGGAGCTGCTCTCCTTGCTAAACCTGTCCCTGGCAACTGGGAAGGTCCCACTTAACTTTAAGGAAGCCATGGTGACTCCGCTATTGAAGAAAGCAGGGGCAGATGCCAACAACCTGAAGAACTACCAACCAATATCTAGGCTTCCCTTCTTGGCCAAGGTAGTGGAGCAACATGTGCTTAGAACCCTCTCCTTGTTTTTAGAGGAACATCAGCTGCTCCATGTGCAGCAAGCAGGCTTCAGGGCCCACCACAGTACAGAGCTAGTGATGCTCTCTGTGCTGGATGAGCTGAGGCTCGCAGCCGACAGGAAGAAGTCTTCGGCGCTGATCCTTCTGGCTCTCACAGCTGCGTTTGGCACGGTAAACCACGCTCAACTGCTGGCCCGTATCCAGGGGATGGGAATTTCTGGCACTGTGTATCAATGGATTGCATACTTTTTGAAGGATCGGACACAAAAGGTCCAGCTGGGGGACTGTGTGTCCAGAGAAGCCGCTTTGCCCTGTGGTGTCCCGCAGGGTTCCGCGCTGTCCCCGCTGCTCTTTAATATCTATCTTCAGCCACTGGTGGCTGCACCAGCACAACTGGATTGTCAAGTGTTTAACTATGTGGACGCCACACAACTAATCCTTCGGATCGATAACTCCTCACAGGCACAGTCTAATGTACAGAACATCCTCAGGTTTACAATGAATTGGATGACTGCCAACTCACTTAAAGTAAACCCTGATAAGACTGAGGTACTAGCTATCACCACAGGGGGCAACCCATGGTCTAATTCCTTTTGGCCACAAGAGCTAGGTACCACACCGATACCAGTGCCAGTTGTGAAGAGTTTAGGCATTAAGTTAGACACTAAGCTAACGCTGAACAACTAGGTGACTACTGTGGTAGGGAACTGTGTGGGCCTTATGAGGCAACTTCGGAAACCGGTACCCCTCCTGTCATTCTCTACTATGCGTACCGTGGTGACAGCACTAATCGTGTCGCGACTGGACTACAGTAATGCACTATATATGGGGCTACCAGACAAACTGTCAGGGAAGCTTCAAGTGGTCATGAACGATGCAGCGAGATTGATTTTCAAGCTCCCTAGAAGATCACATGTCACACCATTGCTGCAACAATAACATTGGCTCCCAATCAAGCAGAGGGCCAGGTTTAAGGGTCTATGTATTGCACACAAAGCCCTGCATGGGATGGCACCAGATTACATTAAGGACCGTTTGAAGAGATACATGCCAGGACGATGCCTCCGATCGTCCATGGCAAGTCTGTTGTCCTGCCCTCGGTTTGACAAAGTCACCATGGGGGGGCCGAGCTTTTTCAGTTATGATTCCCCAGTTATGGAACAAGCTGCCGGAGAGTCTGCGCAGGGAAGCCACTCGACCTCCCTTTAGGAAAAAGCTAAAGACTTTTCTGTTTACACAGGCTTTTGGATAAGTTAAGTTCTGACCGAGCAAGCACTGGGATGGGTAACCTCGGGTTTTATTCCATATTCCTTCACAAGCGCTAAGAGACCGTTGGTGATTTTGCGCTATACAAATAGCAGTTAACATAACATAACATATAACACCGTCAATTTTTCTCAGCTGAGCCGCTAAGATTTTTCATCTCTTATTTGTTCTTATTTTTTGGGGAAAAGGAGCTTCTGCTATTCGCATAGCTTCCTCTTTTTCTATTTCCCGTAGTTGATCTAATGCAGAGTTAGATATTTTACAATTCAGTTTCCCAACCAAAATTATGCATGGGGGAAACTCCATATCATACACTTTTTTAATATAAGAGAAAACCTCACTTAAAAGGACATCGAATTGATCACAGGGGTGTAGTCATTTATCAACATTAACGGGGGCGTTCTCTGATTTCCACCAGAGTTAAACAAAATTACTGCCAAGAATAAATTACTTGGATATTTATAGCAACAATTTCTCCATTGAATCTTATTAGACAGCAGACTTGCCACCCCTCCCTTTGCATGTCCCCTCCTTGAGGGTATTGCTTTATGTAATGCTACAAGCATTTATACATTGTGAGATCATGTGGTGACCATTGACTCCATGTGTTTTAATTGGCTCCATTTTGACTGTACAACATCATTTTGTGCTCTTGCATGGTTTTATTTTGTGCCTTCTTGCAGCTTCAGAGTGGTATGTTTTCAAAGCAGCATTGCTGGAACAGAACGTGTGGGATGTTCGTTTAAAAGTGTGAGAGAGGAATGTACTTTTCTGTTTCTGACCAAGCACTGGAGCCTGACCAGTTTTTGTGATTGGACTAGACACAGACGGGTACTGTCAGCCTTGGTTTTGCAATGGATGAAGGGAGGGGACATTTCCAGACGTCTCTCTCCGTGTTAGTAAAAGGTATTAAAGGTAGGAAATCTTGCCTCCCATTCAGGAGTTCGCCTGTGGACTGGGCGCATTGTCACAGGGAAAGTTTTGGTGCTTCCCGATCGAGACTTCTGCTGACCGTCAAGGGCTTCCCGGTCGTGCTGGCCAGAATGTTGCAAAATACTTGCTCAGTGATGTATTTCCTATATATATATATATATCCTCCACATGCCTCCCCAAATGTAATAGAGAGGCAGCCGGCACTCGCAATCAAGGGGTTGTATCCTATTTAATCTGTCACATCACAGCAGGTACAGGTCCAACAGAGACGCGTTTCGGCAGAGGTTCTGCCTTCTTCAATCTATAGTGCGCCATATTGGTATCCAATTTAAACACCTTAATTAATAAACACAAACGATGTACTTCATCTAAGCAGCACACCAACCGGTATGTTAAAATGTTGCAAGGGACAATGTCTTTTTAAAACATTAGAAAACACTTCACACCCCAATTGTGCAAATAACTCTAATAAATATAATTGCTCGATTGTCTATGGTTTTTACAATCCATCCTCTTGGGAGTAATGTGCGTGATGGCAGTATTCCACAACATGATACTACAAAGTCCCAGTATGCATCTCAAGGTACAAGTTAACACCCGGACTGGAATGTGTTTTACAAAGAAATGCATCTAGATTCTTAAAACCGCACGCACTATAATTAGTGTTAAAAACGATGTAATTCCACAATTTGGCCACCTAGTGCTCACTTTTAACAATCAAATCATGTTAAGCATGCCTTTCTAATCGAGGGACGTCCCGCCCTCGTAGTCTAAACCAGACTATGTTTACCCAAGTTGGAGTGTGCACATAACGGCGGCGACAATTAATAACATCAAGTCCTGAGTCCATTTGTGAATAAGACTGACAACTAGAAAAGGGTCCCTTGATCCCACCACTCAGCCAATGCCTTACGTAGTGCCCAGCTCCACAAATAGGGGTGGTATTCCTAGGATGAGGTAAGCCTTTCGTGTCAGAATCCAGTCCCCGCCAAGGGAGTCTCAGCTCCCAGCGACGAACCTGTTCGTTCACCTGGGCCACTTCCTCGTTTCCATTGCCCCTTTCCTAGAGTGGGGGCACGCCTGCCTGATACATCACAAGAAAGAAAAATGTGCGGTATGCAAGGAATAAGCACTGTCAAATGCAAAAATCAAATATAAACAGTATGTATACACAACATGACACAGAGCAGAGAAACTCATGATATGCATATATATATATGTATATGTATATTCACTGAAAAAACCATAGGTTTCAGGGGCGTTATAGTTAGTTGGACATTTCACTCGTACAAAACCATAGAAATTCCCCTGTTATAGTTAGTTTAGCTAACTATAACTCGCGCGCCCGCAATGCACTGCTGATGACGTCACATATTACATCACTCATGACATGGTCAGTGACATCACTCATGACATCACTGATGACATCTCAAATGACATCACTGATGACATCACTGATGACATCATCCTTGTGATAGAGTGGCAGACCTCCTCTCACCCTAATATAACCTTTGATACACACACTCAAAAATACAAACTAACATTTTCAAAACAATGGACATACCAATACCAGTTACAACACACCTATTCAGTAATTCCAAGATCTCCACACACATCCACTCATTCACCAACAGTCCCTATACAGTCACTCATACATGTACTCACTCATCATATGTACTCATACACCTATACATCCTGTTACACACCGCCACTCATCCATAGAGTTACTCACACACATAGTCACACATGCAAACAAAGTATCAAACATCCATTTACTTGCATATACAGTTATACACACACTACCACACTTACTTCTACAGAAACTTACACATACTTACTCTCTTAAACAATCACTTATAGAAACACCTACTTATTTGTACAGAAACTCTTCCAATCTCTCACTCTCACATATACTCACTTATATACACCAATACTCACATATACTAATTTAAAACATATGTAGTTACTCATAAAGACACTATTGAGAAAGTCATTCACTCACTAACACACCCATACACATACTCATCCACCTATACAGTCCTGCACACATGCTGTCTTCAACACATACAAACAGTGAGTCACTCATTCATGCATCTATGCACTAAGTAATACCCCCACCGAACCATACAGACACTCAGACACTCATACTGATACTCAAAAACCAACTAATAACCCATATAGACACTCATGTAGCTACTCACCAACCCATGCAGCCACTTATACACAAAGTGAGAGACTGATACAGATATTTTCATATTTAAACATTACTCACTAACCCATGTATTCACTAAGATACACTTAGTCAGTTAAACAATCAATTTTACAAAATAAAATCATCCATTTAGAAACTTATATACCCATTTATTCTTCCATCGACCTTGAGATATACATATATAAAACATATTTAATTTTCAGAAAAACACACATTCACTGGATGATGTCATCAGTGATGTCATCAGTGATGTCATTTGAGATGTCATCAGTGATGTCATGAGTGATGTCACTGACCATGTCATGAGTGATGTAATATGTGACGTCATCAGCAGTGCATTGCGGGCGCGCGAGTTATAGTTAGCTGAACTAACTATAACGGGGAAATTTCTATGGTTTTGTACGAGTGAAATGTCCAACTAACTATAACGCCCCTGAAACCTATGGTTTTTTCAGTGAATTTCTAAGGTTTTTAAATGCTAATTTCTAACTATAACGTGCGTGAAACCTATGGTTTTTTCAGTGAATTTCTAAGGTTTTTTAAATGCTAATTTCTAACTATAACGTGCCTGAAACCTATGGTTTTTTCAGTGAATATATATATATTTATTATACTATGTATACATGTGAAAATGTCTCGTCCCCTGTTTGCCTCGGTGGCACGGGAAAAATTTGTGGAACTGACGTCAGCACGCCGACGAGGTCCTCTTATGGCTCCGATGACGTCATACGGTGTCGCGAGCGGAGCAGTGCTATTATGACGTCCTCGTTGACGTGGGAGAGCTAGGAAAGAATTTCCGTGGAATGCTGGTGCAGGGGATATTCACCTAAGTGTTCAGGCTAGTCCTTTGGGAGCAACTGTTTATGTTGCCACTCCAGAAACCGAAACCAGTGATCTGAGGGCAGAGGCCCTGCAGATGGCACACGAGGACCACAACCCACAAAAAAGGTAACGAGGGCACTGAATAACACAGGATCTTCTCTTTGTATCTGGCAGGAACAACGAAGTTAAAATGCCCTAGTACCAAAATGTAGAATTAGTGCTACAACGGTCTTCAAGAGGACCTGCGATGCCGCTTCTGCCTCCCGTACCCTGGAGGCGGCACATGGGTCACGCAGTACGGTCATACTGCGGTGGGACGCACACTCGTTGACCTCTCATGGCACTGCTCCACACTTCAGGGAGGACGCTTTCCATTAGCTATGTTTTCTGATGACATGTCGCGCCGGCCCCGTCCAACAACAGAACTCCTTTAGATCCAAAAGACTCTTCCACTCTCTCACCGGAAGTGAAACCAGGCCACGCGGACACTTTCACAATACAACAGCCGGGAATGCACTTTTCGGTAAAAACCACATTCCTTCCTCCTAATTAATCAAATAAACGTCTCACTGAAGAAATGGGGCCAGCTTCGATCGGTAAACAGCCGGTGTGAGAAGTTGGCCTGGCATATGCTGTCCACTAATTATAGTGGGCACCTTGCACCAGTCCAAACAACCCCTTATTGGAGATAGGTTAAAGACAACCTTATTGAAAGCTATCCTAGTGGTAGCTATGGAGAGCAGCCTTCAGGCTAAGTCTTGAAGGAATGTAAAGCAGCTTGTTTTACCAGTCTATAATCTCTTGAGTGATCAAATGAAAGAGCACCACACCAGGTATATATTCAAAATATATGTATTTATTGCTAAACACACCCCTCTAGTCTCTTTATGAGGCTAGAGTTCGAAGTACACAAGTTATAAGTTATTTAAACACAGTAATAGCACAAATACACGTTTGGGCCCTAGGGGCGTACCAAACCATATACCAATAAAGTGGTATAAGAACCACAACTGAACTAGACACTAGGCCTAGAGCCTCTAGAAGTGCTTGGACCACAAGGAACCACCCAAGGTAGTGACACAGGGGACCCACGGGGGACGCGTGCAGTGTAATTACACAACCGCGATACGCCGTTAACTTCTATGGAGAAAGTCGCGATCAGGAAATTAAAGAAAAGGGACACTTAAAGGAGGACTTGGAGCAAACCCTTTGAGAACTAGGTCATTCTAGAGTCTCTACCCACGGGAGCACCGGAGTACTCGTGTTACCTCACCCAGGGAAGCCGGGTGCATAGGTGCCTTTCGGGGTCGGGTTTCGTCGTTGATTTGAATGGCGATCTGCTGCAAAGTGCTGCTGGCGACCAAGTGGAAAGTGTCCGGGTGGATCCAAGAGTGGATCGGAGATCTGAAGAACCTGAAAGCAGAGGGGACAGAGTCTGGGTCACAAGCCAGTGACCAGGAAGGCGATGAGCGGATGCCCACCGATTTCGAGTGCTTCAGGTAGGTTGACGGTCGTCTTGACTCTTCAGCCACGAGGTCCAGGAGGCGTTGTCGGCGACCAGGAGCAGGATTCGGGCTGGTACACGATGTCTGTCGAGTGCTGAGGTGTCGGCGACCGGATTGGACCCAACAAGCCTTGGCAACGGCAAGTCTCGATGAAAGTGAAGAATGACGATGATGCAGACCAGCAAGGTCTGAGGATCTCACCCAGCAAGGGTAAGAGAGGGCAAGTCTGGAGCAACCAGGGAGCCCAAGAAGAAAAGGATTGGCCTTCGTGAAGGGCTACTAGCCAACGGGCTAGCGACCGCGAAGGAGCCTCGAGACGTCGCACGTGGAGCTGGCTCACAGGACACTCGTGGAGTGGAGGCCAGTGATCTTCGGTGCAGTTGGTGCTGGAGGCTAGGGCTACTCGGAGCCCAAAGCACGACTTTGTGGGAGACCCAGAAGAGGATGCACTAGCAAATGCGTGCGGTGTCCAGGGGTCACGGTTCCACGTTACCCACGACAGCTACGGGCCTCAGCTTTGCTGGGGACTCAGGGCAGCCTCGGGGAAGTCTGGAAATCCACCTCTGGTGATGCAAAGACTTCGGCGTCCGACGGGAGCTTAGGCGATGCAGACCGGACAATTGCTTCTTTGGTGCCTGCCAAGCAGGGGAGTCACTCCTTGACCCCAAGGGAGATTCTTCTGTCCTCTAGTCTTGAGTAGAGCGTCGAAGGTCCAGGATTCTGTTTCAGAGTTTCATCCAGGGATAATCTAAAGTCCTAAGGACTGGGTTCCTATACTTATACCAAGTTTAGGGGTTGGACTACTCTGTGGCCCCACCTATGGGTGGGTCAGGGCAGAGGGGTGGCTACACCCTTTCCCTTTGTCCAGTTCGCGCCAAAGCAGGGGCTGCAAGCCCCTGATCCGGTTTGAACTGGGGTATGCACAGGGACACCAAGTGTGCCCCCAGTGCAGGACTTCAAAGCACCCGAAAGTGCTCCCGCCCAGCCCCAATACACATTATCCTGTCTGGGGAGGTGGTCACACCTCCCTGGGACAGGAAACCTATTGTCCAGGCCTCCCCTGCCGGAGTTTCGTCCAGCAGCAGGAGGCCAGACTCGTGTCTGTGGCAGCAGCATCCATTTTGTGATGCCAGGGCTTTAGAAAGAAGTTACCGGCCAGGCCAGGGTTAACATGTCTCTCCCTCTAGAAGGGTGGAATGCTACCCCCGCCACCAGAATTGGCGGGGGGTAGTATTCCAAGATGTTTGACACCAAACACGACATGTTTAGGTGCAGCCATTCCAAAGTTAGCATTTAACGCGAGGTTATAATGCGCTTAAGAGTATATGGTCAGGCTGCACTACAAACAGCATCAGAGAAGGGTCTCCGAACGCTGCAGAGGGGCCCGGCTCATGCAGAGGCACCCTCTCACATAGGAACCACGCACTCTGCCTTCAGGATTGATAAGGCCTGCCATAGGAGTGACTTATAGGTTTATATGTGTGTATGTATTTAGTGATATAGGTAACCTATATCACAGTAAGGGGTGCATGCACCACCTTACCCAGGCTGCAGTAGCAGACCTGTGGTGTCAGTTTGGATGGCCTTCCAGGGGTGGCATAATACATGCTGCAGCCCCTGGTAGGCCTCTGAGGTACCTATGCCCTTGGTACATAGTATACCATATACTAGGGACTTATAAGGGCACTCCAGATTCCAATCAGTGATGTGCCTAAGGCACATGGAAACCATTTTAGAGAGGAAGCAGCTAGGCTGGGGTTCTGATTAGCAGGGCCCCAGCCAGACTAAGGTCGAAAAACAGTGAAGCATCAGCAAAAGTGGGGGTACCCATGTGAAGCAGATCCTACTCTCCTACACAACCCCCCCAAACGTAGGGACATTAAACTAACCTTGCCCAGTTAAGTCTTCATGTTCTAAGTGGAAGTACCTAGAGAGTCCATCTGCATTGGCATGGTTACTCCTAGGTCTATGTTCCACTGTGAAGTCCATCCCCTGTAGGGAAATGGACCACCTAAGCAGTTTGGGGTTTTCACCCTTCATTTGTTTTAGCCATAAGAGGGGCTTATGGTCTGTCTGAACAAGGAAGTGAGTACCAAACAAGTATGGCCTCAACTTCTTCAGAGCCCAGACCACAGCAAAGGACTCCCTCTCAATGGCTGACCAACGTTTCTCTCTAGGGGTCAGCCTTCTGCTAATGAAAGCTACTGGCTGATCCTGACCTTCTTCATTCAATTGTGACAGTACAGCCCCTACCCCCAATTCAGATGCATCAGTTTGAACAATGAACTTCTTGGAGTAATCAGGACTCTGTAGAATGGGAGCAGTGCACATGGCCTGCTTCAGGTCATCAAATGCCTTTTGACAGCTAACTGTCCACTAAACCTTTTTGGGCATTTTCTTAGAAGTTAAGTCATTCAGGGGTGTCACTATTGATCCATACCCCTTGACAAATCTCCTATAGTACCCAGTCAGGCCTAAGAAGGCTCTCACCTGAGTCTGGGTAGTTGGAGCAGTCCAGTCCATGATAGTCTGGATCTTGCTCTGCAAAGGTTGAACCTGGCCTCCACCCACAAGGTGGCCCAGGTACACAACCTGACTCTACCCTATCTGGCACTTAGTGGCCTTGATAGTCAGGCCTGCCTTTTGCAGGGCCTGTAAAACATTCCTGAGGTGGACCAGGTGATCCTCCCAGGTGGAGCTAAAGACAGCAATATCATCTAGATATGCTGCACTATAGGCTTCAGACCTGTGAGAACTGTATTCACCAACCTCTGGAAAGTGGCAGGTGCATTCTTCAGACCAAAGGGCATCACCACAAATTGATAATGCCCACTAGGGGTTGAGAATGCTGCTTTGGGCTTTGCAGTATCAGCTAGTCTGATCTGCCAGTAGCCAGCTGTCAAGTCAAATGTGCTGAGATATTTGGCTGA